>CM076584.1:387270271-387907516 GCA_034641835.2 Pinus albicaulis | reverse complement strand
AGAAAAAGAAGTGGTGAGTCGGGATGAGGGCGAATTATGGCACATGAGATTGGGCCATCTTCACCATGGCGCTTTGAAGATTTTGCAGCAGATTTCTACTGGACTGCCCAAGGGTACTCTTGCATAGTCAGATCAGTGAAAGGGATGTACTATGGGTAAATTTGTGAAGACTTCCTTTCATGAGAAGGAGAATCCTGCTTCGGTGATCCTGGAGAGAATTCCCACAGATGTGTGTGGACCTTTCTCAGTTGCTTCAATAGCAAAACACAGGTATTATGTTATATTCGTTGATGAATATTCTCATAGATGTTGGATATTCTTCATGCAGAAGAAGAGCAAAACATTCTCAAAGTTATGTGAGTTTAAAGCAATGGTGGAGAAGGAGTCGGGGAAGCAAGTGAAGGCTCTATGGAGCGATAATGGTGGTGAATATATCTCGAACGAATTCAAATACTTCTATAGCAAAGAAGGAATTTGAAGAGAACTAATAGTGCCTCATAACCCACAGCAGAATGGGGTTGCGGAAAGGAAGAAAAAAATGATCGTGGGTGTTGCACGAGCAATGATGCATGACCAGGGCCTACCGATGCACTTGTGGGCAGAAGCATGCAACACTGTGGTTTATGTGAAAACCCATTGTCCTCATAGAGTACTTGGCATGAGTACACCTGAAGAAGCTTTTACTGGTAAGAAGCCTGATATTTCTCATTTGAATATTTTTGTCTCATCTATTTACATTCATGTGACAAAGGACGCTAGGAAGAAGCTGGAGCCAACTGCAGAAGTTGGGATATTTTTGGGGTACACAGAAACACCCCATAATTATTGTGTGTATTTTCCAAACAGTCAAATGATTGTGGTGCGATAGGATATAAAATTAAATGAGGTGAAAGCCATGAAGTTGTCGCTTGAGAGGGAGCTACACTTGCATGCAGAGGAGGAGCTATTTGTTCCCAAAGATGAGCCTCTAGATGTGGATCAGCCATAGGAGGATATTCATGGAGTGGAGGAGTCCACTCATGCAGAACCAAACATCAGAATAGGCAGAAAGCATACTACAGAACTTGAGAGACTGAAGCTTGATTCGGCACAGAATATAGGAGTTCCTACATCACAGTGCAGACAGAGATAGTCAGCTGACCGACTTACTGGATACGTGGCTCTTATGAGAAAGTGTATCATGACAGAGCCATATTCTTTTGAAGAAGCAGCGCAGGAGCCCACATGGGTAGATGCCATGGTGGAGGAGTATGACTCCATTGTCAGAAGCAATGCTTGGGAGATTGTTCCAAGGCCGGTGGGTAAATCAGTGGTAGATTCGAAATGGATCTACAAGGTAAAGAAATTTTTTGATGGGAGCGTTGATCCAGATTTTATGCAGGAACGCAACAGAATACACACATAGCCATAGATACAGAGATGCAGCGGAAATAATGCTTCATTTTATTAATAAAACAAATGACTGAAATAAATAGCTAGGGCACTGGTAGGCGTATCTCTGAGAAGAGATGTGGCCGCTACAAGCCTCCCCACTGTGTTACAATACAGACAGAATGTAAATAAACAGCTAGGGCTCTGGTAGTCTTATCTCTTAGAAGAGATGTGCCGGCTACCAGCCACTGAACTGTGTTGCAATACAAACATGATGGGAACAAGTGAGCTAGGGCACTGGTAGCGCTTATCTCTGAGAAGAGATGTATCGGCTCCCAGCCCCTGAACTGTCTTACAATGAGGCTCGAAGGCCTATTTATTGTTGAGAAACAATGCAAATTCCAAATCGTCCAAAAACCTAACCCTAGGAGATGAAGCGCCAAAACTGTGGGTCCTGTTTGGGTAAATTGGTGTTTCAACTTCCCGGGGACGTAACTTTGGCATCTGATCTCTGTTTGACGTGCTCAATAGCTCGTTAGAAAGATCTATCCGAGGACTACATATTTTGATAGATCTATCCCCGTTTTCCCAAAAATCATCGTTTAAGGCCTCAAAACGGCTTCGGAAGTTCAAGACCCGAAAAACTGCTAAAAATAGTAAGTTGGGATGAAACTTACAAACTGAAAGAACTGATGGTGGGGGTTCAAATGGACTCGGTGGGTTGCCACCAATATCCACCTAGATCATTAAGTCCCCAAAACGGCTTCGGGTGTGCAGGACCCGAAAACCTGCTAAAAATAGTAAGTTGTGCTGAAACTGAAAAACTGAAATAATTGATGCTGCAGGTCCAAATAGAATAGGTGGGAGATCACCGATATCCACCTGGATCATTCCTCCCTCCTTAGGAAGCAATGGTCTCCATTGCGTTAAGTTCCTCCATGGGGGGGGGGGAGAATTGCTGAACTTGGTATTGGATTTGTCTAGGATGTCGCGGACCTGTTGGTGGACGTGTTGGATGTAGATGTGCTGTCGATGGGCAGCCATTGAAGGATCTGATCAAAGTTATCCATCATCACATTCCTTTGTTTCTCGAGGGCATCCTTGAGCAATATTTTGATAGCATCTCCTGCTCCCTCGTCTTTCTTTCTTTCCGCCATGGGGGGTCATCGGGGTTGCGAGGTTGAACTTGTTATACCCTAGCCACATTAGGGACATGAAGAGAAAAAAAAGAGAAAGAGCAGACCGCTCTGATATCACTGATCCAAATTTTATGCAGGAACGCAACAGAATACACATATAGCCATAGATACAGAGATGCAGCAGAAATAATGCTTCATTTTATTAATAAAACAAATGACTGAAATAAACAGCTAGGGCACTGGTAGGTGTATCTCTGAGAAGATATGTGGCGGCTACAGGCCTCCCCACTGTGTTACAAGGAGGCTCAAAGGCCTATTTATTGTTGAGAAACAATGTAAATTCTGAATCGTCCAAAAACCTAACCCTAGGAGATGAAGCGCCAAAATTGTGGGTCCCGTTTGGGTAAATTGGTGTTTCAACTTCCCGGGGATGTAACTTTGGCATCCGATCTCCGTTTGACGTGCTCAATATCTTGTTAGAAATTTCTATCCCCATTTTCCCAAAAAACGTCGTTTAGGGCCTCAAAACATCTTCGGAAGTTCAAGACCCGAAAAACTGCTAAAAATAGTAAGTTGTGTTGAAACTGACAAATTGAAAGAACTGATGGTGGGGGTTCAAATGGACTCGGTGGGTGGCCACCAATATCCACCTAGATCATTAAGTCCCCAAAACAGCTCCGAGTGTGCAGGACCCGAAAACCTGCTAAAAATAGTAAGTTGTCCTAAAGCTGAAAAACTGAAATAATCGATGTTTCCGGTCCAAATGGAATAGGTGGGAGGCCACCGATATCCACCTGGATCAATCGTCGAGAAGTATAATGCAAGATTTTTTGCCATAGGCTTCTCACAGATCGATGGGATTAATTATGAAGAAACCTTTGCACCTGTCGCACGGTATTCTTCCATAAGGACGATCCTTGCTCTCTCAACGCAGATGGGTTGGCACATTCATCAGATGGATGTGAAGACTGTGTTCCTTAATGGGATCATTGAGGAAGAGGTGTACATTGAGAATCCTAAAGGATTTGAGATCTTCAGCAGCGAGTCGCATGTGTGCAGACTCAAAAGAGCGTTGTATGGGTTGAAGCAAGCACCATGTGCTTGGTACACACGGATCGACAGCTATTTCACTGGACTTGGCTTCACCAAGAGTGAGGCGGATGCAAACCTATACCAAATTGTGGTGGAGGGAAATATTTTAATCATTGTTCTTTATGTTGATGATTTAATACTAATGGGTGATGAGCAGTTGATACACTCATGCAAGGTAGATCTTGCAAAGGAGTTCGAGATGAAGGATTTGGGCCTCCTTCATTATTTCCTTGGATTGGAAATATGGTAGCGAGAAGGTGAACTATTTGTGTCTCAACGCAAGTATGCTTGGGAGATACTTGGTAAGTTTCACATGGAGTACTGCAAGCCCATAGATACTCCTCTTCCAGGAAATTGGAGGAAAGAGGATGCTACATCGACAGAGGTAGTGGATGCCACTGTTTATCGACAGTTGGTGGGTTCGCTCTTGTATTTAGTTAATACAAGACCGGACATATGCTATGCGGTGAACCAGCTTTCACAAGTGATGGTTAAGCCTACCAAGATATTTTGGAAGGCAGGCAAGCATGTCCTGAGATATCTCAGGGGCACATCTAAGTATGGATTATGGTACAAACAGATGGATGAGGTGAAGTTGCATGGCTTCACAGATGTAGATTGGGCAGGAAGCCCAACAGACAGAAAGAGCACATCAGGAGGGGTTTTCAATATCATATCTATAGCAGTTTCTTGGTACAACAGGAAACAAAGATCCGTGGCACTCAGTTCAGGAGAAGCAGAATACATGGCAGCAAGTCAAGCTGCATGTGAGGCTATCTGGATGAGGAAGATCCTAGTCAGTTTGTTCGGTTCACATTTAGATCCTACAGTGATACATTGTGATAATCAGAGTTGCATTAAACTCTTGATTAATCCTGTGTTTCATGATAGATCTAAACATATTGATAGATGGTATCATCATATCAAAGATAGTGTGCAGCGGAAGATCATGTTGCTTCAGTACATTCCTACGGAAGATCAGGATGCAGATATTCTGATCAAGGCGCTCGACAGGAGAAAATTTGAATACCATAGAGGCAGGACTGGGGTGAAGGATAATCTTTATCTTGTTGAGAGGGAGTGTTGAGATTCAACAAGATGATGAACTTAGTGAAAAGTAAGCACCTTCACTAAGTGGGGCCCGCAGGCTATTTTTAGGTGTATGTCTATTTTTAGACATGGTGGGCATATTCTATAAGTTGCAGGATGCTATTTGTAGATGGTTGGTCAAATGTGGAAAATAGATGAAATTATATTTTTAGAATATTGGGCGAAGTCTATTTACAGATCGTCGATCTAAAAATAGATGCATGTCGATTATTATTAGCTCTTAATAATAATCCGACAATAAACATCAACTTATTCTCTTGGAGCACTTTATTTCAGTGAACAGATTTGTAAAATCAGTGGGTTGAAGGACTCACACAATTCCTAGGGTTTATTGGTGGCTCATGCATGGAGGAATCAGTTAGAACTGAAGTGGCAAAGTTATGACAGAGTTGGAAGAGTAGTTTATGGAGTTGTTATTTAGTTTAACTCAGTTGAGCTAGTTGTATCTAGTCTAACTGAAAGATACACTAGTGAGAGTTAAGTGAATTAATTATTTAATTAATTCACAACTAATAACTCACTAACAACTGAACAAAAACAACAGTTAACTACAGTGCATGTCAGTTCCAGTGGAGACCCATTGGAGAGATAGGTGAAAGGGTGAGATGGACTATCCGTTGTGACTATAGTGATGCCTTCAATGAATATGGCACACATTGGAGTTTCCAATGAGGATTGTGAATTCAAGGCAAGTCCAATTCGAATTCATTCAAGGGTCTTCTTCAGCAGGGATTTCACAGTGGAGGCAGGTTGTCAGGAGGCAAGAAATTGGTGCATAGATATGAAAATTTTTGCATGACAGTGTGTAATGAATCTGCATTGTACTGAGAGCTTGATGTACTAAGCTTTGTATGAGATTATTACATGATTCCATTGATATACATAATATATGATAGTTGGGGTTTTTAGCTTTAAGCTTTCCCATTAAACAATTGTGTTATGTGCGATTAAATTTATTCACATGTGTTTGCAATTGAGTTTTAAATTTCCGCAAGTTTAATAGTGGAAGGATTCTGTATTTTGCAAGAAGATAAATATTGTTAGATCAGGAGAATATGGATATATACATGCATCTTGTATATAATTTCTACATGGTATCATAGCAGTGTTTATTCTTGAAGACTGCAATTGTGAAGAATTGTTGAGTTTGTGCTGGTGGACAATTCGAATTTGCTACAGAAATTTCTTGGTGCGATAGTTGAGAATACATTGAAATGTCTTTCAATGGGTTGTGATTGGAGTATGCCCTTGATGGAAGCTCGAATTACATAGCCTGGAAGGATAGGATGGAGGCAGTGTTGGAAGATAATGGACTGAAGGAGTTCATCAATAACGATGTTCCTAATCCGGGATCTAGCGATGCTGCATTACTTGACACATGGCAAAAGAAGGTAGCAAAGACAAGAATAATTATGTTGGAAGGTGTGAAGGACCATATTATGTCCAGCCTTCACGGGAAAGCCACTCCATTTTCTATGTGGAAGGCTTTGACAGATTTGTTCCAAAGCAGCAGCGACCAGAGGAAGTTGGCGCTGAAAGATAAGCTCAAAAAAATAAAAAAATGGAGAAGGGCAACAGTATTCCAAAATATCTCACGAAATTTTTCCACTGTAGGGATGAACTGGGAGGTGTGGGGATTACTGTTGATGATGAATACTTTCTGAGCTTGGCTCTCCTTGGGCTTCCGAAGGGTTGGCATAGCTACAAAGACTCTGTCAATGGACGGGAGAAACTGCCAGGATGGGAGCGACTTTAGTCGGATCTTGTGCAGGAGGAGATAAGGCAAAGTACCAGGGATGGATCTTCATCGAAGAATTAATATGAAGAGAATTTCACTTTGGCTGCCAAAGAAAGGAAGGGGAAGGGGAAGAAATCCCATCCAAAATCCGAAGCTAAAGGCAAGAAGCAGTATTTGTCCAAGGTGAAGTGTTTTCACTGTCATGAACATGGGCATTTTGCCACTAACTACCCACAAAAAAAGAAGAACAAGAAGGCTGCTAGAGTTGCAACTGGAGAGGCCTTAGCCTCACAATTTGAACTTGATTTCTCTTTGATCACATGCTTGGTTTCCAGCTCAATGGGATCGGTGTGGTATCTTGATAGTGGTGTGTCTTTCCATATGATGGGAGACAAGGAGTTGCTTAGTGACTTGGAGGAGAAGGAACTTCAAATGCATATAGAGATGGGCGACGATGGTAGATACAGTGCGACTGGAATTGGAACCATTACCTTTAGACATGGTGAGCATATTCTATAAGTTGCAGGATATAGATCGTCGATCTAAAAATAGATGCATGTCGATTATTATTAGCTCTTAATAATAATCTGACAATAAACATCAACTTATTCTCTTGGAGCACTTTATTTCAGTGAACAGATTTAGAAAATCAGTGGGTTAAAGGAATTACGCAATTCCTAGGGTTTATTGGTGGCTCATGCATGGAGGACTCAGTTAGAACTAAAGTGGAAAAGTTATGACAGAGTTGGAAGAGTAGTTTATGGAGTTGTTATTTAGTTTAACTCAGTTGAGCTAGTTGTATCTAGTCTAACTGAAAGATACACTAGTGAGAGTTAAGTGAATTAATTAGTTAATTAATTCACAACTAATAACTCACTAACAATGAACAGAAACAACAGTTAACTACAATGCATGTCAGTTCCAGTGGAGACCCAGTGGAGAGATAGGTGAAAGGGTGAGATGGACTATCCATTGTGACTACAGTGATGCATTCAATGCATCTGACACACATCGGAGTTGCCAATGAGGGTTGCGCAGTCAAGGAAAGGCCAATTCGAATTCATTCAGGGGTCTTCTTCAGCAGGGATTGCGCAATGGAGGTAGGCTATCAGGAGGCAAGAAATTGGTACATAGATATGCAAATTTCTGCATGACAGTGTGTAATGAATCTACATTGTACTAAGAGCTTGATGTACTAAGCTTTGTATGATATTATTACATGATTCCTTTGATATACATAATATACGATAGTTGGGGTTTTAGCTTTAAGATTTCTCGTTAAACAACTGTGTTATGTGCGATTGAATTTATTCACATGTGTTTGCAATTGAGTTTTAAATTTCCGCAAGTTTAACAGTGGAAGGATTATGTATTTTGCAAGAAGATAATTATTGTGAGATCGGGAGGATCCGGTAATACATCAGTATTAATAAATTTCTACAACATGACCAAAAATTTATAATAACCCTCATTATTTCTGAATGTTGTTTTTGGAATTTCTTCAGTCTTCATTCAAATTTGATGATATCCAGAACGAAGATCCAGCATGGTGAAGTAAAATTCTCCATTTAATTCATCCAATAATTCATCAATGACGGGGGTGGGAAATTTATCTTTAATAGTGAGATTTTTGAGCTCCCTATAAACTGAACACATACTCCATGATCCATCCTTCTTGTGCACCAATACCACTGGAGCAGACTCAATAATGTTGACTAGGTTGAATTATACCAGCCTCTAGCATTTCTGCAACCATATGTTCAATCTCACTCTTTTGAGCATAAGGATATTTGTAAGGCCCGGTATTTGGAGGAAAAATTCCTAGAATCAAATGAATAACATGATCATGATCATGAATAGGTGGGAGTCCTTTGGGAGTATCAAACACCTTGGAATGATTGTCCAAGAATTTTTGGAGATCTGGAGAAATAGATGATTTTGATGTTTAACCTCCAGTGAGTATAATTTTTCAATTATGCCTTGTTGTTATTTCTTTAGAAGATTTTTCATGACATTAGATATGATTATATTTCATGGCTTCATTGTGATACCTCGTAATTCAACTTCCTTTCGTTCCGAAAAAAATTTCAAGAAAAGTTCTTGAAAATTAAAATATGTCGTCCCCAAAGATTGTAGCCATTGTACTCCTAGGATAGCATTAGCACCACCCATTGTAATGGAGAGCATTGGACTATTCAATACATATTCCCCCATGGTTAGCTTGATATTATGGCAATTTCTAGAGAAATTTATAGTTCCTCCATTTGCAACCATCACTTGACACTCTGGTGCTGGGTATAGGAAGCAATTAAATTCCTTGGCTACCTTACAATGAATAAAATTGTGGGTACTACCCGAATCATTCAAAAATATTATATTTTTCTTCTTGATATGTCCTTCTATCTTGAGAGTTTGAGGAGTGGTAATACTTTCCAATGCATTACAAGATATGGTCGAATTCATTTCTTCTTTCTCTAGGGTTGGTTCTTGGTGTATATCCTCTTATTTTGAAGTTTCTTGTTCCTTTTCTTCATCCTCTTTACAATCTATGTAAAACAATTTCTTCTTAGCACACTTATGACCTATAATGTATTTGCTATCACAACTATAGCAAAACCCTTTTGCTCTTTTTTCTTCCAATCGTTGTGGTGTCAACCTTGTAGGTTGTGGAAGTCTAGGAGTAGCAACGCTTCCATCTTTATAATTGTGAGTGGTAGGCTTCTTTGTCTCCATAATTTTGCTTTCAATTTTTCTTTCCAGCCTGAATGCCTTCTCCAATGAATCAGGTTCCCAAAGGTGAATCTCGTGTTGGATGTTATCCTTTAAATTCCCTATGAAGACATTAATCTTGTGCTCCTTTGGAATATCATTTACCCTTTTATTAAATTTTTGGAAGTCCTCAATGTGCTTACCATTGAACCCTTTTGTTTGAGATTTATCAATTGGCTAAAGAAGTTGTTGCTCTTTGTATCCTCATAATGTGCTATCATTTCCTCCGTAAAAATTGACCAAGTGACAATTTTCTTACGAGAGAAAATCCATCGATACCATACAGATTTATTGGGTTCTAAATATAAAGTTGTAATGCATACCTTTTGCATGTTTTGCACGTTATGGAGATCAAAATATTTCTCCACTGTAGAATCCATGTTACGGGATCCTTGCTATCAAACTTCCTCATCTCAATGTTTGGAATATGTTGGGCCTTCAATTCAACATTAGAGTCTATGAAATCATTATTAACATATATTTTGTTCTCATCATGAGTTTCCTCTACTACATTTTCATCATTAGGAAGCTTTTCTTGTAGCAAATTTGTCAAACCTTCCATGTATTTCTTCAAATATTCCATGTTTCCTTCTATACCATCGATCTTAGCTTCCATGTCATTCATGCCATCCTTCAAACCATACATCTTAGCTTCTAGTTCATTTTTTGTTCTTCTATGTGAGAGCCAAATTTGTTGCACTTGGTCCTGTAATTTTGAGATATCATGCTGCAATTCTTCCTATTCATGTGTCATAGTAGATATTTATGAGGGCTTAATGGGTGTGGAATTATTTTTGTAAGAATTTTAGAATTCAATATTGATATATATTCTTCAATATGCCCTTGGAATCACTTCAAACTGATTTTTCAAACAAAAGTTATGCAATTTTTAAAAAAAAATACACACCTTTCTCTTTCTTTTAGGAGATCGATATTGAAACAATTATAACTCTACAATTTTGGATCTCCAATATCTAAAATTTGGTCTTGCGGTACCCATCTGAGTCTTCTTTCCAATTGCATAGGTCAAATCTAATTTGTATTCTTCAAGTTAAAGTTATGCCAAATCTCCCACAATGACCTAATTGTGGACTGGTTCAATAGAGAGAACTTGTACGGCGTTCCATGTGTCACTGTTATGACCTTCGGCTTTGAAATTGATACATAAGAAAGTACATTTTTTGCACTTTTGGCCACTTTTTACAGAATTCCAATCTAATGTCTAAAACAAAATTTATGATGATTTTCCCTCGATCACCTCTTTGAGATGAGATTATGGAGCATGCAAAAACCTTAATGTCCTCAGATCATATCTCTGAAAATATAGCGAACCAAGGTCTGAATTTTTTACACGAAGTTCCTCAGGATTTGGCTTCTCGTGGTAAAAATTTCAGCTTCTGAACCTTCGTAGAAAAAAAATTATAGCGAAAATTCCAAGATGACCTGTTGCAGCAGCGAAACCCTAGAATCCAAAGCTCTAATACCAAATGTTATGAACTCAGGTCACAAAATAGAAGACAAGATAAATCAACGACTTAGAAATCAGCCTCTTCAAGGGGGAAACCTCCTTTACATTACATAAATGAACAATTCGTGGATGATACAAATGACAAAACTTACCTTCTATGTATAGGAGTCTAAGGGGTCACAATATAACAATATGGGGACCACATGGGTACAACAATAAAAATAATGGGGCTACACCTATGGGGCATAATAATAAAAATATGGGGACTACATGGGAACAACAACAAAAATAATGGGGCTACACTAATATTATGGGGACCTAACAATTTTTCACAAAGTTATCTTGGCCCCATGTTTGCATGTGTGTATAAGTGTGCTGGGCTTGCAAGCCAGCTTATAGATATGTTTTGAGGTTGACTGTCTGTGTGGATTATTCAAAGATTATATGAGCTAAAAGATTGGCAAGCCTAGTATATGTGATATCTAAACATGTTGAGATTAATAAAATAACACCATGGCTACAAACCAAGGAAAAAAAAAAATAGGAATCTAGGACTTCATGAGAGGGAAAGGTGAGGGGGAGGAACAAGACATGGTTCATCATCCAAATATTATAACTATTATATATTCCTAGGTAACATTATGGGATAATGATAAAATATAATATAATAATATTTTAATTTTTCTATCCTAAGTTATAAATAAGAGGTAAATGGGGGGATAACTTTTAAGCATTCCAATCTATAAAAGGATATTAAGGTGATTGTGGTGTTAGTTTTTAGGATAACGAGTAGGTGCATGACTACTCTTACTCTGAGGACCCTAAGTGGACTTTAATGTGAAAACACTTTTCCTTGGGATGATGAACCATGGAAATCTATCCCTGGAGGAAGAAGTAGGGATAGATTTCCCTATGTGGGGCCTAGAGGGTACCTAGAAACTCCTGAGAGAAACTATAACTCCTAGAAACCATATGGCTCAAAGACTCCATAGCTAACCTGAGTTGTAAACCCTTGGAAGGTAGTGGCATAGTCTGATGGAAATGGGTGCAATGAAGGGGTGCATTATGTTGGGTTGTATAGGTTGATGGGGGATGAGAGACTATAGGTTGGAGTGTTTCCACAGTATGGTACCTTAGCCCTAAATGTGTTTGGTATTGGTTATGTACCATGGCTAGCTTAAGGATAAATTTTGTCCTTATGGAGTCATGATATTGGCTTGGGGGTGATCCATTGCTAAGAGAGGTGGAGAAGTGGAGTCTATGGTTAGGAGGAACGTCTAGGATCTACAACAAGTCGAAGGTTTTTATTAGATAAGTGTTATGTGTACTATGTTATATATATATATATATATATATATATATCTGTGTGTGCGTGTTTTCCTTATGGTTATTTGTGTTACATATGTTTTTTTTTTCTAAGTACGACTGTTTCTATTATATGGTACATAAAAATACATTTTGTAACGTTCCGGCGGAGTTGCTATGCTAGCCAATTCCGACAGGTGTAGAGTGCAAAAACACAAAAATGGGACTGCCCAAATTGGGGAAACTGAAGTAGATATTGTTGCCCCGAGTGGGAAACCAACATTTACCATAATTGTCCAAAAAATTATATAACCGTGCAGGAGCAAGAAAAACATAAGAACAGTAAAATGAAACTAGCTGAGGTAGGAAACCTCTTGATGCTAATTTTGGTGCGTTGATTCATGCTACTAGTCGTCTGGAGGTGGCTCTTCAACTATGAAGCAACCGAAGTCTTCAAAGGAGTCCTCTTCCTTCTTCAATGGCTACATTGTAGGCTCTGGCGTTGAAGCAGAACGCACACCTGCAACAACAACCTTATCATCTTCTGCTGAGTTGTGGCTCCCTTCGCTGCTGGAGGAACGCATAGCAGGTTTGGTAGACAGGGCTTCCAATTTTCTGGAATGTTGGGGGTAGGACGAGGATATGGTAGACTTTCTTAAATTTTTCGGAGAGCCATAACTAGCAGAGCTGGACAGGAATTCTGGAAGACACACCAAAAGTGTGGCAGAGACAAGATGTTGGTCCAAAGCTTTGGTGGAGTCGAAATGGAGCTGGAATTCGGAAGGACTGTCTCATGGAGGGGGAAGTGGCTTTCATCATGGAGGGAGCTGGGAGGGATCGAGGACTGGCCTCTACTGCAGCCTCTGCAGCATCTCATCCTATGACGCTGAGGCATGGTGTTCTTGGAAAGCTCTAGAGAGGCGAGGAGGGAAGCGGAATTGCTGGAGGAAAGATGGTAAGAGGCCTCAAGCTACAGAGGAGGCGGGGAGTGGAAGTTGGGATTCCTCAGAAAGAGACCTGCAAATTGGACTGAGACCAACAAACTACAGGAGAAGACAGCGGGAGTGTAAATGCAGGGCACCATGAAATACCAGGATGGGCAGCAGGCCGGATGGGTGTAATTACTCGAAGCGAGTGGATTAATGCAGGCATCCGGTGAGCAGATGACCCACTTAAGAGCATCCAGACTGAGGCCATGGTTGTGTCATGTGCCTTACAGAGGATCTGCCACGTCGATATACCTAAGGATCACCCACATCCGGGAATTTATGTTACATATGTTATTATGTTGTTTTGGTTAAATTTTATGTATTTCATGGTTATGGTATCAATGTCAAATTTTGGTGGCATCGCTCTAGATGGATGTTTGAGGGATGTTACAAGTGGTATTAGAGCCACGGTTTCAACACTAGATCTATATGGGCTATATATAGAGTGCATAAGAAAACATTTCAAAGTAAGTCCGCAAATTTTTTAGCAAAATTTCTAAAGGGGAATGTGAGCTCTGGGTATATAAGCATTGCAACATATGCTTGGTAACGAGTATATATACTCCCTATGAGTTGTTCAATAAATGCATGAGAAGGAATAGTGATCCAGATGGAGACTAAACGACCCATCTGACATGAAGTTGAAGTGAAGTGGGTTGGAGTAAGGTTAATCCATGTCCATCCTATGTTCGTTTGCAATCCAATTCTAATACCATGAAAATACAAGAACACATCATAAAATATTTAATATTAGAAGTGCCAAGTAGAACTCGACAAATACCAATACCAATTGAATTTACATTCCAACATTGGTTTAATGAGCATTGCAACACATCCAAATTTTTTATTCCCAAGCTTTTACATAAAATCATCCATCTAAAGCATACAATCAACAAGGCTAGTTAGGAAATTATTTACATTTTTTTGGAATGAGAATAATATTAAGACTGCTTCATCATTAGAACACAACCAATACTCCATAGCATGGGTATGTCGGTGAAAAATAGTCCCAACAATGATTCCATGCAAACCATATCAACAGGGATAAGGATTTCATAAAATTTTGTAAGAATCACTGATTCAAAAAATAACTTCACATTTTATAACAGATGGACTTCCCACATTTCTCAGCTTACGCTTCTCTCCTACAGGGTTGCATCAACAAGATAACCTACCTAGATGGAAAACTTACCCTTTCACATATCCTTTATACTGAATTGAACTTGATATATTTTTAAAAACAAAACTTATGCTAATGTAAGCCATGAGCAATTTTTGAGTGACAAAATGCTTCAACAAAATGTGTTGTGGGACACTACGATTGGAGTTTATGCCAATCATGGATTTAGCAAAAACGCCTTATCGTTGTTATACCAAATGAAAATAATAGAAACCTCGTTGGATCAATTCACTTTAAGTGGCTTCCTCCTAGCGTGTGTCTACTTGGAAGATTTGGTACATAGTAAGGAGATCCATAGAACCATAATCCTTGGTGGATTTCAATTTAATATTTTTGTGGGGAGCGCTTTGATAGACATGTACATTAAATATGGAAGCATAAAATATGTATGCAAATTTTTTTACTAAATTTTTCCTTATGGAATACAATGCTTATTGGATATGTTCATAATGGGCATAGATATGCTTACTTGTTGGAAGCAGTGAAATAGTGCAAGAAAAAATTTGTTTGGGGAGAGGACTGAAAGATGCAATGATTAAAAATATAATGTGAGTCAATATGCATCTCTTCTAGGCTATGATGTGGTGTTGGTATGGCCTATTAAAAAAAAATTGTGGCACAATGAGTTGGAAACTAAGCCAGCACCAAAATGACCTAGAGATGTTGTTGAACGAATAATGTGCTCCAGATCCACCAATTCTAGTGCAGATCAAAATTGTGTAATTTCATAGATTAGACCACCTGAAAGAAGATGGTAATCTTCAATGTCCACTATAAATGGCTTAAATGGGAAATATCATCCATTATCATAGAATCCATTGGGTATATGATCATTGGCACCACAAAAACACTATCGGTATGACTATTTCAGGATGATTATGAAGTTATTTCCCTTTAAAGGTCACTTCAAGAGTAGAATGGAACATGAGTTGAACTCAGACATGGGTATTAGATATATTGTCTTATAGACACATTTATTTGCATTATGATCCTAAGCATTGGGAAATGTTAGAGCACATTGGACCTACACAGAAAAGTGTTTATTCAAAAGGAACTTTGTGTCTTCCCACTTGTGGCCAAAAGTGTAGTTCAAATCATGCAAATGTTTTCTATGTAAATTATCTTAATGGTGACAAATACATTGTTTAATGGAGGCCATTTCATGTCAAACACTATTGAGGGAAGCCACTATCATCAAATAAAAAAATTGTGGGGTCTCAAGCTATACATATTAGTGGTTAAATAACTATAAAAATACTTTGCATGAATCTTGAAAATGTGATGTTGATTTGTCTCGAACAACCAATATTATAAGAGCGACATCATTATTATAAATACTTGTGATATGTATCTTAGGAAATTTGGCTTATGCTCTGAAGTTTCATAATCCATATAAGAGGCACATTGTAGGTTATACCTCTTACCTTACAACCATGATTAAGCACATGGGTGCTGATAAATATTTACGGTATATTCTCAATGTTATATTAGTTGTAAGGGATAAGGTGATATTAAATCTCTGAAGTAGGGCCAGAAAATAAACGTTTTTTGATGTTAGGGCCAACATTTTTGGGATTGATTTCTATTCTCCATATAAGGACATTTTGTGTGTTTTATGTCATGATGGAGTGATAGGGATGTATGGTTAATTTAATGTTGTTTTGGGGTATTCCAACCTTATTACAACTGTTGATAAAGCTAAATATTTATCCTCTTTTTGGATTAGGGGAAAATGTAGCCTTGGTCTTTTCTAGTTATTTTGTCGAGTATTTTTCACATTTTAGGACAAACATAGGATCATGTATGGATGGAAGTACTCCCATGACATAATCACATGGAGACTTTATTGTAATATCAAGCCTTCCAACAGAGAAAATTGAGACTACTAATTCTAATATACCAAGCATTGGTTCCACATACTTAATCATCAAATGATGTTGGGTTCTATCCATCTGAACCTAGTGTTAAGTTACTTTCATCTAAGTCTGCACCAACAAATTAATCAAACATCTCCTTACTATCTTTCAATAACTTTAAGATGTATACTTTACAATAAAAAATTTACATTGCAATGCAATTATTGTGTGTTCTAAAATATATGTGCAGGGGCACTAAAGGAAAATGCTTCTTTGGAAAAAAAACAGAGTATTTGGTTAAACTTTGAATTTATGAAATAGAGATTTATGCAATAGGGGGGAATAAATACAAGAATTCTATTTCATGGATTCCATGAAGTTGAAAGCTATTGGATGAAGGCAATGATTAGATTTTCTAAGAAAAATGTTATTCAGGGGGGTTTGTTCTTTTAAATCCTAAGAAGTGAGAGTTTTATTGTTCATATATTACTCCTTCAAAAACAAACCTGCATCTTTAGCTTCAGCTCAGGCCTTTATTCATATAGGAACAAATTTCAAGAGACAAACTAATTTTGATTGGTCTGGCTTAGTCATTGCATTGTTTTCATGTGAAAAGAAGGTATGCTTTCTAAACAGGGTAGTTGAAAATCAAAATTTGGATCACAATGTCATATGGCCGAGTCCATCGTCTCACCTAAAGTCTTTACAAGCTCAAACAAATTTTGATGCTCTAAGCACCCTACAAGAATACTATGATCTTGCACAATTGTAGGTGGGATATGAAGAGGAAAATATGGAAAAAGTGGTGAAGAGAAAAGGATGGATTCAAGTCCAATTGATTTGGACCATGATGAACTTAGAAATAGTTCAACTTATGATTTCCCAGAAGCAAATGATGCCCTTGTCATTCAAAGACTTTTTAAAATTAATCCAACTTACAAGGACTTTGTAAAGGCTCTAAACCAGTTTTTTGTGTAACTATCTATATGGATTTGGTGATACAGTGCTTGCTAGACATAAAAGTGATTGGAAGATTAATATGTTTTTCTTTGTTTGGACCTCTCAACAACCTAGCTACAACAATGGTGTAAAGACTTATAATGCATTCCTAAATATTCTAGGCAAGGCCCAATAATCTAAGATAATGTGGCAACTAGCGAAGGAAATGCACAATTAAGGAAATGGTCCATCTTTGATCGCAAATAAAACCTTCACCATACTAATAACAAGATATCCAACCACTCACATGGTGGAAAGAGAAAATGAGACATTTGACAACTGAGAAGAACTCTGTTTGAAGCCCAATGCTCCTACTTTACAAATTCTTATATGTGCTCTATATAGATATAAACATGTGCAAGAAGCAAAGAGATTTCACATGTTAAAATATTTCCTCATTTTAATGAAATATTATTATTTTAATATACTATTTTCATTAACCATCTTTTACAAATGTAGAATTATTTTATATTTAAATTTTTTTAATATTTTTAATTTGTAATTTAATCAGTTTTAAATTTAATAAAGATAAATATTATAAAAACTACTTTTGGTTGGCTAAGATCCCATTTTTTACATATGTAAGGAAACATGTTAACTGTCTATGACCTAGAGGCATCTAACAAGAGTGAAACCATGCCCAAGTAATTAGATTTGGCATGGTTTTCTTTAGAATAACAGTGATATATCAACATGCATTAGCACTCATTGATGGTTGTCCCACTCTTGGTTTGACAAGAGAGTTATGATAGATTTCTCATTATTAAAAGATAAATATTATAAAAATAATTAATATAATTATTAAATATTATAAAAAATAATATAATTTATTTTTTCAATATTGATTGAGTGACTTTATAACATGCTTAAATAATGTTAGATCTAAGACTTTGTGATCCATAAATTAGATAAATGGCTTTCGGATTAATCACATTGTTAGGATTTGGTCGAGGTTTCAAACCAATTAATGTGGTTCATCCTCAAGACAAGGACTCCAAGGGCTCCATCTTGGCATCGAGGACTCAAAGGTCATTGCTAAGATTCATCACTTCCATCATAGGAATCTTACGGAGGCCATTAAGATTGAACAACATTCTAAGAATCTCAATATGGATGATGGTTGGAAATTGAGTAAGAGTTGGACTCCTGCACTAGGTGATTTCCTATCGTTCTGCTCTCAAAATTTATTTATTTTTTTAATTATTATTTTATTTATTTTTTATTTTTCCCCACCCTTCTTGCTCTCAAAATTTTTATTTTTATTTTTTATTATTTTTGTTTTATTATTATTATTTTTATTTTTTTTAGTTTTCCCCCTTGATATGATATTATCTTTATTCTTGCTCTTGATATGATATTACCCTATATATTATATTAATTGAATTATATTATCCTCTATATTATATTAATTAAATTATAAATATAATATTTATTAATTGAATCCTTTAATTAATTAAAAATTTAATTTTTTATAATATTTATTAATTTATTAAATAATTAATTAAATTATCGGCTAGTTTTCAAACAGCTAGTTTTCAAATGGCTAGTATTTCAATGACTAATTCTGGGCAATGATGCATCCACACTATTTATTCATTAACATCCATGAGCTTTTTCACCTTATTCTGAGAATTAACCACATTAGTTGGTTCTAAAAATGAACCAAATCCTAATAATGTGATTAATCCGAAAGACATTTATCTAATGTTTAAATAATGTTATTTTGGAAATTTTATTTTAAATCTAATTTCAAATTTACTTTTATTTATGACTTTTATATTTTTATTTTTGGTTTTATTTTTGACCATTTTTAATTTTATTATTTTTTGACCGTTTTTAGTTTTTAGGATGGGTTAGTTATATTTTTTGAATTATTTTATGATTTTTCTTACTTCATTATCCTGATGATGAACTTCAATTGGAGTTTGAAACGCGTCGGTTCCAAAAATTACCTATATGATTTCCCGAAAAATTTATAATTGAAATGTTATGTTTATCTTATAAAATTAATTTTAAATCTTTAAAAAATATAAAAATAAATATTTTCTTAATTAAATATACATATTATTACAAAAAAAAAAAAAAAATTATTAATGTTTCTCATAAAATGCAATCTTAACTTTTTAAAATACTTTTATCATAATTTTTCTTAATATTATTATATTTCATTAAAAACAATAATTAAAAATATATATCTAATTTTTAAATATTTTTATTTATATAATAATAAAATTTTATGTAATTATTATATAACATGCATCTTAACTTTTGAAATGCTTCCAGGTGGCATCAACAATAATTGTCTGTGCAATAAGCCACTTAAAAGACTACCCAAGGCACCCATGAGTTTGACCACTCCAACAATGATAAAGATATCCTACACTTGACCCAGAAATAATAGAGCTTTCTCAAAAAAAAAGTGAAGATATAGTCTTATACTCAATGATAACGGATAACCTTATAAGTTGAATAAATATCAATAAAATAAAGTAGAAAAAAAAAAATCATAAACCATTCAAATATATAAAATAAAAATATTCTTTAAAATTTCTGATTTGATGATATAATTTGTTTTTATTTAAAAATAAATATCCATAAAATAAAAGAGAATGATGTTTTAGGGAATGTCCAATACCTTGTTTCACTATGAAGCTTATGAGAGTTCGTTCTAATCTTGGCTATATTAATTTTCTTCTTTGAGCTAGTTAAAACAGAAAGATACTTTTGATCTTCTAAAGTGATATTGATGACCTCCTTATAATACCTTAATTTTCTTTTAACTATTAAATACTCACACCACATTTTTTCTTTAAACTTAAAAATAACAAATTTTTTAATAAAATAAGTAAATAATAAAACATGAAATGCTTCGTAATTCTCCACAACTTAATTTCGTAATTCTCCACAACTTAATATAAGTATGCGACTACATGTTTAAGGATTTAGACATTCGTAGAAGAAGTTTTACGATTTTAATAAAATCGTAGTGTCGAAACATTATAAAAGGTTCTAAATCTTTGACATGATTGTTAATATTAATATATAGCAACGATATTGCAAATGTGCGTTTTTGCCATTTTCATCATGGATTTTTAAATGCGTTAGGCTTCTATTAAAATTTATACTTTTATGTTTTTATTTGAAATTAAATTTGAACTGAGTTTTTATTTTTTATTTTTAATATTGTTTTTAAAAATAAGATATTATAATGTTGAGAATTTTTAGAGAATTGTGTAGATTGTTCATTGAGCAAGATGTTTTTTATTTTTGAAATTTAAGAATTTGTGTTTTGATCTTTTATTTGGAATTAAATTAAAATATTTTAAAATGAGATTTTTGAAAATTTTAATTAAAATAGGGTATTTTATATAGGATGAACACTTTTAATAACTACTTACAAAATGAGATTAATGATGGTAAAGGCAATATTTTTATGTGGTTAAAAATCACAAGAAGATCAAAGATCATAAAGTCAATTTTTTTACATGGTTAAAATATTTTTATGTCACTTGAGACAATCTTATTAATGTATTAAGAAAAATCACAATGGATCATCAACCACGACCCTCCATGCTCTTTAAATAGAAATTGTGGACCAAATCAGTGTTAAGCTTGTATTTTAAAGTGGTTAAAACACTTTAATGTGGCCACTTGAGGTAATTTAAAAAAAAAAAATCAAAATGGATCAGCCACTCTAACGCTCCATGCTCTTAAATAGAAAGAAAAATATGAGCTATAAAATCACTATGTCTAGAACATATCATGATGGTTAACTTACAATTCAACTATTGCATATTAAAGAAACACACTGCTCTTAAACAGAGAGAAAAATATGAGCTGTAAAATCACTATGTCTAGAACATATCGTGATGGTCAACTTACAATTCAACTATTGCATAGTAAAGAAACGCACTTTTACCTAATAGACACATTAAACTAAGTTGAATTTAATGAACTCTCAAGTGTTTAAATTAGTTACAATAGTTTCTATTATCATATTGATTTTCATTAATGTAATGCTTTTGTTTAGTATTTTTGTTATTAAGATGTTATCATTCATAAAATAGGTCTTAAATGAAATTAGTTATGATGATTTTGGCTTAGTATTTTTTTATTAAAAATGTTATGTTTGCTAAAATAGGTCGCATATTATTGCATACATTTACAGATATAATGCCCCAGGTATATTTGAGTAGTGGATTTCCCTAAAGGATGTCAAGGTAAGAGACGCCAATTTATGAAATCTAAATCTTAAGAGATAGCATGAAAGTAGGGAGGATGTCTTTTTTAAATATGAGAAAGAGTATTCAATAAACAAATGGAGGGAAGATTTACGCAATACCCTAACTTGATCCCAAATTGTCATGTATATGTACATATGATACTTAGGTTAATGATTCGGTACATTCTAATGAGGGTGGTGAGTGGCAAGTTCTCTTGGGAGTTATTTACATGTGTGTATATGTTTGTTGGGCTTGTGAGCCAACGTATAGATATGTTTTGAGGTTGAGTGCTTGTGTGGTTTAGACCAGAGAATCTATGTGCTAAAAGGTTAACAATCCTGGCAGATGTGATATCTAAACATGATGAGATTAATAAATAACACCACGAATACAAACCAAGACACAAAACAAAATTTATGAGTATAAGACTCCATGAGAGGGAAAGGTGAGGGGGAGGAACCAAGACATGGTTCCTCAACCAAATAATTATTGCTATTATATATTCCTAAAGTAACATTATGGGATAATGTTAAATTATATGATAATAATATTTTAATTTATTATTTATTCTAAGATATAAATAAAAGGTAAATGGGGGTTAACTTCTAAGCATTCCATTCTATAAAAGGCTATTAGGATGATTGTAGTGTTGGTTTTTAGAACTAGTAAGTGTTTGGTTACTATTACTCTCAGGACCCTAAGTGGACCTGAATATGAAAGCACTTTTCCTTGGGTTGGCTCAAGGGAGGTTAAATCCCTAGAGGAAGAAGTAGGCATAGATTTCCCTATGTGGGTCCTAGAGGATACCAAGGGACTCCTGAGAGAAACTAGAACTCCTAGAAACCATAGGGCTCAAAGACTCCCTAGTCAACCTAAGTTGTAAACCCTAGGAAGGTAGTGGCATAATATGATGGACACGGGTGTGAAGAAGGGGGTTCACTACATTGGATTGTATAGGTTGATGAGGGATGAGAGACTATAGGTTGGATAGTTTCCATAGTTTTATAATTTGGCCCTAAATGTGTTTGGTATTGGTTATGTACCATAGCTAGCTTTAGGATAACTTTTGTCCTTATGGATTCATGGCCTAAGCTCAAGGGTGATCCTTTTCTAATAGAGGTGTATCAGTTGATTCTATGGCTAGGAGGAGCATCTAGGGTCTACAACCAATTGATGGTTTGTATCAGGTAAGTGTTGAGTATACTATGTTATATATATGTCTCTTATGGTTATTTGTCTTACATATGTTTCAACAATAATAAATATTCAAAACTTTTAGAACTCACAGAATCAAAAGACGGGTCTAAGATAAACATGAGATGCATATTATTAACATAATATACATGTAAATACACATTTTCCTGACCCTTGGTTCATATTCCAAGAATTCTTTGGGACTTCTCATGACTTTTGGCCTTTAATTGAGAATTTTTTCTTTCCACTCAAGTGAATGTGCCAAATTCACATAACCCCAAAGCCTTAGGGGAATTTTGAGGTCTAAAATGGGCCTCCCAAGGAAATTATAAAATAACAGTGGAAATAATAAAATAATATTAGATTACATCATCAAATTTTAGAGGGAAAAAAAAAAGAAAAAAATACTTTTTCAACTCATATTTTCAACTTATCTCCCTATAGGTTTACTCAAATTTTGAGCGGGAACACTCGTTGGATGCAAAATTTGATTCCTCATCCAAGGCATACCCATGTTGCATACTTTCGATGGGCCCTGCTACACGAAAAATAAGAAATACATGAAAAACGTGAAAGCAATCACGTTTTTCATGTATTTCTCATTTTTTGTGTAGCAGGGCCCATCAAAAGTATACAACATGGGTACTCCTTGGATGAAGAATCAAATTTTGCATCTAATGAGTACTCTTGCTCTAAATTTTAGTAAAACCTTAGGGAGATAAGTTGAAAATACAAGTAGAAAAATTAGTTTTATTATGTTAGATCTAAAACTTTTGTGATCCAAATGTAGATAAATGTATTTCAGATTAATCACATTATCAGGATTTGGTCAATGTCTAGACCAAATCCTGATAATGTGATTAATCTGAAAGACATTTATCTAGTTTTATTATTTTATTATTTTTTTAACTTTTTATTTTTTACCCCAAAAATGGTGAATCACCCCCCATGGTTGACATCATCATCTTGAATCCTATTGGTTCTTATAAAGTTTATTTTGGTTGTACATTTTTCTTAGGAGACCCATTTTAGACCTCAAAATTTCTCTAATGGGATTATGTTTCCAACATTCCCCCCTCCCCAATCCAAAGGGATGTATGTAAGTCTAAAAAGAGAGCTAAAATAAAAAAGTATATGGAAGCCAGTGGCTAGATGTGCTCTCTAAAATGGTGGTGTGCGGAATACCACAAACCAAATGATGTAGAAAAAGTTGAAGTATTCTATCAGTGGTGGTTTAAGGTTGACCACCAACTCTAGAACTTGACCTGAAGTAGTTCCTAGAACAATTCTAAATTTGGCTAGAATTTGAAGTCTTCTACGTAGTGGAAGTGCTCCTTGATGATGGTTTAAATATGACCACAAACTAATGAGATGGGTAGTAGAAGCCAAAGTATTTTTCTAATGGTGATTCAAGGCTAGCCACCAACCAAATCATGCTCATGAATTTTTCTTTGGCTACAACTTCAACTCTAGAACTAGCTGAATATATCTGTAGGCTTTAGCTACATGCTTTGGTTCAAGATATGGCTCATGCTAACTATCAATCACCCCCCCGTGTCAAATATAAGGTGATAAGATGAAGATATCTCCATTGCAACATGTGTCAGTACTTCAGAAAGAACCCTATGGTATGACTGATATATCTTCTTGGTCGTTGAAGACCATTTTCAAGAAGCGATCCATACAAGGTGAATCTTTTCTCTTGCAAGATTCTTATCTTTGTGAATGATGAGAATGTTTTCCATAATGCTCATAATGGTGAACATCAAAACATTGATCTTTCATGGGGCCAACTTGATCACAATGTTGGCATTTAACAATATGAAGTGGATGTGGAAGAGGAGCAAGTGAAGATGAGTTGTCCTAAATAAATCCAACACTTTGAAACTGGATTAATTTGGAGTAGTCTGGAATGTGAAAGTTCACATCTATGACTTCTTCCCAAGTTATTATGATGGGATTGAGAAGTGCAAGTGGAACTTTTGCATCTTCTTATAAATTTGCCCCCATAATGGCATTAATATTTTGATCATGTGCTGACAACTGATAGGAATTAATCTCAAACAACAAATTGTTTTGAACAAGAACCAATTTATAATGTCGGTTCCTTTGTTTTAGTTCATCTTGTTGTAGTTGTGACTCAAGCTTAATAAATTGAATCTTGTCTCGTGAATCTTGCAAAAAAATCTGAATATCTATGAGAATGGCTTTGTCAATTTTGACTATATAATCAACATTAGAGAGTATCGAAGTGTTACATAACTCCAATACTTCATCAATTAGATCCATTTAAAGACCTCAAAGGGTTTCTTGTAACTCCACCCTTGAATAATCAATTAAAAATCTACAAATAGGAAAATAGTGAGAAAAATACATATACCAACTTGGGCTCTCACTACATCAAAAAGAAGAAGAAATCCAGACATTGTAAACCTCTACTAATAACAATTATGCCCCTGCCACAGACTTGATATGTGACTTGCAAGGAATGAAGAGAAAATTAATTTTTAGAGTAGAAGAAAATTTTCATCAGACCACTTCTATATCACAAAATGTTCACACGATCTTGAGCTTGATGATTGTCAAGAATTATTGTGCTTGGGCTATCATATATCCTTGAATCATGGTTGGAATCAATATGTCTGTATTTTAAGCATATTTATTGTATATTTACCTTGTGGGTTCGATTCTTGTTGTTGCCCTCCTAAATTATTTCTTTGTCTAGTGCCAAGTTCATGTCATTTTCAATTTAGGATTTCAATTCCATTTCACCATTTATAGCCTAGATTCAGTCTCATAAGATCTCTTGCACTACGTTCATCCCACATATATTTAGCAGTCGAAAGTTGGGAGCTTTTTTGTCTAAGTTTGGAAGAGTGAAATAGTGTGTTTTGGATTGGAGGCATATGCATTTTCCAAAGATTGAAGATGTCCCTCTCGGACTCGTCACACGATAATGATAATCTCCATGATCCCAGGAGGACGAGAGGCCAAGAGCTATGGCACCAGAAATGACATTATTGGCAAGGCTTTAGTCAAATATTCCTCACCCCTCCATGGCTACACCAAGGGCAGCATTTTCTCTGCGTCGACCTGGTTTTCCAACCCCTTATGTTCAACGGATCCTCTGTTTATTCAACATTTTTCCAGACATGCTTTGATCTATGGCTTATAATATTGACCAACTATAATGTATAAGACTGTGACTGAGATGGTTTTTATAGACAGATCAATTGGTAAAAAATGGCATCAGCCAAAGAAATTTACACTCACGAAGATAAACAAAAATTAGATGATCATGAGATGCATATTATTAACAAAATATATAGATAAAAACAGATTTCCCTGGCCTTGGTTTCATATTCTAGGAGGTCTCTTGGAATTCTCATGACTGTTCACCTTCACTTAAGGATTTTCACCTTCCACTCAACTAAATGTGCCAAATTCACATAACCCCAAAGAATTATGTTTCCAAAAAAAACTTTAACTTCTATAGTTTTTAAACCCTTATTGGTGATTTAGATTAGGTAGTTTGTAGGGATAAAAAAGCCATTTCCCTTATCATATCTCATGATTCACCTACATTTAGGATAGTTAATATTTTATCTAAAGGTCCCATTAAAATTTGGCTAGATTATTCCAAGTATATTTATCTCCAATTCAATAAGGACATGGTCTTCTATTAGTTGAAGGATAGGCTTCTTCCCTATCCTAGTTTTATAAAATATTTATCTTTGTTGTATTAATATAGAACTCATCATTATATATTTTTTTATTGATCTTGGTACCTTTTGGGTGGAAAATCTAGAGAATTGGCTTGTAAGGCCTATTTAGGCCCATTTTAGAGGTAGGTATAGTTTGGAGATTTGGGGTCTAGAAATTTCAAGAGCTAGTTTGAGGTATCAAACAACATTTTTTGAATTTAAATTTTTGTGAGATTAGCTCAACTCCTGGATGTTATTCTAATAGAAATCTTTCTGACAGTGCAAAAACAACCACAATTGGAGTTGGTATGTGGCATTTATGCCTTATGCAAGTTAACCTACCCTTTTAACCAACATGGTCCCAAGTGGATGCAGCCATGTCGGGCCCCATTACTCATACATGTAGGGCTAGTCAAACATGGAATTTTAAAATATTATAGAGGGTCCGAAAAGCTAACATTAATTGAGGCTTGATGAATGTAAAGTCCCTAACACTAACCCTAAATGACTATCCGATTGTTAAATATTGGGTCACTAGGAAGAGGAGGGGTTCCATTTTTTTGGTGGTGTACTTTTCCATAGTTTAGCAAAGCATATAGCAATGAGATACTAAAACATATTAGAGTAGATGATTTTGTAGAAAATATTAAAAGTCAAAGTGTCCATGGAAACTCCATAGTGAGCATCCCTTTTTTTGTATCTTCATTTCATAACTAAGAAAAAGAGAACAAAATATAGGTCTTACCTTCTACCTGTGTTTCTCCTATATGGGTTTCATAGTTCAAATAATGTGTTCATTTTTTTGTTTCTTTCATTTTTGTTTTAGTTATTTACAAAATTTTGAGCATTACAATAGTCATATTAAATTTAGTTTATTCATTTGTTTATTTCTTTGATTTTGGTTTTAGTTATTTCCATAAGTTTGAGCACTACACTAATAATATTAAATCTAAATCTAAGATCTAAGGCAATGACTTGCATAACAAAATATTTCAGACTATAATGAAATCTATTGTTATGAATTGATCCAATGGAATATCCACAACAGTTTACAACTCATGTACTCTTGTATTTCATTGGCTTTGGGTGTTTTGATAATGGTTATTTTAGTAAAAAAGAATCCCCATAAAACAATGAATCAGTGTTATGGTAGCTAGCGAGTTGGTGTTCACTACAACAAAAAAATTTAATGCTTAATGTGTCTTTTTGTTTCAATGCAAGAACCTAAGAAAAAATTTGGGCAATGACTACAAGTTATACTCCCTATCAAGGTTGATTAAAGGATTGCACAAAGATAAATCCTTGATGTAATATCAAAAATTGATTAAAAGATACGTCCTAATACTCAATGTACATCATTAGTTAGCAGGATTCCAATTAACATCCATGTATAAGTAGGTATAGTTTCTTTAGACTCTATAGTCATTAGTGGTAGACTATATATTATGAACAGTCCTCCCCTTTTTTTGGCATGCCTATTGTTCATTTGGTTTTTCTTTCTCGCTAGTTTGGAATAGAGATCAAGCTAAGTTAGTAATTGCAAATGTTAGAACATGTGGAATAGAGAAGTGGTTAGATAAGCATGTGATGTACTTCTCATTCATATGATACACATTAATACATCAGTTTATGAACCTTGGTTTCATCTTCGAAGAAATATCTTTGAATTATGATGGCTATTCACATTCTCTTGAGAATTTTCGTCTTCCTCTCAAGTGAATAATACAAATTTACACCCTGAGGATTACATTTCCAACATTCCCCCCTTAATCCAAAGGGGTGTATGTGAATCCGAGAAAAGTGTTGAAATCTGGAAGTGGTTAGCAGTCAATGGTTGAATGTTCCCTCTAAATTTGGTGGTTTAAGGAAGACCACAATACAGTGATTAGTATAATTCGATTTCTTGTACTAAATGATGATTTAAGGATGATCACCATCTTTGCAACTTGGCTCAAAGCATATCCTAGAACAATTCTTAATCTAGCTAGAAGTTGATGTCTTCTACAAAATGGAAGTGATCTTTGATGATGGATTAAATATGACCACAAACAATTAAAATGGTGGTTTGAAGATGACCACAAATTGTTGTTTAGCACAAGCAGTAATTCTTCCACTTAGTGGTAGTTTAAGGAGGACCACAAACCAAATGGTGCTCGTAGAAGCTAAATTTATCTCTGACTACGACTCTAACTTTGACTCTGGCTTGCTCTAGCTCTAAGAGCTAGGTTTGGTTGTGGCTCATGCTTGCTTGTTTTATTTTTCTTAATGAAACTTTGAGACTTGAAGCCTGACTATCAATAACTGATATCCGCCCTTGTTAGATATAAGGTGAGAAATCAAAAATTTCTTCACTAGAATATGTGTCTATACTCGAGAATGAATTGTGTGGTATGAAAAATATATCTTCTTCATTGTTGATGACCATTTCCAAAAAGAGATTCATCCAAGGTTAATATTTTCTCTTGCAGGGTTCTTGTAGAAATTCCTTGCAGATTCAAACTGATAATCACAATTTTCCTAAACAATAGACTTGAATCTACTCTACCAGATGCAGAAACCAATTTAAACGATTGCGAAATCACAAAGCATACAAGAGAAATAATTCAATCAACACATTACACAATGATTTCCTAGGGAAATCCACAGCTAAAAACCCCGCTATTTGTATATTGCATTAGTCATAAAATATGAGAATATTACAATGTTTTTCTCAAGCCTGAGAAACCTTTGCATTATTTCTATCTGTCTCACTACTTCCTAGAAAAGCCTAGGCCAATGCTTAGCCAATTTTTTGCCTGCCCAAATCCCTATTTCCTTGTGTTGTTTCCTTGGTTAATTAGCCCCTATTAATTAGGGAAATACCTATCCAATATTGTGCAATCCATCTAGGGCCTTCCTCTGACTACATGCACCACCTGTACAATTTGGACGATTATAAAACTGATAGTATGCTTCCCTTGAACTCAAATCTCAACAGGATAACTCTCACTTCACACATGCATGAGTTATTTCTGGTTGATTTATCAATTAAATTATTGATCATAGAGTGCATAACTCAATACTAGACCTCTCACTAGTTCCTCCACCAGTTGGAACTAGTTAATTGACTTTAACTTAGATAAATTGAATTAATTAATTACAACTCAAAACAAACTCAACCAGGTCTCCTAAAAAATAGGAACCACTCTACATGACTCTAGTTAGACCCTCAATTCGAATTAACTGAACCAACTAAGAAAACTAACTTAATTAGTTAACTCGTACAAGTTGTCATGTGATGTGGAATTACAATTTTCTTCTAATTTAATACAAGGGAAAATTGAATTATAATCTTTCTTAGTGCCATTTTCAACACTCCCTCTCAACAAGAAAGGGATTATCAGAAACCCTGATCTTGCCTCTATGGAACTTGAATTTTCCTCTTGACGGTTCCTTTTTCAAGATGTATGCATCTTGTTCCTTCATAGGAATGTACTCTAGCATCATGATCTGCCTCAGCACACAATCTCTGAGATGGTGGTACTAGATGTCGATATGCTTGTACCTATCATGAAAAACTGGATTAATTGGGGGTTTGATGCAACTATGGTTGTCACAGTAAATCATTGTAGGATCCATATGTTGACCAAACAACCCAACAAGGATCTTCTTCATCTAGATAGCCTCACAAGTTGCTTGACTAGCAGCCATGTACTTTTCTTCTGCTAAACTGAGTGAAATTATTCTATGCTTCTTGATATACCAATAAACTGTTGTTGACCCAATACTGAAGATTTTGCTTGATGTGTCTTCCTTTCAAATGCACTCCCTACCCAATCTTCATATGTGAATCCTTGAAGCTTCACTCCCTTTGTACGGATGTACTAACGATCAAACTAGGTGGTGGCTCTGAGGTATATCAACACACGTTTGGTTGCCTTCCAATAAAGATTGATTAGCTTAACCATTGCTTGACTAAGTTAGTTAATTGCATAACACATGTCTGGTCGTGTGTTCACCAAGTACATAAGTGAACCCACAAGCTGCAAGTAAATGGTAGCTTCTACCACTTCGCCTGAAGTCGTATCTTCCTTCCTCCAATTCCCTGCTAGAGAAGTTTCCATGGGTTTGTTGCTCTCCATGTGAAAATTCTTCATTATCTCATTGGAATACTTGCCCTAAGAGACAAAAAATTCCCCATCTCTTTCCCAAATTTCCAAACCAAGGAAATTTCCCTTGTCAAATCTTCTTTGCAAGATTTTATCAACTTCTCATCACATGTTATAATTAAATAATCGACATATAATACTATAATTATTAATTTACCTTCAACCAAAATATGGTAAAGGATTTCATCTGCTTCACTTTTGGTGAAGCCCAACCCGATGAAATAATTGTCGATCTTGGTGTACCAAGCACGGGGTGCTTGTTTCAATCCATACAACGCTCGCTTGAGTCTGCACACATGCAACTCTCTGTTGAAGGTCTCAAATTGTTATGGATACTCTATGTACACCTATTCCTCAATAACTTCGTTGAGGAAATTTGTCTTTACATCCATCTGATGTATCTTCCATCCCATCTACGCTAAAAGTGATAGAATAGATCTGATTAAAGAGTACCTTGTTATTGGAGTAAATCTATCCTCGTAATTTATTCCCTCCACCTGAGAGAACCCCTTGGCCAAAAATTTTGCCTTGTGTTTCTCAACACTCCTATCTGTTGTTTGCTTCACCTTGTAGATCCACCTGGATCCTACAACTGACTTTTCCTCTAGTCTTAGGACAACTTCCCATGCATTGTTCCTAATTATGGAGTCATGCTCCTCTACCATGGAATCTGTTATCATTCTGTAATTTTTGAGATAGTGAGAGTAAACACAGAAGACAACCTCAAAACCGTTTGGAAGTTGGGATCTAGCCCTACCAGCTTCAGAGAGGGATCTCTCTGTAAATTTTAGCTTTGTTTTATGTAAATTTTAGGCTAGTTATGATTGTGAAAATGTTTGTTTTTTTGCGATTTGATTGGATTGTTTGGTTGATTGAATTCTTATAATTCCATTGGGCTATGGAGTCTAAAAACTTACTAGATCTGCATCAAACTTTAAAGGATTTTCACAGGGAAAGCTAGGTTGCACTAGTTGGATATTTAAAAATTTAAATGATATGAAACATAAGAAATGAAAAGTTCAATAGAAACTAAGGAGCAATTAAGAATTCCTTAATTTGACTTCTGAAGAAAACATAGAAATTACTTATAGCCAGAATAAGGTGCATATTTCAACAAATCCTATTCGTCATCGATTTTGTAATGTAATTAAGATTTTTAAGAAATAACAGTGAAAGAAAACAATGAATAAACACATGAAAAAGAGAAATACATCACCAATTCGTATACCACATGAATCCTATGAAGAATGTCCTTGTATTATTGATGAATCCAACAACCACAAAATTACAATATCTTGAAGAAAATTGTGTTCAACAATCAACCCAGAATACTTCAAAGTGTGAAGTATTTATACAATAATTACAAAATCGTTGTCTAAACATACAGTGTATATTTAGCACTATTCTAAGCAAATTATCTATTCATGTAGAGTACTAGGCTAGGTGGAAAGTTGTGTGGAGAGGTGGCTCTGATTTGGAGGAGTCTGTTGGTGAGTCTGCTTGTTGTTGTGTTGTGTTTTTTGTTGTGCTGGCATATCCTTTAACTGCATCTGAATTACCAATCAGTCTATTAATTCGCATAGTTTGTCCCATATGTCTTCATCTAGAATGGTCAATTTGGTTACCTTCTAGTAAATCTCATCAACCTCAGTATACTTTGAAAATGTTGGCGTTACCACGAAGATGTGATTTACCTCATGCTGAATAAAGAAATCATTTCCCATTGCTTCTAGGAATTCTCTACCTGTCATGTTTCCTTTGATATTAGCAAACTTGGAACTATCTCGGACTACTTCCTTTAAATTTTTAATATAATGTTCTTGAGTAATTAATTTATCATTAATTACGAATAAACTGGGTAACCCTTTCTGATTTAAAGCTTCTATCCTGGTGAAAAACATGTTTACTGCTATTTCCAGACTCTGACACTTTTCCTCCAACGAAGTTCTAAGATTTGTTTTAGTCATAATCTTTTTTACCTCCAAAATGGTTTATTTCCTATCTTCAATTTCTAAATCATCCAACTCATACTTATTCTTTGAATTTGGGAACTTGATGATGTTTGTAGCTTTGGTAGGCATATCACCCAATTGTTCTCTGATTTTAGTAATGGCCTATGTCGCTTTCTTTATCAGGTCCTTCTGCTCAAAATTAATTTGGATACATGGCCAAATTTTCGTCATAGAATTCAGAATATCCGTCCAAATGCTTTCCTTGGCTTGGGCCAAGGTCTGTCCAATAGTTGAATCTCTCTCTGATTTTTGTATCCTTTCTATCAGCCTCTGATATTTCTGAGCTTCAACCAAATGTGAAGCCTCGCCCTTGTTCTTATGATCTTGCAATTCTTTAACTTGTCCCTACAACTTCTTTATTTCCTCAGTCTGAATTGACAAATTCTCAACAGCCTTTTTCAATTGGTCAGCAGCCTCTGTAGATTTTGCAGGAGGTGTAGTTAATGTTGCAACTATTGTGGTGGGGATTGATGTGAGAGGCAAAACATCTAGAGGAACCATGGACACTTTTGAACTCTGCTCCTTTTCCTTAATCATTTTCTCCAATTGTGTCTCCATCTATCTAATATGATCCTTTCGTTCCATGATTAAATTCATCATGTCTCCTTTCTGAGTCTCGGATTCTTCAATGTCTTTTGTGAGAGGATATTATGTTGATGGCACCTTCAATTGCTTCCTTAATGTTGCAATGTCAACATTCTTCTTCTTTATCAACTCCTCTGCAACTTTCATGTTTTCTGGATCATAACCCATCGTCACCACTAAATCCTCCAAGGATTTGATCGTGGTATCCTTCGCTAGAGAATAAATCTTCTCCATCTTCAACTGAGACTAAATGTTGGAAAGTGAAACCCGCAATTTAGAAACAGTCATAGTAGTATTGGTTAGAGTGGAACAGATCATTTCACCAGTTTGTTTATGCATCTCCGTTTGGTAAATGGGATGTATATCTTTATTATCAAACTCAAAATTTGTCTTATTATAATATTTTGATGATTTAGGTTGTGTGATTTGAGCCTCGAGGAATTCCATCTGCATCCTCCCTTTCTGAATCAAAAACTGAAAGGAGTCTACTCTGTGAGATGGAAGTTTGCTTCCAAAATTGAGTATGTGTTATTATTAAGAATCTCATCCTTAAGTTTGATTTCTCTAAATCTGTCAAAAATGCTCTTTTTTTTCTCTTCTTGAACAACCTTTGTAGTCTGGATTGTGTCTTATTGATCCTGGGATATTTATGATACTATTAGAGATGTAGTGAATTTGTTGCCTGCCTGAGAGGAATAGGGTGTTTCTTTGACTATTATAGCAACTTCTTGTTCTAGATTATTCTTTGAATTTGCTTTAGGATTCAATCTTTTCCTCTTTCTATACATGATTTTAAATTCCTTCCTTGCATTGTCTGTCACTGAAGGTGACTCTTCTTCTCTATGTCTCTTAGTTGCTTTCTCCTGAGGAAGATGACTTTGTGAATTTGAAGTAGAAACAAGTTTCTCTTCAGCTTCCTGCAAGGTATTTTCTACCCAAGCCAACTTGTTCACATATCTTTCAATTCCATGCCTCTGGGCATGAGTGTATGGAGTAGTTTTTCTTTCCACTCTCAATTTGGAAATTATACCTAGCAGATCATAGGACCATGTGAAACTTAGGCTGAAATTCATTTCTTTGAGAAGCTTATCTGCTTCTTCTCCTGTTGATCTGTTGTTACACACAAAAGAACCAACCTGTGTCTTGATTATGAACTGTGATTTCTTTTACAAAGTGTATTTAATCTAAATTTAGAATTTTTCTAATATATTCTAATGCAAATATCCTCATGGGGATGTATTTTGGCAATTTGTATGGTGCCAACTCACACCATACACTCTGATTTTAGTGTAGTTCTGGTATAGGTACCAGTCTCTAGTCTTTGCTTGCTTTGTTAGGTGTAAAATTATTTTTATCTCCTCATTGATCCTTGGCTCTGTTGAACTATTTAACACACTCATTTCTAGGTGTATAAATTTCTCAATGTACTGCTTGTAAGTGTATTCTTCATGTTCCTTCATTACTAGGGAAGTCCAGAATATGATAGATTGTTGATTCCCCTCTTCATCTAATTTTTGCATAGCAAATTTGAATCTATCTGCCTAATAATAGTTAAACATGTAAACCAAAATTGAAGTATACTTGAACACTCCCTCAATTGGTAACTTCAGGAATTGTTCATGAATACTATTAGCCATAAATTGACTAAAATTGAAAATAATTGAAGGCTTATTATCTATGGAAAATATGGACATGAAACCTAAGATGGGTTCACCTACCCACTGATCAGAATAGTAGCCCAAAATATAGTATATCACAGATATAATTTGTTTGGCTTGATTAGGGAAAACTGAGGAAGGATACGGTGGATTCTTTCTTGGTAATTGGGTGTTTTCATGTAAGAAAAGGTCAAATATCCAAGCTCTCTTAGCAAAATCAATATTTTGATATAATTATTTCAATGCTTCTATTTGTTGGTTTGTTGGTTGATGTGTTGTCATTGATGGCAAAGGAACATAAAGGATTCACACCATAATTATCATTGATGGCAAAGGAGCAGAGAAGTAGCGGTTATAAGGCAAAGGAGCATATCAAGAAATGTGCAACAATGGGTAGCAGAGAGGCAAAAGAGTTTCCATAGAAGTATAACCTAAAGAAGAGATAAGAAACAAAGAGGCAAAGGAGCAGCATGGAGAAGCTTTAGCGTGATTACTTAAGGCAAAGAAGAAGAAAAAGGTCAAAGGAAGTTAAGGCCACGAATGGAGCATAGAAAGCAAAGAGGTAGAGACAGGTTAAGGCAATCGAATTTTCTAGACACAACGAGGACCAGAGATCCTACATATAGCAGAATCAGGAAGATGCGAGAGATGACAGGAAGAGGCGAGAGCAGCAAGAGATAGAGTTAGAGAGCGGGATAGTGTAAACAAACGAAAAATCGACTAAGGCAAAGAATTATTTAAAGAAGTCCAAGAGAGGCGAATGGATGGTCAGGATTAGATCGTAAATGTAAAGGTGAGAGATGGACAGTGAAGATCGAATCACGTTAGGAGCGATGTCGCAAATCGCAACATTTAAGAGTTAAGTGTTAAGGTTTCGCATGGTAATTTAAAGCAGTTGTGATGCAAAGTAGAAAAGGGACACGTGGTGGCATGGCGCAATATCGCAAATCGCATGAAATAGAGTTAACCACTAAGTTAAACGATTATAAGTTGCGAACTGAAAAATATGGAAGATGATGTGGCAGTGACGTAAAGATGACGAAGTAGTGGTGTAAAGATGACATGGCAGTGACATAGCAAGATGACAGGGCAGATGACGTGGTCCCGAACCCACAGATCACGAGAATTATTATGATGTGGCAAGGTGACGTGGCGGTGACATGGTAGGGTGACGTGGCATGATGACATGGACCTTGCCCGCATACCGCACATCGCAGCGCTTAAGGGATAGCAAGAATGCAACCGCAAGTTAAGTTATTTTTTTTTGATGTGAAATGGAGGGACATGTGTCGACCTCGCGCAACATCGCATCCCGCAAGAAATAGGGTGTAACTTCAAGATATCGCAAGGAATGTTATTTTGGTTGTCATGCGATAAGGTTCGAGCGACGCGATGCGATGAAGGGATTCCATGTGGCAGCACCGCGCACGAGCGCAGATCGCATGGTTTTATCATATATCGCTAATTATAAAGTGAGAAACTAGCGGGCAAAGGTTTGTGGTGAATTTTGATTAGTTCAAAGTACTGTGGGACCCAATAGCCCTTGTTACGTGTATTTTATATGTGCCATAGTATAAAGTATTCATTTTTTATTGCTAAGTATGTACATTAATACGTTGTTTTGATTGCTAAACGTATGTATCTGGAACAAATGCCGGAATTGGACTCTGCTACGTTATAAAGAGTTTTATGTGGGCCATATCACACAGGTCACAAAAGAATGAAATGAACGCATAACAAAGGATCAGGAACTCGTGTTGAACAGTGTTGCGGCAGTAAAGCAAACGAAAAAGGTTGAATGTGGAAGGAAAAGAAGCAGGAAACAAAATAAAAATGAAATTATGCAGCAAAGTTGGAATATAACTGTAGAAACATAAAAGACAAATAAAAAAAACAACAAGCAGAAGAGGACAAATGCTCAGCAAAGCTAAGAAACTGAAAGGGCTAAGTAAATAATTGATTGTAACTGTAATTGTATTATTTATTTTTATATTGCTTGTGATGCAAAGGCAAGTCTCCGTAGGCAAAGCAAAAACTCCAATGTAATACTGAAATGAGTACATAGTGTTGTAACATCCTGAATGTGTTGAGCGAGAAAATGAGAAGGTGGAAGGCAAAGAGTCATACCTGTTCATTTCATTTTCTCATATGGAATGAAAACAACTATGAGGTGATCTCTATAAATGATGATATTGTCATATGCATAAGGAAGTTAGATGGTGGAAGAAGAAGAAGGAGCAGATAGAGAAGCTGTGAAGATCGAGAGATTATTTAAGGAAGATATGAAGGTTGGAAGGACAACACTAAAGAAGGAGAAAAACAGAGTTGATATCCGGGTAAATCAGCATATGATTTCATTGTAGAGTGAGGAATTTGGTGCTTCAATATCAAGTGGTAGCTTGATAGATGTCCAGTAGTAGTTGGCTGAGGTAGGAGCCTCCTGTGGGTTGTATCCTACAGAATATAGATGGGAGTTGGAGCTTCCTTACAAGTTGTAGCTTGCAGAATTGATGTAGTAGCCTCCTGTAGGTTGGAGCCTACAGAAAATTAGTGGTGAGAGGGAGTTGGAGCTTGCCTTTGCATCACAACAATAATAAGATGTGGTTTTCTCCCTTACGGCTTTCCATGTATATCTGTTTTCTATGTGCATGATGATTATGTGTAGATATTATGTATTTAATCTGCTTAATACCTACTGCTCACTTATTAATATTGTTGTTCCTTTATACATTAAGTTGATCATGAAATGAAAGTGTAAATAAGTGTAAAAGAAAGTTTTAAAAGACCATGAATGCATTAAATTGATTCACCCCCCCCCCCTCTTAGTTTAACTCAGGGTTCAACAATTGGTATCAGAGAGGGTTCCTTTTGTGTAAGTTTAACAACTGAAAGGAGATCCTAGGTCCCCAATATGGCTAGCCTAGAAGGATGCTCAACGAATAAATCCCCTTTTTTTATTGGCACAAACTATGCCTTTTGGAAAATAAGAATGAGGACGTACATAATGTCTCTAGGAATAGAAGTTTGGGTTGATGTGGAATTAGGATATGCCCCAAAGGATTCTGACACAGAAAAAGATTACAAACAAGATTTAATAGCTAATGCAAAAGCAATGAATGCTCTCTTGAGTGGTCTATGTGAGTCAGAATTTATCAAAGTAATGCACAGTCAGACTGCCAAAGAAATATGGGATATATTAGAAAGTATCCATGAGGGAGATAAAAAGGTGAAGATGGCCAAGCTGCAAACCTATAGAGCTCAATTTGAAAATGTGAAAATGAATGAAGATGAAGATATAGCCAGTTTCTTCTTAAAGGTTGCGGAAATTGTGAATAACATGAAAGCTCTAGGAGAACCCATTAAGGAATGTGTAATTGTGCAAAATATATTGAGATCTTTACCATCTAGGTTTAACCCTAAGTTTTCAGCCATAGAATAAACAAAAAATTGGGAAACCTTGACCACGAACCAATTGCTTGGAAACTTAACAGCTTATGAGATGAGACTTCCACAAGGGAAGTCAAATGTGAGGGAGGCGACCTTCAAGGTTGATAAGTGCGGAGAAGAAAAGGAAGTTACATGCTCCTGCTCTAATGAAGAAGAGGCCAAATTTGTCAGAAGATTGGATAAAGGCATAGGCAAGTATAAAGGTAAGCTTACATTTAAGTGTTTTAACTGTGGAAAAGTGGGGCACTATGCATCTAAATGTCCTCATAATAAAATGGAGAATCAGTCAAGAGGGAAAGAGAAAACCAATTTCATCACTACGCTGAAAGGGATCAGATTTAATCGAATATCATTCTATGTTCAACAAGACAGCAATGCATCTGAAAGCTCAGATGAATCCCCCAATGAAGAAGGAACTTCAAATTTTATCTTAATGGACAAGGAAGAGCTTGAGGAAGATCTCCTAGAATTTGAAGATGAAGGTGAGGTAGATCTTGAGGGGGAGATAATTAGTGTTGTGGAGGAAATAAGAAGACTTAAACTTAAGAGTAAGAAACAGAAAGATATTATTTTAAAATATGTTAAGACAGAACTATATTCAGAAGACCTTATTAATTTGAAGATTGAACTGGAAGAATCAAAGAAAATAGAGGATATTCTAAGAAAAGAAATAAAGGAGAAAAATCAAGAGCGAGAAAAGTTGGAAGAAGAAGCGGTAAGCCTGAGGAAGAAATTAGAAAAGATCCAAATTGAATTAACTATGAATATTTCTCAAATGAAAATCTCTGGTCATTTGGACAAATCTTAATGCTCAAAGTTCTCCTCATATAAAGGCTGGGATAGGATATGAAGGAGAAACCAGCAAATCCAAGGTAGAAGACAACAAGAACATCATTTTTGTAAAATATGTAAAGGATAATGAAGCAACAAAAAGGGGATCCACAGGATTAGAAACCAGCAAGACCATGATATATAACGAAACAATAGGAAACAAGCAGTAACCTCTAGTGACAAAGAATGAAACGAGGAGACAGTAAACTGAAACAAACTCATGCGCTCCTAAGGATTAATTGAAAAAATTTGGAAGATTTCAAAGGAGTTTCCTTCCTCCTGTGAGAAGTATCACTTGCTTCTCCTGCCACAAAACTAGACATATTGTGGCATACTGTAAGATAAAGCAACTCCAATCCAATTAGCAAAAGATGCAACAAACGAAAATATTACCTCAATCAATTCTCTCTACCAGAGACAGATACTACTTCTATGGGTATTTTTTTTATTGTAAAGCGTTCGGTCATAAAGCCATGGATTGAAGAACGTATATACAGAGACTGGTGTATGGAAACTCAAGGGGAATTATGAACAATGGTGGATTCTCTCGTATGCATAATCCTTTCAGAAATACAATCAAGTGTTTTAGCTACCATAAATTTTGGCACAAGTCTCACCAATGTCCTCTTATAGATTGTGGTCCATATCCTTAGGAAAGTTACCAAAATAACAACTGCATGCAATGGAGAAATAAGCTAAATAAGTGTGATTTGGTTCTAATATCTCAATATCAGAAAATCCAATGGTATGTGGACAGTGGGTGCTCAAAACATATGACTGGAGACCGAAGCAAGTTCATAACCTTTGATGAAAAGAAATCTAGAAATGTAACATTTGGCAATGATAAATTAGGGAAAATCAAGGGAAAAGGCTCAGTCAGCCTGAATAATGGAAGAGGAGAGGCTCACGATGTACTATTTGTGGATGGTCTGAAAGCCAATCTGCTAAGTGTTAGTCAAATGTGTGATAAAGGTTGGGAGGTCCTTTTCAGAGCCCAATATTGTGAAGTAAGGTCTATCACCACAGGAAAGACCTTGATCAAAGGTATTCGAACAGAGAGCAATGTCTATATAGTAGAAGAAGAGAATGAATCATGCCACATCATCAAACTTGACGAATCATGGTTATGGCATAGAAGATTGGGACATGTAAACATTTCCCACATCATAAAATTGAGCAAGAAGAAATTGGTCAGAGATTTGCCTACAATTAAGAAGCCTCCAAATACCATTTGTAAGTCCTTCCAACTGGGCAAGAAAACTCACACATCATTCAAGCCTAAAGACCAACTATCTACAAGTAACCCACTTCAGCTTATACACATGGACCTGTGTGGACCTTCAAGAACTAATGCACCGGGTGGAGAATCATATTTCATGTTGATAATGGATGATCTTTCCGGATTGACATGGGTGGAATTTCTAAAATATAAATCTGAAGCACTTGAGAAATTTAAGATCTTCAAGCACTGGCAGAAAATCAAATTGGATGTAAGCTAAAATGCATCTAAATCAGATAGAGGAGGTGAATTCACAGACGATGACTTTGCGGACCTATGCAATGAATGTGGGATAAAGCAATAGTTTACAATTGCAGGTACACCTCAGTAGAATGGAGTGGCAGAGAGGCAAAACAGGTCAGTACAACAAATTGCCAGAGAAATGATGCAATAAAGAAACATTCCCAAAACCTATTAGGCAGAAGTAGTACATACAGTTCATATTCTTGAAAAATCTCATCTTAGACCAGACTGTGACAAGACTCCATATGAATTGTGGCATGGGAAACCATCATCAATCAAGCACTTTAGAGTCTTTGGTAGCAAATGTTTCATAAAGAATAATGATGAAAAATTGGGGAAGTATGATGCAAGAGATGATGAAGGAATATTCCTAGGATATGCATCCAAGAGCAAGGGATACAGGTGCTACAACAAAATACTGCATAAAATAGTGGAAAGCATTGATGTGAGATTCGACGAAGATCTACCAAACAAAACCAGAAGCACAAGCTGCGCCAATCCTCTAGATGATCATGATTATGAGAATCAAGAAAATGAAGAACAGATTAAGACAACATAAGATACTAAATTAAACTCAAAAGGTCCCTCGAGACACACTCAGAAGAACCATCCAGAAGATCAAATCATTTGAGAAAAGAGTGCAGGAGTCCAAACTAGAAGACAACTAGCTGAACAGACCGAGGAAGTGTACCTAGCAATGTTGTCACAAATAGAACCAAAGAATTTCAATGAAGCTAGCAAGGAAAAATATTGGGTATATGCTATGAATTAAGAACTAGACCAAATCGAAAAGAACATGACCTAGGAGTTAATGCCAAGACCCACTGGGAAAAATGTCATTGGCACAAAATGGATTTTCAAGAATAAGATGAATGAACAAGGTTAGGTAATCATAAATAAAGCCAGGCTTGTATGCAAGGGATACTCTCAAATCTGAGTACTTGATTATGATGAGACATTTTCCCCTGTAGCAAGAATGGAAGTAATCAGGATGTTTTTGGCCTTTGCATGCTATCATGATTTCAAGGTCTATCAAATGGATGTGAAGTCTGCGTTCTTGAATGGAGATCTAGAGAAAGAAGTCTATATGGAACAACCTGAAGGATTTTCCTTAACAGATAAACACGACTATGTTTGCAAATTAAATAAAGCCTTATATGGTCTCAAACAAGCTCCACGTGCATGGTATTCTAGGCTATAAAAATACTTACAAAACCATGGTTTCAAGAAAGGAGGAGTAGACAGCAATCTGTACATTAAGGCTGATGAAAATGAACTCTTAATTGTAGTAGTATATGTAGATGACATCATGTTTGGTAGCAACAAAGATGAGGTAGCAAAAGGATTTGCAGAAGATATGAATTCATAATTTGAGATGTTTATGATTGGAGATTTCACCTTCTACTTAGGACTTCAAATTCTACAAAAGAACACAGGAATATTCATTTCACAAGAAAAATACTTAAGAGACATGTTGAAAAGGTTCCAAATGGAAGACTGCAAACCTGTGTCAACACCCATGATCATTGGATGCAAGCTATGTGCTGATGATGGATCCATAGATGTAGATAAAAGACTTTACATATCTATGATAGGAAGTATACTATACCTAACTGCCTCTAGACTGGACATTATGTTGGCAGAAGGACTTGTGGCAAGATATCAAGAAGCATCAGAACAAAACCACTTGCTAGAAATCAAGAGGATATTTAGATATATGCAAGGAACTGTACATTATGGCCTATGGTATCCAAAAGGAAAAGACTTCACATTGAAAGCATATACAGATACAGATTGGGTCAGCTGTGTGGATGACAGGAAAAGCACAAGTGGAGGAGCATTTTATTTGGGAGAAATTCTGGTGGCATGGTTAATTAAGAAGCAAACTTTTGTCTCTCTATCTATAGTAGAAGTGGAATACATAGCAGTAGCAGCTTGTTGCACACAAGTCATGTGGATGAAACAAACTCTTCAAGACATGAGGTAAGCATCAACAAACCTATTTCTATCAAATGTGACAATACAAGTGCAATAAGTATATCAAAAAATCCAGTACTTCATTTAAAAACAAAACACATACCAATAAAGTACCACTTCCTCAGAGAACAAGTAGCACAGAAAATAGTAAAGATGGAGTATGTACCAACAAAGGAACAAACAACAGGCATATTCACAAAAACTCTTACTAAATAACCATTTGAATATCTAAGATACAAACTAGGGGTAGTATCTGCAGATGATACTCTCTGATATGATTAGAAATTAAAAAAAAAGGGCTGCAATACAGGGTATGTTAGATAAATTGACTCGGGGTTGAGTCAATATTGACCAGGTTAAACAACGTGTAGCTTTGGGGCACATGGTATTGTGCACCCATGGTTTTCGGCTCATGGTATTGCATGTAATTGAGCCTATAAAAGGCTAGGAGGACTTTGTTGTAATGTAGGCCTGGATGTGAGAGGTGAAGGCTCACTTGGCCGGATTGGCCAGGGTTTTGGCCAATGCTTAATGAAATTTCATTAGGATGGGTTTTCCCCGGAGTTTGGGGTTTTTCCTGGTTAAAAATATGTGTTTATGTTTCATGATTTGTTGTTGGTTATGTTTAATTATTCCTCTCGGTAATTATTTATGTTCTCTGGTAAATGTTTCTTCATTTTGTATCAAAGCCATATTTGGCTTCAGAGGGACGCTTTTGTAGCCAAGGGTTTTATTGGCCTGTGAATGGAGATATGATTTGTTGCATGAGCTAGATCTGGTGTGGATCTACAATCGAGAGCAACGAGGTTGCATGTGAAGAAGTCAGATCTAATCATATCTGGTGTAGAGCTATGGATGATAGAGAGTTAAGCATGGGGCAACCATGAAACTACGCAAAAGAGGAGGAGGCGGGGAGAAATCACTGACACTACAGGAGGGATAACATGCCTAGCTACATGATTTTCCTTGGGAGCCATGAGAACAGTCGCATGTAGATCGAGGCGGATGGAGAAAGCGTGGTGGATGGGCATGGCTCAGGCTCTGCTCCTCATCGGACTTCCAGAGCTTCTTGGATCAGCAAGAATGATTCAATTGGGTTTCCTGAATCTGAGCTACAGATTCTTAGGGTTGGATAATATTCAAAGGCAGGTTCAGAGAGATCCAAGGATCAATCCTCAAGTAGTTTACTGAAGAAATTCTAGATCACACTGAGACGGTTTCCTGGGCCTCGCCATCTAAGAATCAACGAAACAGGTTTGAAATCATCAACAACGACACCACAACGATTATTTGGTTGTGGCATACAGAGGTCGAAAGATGACTTGCGAAGTTTTTCCAAGGTCCTGGAAGTTGCTTGAGGGCAGTGAATACAATGCCAAGAGTGAAGGATATGGTGGTGAGGGCAGTTTGAGGATCTCGAGGCAGTAATCAAGCCACAATAGTGCACAAATAATAATGCATGAGGAGAGTTGTTGTAGTAGAAAAAGAGTAGCTATAACCAGAATAATGTGTTGACTTCAAGTTTTACATAATTGAGAGGATGTTGTGGATCAGGAAATGCTAGCGGTGGAGAAAGTACGGGCGTAAAAGGAAGATGCGGGGCATGGATGTGAGTAGGCACAAACTAAAAATATGAATCTAGATCGGTAATTCTTCACTACACGAATAGGAGGAAAAGGAAACACTCAATTTCGTGAGGACCATGTCGAAGAGGAAAATCGTGGATCACGGTCGATGGTGGAGAAGGGCAGCTCCACCAAATAGATAATCACAATGGCCCAACAGAAGTGTAAAGGGCGTAGTTGTAGTCATGTTCATGGATCAAGCAACGATGAAGTTGCAAAGGCAAATTTTAGCATGATCAAGCCATGAGATGGGATGTGCATAGGTAGACATCCATTGATAGTTCAAGGAGAGAATGTGCATGAAAAGGCTCACAAATTGCATGTGCAAGAGAGGATGTGTTAAAATAGTGAAAATTAAAAAAAAAAATATATATATATATATATATATATTTATTTATTTATTTATTTATTTATTATAATGGAGCTAACTTTTGCATGTAAATGGGCATACTGCTATAAGACCTGGTATGGCATGCGTACCCCCCTAGGTAATCACTGGTAAAATCTGGGTTAGACCTAGGTGATAGGGGGGATGTCAAGTTAACAAATACCCTGGGTAAAAATTTGAGGGGGGGAGGAGGAGCTAGAGTGAGCGAGCTTGTCTCATTTAGCAGTTTTGGCTGGATTTAGTCAAGAAACCCCAAGTCAAGTTTAAGGGGGGAATGTTAGGTAAATTGACTCAGGGTTAGATTCAATATTGACCAGGTTAAACAACGTGTAGTTTTGGGGCACATGGTATTGTGCACCCATGGTTTTCAGCTCATGGTATTGCATGTAATGGAGCCTATAAAAGGCTAGGAGGACTTTGTTGTAATGTAGGCCTGGGTGTGAGCGGTGAAGGCTCACTTGGCCGGATTGGCCAGGGTTTTGGCCAATGCTTAATGAAATTTCATTAGGATGGGTTTTCCCCGGAGTTTGGGGTTTTTCCCAGTTAAACATTTGTTTTTATGTTTCATGATTTGTTGTTGGTTATGTTTAATTATTCCTCTCGGTAATTATTTATGTTCTCCGGTAAATGTTTCTTCAGGGTTAGGTCCTCAAGATCATAATACTATATCAGAAGTACATCAAAATTCAGAAGAAGAAGGCCTAAACACAATTTAGAGAGAGGAAATCCAAATATAGAATCTATACTGGGAAATTTTCAACCCTTTTCCATTGATGTCAAAGAGGGGGGGGGGGGGGGGAAGAAATTAGAAAAATGAAGGCTCTTCTGAAAAGCAAGCAGAGAAAGACAAGACACTTCTCAAAATGAAAGGGGGAGGAAGTCCAGGAGGAAGTATTGGAATATTGGTGGATGTGTTGCCATCAATTCTAAAGGGGGACACTGTTGGAATATTGGTGGATGTGTTGTCATTGATGGCAAAGGAACAGAAAGGAGTCACACCAGAATCATCATTGATGGAAAAGGAGGAGATAAACAGCGATTATAAGGCAAAGGAACAGATCAGGCAATGTGCAACAATGGGTAGCAGAGGGGCAAAAGAGCAGCCATAGAAGTATAACCTAAAGCAAAGAGAAGTAAAAAAGAGGCAAAGGACCAGCATGGAGAAGCTTTATCATGATTAATTAAGGCAAATAAGAAGCAAAAGGTCAAAGGAAGTTAAGGTAGCGAATGTGGCAGAAGCAGGGAATGGAGTAGAGACAACAAAGAGGCAGAGACAGTTGAAGGCAATCGGATTTGCTAGACACAATGAGGACCATAGATCCTGCACATAGCAGAAGCAGGAAGAGGCGAGAGCAGTGAGATCCGGATTTACAGAGTGGGACAGTGTAAACAAACTAAAAATCGACTAAGGCAGAGAATTCTTTGAAGAAGTCTAAGGGAGGCAAACAGACAGTCAGGATTAGATCACAAATGTAAAGGCGAGAGATGGACGGCGGAGATTGAATAGTGTCAGGAGCGATGTCACAAATCGCAACATTTAAGAGTTAAGTGTTAAGGCGTCGCATGGTAAGTTAAAGCAGTTGTGATGCGAAGTGGAAAAGGGACACGTGGTGGCACGGCGCAATATCGTAAATCGCACAAAATAGAGTTAACCACTAAGTTAAAAGGTTATAAGTTGCGAACTGCGAAGTATGGAAGATGACGTGGCAGTGACGTAAATATGACAAACCAATGGCATAAATATGACGTGGAGATGATGTGGCAGTGATGTGGTAGTGACGTGGCAAGATGACGGGGTAGATGAAATGGCCCCGACCCCACAAATCGCAAGAATTTATGATGACGTGGCAAGGTGACGTGGCGGTGTGACGTGGCATGATGACGTGGACCTCGCCCGCATACCGCACATCGCAGTGCTTAAGGGATAGCAGGAAGTCGACCGCAAGTTAAGTTAAAGTTTTTTCGATGCGAAATGGAGGGACATGTGTCGACCTCGCGCAACATTGCACCCCGCAAGAAATAGGGTGTAACTTCAAGATATTGCAAGGAATTTTATTTTGGTTGTGATGCGGTAAGGTTAAAGCGACGCGATGCGTTGAAGGGAGCCCACTTGGCAGCACCGCACACAAGATCAGATCGCAGATCTCATGGTTTTATGGTATATCGCTAATTGTAAAGTGGGAAACCAGTAGGCAAAGGTTTGCGATGAATTGTGATTGGTTCAAAGTACTGTGGGACCCAATAACCCTTGTTTCGTGCATTTTATATGTTTCATATTATAAAGTATTCATTGTTGATTGCTAAGTATGTACATTAATACGTTGTTTTGATCGCTAAACGTATGTATGTGGAACAAATGTCGGAATTGGACTCCGTTGCATTATAAAGAGTTTTATGTGGGCCATATCACACAGGTCACAAAAGAATAACATGAACGCATAACAAAGGATCACAAACTCGTGCTGAACAGTGTTGCAGAAATAAAGAAAACGAAAAAGGTTGAACGCAGAAGGAAAATAATTGAGAAACAAAAGAAAAGGGCAGTTATGCAGCAAAGTTGGAATATAACTGTAGAAACAGAAAAGAAAAAAAAATAGCAAGCAGAAGTGGACAAATGCTCAGCAAAGCTAAGAAATTGAAAGGGCTGAGTAAATAATTGATTGTAGCTGTAATTGTATTATTTATTTTTATATTGTTTGTGATCCAAAGGAAATTCTCTCTAGGCAAAGCAAAAACTCCAATGTAATATTGAAATGAGTACATAGTGTTGTAACATCCTGAATGTGCTGAGAAAGAAAATGAGAAGGTGGAAGGCAAAGAGTCATACCTGTTCATTTCATGTTCCCATATGGAATGAAAACAGCTATGAGGTGATCTCTATAAATGATGATATTGTCATATGCATAAGGAAGTTAGATAGTGGAAGAAGAAGAAGGAGCGGATAGAGAAGCTGTGAAGATCCAAAGACGATTTAAAGAAGATATGAAGGCTGGAAGGACAGCAATGAAGAAGGAGAAAACAGAGTTGATATCTGGGTAAATCATCATATGATTTCATTGTAGAGTGAGAAACTTGGTGCTTTCATATCAAGTGGTAGCTTGATATATGTCTAGTAGTAGCTGGTTGAGGTAGGAGCCTCTTGTGGGTTGTAGCCTACAGAAAATAGATGGGAGTTGGAGCTTCCTTGCAAGTTGTAGCTTGGATAATTGAGGTATTAGCCTCTTGTAGGTTGGAGCCTACATAAAATCAGTGGTGAGAAGGAGTTGGAGCTTGCCTTTGCATCACAACAATAATAAGATGTGTTTTTATCCCTTATGGGTTTCCACGTATATTTGTTGTCTATGTGCATGATGATTATGTGTTGATATTATGTATTTAATCTGCTTAATACATGTTGCTCACTTATTAATATTAACTTTCCATTATACATTAAGTTGATCATTAAATGAAAGTGTAAATAAGTATAAAAGAAAGTTTTAAAAGACCATGAATGCATTACACTGATTCACCCCCCCCCCCCCCCTCTCAGTTTAACTAAGGGTTCAACACTATTGAGAATGGGGTATTGTTATACAGAGGGGGCCTGCTTCATTTGATCTATGGCTTTAGCAGTAATGGTGAAGATAATTTCACGAGCAGGGGCTATGATTTCTCTCTGGTTAGTGACATAGCATGCTTGGATTTTCTTGTGAATTCAGGAGAATGGAAGTTTTGGGGGAAAATATAATGGGGGAGATTGCACTCCCAGAGTCCAATTTCATTAGTCTTGTCCACAAATTTATCTTCAAGCCAACAGTAGATTTCGAAGAGTTCGAACTCACACTGCGTCTCAAAGATTTTATAATCTCGGTCAGCCAATGGGATGTGATCTAAATGTACAGGTGGGTGAATCATAGGATTTACAGAATCCTCCTGGCTTTTCTTCCTGGGAGGCATCTTATCAATGGATAATTTATAGAACCATGGGGGGGAAACGAAGGATTTACCGGGGATGATTGCAGGTTTGTCGTTGATCAGAGAAATGGAATTGAGACTTTGTTCACTTGATCGTAGGTTTGATCGCTTGGAATAACTTTAATGCACACTGGAAACCTAAAAAATGAAAAGGAATGGAGAAATTTTGCAGCAGAAAGGAAGAAATGGCGATGCAACTCGGTTTTTCAAATATTTTAGGGCTTTTTCGTTGCAGGCGCGGGTCCTTTGGATTTCAAACGGTTACCCGGGAGAAATTAATGAGCTAACAGTAATTTCTCGAGAAGGGCATTGATTGGGTAAACGGATACTGCCACGCGGCAGGGAATTAGTGGAGGAAGGAGTGTGGGTAGGGACAGCGGGAAAGGGATGAGGGTCAGCGGTTTTCGGAGGGGTCAGGCATGGTAAGTGATTTGATGCAGGGGGGTGCGAAACATGGTGAGCGCATCACGTTGCGTGGGACCTGACAGGGGAAAACAACCTTTTCATGCCCCCCCCAGATGGTAAAGGCAGGATGGAAAGGGGGGGTGGCGAAAAGAAATATAAGTTATTGATCTGGCGTGGTTGATGATCGTGCAGTTGAGAAATGCGCACGACTTAATCACAACCCGACAAACGGTTTCGTTGTGTAGCGCCTTAGATTATGGCGGAGACTTTGGATATAAAGTTAATCAAATAAAACATCTATCCTTTTGCGCATTTACATAATATATTCAAAGTTAGGCTAAAATGAAAAAATGGGTCTTTTGAAATAAAATCATTCCCATTTATTCTTTTAACCTCAATTTTTTAACTAGTCCTAAGACTAATCATTTTATTCATTTCTTCCTAAGGTTGCATTTAAACTTGCAAACCCTCATTTCAATTTTTATGAAAAACAAAACCTATTCTAAATTATCCCCTTATTTCTCCATTGATTTGGCTTAAACAATTGAATCAATATTATTTTCTACCTAACTAACATTAACCAAGATTAAACAATTTGGCTAAGCTTATTCTCCAATCTAATTAACCATGATTAAACAAATGACTACTGATTGTGGTATTTTGAATAAGTTTCACACAACCTTTATTTTATTTAACATAATGAAACTATCTATCAAGTAGTGGCATTTAGATTTGCAACACGTTCAGTAGTATTTATTTTTGTTTTTCTTTTGTGGGGTTCTCATCTTCATTTTTATTCTTTTTCATTGTTTTTCTTTTCTTTTTCTAGTCTCTTTATTCATTTTTTTTAAATACCCTCTTTTCATTTTCTTTTATATATTTTTTTGGAAATCATTTGCAATTTGAAATATTATTTACAAAATCAAATAACTGAGATAAAATACCCAATCACCTTGAGATCCTATAAATTATAGGACCCTCACATAATCAATCCATACCGGTTGTTGTACTGCTTCCTCGAATGAAGATGGCTCAGTCTCTACACTCTCACTCATAAGAGCCATGTAGCTAGTGTACCAATCTGGTGACCTCCTCTGCCTACACTGTGATTTGGGTACTCCCACATTCTCTATAGCATCATGCATCAACATGTCAGCCTCTTTAGTGTGCTTCCTTCCATATCTTGATTTCTCTGCATGAGTGGGTGCTTTCACTTTCTTCTTCTCTATTTGTGGATGATCCACATCTTGAGGTTCTTCTTTTGGAGCTAAAATATCCTCATATGCATGCAACTGAAGCTCCATCATAATGAAAATTTGCATGGCATTCTCTTCATCGAATTTCACATCTCTACGAACCATTGTCATCCTGTGAGATGGAAGGTACACCTGATAGTTGTGAGGTGTATAAGTGTACTCCACAAATATTTCCAACTCAGATGTTGGTTCTAGCTTTTTCCATGCATCCTTGGAAACGACACAGTGAACTGATGAACCAAATATTCTGAAGTGTGCCACACCTGGTTTCTTACCTGAAAAAGCTTCATTTGGTACACTCATCCCGAGAATCTAATGAGGACTCACGTCCTGCACATATACAGTTGTGTTGCATGATTTCGCCCACAAGTGCAATGGTAGGCCCTGATCATGTAATATCGCATGTGAAACTCCCTCAAATATTTTGTTCTTCCTTTTTGAAACCCTGTTCTGTTATGGGTTATGGGGTTCTATCAACTCTCGTCGAATGACTTTTGATGCACATAAGTTCTTGAATTTATTCGACACATATTCTCCATCGTGGTCGCTCCTGAGAGCCTTCACTTTCCTTCATGTGTCTTTCTCAACAAGTGTTTTGAACTCACAAAATTTTGAGAACGTCTAGTCTTTCTTCTGCATGAATAATATCCAACATTTACGTGAGAAATCATCTATAAAAATCACATAATATTTGTGCTTGGTCATGGAGGCTGTTGAGAACGGTCCACACACATCTGAGAAAACACTTTCAAGGTTTTCTTGTGTTCGACTATCCTTATCATGAAAGGTGGATTTGGTGTACTTCCCCAATGTACACCATTTATATGTATCATGCTTCTCAAGTGCGCCCTTGGGAAATCCCGTAGAAATATCCTGCATGATCTTCAAAGATCTGTGGTGTAGATGGCCCAATATCTTGTGCCATAACTCACTGATTTCTCGACTCTGCACCTTCTATGTTTCCGTGCTAAAAAAAGCACAATATTCTACATCCAATTTGTAGAGGTTATTTACTCGAACCTCAATCTTCTTCACCTGTCTCATGGCTATGTGACGAAGGAACGCCTTTCCTTTGCTAAAAATCACATCATAGCCACGGTCTTCCAAGATAGCAACTGAAACTAAATTCTTCTTCAAGATCGGAACATACATGACATATTTCAATGTGAGAGGAGAACCAGACTCCCTATGAAAAGTAACACTACTAATGTTGGTCACGCTATACCTTCCATCATCTCTCATCTCGATGTGCATCTAGAGGTCCTTCTCCTCCAAGTCGTTGAATAACTCTTTATTGTGAGTCATATGGAATGAGGCTCCACTATATAGGTACCACACACTACCCATCACCGATGTTACCATGCATGCGATGAGGGAGAAATCCAACTCAAATTGTGAAGCAAGAGCTTCACATGTCACTCCTCCTGAGGGCTTCTTGTCAGCCTTCTTATGTGGACATTTCCTGGGATAGTATCCCAACTTGTGATAGTGAAAATATTTAATCTTCGAAAAATCCTTCTTCTTGCCTGCTTGACTGAAATCTTATTTGGAATGAGATGACTTTCCTTTCCCTTTCTTTGCCTTTCCATTCAAGGCACAATCATGCTTGGATGAGGATCCATCTCTGGTGTTCCGGAAAATATCTTCTTATACCAAGTCGGACCACAAACGCTCCCACTCTGGTAGCTTCTCCCTCCTATTTACCGAATCCTGGTAGTTGTGCCAGCTCTTGGGAAGGCTTAGAAGTTTTAGTCTCACCAGATCATATTTGGAAACTATAACACCAACACTTCCAAGTTCATCTCGACATTGGGTGAACTTGGTCAAGTACTTTGGTATTGTGTCGCCCTTCTCCATCTTCATTTTTCTGAGTTTTTCCTTCACTGCCAGTTTCATGTGGTCACTGTTGTTCTGAAACAATTCTTTCAAGGCCTTCCACATTGCATATGGAGTGTAATTTTTGTGGACATTCGAGACAATATGATCTCGAACACCTTCCAGTAGGATCATTCTCACGTTCGCTACGCACTTCTTCCACTCTGCTAGATCTTGTGCATCAGTTGGAGTTGGTTTCAGGATGTCCTTATCAATGAACTCCTTCAATCTGTTGTCTTCCAAGATTTCTTCCATCTGGTTTCTCTAGACAATGTAATTCAAGCTACCCTCAAGGGCATACTTGAGCCTCAAACCATACAACACCATCCTAATCATGTTGCTAGCTCTGGAGATTAGCTTTGCAAAATGTGTTCCTCCTACAAGTACAAACTCATATTCTTCTCTTCCATAGTGATTTTAGCTTTGATACCATGTAGATTCAAACTGTTAATTGTAATTTAGTAAAACAATAGACTTGAATCTACTCTATCAATTTTGGAAACCAATTTGAATGACCATGAAATCACAAAGCATACAAGAGAAAGAATTCAATCAACACATTACATAATGATATCCTGGGGAAAGCCACAGCTAAAAACCTCGCTATTTGTATATTGCATTAATCAGAAAATATGAGAAGATTACAATGTTTTTCTCAAGCCTGAGAAACCTCTGCGTAATTTCTATTTGTCTCATTGCTTCCTAGACAAACCTAGGTCAATACTTAACCAATTTTCTATCTGCCCAGATCCCTATTTCCTTGCGTTGTTTCCTTGGGTAATTAGCCCCTATTAATTAGGGAAATCCCCATTTAATATTGTGCAATCCATCTAGGGCCTTCCTCTGACTAGATGCACCACCTGTACAATTTGGATGATTATACAACTGATAGTAAACTGCCCTTGAACTCCAATTTCAAGTGGGTAACTCTCAGTTCACACATGAATGAGTTATTTATGGTTGATTTATCAGTTAGTTGAGATCATAGAGTGCATAACTCACTACTAAACCTCTCACTAGTTCCTCCAACACTTGGAACTAGTTAAACTGACTTTAACTTAGATAAACTGAATTAATTAATTACAATTCAAAATAAACTCAACCAGGGCCCCTAAAAAGTAGGAACCACTCTACATGAGTCGAGTTAGACCCTCAACTCGAATTAACTAAAAAAACTAAGTCAAACTAACTTAGTTAACTCGTACAAGTTGTCATGGGATGTGGAATTACAATTTTCTTTTAATTTAATTCAAGGGAACATTAAATTAGAGTCTTTCTTGGTGTCATTTTCAAGAGTTCTTCTATCTCGAACGTATGTTTGAATGATGATTATGTTTTCAATAATGCTCACATGGATGAAAATCAAAACATTGATCCTTATGTGGCCAACTTAATGACAATGCTGGAATTTAATAATTTGATGTGGAACTGCAATAGGGGAAGATGAGCATTTTTTAGGAAACTTAGTGCTTTGAAATTGGATTGGTTTGGAATAGTCTAGAATATGAAAGGTCACTTCCTTTTCGTATCCAAGACCGATTATGTGCTTGTTGTTGATGAATTATGCCCAAGGTCTAATGATGAGCTTGGAAAGTGCAAGTCTAACTTTTTTATCTTCATTTAAATTTGCTTTTGAAGTGGTATTATTGAAATGATGATGTGTTGGCGGTTGAGAAAACACTTTCTCAAACTCGAAAAAAAAAAAAAAAAAAAATTGTTCTAAGCAAATACTAGTTCAGGATGTTGACTCTTTGGTTGTGAGTAATCTCGTTGAAGTTGTGATTAGGGTTGGAAAAACTCAATTTTGTCATGGAAGCCTTGCAAATGGGTAAGAATATCATCAATAGTGGCTAGTGTGTTTATTAATAACCTAAATATTTCACCAATTCGAGACATTTTATAGTAATTTGAGATTAGTAGATGAAAAGAGTCGGTTTCTCCCAAAATGCACCCATTAATACAAAAAGACTAACTGTGAAGAAGAGAGAACATATTTGGATGCTCCACTTTTTTAGAGATATATATACAACAGAAGACAAAGGTAAAGAAGAAATATTCCAAGAAGCAACCAATTTCCGCCATGAAAATCGACAGTCCAGAAAACCCCAAGGGAATAGAAAGCTAGGGTGGTTCAAGAAACTCTGCGATCTCAGCAGGTGAAAAGTAAAATCTCTAGTGGCCTCACGGATTCTAAAGTCGTAGCTTCTATTAATGTGTAAAATGTACAGGATGTAAACTGTGCAATCTCAGCAGGTGAAAAGTAGAATCTCTAGTGGCCTCAAGGATTCTAAAGTTGCAGCTTCTATTAATATGTAAAATGTACATGATGTTGTTGAGGAGAGATCTCGTGCATCAGTTCCGCGGCTCTCAGATTTTAAACGCTTCCCATCACAGTGTGAGCTGGCTACCTGGCTTTATTTTAGAAGCACGACTTCTGATAATCCACAAAATGTACGAGATATTGTTGAGGAGTAGGTGGTAGTCAAGTCCCTCATCAGCATCTGCAACGAGCAAAGAATCCAACCAGAGGCATTGTTCAATATCTGCAAGGAGCTATGCAATGGCCATATGACCCTAAATCTCGTTCATGTGTAAATCCAAACCATGGTTGTGATTCTCCTAAGGAAGCAGCTAGAATGATATTAGATTATTCCACATTTATACGATATCCCAAGAGTCGGGCCTCTTGTCTATCTTCTAGAAAGTCCGGTCATGTCTCTCTTCATAATAAAATTCCAAAGGAATCTATCTTTCCATTGGTATCTGAAACCATAGGTGATAAGAAGCCAACAAAATTCCATTCTCTCGGCACTGCATGTAATTTCTTAAATTGTCTCTCATTTAGAGAATATATTAATAATGTAAAAAGGCATGGTCAAGAATGTAACAAATCGATCAGCTTCTATGTAAGATGACCAAACAACAAGGTAAGTCGACCCATCTAGTGTGCTATGTTGGATGGCATCGGAACTGGAATCTGAAAATGGATGTCATCGTTCAGTGTTGATTAGTTTTGCTGCCCACTTAGTGTGTTGTGCAATATTACTTTACTTTTAGAGTCCTTGACTATCTGTCTGATATCGAAAAAAATATACATTTAGCCACTGTATATTTTTTGTCTTTACAGTTATGTTGAAATGTTAAACTCAATTGCAACAGAGCAGTAGGACGGAATTAAATTTATGATGTGAAGCCGAAGGATAGCAGCGCAACGATTTTTCTTGTTTGAATGCCTACACTCCACGGCACATTGAAGTCGTTGTTTAAAACTTGCAATTCAATTTTTGTTTTTAGCTGTAGGCCTTTCTCTGAATTGAAATCTGCGGTTCACACACCAGGCAACCCAGTTTTTAAACCTCGCCATGCCACCATTAAATCTTTCACCAACTGCATTATTTCCCGGGCGTTGATTTAATTTGAATGCATCTTCGTAAACTCACATGGAGCCCACAGCTCCACATCATATCCTCGCCAACCAATCACGAAGATATCGCACAAAATGAAGCTCAGTCAGCAAAGGCAAAAAATGGATGTGATAAGAAAAGGAAGTGTTTTGTAAACAGTTTGGAATCGGCCAATGACAGCGTTATCACACATTTTAAAGAACAGTCAGCATCCCTCAAAATGGATGCGATAACTTAAGAAAAGGAATTTTGAAATCTGCTTCTAAAATTCGCAAAAAGAGATTTTTCATAAAGTTTGTAGAGCTTAGTTTTAATTTTTTTATTATGCCGCGGCGACATAAGCTTTGAGATAGTTTTAGTTTTAAAAGGTTAGAGTCATTAATATATATATATGTTTTATTATATATCTATATATAACAACATTACATTGTAATAAAAATGAAAAAGCCCAAAGGCAGAAAATAGCAATGACTGTGTATTTTTGAAAAAAAAGACAGAGTGTGTTAAAAACAAAAAAAAAAGGCAGAGAGTATATATTGACTGTGTGTGTTTTACATAAATGCTAATAAGAGCATAAGTGTTGACTGTGTAATAGAAATGCCAAAAGGTAGAATTTGTTGTGTGTTAAAAAACAGAGTTTGAAGATATAGAGCAAAACGCAGAATGTTGTGTTTGTAGTAGTTAAGTGCAAACTTTTGTGTAAATCCAAAACTGAAGTTCTGAGGATAAAAACTTCATTTTGTAACAAAAATTTTATGCTTAATGAAATAGTGTTTTATGCCATCTGTGTCCAACATTTTTCGATTGATTTTCTTTGTGTTGAGTTGAGGAATTTTTATTCCTTTGTGTGTTCGGAATTATTCAGAAATTCCAACATGGTATCAGAGCTAGTCCAGGCTCTTTGCATTTGCCAAAGACGCTGAAGGAAGGAGTTGTTGAAGTTTTCTCCAGTAGTGTGAAGGCTCGCAAAGCCAGAGTTTGTTTTTTAAGCAGAGAAACAGTTTGTTTGGAAACACAGTCAAGTTTTTATCGCATAGTTCAGAAAGCTAGCCATGGCAGGAGCCAGCACAAGCACGAGTATGAGAAATACTCAACTCCCATAGTTTAATGGGAAAAACTATGACTATTGGGCAATCACAATGAGAGCCATGTTTGCCTCTCAAGATTTATGGGAACTAGTTGAAGATGGTCTAGAAGAACCAGCAAATGAACAAGCATATAATGCCTTAACATAGGCAGAGAAGGATTTGCTGAAGAGTAATAGGAAGAAGCTCAAAAGTTATCTTCTATCTCTATCAAGTAGTGCATGAAAGTGTATTTCCAAGGATTGTAGCAGCCAAGAGGTCCAAGGATGCATGGGATACCCTCCAAACAGCCTACCAAGGTATGGAGAAGGTAAAGACGGCAAAGCTTCAATTAATGAAAAGAGATTTTGAAGTTATTTGCATGAAAGAGTCTGATACAAAATACTCATTATTCACTTTGTTGATTAGGTTGGTTACCCAAATGAGATCTCATAGAGAGACAGTAGAAGAAAGAAGAATAGTGGAGAAAGTGTTGAGGAGCTTACCCTCAAGATTTGATGTGATAGTAACAACCATTGAAGAGACAAAAGATCTCTCAAAGTTTACTGTTGATGAGCTTCATGCATCATTGATGACACATGAACAAAGATTGGGTAGAACAAAAAACTCATCTTTGGAACATGCCTTCAAGACCCAAATGTCCTTTGGAAGAGGAAGAGGTCAAGGCAAAGAAAACTACAGAGGAAAAAGAAGAAGCGGAATCCAAAACAGAGGAAGAAACAGTCCTGCAAATACTAGTGGAAAGGGCAGCAATCAAAGCCAGAGTCAAAGTCAAAGCAGCAGCCAACAAGGTGGACAAAATCAAGCACATGGACAAAGGTATGATAAATCCCAAGTCCAAGGTCATTACTGTAAGAAGTATGGCCATTATGCCAATGAATGTAAGAAGAAACAGAGTGACATGGGTAATAGACCCAGTGCTAATTTTACTAAAGAGAATCTCAGTAAAGGGAACTTGTTTTTAGCATGTAATTTGGATGAAGAGAAGAATGAAGATATATGGTTTCTAGATTCAGGATGTAATAACCATATCACTGGAAACATTTCTATGTTTACCATGTTAGATGAAAATGTAAAATCTCAAGTAACATTGGGAACAGACAGTAAGGTCTATGTCATGGGAAAAGGCAGAGTAAGTGTTTTAACAAAGAAAGAAGAAAATAAATCTATATCAAATGTTTACTATGTGCCTGGTATAAAGGGTAACCTTTTGAGCATTGGACAGCTCATTCAGAAATGCTACAATGTTTTCTTTGAAGATGATGTATGCACCATCATGGATAAACCACCAAGAAAGCAGAAAATTGCACAAGTGAAGATAATAAGAAACAGAATGTTTGATCTCAAGATGAGAGCAGATTTGAAGAAAGGAGTTGCAATAGCAGCAGTGACACAAGAGACTTACCAAAGAGAAGAAAAAGATGAAAACTGGTTATGGCATTTGAGATTTGGATATCTCAACTTTGGGGGTCTGAATTTGTTGCATAGGAAAGGAATGGTAAAGGGATTACCATTGATTGAAAAGCCAGACAGTTTATGTGAAGGTTGCATTTTGGACAAACAACACAGAGAAATCTTTCCATCAGGAAAGAGCATAAGGGCAAAGGCACCCTTAGAAATTGTCCATTCAGATTTGTGTGGACCAATGCAAACACCATCATTAGTAGGCAACCATTGTATGCTAACCTTTATTGATGATTACACAAGAAAAATCTGAATTTATTTCTTGAAATTGAAGAGTGAAGTGTTTAAGAAATTATGCCACTTTAAAGCTCTTGTAGAGAACCAAAGTGGGCAACATATTAAGGTCTTAAGAAAAGACAGAGGAGGAGAATATATCTCCAAAGAATTTCTGCGTTTTTGCAAAGAAAATGGGATTCATAAACAATTTACAGCAAGGTATACACCACAACAAAATGGAGTTGTTAAAAGGAAAAATAGAACCATCATGGATATCGTAAGAAGTATGCTAAAGGCAGAACATTTGCCAAATGAATATTGGGCTGAAGCTGTACATTGTGCAGCATATATCTTAAATAGATGTTCAACAAATAGTGTTATGAACAGAGTTCTGGAAAAATCATGGAGTGGCATAAAGCAGTTTGTCACCCACATGAAAGTTTTTGGTTATGTGGCTTATGCACACATTCCATATCAGCTAAGGAAGAAGTTGGACAGTAAGGGGGAGAAGTGCACATTTGTTAGATACAGTGAAGAATCCAAAGCATACAGATTATATAACCCATCCACCAAGAAATTTATGATAAGCAGAGATGTACAATTTATTGAAGAAGAAGCTTTGGATGGAAGCATAGAGAAAACAGTGAATGTAAAAAGTTGTTTGTCTCATGATGAAGATGAGGAAGAAATAGCTGAAAGACATCCCTCATTAGCAGCACCACCTCCACCAACACAAGGACAGCAAGGGACACCACAAGAAGGTATGAGAACACCCTTGAGAAGTGATGACAGTACTTCTCCAAGCACATCACAAGGAGCAGATTTGAGTGTTTCTACAAGCACGAGTTCAGCAAGTGAAAGAGGAACCAGATTCAGAAGGTTGAATAAAATTTATGAGCAAGAGGCAGCAAATGAAGGTATGAACTTTTTATTTGCATTATATTGTCATGTAGATGATCCTATTCATTTTGAAGAAGCAGTGAAAGATAAGAAATGGATAGATGCTATGGATGAAGAAATGAATGTCATAGAGAAAAATAAGACATGGGAACTAGTTGATCTCCCAAAAGATAAATAATTTATTGGAGTGAAATGGGTTTATAAAACCAAAAGAAATCCTGAAGGTAATATTGAAAGGCACAAGGCCAGACTTGTTGTCAAAGGCTACAAGCAGCAACAAGGAAGAGATTATGAGAAAATTTTTGCACTGGTTGCAAGAATAAAAACAGTAAGAGCAGTGTTGTCCATAGCAGCACAACACAAGTGGAAAGTTTACCAAATGGATGTGAAATCAGCATTCCTAAATGGAGTATTGATGGAAGAGGTTTATGTTGAACAACCTCTGGGATATGAGAAAGCAGGCCAAGAGCACAAGGTATGTAGATTGAAGAAAGCTTTGTATGGGTTGAAACAAGCACCAAGAGCATGGTATAGTAAGATAGATGCCTATCTACTAGAAAATGGGTTTGAGAAATGTGAAGGAGAACCCACTTTATACATCAAGGAGAAAGATGGTAAGATGCTGATTGTTGTTTTATATGTTGAGGATGTGATCTTTACAGCTAATGATGCTTACCTCATTGAGAATTTTAAAACAGTGATGAAGGATGAATTTGAGATGACTAATATGAGATTGCTGAGATACTTCTTAGGAATAGAAGTAGAGCAAAATGAAAATAAGATTTTTGTTTCTCAAGCTAAATATGTAAAAGAAGTTTTGGAAAGATTTAACATGCAGGATTGCAAGGCAGCAATTACTCCTACAGTGATAGGATTGAAGTTAAGAAAAGAAGAGAGCAGCAAGGATTTTGATCCAAGTTTGTATAAGAGCATAGTTGACAGCCTCATGTATTTGACTGCAACTAGGCATGATATTATGCATGCTCTGAGTTTTATTTCCAGATTTATGGAAAGGTCAAAGGAGGCACATTGGCAAGCAGCAAAAAGAATTATGAGGTATGTGAAAGGAACAAAAAGGTATGGAATTTTATACAGCACTTCAGAAAATTTTGAATTGATTGGATATACTGACAATGATTGGGCTGGAAGTATAGATGACAAGAAAAGCACCTCTGGATATGTTTTTCATATGGGATCAGGAGTCATTTCATGGACTTCTAAGAAACAACCAATTGTGGCTTTATCAACAGCAGAGGCAGAGTATGTGGCAGCTACAGTAGCAGCATGTCAAGCAATATGGATGACGAGAATGTTGAAAAGCTTGTGTCATGAACAGTTAAAAGGCACAACAATTTATTGTCATAATAGCTCCGCTATAGCTTTACCTAAAAATTCAATATTTCATAAAAGAACGAAACACATTGATGCCAAGTATCACTACATCAGAGAGTTAGTGAACAATGGGGAAATTGTTTTGCAACATTACAGAACAGAGGAGCAGTTTGCTGATATATTGACAAAACCAATGTGGCAGAAGAGTTTTAATTATTTAAGAAAATGTCTGGATATGGAAGAATGCAGCGGTTGTGTTTAAGGGGGAGTGTTGAAATGTTAAACTCAATTGCAACAGAGAAAATAAAACGGAATTAAATTTATGATGTGAAGCTGAAGGACAGCAGCGCAGCGATTTTTCTTGTTTGACTGTCTACACTCCACCGCACATTGAAGTCGTTGTTTAAAACCTACAATTCAATTTTTGTTTATGGCCATAGGCCTTTCTCTGAAATGAAATATGTGGTTCACACACCACGCAACCCAGTATTTAAACCTCACCATGCCACCATTAAATCCTTCACCAACTGCATTATCTCCGGGGCGTTGATTTAATTTGAATGCATCCTCGTCAACTCACATGTAGCCCACAACTCCACATCATATCCTCGCCAACCAATCACGAAGCTATCGCACAAAATGAAGCCCAGTCAGCAAAGGCAAAAATGGATGCAATAAAATATTGAAGTGTTTTGTAAACAGTTTGGAATCCGCCAATGACAGCCTTATCGCACATTTTAAAGCACAGTCAGCATCCCTCAAAATGGATGTGATAATTTATGAAAAGGAGTTTTGAAATCTGCGTTTAAAATCCGGGAAAAGATATTTTTCATAAAGTTTGTAAAGCTTAGTTTTAATTTTTTTATTATGCCGCAGTGACATAAGCTTTGACATAGTTTTAGTTTTAAAAGGTTAGAGTCATTAATATATATATGTTTTATTTTATATATATATATAAACAATAGTGCATTGTAATAAAAATGAAAAATCCTGAAGGCAGAAAATAGTGACTGTATTTTAAAAGAAAAAGATAGTGTGTTAAAAACAAAAAAAATGCAAAGAGTATATATTGACTGTGTGTGTTTTACATAAATGCCGAGAAGAGCATAAGTGTTGACTGTGTAATAGAATGTCAGAAGGCAGAATTTCCTGCGTTAAAAATAGAGTTTGAAGACAGAGAGCAAAAGGCAGAACACTGTGTTTGCAGCAACCAAGTGCAAATTTTTCTATAAATCCAAAACTGAAGTTCTGAGGAGAAAAACTTTATTCTGTAACAGAATTTTTATACTTAATGAAATAGTGCTTTATACCATCTCTGTCCAACATTTTTCGATTGATTTTTTTTATATTGAGTTGAGGAATTTTTATTGCTCTGTGAGTTCGGAATTGTTCAAAAATTCCAACAAATTCCTCCCCGTGACCACACACTATATATACCCCACACATATGCACTACCATAACACCATGCAAGCCCAAAATCATTTGCCATTATATCTCAATAATCTCATGGTGCCCAGCGCACTACATATGGCCCCTTGGTGAGAAACATGCCCCAGCAAATGAGATGGCCACCTAGAGAGAGTGAGTGGTCGGTGGGGATTGAGGAAAATGATCATGTCATAAGGAATTTACTCAACGTGAAATTGCAATCAAGTGAGGGAAAAAAATTCCTGGCAAGGATGAACCACCCAACTGTTTAAAGAGACTGTGTAAAGAGGAAGAATGAATCACCCAACTATTTAAAGAGACCGTGTAAAGAGGAGTGCCCAAGTTAAAGAAGGTTGATCTCAAAGTGGAAGAAGCACCTGAGTCTAAAGTCACAAACCCATAGCTTTGAAACCATTGTTAGAACACACAAGTGATTAGATAAGCGTGTATGCATTCATCATTTATATGATACATATGATTTCAATTTATGACCCTTGATTTCAAGTTTCAAGAGGTTGTTTGAACTCCTCATGGCTATTCACATTCTCCCGTGATTTTTCATCATCTCTTAAGTGAATACAACAAATTTACATAATCCTAAGGAATATGTTTCCAACAGCAAATTATTTTGTTGATGAGGCAATAGGTAGGAGCATTGATTACTATCGAGCAACAATAGGAGCACTATCAAAGAGAAGTATATTGATACGATATGAATGAAAAAAGATTGAAAAATCTAGAAGGACAAGTCCATCTTGAAACAAAAGTATTTTTTGTATATTGATACGATATGAAAAAAAAAAAAAAAAAGATTGAAAAATCTAGAAGGACAAGTCCATCTTGAAACAAAAGTATTTTTTGGATATGGTGCTAGAAATTCCCCAAGGTTGAGAACTTGATTTACAACGAGACTCCATCTCAAAGGCCCTGCCAACCTGTCCAGTTTGGTCAAGGAGGTCTAATTGAGATAGACAACCCTGGTTCAATTGGAAAAAAATTTGAAAAATCCAGAAGGACAAGTTACTCTTGAAACGAAAGTTTTATTTTTATTTTTATATGGTGTTAGAAATTCCCCAAGATTGAGAACTTGATTTACAACAACTCTGTCTCAAAGGTCCAACCAACCCCTCAAGTTTGTTCAAGGAGATATAATTGAGATAGACCACCCTGGTTTAATCAGAAACAATAGGAACATATTTACCATTGCTGCAAAAATGAACACAAAAGAAAGAACATTTTTATTGGATTCTACCAAAAAAAAATATTGAAGTAAATAGTAGTGTAAAAGCTCAAGTGATAGAGGAAAAGTTGAGATTCAAATGGATATAAACTTTCGAACATTCAAGTTAAGTCCCATATCATGGTTGTCCCATATCATACTAAACCAAACCAATCTTACATGAGAGATGTGACATGTGGACGCTAACGAGTTTAAAATCTTATATGAGAGATGTGACATGTGGACACTAACGAGTTTAAATTGGACACACCAACAAATAAGTGGGAAAATAGATGTAGAGTTCAAGAAAATACCATAGCCAATCATATGGATCAAGTAACTTATTTTCCTCTAAGGACTCTTGAAAGAGACAACAAATGAAGTGAGAACATATTGATAGAGATAAGCTAACGAATTCAGCATACACTCATCTACTTTAGTTCTTTCCTTGAGGTATCTCATACTCTTAATATATATTTTCTTTATTTGTAGGTAAGTAGCATACATTCATCTTTAACTCCAAAACTATCAATCAACAACAAGGATTAAATCCCTAAAAGTTTCTATGCTCCAAAAAAAAGATTTCCACTTACAAGAGTTTGATCTCTCTCAATCCATGATAAATTTTGAGTTAAATATGGATATGCATTGGTCTTAAAATAACATATAAAATATATAACAATTGGCATGGTGTTTGTCTTCTCTATACACTAGTTAAGGTTATTAATGTGATTGTGCTCTCAATTGACAACTAGTTAGCATGAAAATTAGAGAGGGAACTAATCTTCCAAGATTAGTTTATATTGAGCAACACACCACATAAATGTCTTAACCAATAAGCAATTATATTTTATGTAAAATTGATATTGAAATATTTTTTCTATGTGGTTCACGGATCTCGTGACCCCTACGTCCACAAAATGTCGTGACTAGGCAGATCGACCCGAAGGAATCACTTCCTCCAGGCTCAACCATGAACCCTTACCCCGAGAGTGTCTAGAGCATTGAACTCGTGACCTCTCAATAGTAAAGATGTTTTAACAATGGAAACTCGACCAATTGAACTAAGCATTGGGGCTAATATTGAAATATTTTACATAAAACTGACATAGAAATATTTTTATTTATAATCAGTATTGAAATATTTTTATTATTATTAATATTTCATTTATTAAAAATGTAACATATTGAAGAAAAAAAAAACTATCCACCCATATTTGTTGTATTTGTTTAGGCTAAATTCCTTGAGACATAAATAAGTAAACGGAAAAGAGAAGGGAAGAAGCATACTTAATAAACCGGAGGAGGGGAGGGGTTCATGGTCCAGTGGTCAAAAAAAACCCAATGAGGATATTATTATGGGGTTAAGCAAACCAAGAATGTATATACACTCTGTAATTATACATAATCTCTTTGCTTGGTCTCAAGTTCACAAGTCTCTCAATAAGCAACATAACCTCGTGCCCTCCTGCTGTAGCCGAGTCCATAAACACATCTAACTAGGGCTTTCTTGTATAGGAAAAATTTAACCAAAACATATTGTTTTTCATGCACATGTTCCAAATATAAATCAAAGGCCAATTCTCTGTCCTCCCCCCAAAACATGACCTGCTCATATTTTCTAATAGCCAATGGATTTTCGGCGTCTCTAAATCAATCTATGACCCCAAAATATGTACTTTCTTCTAATGAATAAAAACAACAAATTCACTATGCTGAATTCTGATAAAGGTGCCTTGAAATGGTGCATTTCCATTAACTTATAGTCAATAACACAACTTTTGTAGGCCCCTTTCTTGATTAATATCTCACAGTGGAGGTGGTTGTTTTTAGCAAAACGAAAGTAACCATTGCTTGCGATTTTTTTCAGTGCCACTAATGCAACATCTAATATAACATAGGTCTTGCTAATGGCTATATAGCTTCAGCGATTTTTAATGATCATGGAATAAATGTAACCTCTAATAATATCATTACTGATTTAGAGATAGAAAGCATTACAATTATCCTTTTTCCTTTAGTATGATATCTTAATATAAGTATACAGTTTGATTGTGCCTAATGGTTAAGAACATGTGCTTTTTCGTAAAAAGTCACACGTTCAAAACCAGAGAGGAGTAGAGTTTGTATATGTTGATAAATTAATACTAGGCCCACTGTAGCAGGGGACTATGAAGGACATCTCAGCCCTTACCAAGTCACAAGTTACCACTATTATTGACTTATATATTATCAATACTAGCTCCACCCAATTTTGATATATATATATATATATATATATATATATGAGTTGCACAAAACGCTGAAATGTTTCCGAGTTTTCGAAACAGGGACGTTTAGAAATATCACTCCCAAAAATAGAAACGTCAACCGAAACGCCGACTAAAACGTCATATATGTTATATATATTAAAAAAAAATTATAAATAAGTGAATAACACATTATCTTGCAAGTAAAAGGAGAATAAGACCCATAAATGACAATTTAGAAAGAAAACCAAGTCTATATTAAATCTCATAAATAATTACATGATGGTCGAGTTTCAAACACTAGTACAACCCAAAACATCGAGTTCCTAGAAATTTCGGGCAACACACGTACATATATATAATCAGATCCTTATTTCAACCACCAAAAATTTTAAGAATATGTTCCTATGTAAAATAGGGCCAAAAAATTATATTGGATTCATGTTTCCAAGGAAAAACAATAAATATTAAAATACCCATTAAAAAAATAATTTAATCATGTGTTTGTCGTAGACAATCCATTAAGAATTATTTTTTACAGTGCTTCCGGTGCAAATAATGCAGAATTTTTTTTAAATTATTGTGAAACGTGGATTCACCATTTTTTGTTTTATATACAATTTATGATTTATAGGTAAATTAGGCGATTTACCAAATTTTGTATAACTTCATATCCATGGGAATTTCATGCCTCCATTCCATATACGTTTCCTCCCTTCCTTCACATGCTAGATCTTGCACAGATATGACATGGCTGTCTTAAAACCTGCCCTCCTTCATACTTAACTCTTCAACACTAAAAGATAGCTATGTCACACGGTTCGGGTTCGAATTCGAGTTTGCAACGATTAAGTTCGATTCAAATTCGAATTTTTCGTTGAGGTTCGCCATTAAGTTCGACTATATATATAATAATAATAATAATAATAATAATAATAATCAAAATCAAAATCAATCAATAAAGTTATATGAATAGCAATGAGCACACACGAGTCACAAATCACAACCACTATTCACTTCACGTTCTAGGAGGCGGGGACAAGCAGCGTCTAGAAATTGAATTCAGGAAATTGCAGAGAATACAACACTGAGCACAATAGAACGAGTACACTTAGGCTGAAGTTGGCTTGTGAAAATCTATCGACAATAAGACAAACCAGTGGCCACTGCGGGAAACTAATTGGCGGGAAGCAGAACAAGAGAAAACCATGTGCTGCACATGGTTTTTCTCATAAACCTTAAAACAAGTTACAACTGACAAAAATTGCCCGAACTCTAACCTCAAACCCCATTTTTTTTTTTTTTTTAATTATAAAATTTGGCTTCAGGTTCGTCTTTAGGTTCGCCTTCAGGTTCGAATTTGTTCAAATTCGGCGAACCCTGTGACATAGAAAGATAATATCCTAGCCACTGTCTAATGATTCTGAACTACCTTCTGAGAATTCCTCATACTCTCAGTCTGGTTAGAGATTAGCCGGACCTCAAAAGATCATCATGGTGTTAAGTTTAATCATAGAGTCTGCATTAAAAATTCAAATATGACATTAAAATCTTCTAACCTACTCCAGGTATCTCTTTACAACTCGTTTTAGTTTCCACTCAGCATTTTCCTACAGGTTGAACTTTCACCCAGTGCAAAAACAAAATCCTGTCATTCATCTTCTCACAATGTGATCTTCTGGCACCATCAAGCGAGAGTCTACTATTATTTTAAAATTCCACTTTGCTTAAAATGCTTTTTTTCTTTGTAATAATGATAAGCTCTTCGTGCTTTCAATTGAAGAAATCAGTTTTAGTTTTACAACAAAAAACGCCATTTCCATGCCATGTTTTGCACCTTGGCAAAACTCCTCTCTAGTTTTCAAAGAAGAGAGGCATGCAGTTACAACTTTCTAGCCCCAACACCGACTTGGTGTAAAAAATCAGTTGTGTCGTCTTGTTCGATGATTTGAGCGGATGGTATAATAGTTAAGAGCTTAGAAATGTAGATTCCACTGATTGTATTGACCTGCATACCATCTTTACCAGCGCATTTTTTCTCCATCATCTGCAGAAATTTATCAGCCATGGGATTGGTTACGGATATCACACGATCTTATGGAGAAACATCTGGAAAAGAATCCTCATTAGAAATGTAAACGAACAAACTCTTTTTCATAATCAATCATAGAATGTTTTTTTTCCAGAATTACGAAGGAAAAATGCAAATAGAACTATGCACAGTAGCTTCCAATCTACATACCTGAAGTGATTAGTCACTGATACAAGAAACTCAATGCCTCCTTTCCCTCTACTAGAACTGGATCAGTATCTGCCAAGAAAAATATTAGGAACATTAAAGAAATGTATATACTATGGTGCTAGATGAAAGTGCTAGATGAAAATTTACACCTTAATTCATATTTGAGTGCACCTTTGAGCACATGCATGTCTCTGTATGTGTATGTTGAGAAAGAGAGAGAAAATCTAACAATTCATTCTTCCAAGACTAGATATTAGAAGACAGACGAGGGGCAGAAGAGGTGTTGCACCTTTTAGGTTTAAAATTAATGGCTACCTAAAATGTAAAGGCTGTGTAAGCTTCACTCTGAACTCTGTGGCACAAACTTCAGAATGTTAAACTTACATAATACAGCCTTCAGATATAATATGATTTTATCTTCTAAAACAAATTGTTGCAGTTCCAGCCAGTAATAAGTAGAAGTCAACAAGAACATTGCCGGACAACCTGACAACAACATCAAAGGTTTTCAGGGAAGCTAAGTGTACTGGAACATGAAAGAGACAATTCAAGCCAAATAAACGAAGGATCCCTGCTGATTTCTGATGTGAACAGCCTTGATTTATATTTTATAGCAAGTAACCCCAACGTAGTAGCTCACTTTACTGACCAGTAACATTCAGAAAAGATCATTTAATCAAGCTTTCTTCTCTGGAAGTGGGCTTCAGAAGGCCTCCCATATTTATAAGTTTTGGTTTATAGATATAGTAAGAAAATGTTCTCTCCACCATTATAGCATTATTTATAAATTTTGACACCAAAAATTCATCGAGATTTTGTAAATAACAGTACAAATGCATATTCAGTGCTGAGGCAGTTGAGGAGTTAAACCCATACGCTTATGCACTAAATGATGGAAGAAAGCCATTATTATGAACTGCAAGCTCTAATGGACCAGGACAGTGATCAGACATCTCAAGAAACGGTTTTAGAAGAATACCCTCAACCTGAATCAATATTAGAGTGTGTATACTACACATCTGAGCAGAAATTGGCGAGCAGCAAACCTACCTAGGAAGACACTGCCATCATGGAGGATGCGCTGTTGACAGGGCGAAGACATCATGACATGCAGATGCTGCTCAAATAATATTCAATTGGCTGCCTGCAATAATTACAAGAAAACAATATCATTCGAATGTAGGAAGGCAGACATCAGCGATAATAGCAGACAGTTCCAACGAGTTTAATGGCAGGATATGGAGGTTATACAAGCATCTGGAAGGAATAATGACAAGAGATCATCAAGTCACTTAAATGACAGAAGAGAGATGGTGTAAGGTTGCTCGCCAAACTTCAATTGAATAGGAAGGAAGAAACATCTTCCATGGACAGACAGAAGGGAGTAGCATTCTATGAGAAGAACAGCCCTTTTGGACTAGCTCAAGATGAAACTAATCTTGCCTGCAATGAGAATTGGGGAAGACAGCTGGTATGGGACCTCAATATGGAGCAGGAAAATGAAGTACAGGTTTGCTCCAGACTCCATCCAAGCCCAATGAAAAATTATTTGGAAGGAAGTAAGTCCACTAGGAAGGTCAATCTGCCTTCTGAAGCAACAGATTAACAGGCAAGGCAAGGCAGGGAAGGAGAAGTCGAGCCAGTAACCATCCAAAAGGATCAAGAGGCAGATGACCAAAAACACCGCATTACTCTGAAAGGGCCAAGCCCCACAGATCTGCATTCATATCGCACCACCTGTTGTTTGTAGGTGAAAGAAGTGAAGAACCTATGCATATCAGGGCAGAACAGACAGCTCCATCAGCTGAGGGAAACATGGAGAGCTCCTCCAATTTCCCCCCTTCAGATCCAAAGCACACATGCAGTAGAAGTGTATTCAGAGCGTCCGTTGCCTCAGAAATTAGAATGGGCCATTTAGGACATAGTGGTAGGAGGTGTCAAAGATAATACTGGTAGTATGAAAGAAGTTGGTGAGAAGGTAGCCGTTCTGGGTCAGATTTTACATAAAAAGATTGACGAGGACAACCAAAAGTGGGAACTGGTAGGATGAAAGCAGTTGGTGAAAAGGTAGCCATTCAGGGCCAGATTTTACATAAAAAGATTGACGAGAACAACCAAAAGTGGGAACTGTTCTTTAGGATGATGAAAGAGATGCAGGCATCAAACCAGAAGCTGAGCTCAGGCATCTCACCAGAGTCAGTGAATTCCAATTTAGAGCAACAAGGAGGATTTCAGGAGCAATTTACTGCCACTGAACTCGATGTGGCAGAAAGCAAGATCATGACTGACTCTATTCTCACTAGAAATGGGGTCAACCAGCCACTCATAATAAGGAAGTGAGTCATTGACCTGAGAGACATGCCCAGCAGAAGCCCAGGAGACAGCACAACTCAGAAGTAACTGTGTTACACACTGTTTTTTGTTTGTTTGATCATCAATACTTTTAATTTTTCCAATAGTCTAAACAATATACCCTTAATCTTTTCAGATCTAGTTTCCCGGGAGAATGATCAACCCCCTGCTAATCTTTGACGTTTGTTTGACTAGAAGCTGGTGCCAGGAAAGACCATATTATATTTTTTGAAGATCAAGGATGTATCCCAGGACTAGATTGAAAATCTTCCAAGTCTCTATCTCTACTCCTGACAATGTAATTGTGGTTCTACACTCTGATATAATCCTTGTTTATTACCAAAATAAATACAGTAAAATTTAAAAATGCATATGGTATTCCTCCAAGTAAGCTACTTTTCCTCTTAGCCTTCTATGCTAAGTTGCAGGAAACGTAAGGTAGGGGTCCGTTTCCGCCCTGAAACAAAACGGAAACGCATTTCTCCATACCATACGGCCTAGAAATGCGTTTCCAGGCTGTACGGGTGCATTTCCGTCGTTTTAACTTTATTTTTTGTGCTTTTTTTTGGGGTTCATGTGTTTTATTATTTTTTTAAATGTGGAAAGTGTCTTTTGGATGCATCTAGATGGCTCTCTCAACTTATAAAAAGACTCTCGCTTCTAATGATGAAGCCTATGGCCCTAGTATTTATATGTGATTCATAGTAATGTTAAATTCTTAAAGTAAAAGGATGAAATGTCATCCTTTTAAATTTTTAACATTACCATGAAATGACTCAGGATGTTTGAGAGTGGTTTCGACTTCATTGGATTTCATATAGAGAAAGTATAATTTTAGATCTCATTCAAAATCCAGCAGACTTATCAGTTTTTCAGGATTTCAGGATTGGGTGATTGCAATGTTTCCATCGAATTTTGTCATGTATTAGGGTATGGAACTCGTATTTAATCAAGAGCACCAATCCCTCTATGTACCTTGATGTTAGTGACATTGGTTGTCAAGCTCCTCTATCATGACCCTACTAAAAATGTACCCATCACTCAAACAAAACCTTGACTTGACATGCTCATAGTTTTTATTGTACTTGCAGCCTCATAGTCTTTATTGTACTTGCAGCCTCATATATATAATAAAAGCTGATTTTGAGATCTTGATATATAATAAAGGCTAGTTTTGGATATTTCGATATTGCTATTTTTATTATGTGTATGTTATCATTCATGAGAAAATGTCTTGTAACTTGTAATAGTTTATGCTTTGAATTTATCATGTATGTTTTATGATTTCACATAATATTTCTTAAATGTTCTAAATTCTAATATAAATTTTAATTATAACATATATATATATATATATATATATATATATATATATATATATATATATATATATATATTGCATTTCCCAATTTCCAAAATTTGGGGAGGTCGCGTTTCGTATCGCTTCCCGTTTCGGAAACTCGTTTCCGTTTCCCCGTTTCGTGCAACTTAGCTTCTATGTGACCTTATCTTCTATTTTTGCTCAAAAGAAGGAAATTTAGCACTCAACTCTTGGGTGGCCTCTTGAATAGTAATAGCTTTGCTGCCAGGTAGTGGACCAAGCCCCTCACATTGTCTTTGCAGTGTTGATAATATCAGCAATATTTCATGAAATATCAGGAATATTGAACGATTTTCTTGAAAACAATATATTGCCCGGTAAATATCGCGATATTTTCCATCATTATGTGATATTTAGCCAATATTTCGTAAATATCGCGATATTTTCAAAGTTGAAAATATCGCAATATTTACGAAATATTGGCTAAATATCACATAATGATGGAAAATATCCTAAGTTGCCGGATCTGCGGACCTGATCCGGATCTGCTAGAATACGCGGAAAATACAGCAGGTGGTGGATCAATGAATTTCGGAAACGGCTATAATTTTGTCGGAACTGTCAAAAGTAAAAAACAAATGTCGCGCTTTTAGGTTTTTGTTAAAGGTTAAAGTGCATCATTGTTCGGCGTTATTCATCAATGCATCACCGTTGCATTATTCATCACCAACTTGTCTTTTCGTTATTCATCACTGACTCGGCAGTGAACAGGTGTCATTAGTGGCTTATTCATCAGTGCATCACCATTTGGCGTTATCACCGGCTTATTCATCGCCAACTCGGCGTTCGGCGAGGACCAAGGTATCGTCGCAGTCGGACTGTCTATCGTGTCGAGCCATGCAATAAATATTAAAAAGTAATATCCATATGTTATGCTTGCCTATAAACCTTATATCACTATATTCATTATTAACCTTATGGTATATTATATCACATGTATTTGTTATTAACCTTATGGTATATTATATTATCAGTTATCCATATAGGTATATTGTAATATCCATATATTATAATGTGTATGGTTTGTTTATTGTGTGGAGCCATGCAATAAAAAATAATATCCTATATTATAATATGTGTATGGCTTGCGTGAGGTTTATTGATTGTGTGGGGCCTCAAGTCAATTTATTGGTCCATATAGTCCTAAGTCCATGTATATATATTAATTGTATAGATCATCCGGTTGATATTAGGAAATTAAAGAGTTGTCCTGCTCAAATAACAGAAATTCAGGAAGATATTGTAGTGGTGTGTTAGATGAAGTGTATTTTAATTTTTAATTCTGTATTGATAATATATTATAATTTGAATTTTATATGCAGTAAGGTAACCTATAGACCATCATCATTATGGAACCATCACAACATGAACAAAGTGAAGGGGGAATCATCAAAACAGACCCAAAATCTCCTCTATGGAAATATGGGGAGATTATTGGAAAAAATCCCAAAGGTGGTTCATTTAAATGGAAGTGCAATGAATGCCAAAATATCAAAAATGGTTCATATATTAGAGTGAAGGCCCATCTCACTGGTCAAACTAACACAAGGATGCAAGTAGGCACCGGGGTAAAAGATGCAAAGGGAAAACCTGGCCAAAGTTTGAGTTTTGGAAAAATGAAATTCTATGCATCTTTGCAAGAAGTTGTTGATAGGAAGCTTGCTAAGGGAAAACACCCTGTGCAAATCTCTACAAGTAGGCCTCCATTGCAATCTAGGCCTGCTGCCATAGCTAATAAAAGGCCCACTCTAGGTCCTCTTGAAGCAAATTCCAATAATCAAAGTAGAGACATAGTCAATGAACATGGAGCTCGTTGTGTCTATGAAAATGGGCTAGCATTCAATTTGATGTGTTCCCCTCCTTGGAAACAAATGAAGCGCCAAAAGGGTACAAAAGCCCTGGATATGAAAAGGTCTGCACTACTTTGTTGGCATCAAAGGGACAATCCGTGGATAGACAACTACAGGCAATCCGAGATACATGGGCAGAAACAAGGGTGTCCATCATTCGTGATGGATGGAGAGGCCAAAGAAACCGTCCATTAATTAATGTTGTTGCAGGATGCTCCCAAGGGGCAATGTTTTTGAAGGTTGTTGATTGCAGTGGAATAGAGAAAGATGCATTTTTCATATCCACAATTATTATTGATGCAATAGAAAGTATGGGGCCACATAATGTTGTCCAAGTCATTACGGACAACACATAGGCTTGTAAAGCTATAGGTTTGATTGTGGAGGGTCGATATGATCACTTCTTTTGGACTCCATGTGCAGTACATTCATTGAACCTTATGCTTGCCAAGATTGGTGAGATTGAATGGATTAATGAAATATATGTAGCAGCAAAAGAAATCCAAATGTTCAAACTTCATAACCAGTCATTCAATGTCCCAGGCCATATATCGAGGTTTTGCAAAGTTGGAGCTACTAAAGGTACTCTTTTTTTAATCAATATTATTTCAAATTTGTATTGGAATTTTTAATTTTAATTACAAATTTATATATGATTTCTCATTTGAGATTTGACTCTTCGAAACTTTTAGGTTGCTGAAACTCGTTTTGCCTCCCACACTCTTGTCATAAAGAGGCTTGTGGAGGTGAGACAAGCATTACAAGCAATGGTCATTGACCCTCTTTGGGAATCATGTAGGACTTCCACTTCTGATAGAGGGCAAAAAATCAAGTCCACCATTTTTGATGATGCATGGTGGGACAAGGTCCAATATCTTCTGCGGTTTACTGAACCAATCTTGACCTTGATCAGGACATTTGACACAAATACACCTTGCTTGGATGAAGTTTATGAAAAGATTGATAGTATGTTGGAAAGGATAAGGGAAATTATTAGGGCAAATGAAAATGACCCTTTTGAAACATTCTATTATGAAGTGAAGGACATAGTTACAGAAAGGTGGAACAAAATGACCACACCATTACAACATTTGGCCCCTACATTGCACCCTAAATATTATCATTCCAAAATTTTGTCTTTACCGGGTAGAACATCGCCAAACAAAGATTTTGAAGTGGTACAAACATACAAGACAACTTTGAAGAAAATTTATAGAGATATGGGAGTTGCAATGGAAGTACGCCAAGAATTTGGAGGATTTGTGCAATCTACTGGTAGCGTTTCAGTTCCAGTAGCTATGGATGATCGAGGACATCTTGATCCTATTACTTGGTGGGACTTCCATGGTGGGAATAGCATTCATCTCTCGACTCTAGCCACTAGGTTGTTATCACAGGTTGCTAGTTCCTCATCAGCTGAGAGGAACTGGAGTACATATGGCTTCATCCATTCAGTGAAGTGAAACAAGTTGGGAGCGGCAAAGGTTGAGGATCTTGTGTATGTTCATTCCAAACTCCGTCTTCTATCACATGTTGAACAAAAGTATAAAAAAAGGTTCGAGCAGGATGTGGGATGTGGAGCCTGAGATCTCTGACTTGAACCTGACACTGAATGCCATGACTCACCTCAACCTACTTGAAGATATTGTTCCACCACCAGTCCAGCTTACTGATGCAACTTCCTACATTCCAAGACCCCCATCATCTATTCATGATGTAGAGTTGCAATATGTAGAAGATAATGCAAATCCATTTGAGGATATGTAAATGTATTTACTATTATCATTTATTATATTATCTTTTTTGTTACTTTGTATGAGGGAGGATGCATCATTTCAGCGTTGCAATCTTCATATTTATAATATATCTAATGGTCTCAGTTCTAAAAGTGTTTGATGGTTTCAGGGAGTATCTGATTTTGGAACTCTAAAGTGTTTTTTAAAATTTTAAAAATATTATTATATTTTAATTTTTTGTACTTGTCGTATCCGAATCCTGGATTTTCAAAAAACTAGCGAATCTAGATCCAGATCCTGGATTTTCAAAAAACTAGCGAATCCAGATCCGGATCCGTATCCGTATCCATATCTGAATCCTGGTAAATTATAAAATATCGTCGGGCGCATGGGACTGAGGCTACAAAAGGGATTTTTTGGGTTTTAATTGGTCATTTTGCTTTGTTGGTCTTGGAGAAGGAAGGAGAAGAGTTTTGTAGTGGTTTTCAAGGAAGAATTGAGGATCAAAGAGCCATTATCATCACCAACCAAAAAAAAATTGTGGATCAAAGATTCTAGATCAATGAGATAAACTTTATTTCTTCCATTAACAGGTATATTCTTAAAAACCCCCATGTTAATGATTTTTTTCATAGATTTAGGCTTATGCTTGCTTGTCTCTTTGCCTACCAACATTTTTCTCCTTTGTTTTTTTGTCATTTGCTATGATTTTCATACCCATGAACCAATGGAAGGGTTTTCTCCATATTTGGACAGCAAGCTTCATTTTTTTTCAAATTTTCTTCTGCACCCTCTTAATACCATTTTTCATTGCAAATAATGTAGTAAAAATTTGATTTTTTTAAATGAGGTGGCTGTTAATTTTTGTGTATGGGGGTTTAATGCCAATTTTGTCTTTTTGGTGCCCTAGGTTTGAATTTTGACATTGTCCATTAATCCACTACAAATCTGCCAAAGCCCTTGAAACCATTTTGACAGTATAGGGGACCTGATGGTGGGAGAAATCGGGCATGAATCACATGCAAATTGTGTGGGGACTGTTACCCACCACCTGTGGGTAGTATCCATAGGAGAAAAAGTTTCTCCTAGATGGTCCTAAATCGTCAGCCAGTAGCCCCTTGCAGCCACCTGGATGCTTGATGTGCCACTATCTCTGCCACTTGAGCCAGCCATATGCTCCCTCGCACATCTATCATGATCGTATGTTTGAAGGTGGGCCTTCCAAACCCGAAGGTATGGTTTTTCATTGTGTAGTTGGGTACTTTTGTTTACTTATCATGGTCACTTTTGGGCATGGATTAGTGGGGGGATTCAACGGAAAGAGTGGGTTTGGTTTGTACTCTTGTCTCCTGTGCATAGGTTAGCCTTGTTTCCTAGTCCCGTGGGATTGCCTTTATTGGCTACTAGCTTTAGGGGTGGCACTACATGGAAAACCCTGATTTTGGTTGCATGGTCTCGTTTCCTGACACCACATACATCACTCCCCTCTGCTCAGTATAACCCCATTCACCATATTTCCCATCCGGGTCCACATTTTTCCATTAGGTCCACAAGGAGTTAGCCTCCCCATCCCACACCTTGGGTCGGGCCTGGAACGATGCCCCAGAGGTTGATGCAACTAAAAAGAAACGAAAAAGCATAATTGGCCACTCTCAACAGGAAATGTACTATAAAACGCAAAAGATGGTCAGGACATACAAATTAGGCACATGGGCAAAAGCCAAACATGATCTCTACCCCTATCACTATGAGCCATCACCCTGGTTCCTAGGGTCCCTTATATCGACCCCTTTCATCATTAAGGAACCCATGAATGTTCCAACCCCTGGTGGGCGATGAACTGCCCCACCTAGAGGGGGTATCTACACATCATGCTCTCATCCCCTGGAGCCTCGAGCAATTATAAAAGAAAAATCAACAAAGAGCAAAAGGCATATGAAGAAGGGTGGAAAAACAAAGGTCGAGGTAACTCATGTACCATGATTGCTCCCTCCTACATTCATATACCCAAGTGTGGGCTTCCCTTATTATAACTACCCTTGTGATATGGCATGTGGCTTAGAGCCCTCCCCCACTCCGTTCCATCATTATATCACATGCCACCTGCCATTTGATAGATGTACCATGGACATGTCAACCCCTTAGAGGCTGAAACCACCTAATGTGGTCCTTGGTTAACCTTCGTCTTGAACTTGGAGACACTTGTACATTCTAAGTCCCACTATGGAAGGGCATGCCACCATGAAGTGTCCACTTGGTTCCATGATCTGTAAGCTCATTTACTCAATTGCACTAATGTTTGGTTGTACTGGAAGGTGAGGAGACGCATTGGATCTTATGCAAGATTGCAGGTGGGTCTTCATCTTGAAAAAGGTCTCCCTATACGGGGTCCAAGCCCTTCAAAGGGTCATATTGGCATTTGTAGGGTGAGCGTTGAGAGCTAAGTTGCACGAAACGAGAAAACGGAAATGAGTTTCCAAAACGGGGTACGATACGAAACGCAACCTCCCCAAATTTTGGAAACGGAGAAATGCGATATATATATATATATATTAGAATTTAGGACATTTAAGAAATGTTATGTGAAATCATAAAACATACATGATAAATTATAATTTATTGCATTCAAAGCATAAACTATTACATCACATTTACTCATGAATGATAACAGACACAGAATGAAAATAGCAATATCGAAATATCCAAAACTAACCTTTATTATATATCAAAATCTCAAAATCAGTCTTTTTTTTTAATTAATTTATTTATTTTTAACTAACTAATTTTCTAATGGCTAGTTCTTAATAGCTAGTCTTAACGGCTAGTTTTCAACGGTTATTTCCGAACAATGATGCATCTCCACTATTTATTCATCGAGATCGATTAGTCTCTCCACATGTCCTGAGGGTGAACCACATTAGTTGGTTCGAAACGTTGACCTAATCCTAATGATGTGATTAATCCGAAAGTTCTTTTATCTACATTATGGATCACAAAAGTCTTAGATCTAACATTATTACCCTACACGGAAGGCAAATGGCTAATAAGGCTCGTCAGTTTGAGCGAGCACAGTTACAAGTGGCTAAGAAGAAATCTGATCTCACGTTCCTTAAACGATGTAGGGATGCATCATTGATTCCGGTTTTTGCCCATGTTTCCCACTCTCTTAACTATTTTGACAATTAATTAATTATATATTTTTAAAAAAATTCCCCTCCCCCCCCCATTACCTATTATATTTATTTTAAGTACTTAATAATTTATTAACCTATTTGTAATTAATTTTTATTTAATTATTTTATTTATTTTTAACTAACTAACTAATTTTCTAATGGCTAGTTCTTCACAGCTAGTCTTAACGGCTAGTTTTCAATGGCTATTTCCGAGCAATGATGCATCTCCACTATTTATTCATCGAGATCGATTAGTCTCTCCACCTGTCCTGAGGATGAACCACATTAGTTGGTTCAAAACGTCGACCTAATCCTAATGATGTGATTAATCCGAAAGTTCTTTTATCTACATTATGGATCACAAAAGTCTTAGATCTAACATATATATATGAGGCTGCAAGTACAATAAAGACTATGAGGCTGCAAGTACTATAAAGTCAAAAGACTAATACTCATTATCAGAATCCTCACCAAAAATAGCAGCAGAAGCATGCTCAGCAGTGGATGGTGTAGCTGAAGAAGATGTTTGGCCAGTTCCACTTCTATGCTCTTGGTCCTCAATATTCATGGCAGCAAGAGAGAGCTCCAAATCAGGATTTTCTGGATCCACATCCCATTCTTTAGAAGGACCATTGCCATATTCTAGACCCCTACGAGATGCAAGGCGAAGGTTGGAGTGCACATAAACAAGATCCTCTGCCTTTTGTAAGCCCAACTTGTTGCACTTCACAAAATGAATAAAACCATAGGTGCTCCAATTCCTTTCTGCTGATGAAGAGCTTGCCACTTGTGAAAGGATGCGAATGGCAAGGTTTTGCAAATGTACACCATTTTCTCCATGACAAATCCACCACCTAACTAGATTCATGGTGCTTCTCTCCTCCAAAGATGATATATCTGAATAATCATCTATTCCTGTAGCAAAACTGGAAAATTCTTCCTTCACCTCCCTGTGTAGATGAGCTGGAAAAATTCTCATAAGGGCTTTTTTCACCCCATTAGCCACCTCTCTATCCTTATGGAGTGCCTTCCTCTTCCCATTGCTTTGAGCAATAAGCTCCTCATCATAAAATTTGGGGTTCAAGGCATGTGCTAAAGTGTTCAATGGAGTGTTGAAACTGTTCCACCTATCAACAATGATTTTCTTGATTTATTTAGAAAAATGATCATCTACAAACAAAAGTTGTGGAGACTCTTGTGAAATGATTTCCATAGTTTTCTCAACCATGGAATCCATGCCATCATATACCTCTCCTAAGAAAGGTTGGTCAGTGTCAGCATTCCGAAGAATGCTCAAATGCAAGGGTTGTGAACATTAGCAAGAAATTTATCTTGCTCCACCAATCCTCATCAAGGCACAATCTACGCACCATATATCCCCACTCTGAATCTACCTGTCGCCACTTAGCCCAAATTTGACTCACCGCCATAGAAACTAATGCTTGCTTAACCTCAACAAGGCGGTGCAACACTATGAAGTTTGAGGCATATCTTGTCTCAGCAACTTTTAACAACTCCAATTTGGAGTACTCTTGAAATATTGCTTGAGATTGGTGGTGGTTGGTGATGAATTTAACAATCTCCCTTGCTTCCGCTGTGAGTTCCTTTATCCATGGGGCTTTATTATCGAACTCCTCTAAGATCAGATTTAGATTATGGACAATGCAAGGTGTCCAAAAGATGTGGTCATACCTCCCCTCAATAATTAAACCTGCAGCTTTGCATACTGGTGCATTATCCGTGATAACTTGCACCACTCTGTTAGGACCTACTTGTTCAATAGATTTTATAATAACATCGGCAATGAATTGTGCATCTTTTACCTCTCCCGAGCAGTCTTCCGCCTTTAAAAACATTGCTCCTTTTGGTGAAGTGGCAATGATATTTATCAATGGTCTACGCCTTGTATTTATCCATCCATCTGAGATTATGGTAACCCTAGAGCTACTCCAAGAAGAACAAATTGGTGGTAAGACATCATCTAAAAGATCCTTCTCATTTTTGAGAAGCTGACTTCTAACTTTCTCATAGTTGGGCCCCTTGTACCCTTGAGGAGCTTTGTAAACTGCCCTTATCATATCTTGCCAGTAAGGAGAGCGAACAACATTGAATGGCATACCACATGCATAGATGCACCTAGCCACTCTGGAATCAGCTTCTTCTCTTGCTTGCACATTCACCAATTTATCAATTCTACTATCTTGAACTGTACCGGATGCCCCTCTAGATGGTGGTTGTTCTGGTTGTTGAGTGGCTCTCCTTTTCCTTGCTTCAGCTACAATCCTTGGCTCAAGGTTTGTTGGAGCTTTAGTAGTAGCTTGACTAAGCTCATCATGCCTTCTTTTAATTCCATCCCCCTGATCTTACTCTCTTTGATATTCCCTCCTCACCACAGGATCTGATGTTCTTGTGCAACCTGCAGTCCCCTATCCTCCACCATGCAAAAGATGTGCCTTCACTCTTGGGTAAGAGCCCTTGTAAGAATTACTGCAAAGATTACATCGCCATTCCCATGAGCCACCACCTCCACATCTTTGAAGCTTCTAAGCATGCCTCCAAAGAGGATAATATTCAGCCCTTGGGTTGGACTTGGGGCTTGAACTTGAACCTTGGATGGAAGCCATTGTTGCACGTTTCCCCAACGAGAAACGTACCATTACGGCCGGAAACGCGTTTCTGTTTCGCTTCTTTGCTAAAACGAGGGTAGGACCCATGTTTCCTGCAACATAGGTCGAGAGCCATGGGCCTCCACCATAGCAGGGAGCAGATTGCCACTTCATGGGATCCTTCAGTTCCATTCATCACTTGCTCGTGTTCCTTTCTGCACCAGCACTAGGAAAGCTCGGCTCCTAGTCCTAAATAGTGAGCTCCTTTTTTGCCCTTGATCTAGCCTCGCCTCCTAGATACTTCTCCTCGGCCTACTTTTCAGCACCCTTGATGCCCAAGACCCAGAACTTCTCTTGCTGTAATACCTCTTCTTCAAACTGTGAATATCTTCTGCCCTTTTCAAAGATATCTGAAATATGATGACCCAAGGCCGAGTCTCTCCTTTGCACACCTTGCAACCTTCTTTTCTTCATTGCCTAGTCACCTTCTTCCGCATTATATAGTCATCCTCTTCCACATTGTATCGGAGACCTGTTTCTCACTGAGGTAGCCCTCGGCCTACCTGAAGTATGCGAGGTAAATATAGACCCTTAAACAGAGAGAACACTTGACCCAATCAGAGTACTATACTTCACTGAGATGACTTATGTTCTTGCATCTGTCTACGCACCAATTGCAGTCCTTTACTTCAAACTCTCTCACAAAACTTGACCGAGATACTTAGACCCAAGACAGAGCTTCTCTACCTTCGTTGAACAGTCTCCCTTCTTCGCACCAAACCGCAAACCTTATCTCACATTCCTATCTCAGACTTGTCTGAACTGCTTGTCTTCAAATCAGGCCGCAGTTCACTCTTATATAGTGATTGACTCTTGCTCCTAGGCCAACATGATGATCTGAGGGTAAGCCGACTTTACCAAGGGTGGATCTTCAACATACTTTGAGCTGACTTCTTGGAGACTAGTGACAAGGTCTTGGAGTATAAATTGACATCAACAATTTGTCCTTTCACGTGTGTAACATAACTTCATATACATAACACTTAATTATATTTATGACAAGATGACAAATCCCTAAAGACATCAAGAAAAAGTCTTTGACCTATAATAAAAATTCCTTGCTCATGAAACCCATGAGGCAAGCATGACAAAATACATTTTATTATCTTTGTCTCTCCATTCATAAATTCATAATTACAAGTCATTATGAAGTCCGAACCTAGTTACACTTTTCAACACATTGGACTCCACTAGGCCTCTTCCATGGCCCTTCGACCTATTGCATCCATTATTTTTCCCTCTTAAGAGGCTTATTTTTGTATTATGGAGCTAGCTTGGAGGGCTGGTCACCAAGGAATGTTATTTTTGCACATTATTTTATTAGTTGGGGCATTATTAGGCCTTATTAGGAAAAATCGAACCCCTTAGGGAGGATATATATTCATGTGATGATCATTTTATTTGATCATCACTTGGATTCAGACTTGTATCTCTTCTTGAGAATTTCACTAGCCTTATTGATGGACGAATTGGAATCTTGATGTGTTTCGATGTTTGGAAGAGCTTGTCTTAATCTTGGAGCTTTGATTTTTGTCTATTGATGATTGGAAGATTTTCGCTATACTTGTAAGTGTATTTTTCATGGTCTATTTCTCATTTTGTCACTTGTAGAATGTATGAAGAAATTTCACTCATGAAGCTAGTGAAGTTGCCTTAATGAAATGCGAATTTGTTGATCTTGTCTTTGTGAGGGCATATTCATATGTTTTATGCAAAGTATAGTGAATAAATATCCTAGGGTTATATGATTGTTCATAATTACCTTGATAAGTCATCAATTGTAGCATCAAAGAAGTATAAATTTTCCTAGTAACCCAGTTGTTGCTTCTAGGGCCACGCGAAGTTGTTGGGAACTCCTTGATTAGGTATAAGGATCTCTAGACATTGAATCTCATTGACTCCATTCTCCCAATAGGCTAGGCACTAGTCTAGTCCTAGGTGATCATCAAAATGAACATTTTTCTCACCTCCTTTTCTCTTTTCCAAGCTCTAACCCTAGTAGGCTTCCTAGGGCATCACACGAAATTGATTGTAGCCATCCAAATCTGGGGAATTTTGGCCTTGAGCTGCGTTGGTGTGTCCTTGAGAGGTCCTCCAATTTTGAAGCTATTCTGGTGGTGGAATCTCAAGTTTTTCCAACCCCTAGCTCGCAAACCATTCTCCTTAGGTTTCCTATGGTTAGTAACTTCATTAAGGATCATTATCTTAAAGTCTCAAATCAAATTCAATCCCTTGATCCTTTTTCTCTCCTCTCTCACTTGGTCAAGCCCCTTTGTTTGAAGTTTCATCCGAAACCCTTGACCTTGTTTGGGTCCACTAGGGCTTCTTTGTGGTCCCACATCCTTGTCACTCCAATTTCACAAGGATTGCCTGGAAACTCTATTCTTCTAGGATTCTTTGGTCTAGGGCACTTCTTATCAAGAAATACTCCTCAACCCTAGGTCTAGGTCTCCTTCTAGCCCTTCTTGAAGAGCCATTCAACTTGCTTCTAAAGCAAGCAATCCCTATCATTAGAGTCTCTCCTTTGAATAAGCTCTTGGAATTACTACCTTCACACCATTGATATACTTCTCCTAGTGATTTCCCTAATATTGGGACTCCTCCCATCAGTGAAAGTCTGTAAAGAGCAGGGAGCTTTAGCTGAGGTGACAGTGGGCTATTGCTCCATTGTTGCCACTTGGCTTAGTAGTTGCTCTATAGGAACCCCTCCTAGGACCCCTGCTAGTTTGAGCGGTAACATTTTTGGCGTTGTTGTCGGGACACGAGACGTGTGTCTTGTTCCCATACGACAATATTGACATATTTATTTGCTACTCCGTTGGAGGAAAAATGCCCGAGTTCCTCATTGAACTTTAAAGTCAATGCTTGTGGGGTGAAGCAAGCATTACTTGCAGCGATTTTATTCACCCTGGCGACTCCCATGTTATCAATATGTAAAGATCAATGGGTATCAAAAGACTTCATGAGTGGTTCCCTGCTTTGGATATCACATGGGTCCCAGGATACCCAAATGGCCTGGATTGGAAGTTCATGCGAAATGCCACAATTTGATGGTGATCCATGTATAGCAATTGACCAAATACCAAAACTCATCAAGCATGCTTCTGAGGTGAATGTGATTCATCTAGACAGCCTCATCGAGTTATTTATTGACTCTATTGGATATGAACACCGAGGTTGGCTTGACTCAAGTGAGCTTGAAAGTATTTCATCTTTTATCGAATTGATCAACGAATTCGTGAAGTATAAGGGCCCAAAATTCCAATCTAGTGAAGCTACTTGTGAAATCCTAGAGGTAGCCCTCCAAAGGGAAGGTCTCATTAGTCAAGATGAAGTGGTTGGAGAGGACCTTGGGAATCTAAATGATGAGCAGGAAGATGAGTCCTCCCTGGGTCCACATGATGAAGATGGTGATAAAGATGATTTTGAGAACACATGTGGTAGGGAGGATGAGTCTATGGTAAATGAAGTTGAGGCTAACCTTACCTTTCCCAAGGACATTACTCCTGATGATTCTCCTTTTGAGAACCTTGGGGAAGGTGATCCCATTAGTCCCTTGGAAGTTGACATTAGGGATTACTTTCGTATTGAAAAGGAAAAATGGGAGATCGTTCGTGCTCCCATTTATGACACCGACAAGGAGGATGAAGTTGAGATTTGTCTTCCCTTTCTTTTGGGCATTATTTATGATCACATATCCATCGTTACCCTTGGAAAGGAGGATCATTATTTTCCCTTGCATGAAAGGGGGCAGTCGAAATCAATTGATTCTCCTTTTGGGAAGGACCCTATTTTTGGTACTAATGATGATGAAGTCCATAGGGCCCCTGCTGCTACCTGCCTTCATTGTGATCCTAGGAATATATTTGAACCACTTGAGGACCCTTCCCTCAATGCTAATGAGCCTTAAGATCATGATTTTGAGGAAAACAAGCTCGTTAAATATAATACTTCACCTTCCCCGCCACCTTTCTTTCTTGTTCATCATTTTTAGTCATCCATAAGTGATTCTCTCAACCCTTTTCACGTGATCTCAAATGACCATGAGCCCTTCCCCCTCCTGAGTATAGTTTCGAGGAAAAGCCCCTCATTGGATATATTTCACCTCCTCAGACACACCCTCGGGATTATGAGAACACCATCATTTCCCCTCTCCAATGTGACCATCACATTAAGGAACCTATTTGTCGAGCTCCTTCCTTCCCTCAATCTCCTTTCCCCTCCCATCATGACCTTGTGGCATCCACAAAGCATTATATCATAAACAATGATCTTGATAGGGAGTTCCTGAGCTGGGTCATTCATTCATCCATTTTGTGTTTACAAGAAAGGCTTTGGACCTCTAAAATGGTGCCCTTACCCTCATCCAAGACTCCTTTCTACGTCATGTGGATATAATACTTTCCCGCCTCCCACCCGCATCATCCTCCATGTGATTGTGTCTGTGTTGGTTTTTGGATCTATTGCATGAGTAATCATATAGGCAGGCATATTTATATTGACCTAATGATATGTTGGTTGCACTAGCTCTATGATTACACTTAGTATTCGCCTGAAATGATATGCATGTTAGGGTAGGATGCATTGCATGTTGATTTTCTCATTATAACTAACATCATGTTCTTTTATCATGCTAGATTAGTTGCATTTAGAATAAACTTTATTTCTTGTTGATTTTTATGGCCTAATTTATGCATGGTCGATCATAAGATGACGCAAAAACATGTTGCCCTGTGTGCTTGGTCTTTGATCTGTGCAAGTAACAGGTCTGTGGTCCCAAGAGATTGTTGGTGTTCTCATGACCTCCCCGTTCGAGTACATTTCTGCACTCTTCTGAGAGATCATGTCCCATTTGGAGCCAGATGTTACCCACCACTTGTGGGTAGTATAAATAGGAGAAAAAATTTCTCCTAGATGGTCCTCAGTCGGCAGCCAGCAGCCACCTAGATAGCTTGATGTGCCACTATCTCCGCCACCTGAGCCAGCCATATTCTCCCTCGCCCATCTGTCATGATCGTATGTTTGAAGGTGGGCCTCAACCCCAAAGGTATGGATTTTCATTGTGTAGTTGGGTATTTTTCTTTACTTATCATGGACACTTTTGGGCATGGATTAGTGGGGGGATTCAGCAGAAAGAGTGGGCTTGGTTTGTACTCGTCTCTTGTGCCTAATTTGATGGTCAGCCTTGTTTCCTAGCCCCATGGGATCTCCTCCATTGGCTACTAGCGTTCAGGGTGGCACTACATGGGAAACCCTGATTTTGGTTGCGTGGTCTCATTTCCCGATACCACATAGATCACTCACCTCCGCTCATTATAACCACATTCACCATATTTCCCATTCGGGTCCACATTTTTCCATTGGGTCCACAAGGAGTTAACCTCCCCCTCCCCTTGTCAACACCTTGGGTCGAGCCTGGAACGATGCCCCGGAGGTTGATGCAACTAAAAAGAAAAGAAAAAGCATAATTTGGCCACTCTCAACAGGAAATGTACAATAAAATGAAAAAGATGATCGAGACATACAAATTAGGCACGTGGGCAAAAGTCAAACATGATATCTACCCCTATCACTATGGCCATCACCCTATTTCCTAGGGTCCCTCATATCGACCCCTTTCATCATTAAAGAACCCATGAATGTCCCAACCCCTGGTGGGCGATAAACTGCCCCACCTAAATGGGGTATCTACTGTTATATTTTACACATCATGCTCTCATTCCCGAGAGCCCCGAGCAGTTATAAAAGAAATATCAATAAAGGGGAAAAGGCATATGAAGAAGGGTGGAAAAACAAAGGTCGAAGTAACTCATGTACTATGATTGCTCCCTCCTACATTCATATACCCAAGTGTGGGCTTCCCTTATTATAGCTACCCTTGTACTATGGCATGTGGCTTCGAGCCTTCCCCTGATGCCCCACTTTGTTCCATCATTATATCACATGCCACCTACCATTTGATGGATGTACCATGGACATGTCACCCCCTTAGAGGTTGAAGCCACCTAATGGGGTCCTTGGTTAACCTTCTTCTTAAACTTGGAGACACTTGTATGTTCTAAAGCCCACTATGGAAGGGCATGCCACCATGAAGTGTCCACTTGGTTCCATGATTTGTAAGCTCATGTACTCAATTGCACTAATGTTTGGTCATACTAGAAGGTGAGGGGACGCATTGGATCTTATACAGGATTGCAGGTGAGTCTTCATCTTGGGTTTGGTCTCCCTATACAGGGTCCAAGCCCTTCAGAAGGTCATATTGGCATTTGTAGGATGAGCGTTGAGAGCCATGGGCATCCACCATAGCAGGGAGAAGATTTCCACTTCATGGGATCCTTCAGTTCCACTCATCACTTGCTCGTGTTCCACCTATTTGACGATGATGATGCACCTCTACCACCTTGCCCAATCGGCTACACTCTTGCACAACACACTTGGCAATTGATCCAGGGCCCAGATGAGGATGTGTCTCACTTGTATGTTCTAAAGCCCACTATGGAAGGGCATGCCACCATGAAGTTTCCACTTGGTTCCATTATATGTAAGCTCATTTACTCAATTGCACTAATGTTTGGTTGTACTAGAAGGTGAGGGGACGCATTGGATCTTATACAGGATTGCAGGTGAGTCTTCATCTTGGGTTTGGTCTCCCTATATGGGGTCCAAGCCCTTCAGAGGGTCATATTGGCATTTGTAGGGTGAGTGTTGAGAGACATGGGCCTATGGTAGGGAGCAAATTGCCACTTCATGGGATCCTCCAGTTCCACTCATCACTTGCTCGTGTTCCACCTATTTGACGATGATGATGCACCTGTACCACCTTGCATAGTCGACTACACTCTTGCACCACACACTTGGTAGTTGATCCAGGGCCCAGATGAGGATGTGTCTCACCACGAGAGACAATGAGAAGGCTTGCATCATTCTTCCAACCCTTACAAATGGGATACAGTCTTATTTAATCCATTTGGAAACCCATGAGGACTTGGGGGCATAGGTCATTTGCTTGGACATCAAGGGCCTACCCCCTCTATCACTATGTTTGGAGCTCATTCATTCATCTTGGCACACAGTGGACTCCACTAGGCCTCTTCCATGGCCCTTCGACCTATTGTATCTATTATTTTTCCCTCTTGAGAGGCTTATTTTTGTGTTATGGAGCTATCTTAGAGGGCTTGTCACCAAGGAATGTTATTTTTGCACATTATTTTATTAGTTGCGGCATTATTAAGGCTTATTACGCAAATTGAACCCCTTAGAGAGGGCCTATATATTGAAGTGACAATCATTTCATTTGATCATCACTTGGATTTGGACTTGTATCTCTTCTTAAGAATTTCGCTAGCCTTATTGATGGACGAATTGGAATCTTGATATGTTTCAATGTTTGGAAGAGCTTGTCTTTAATCTTGAAGCTTCGATTTTTGTCTATTGATGATTGGAAGATTTTCGCTATACTTGTAAGTGTATTTTTCATGTTCTATTTCTCATTTTGTCACTTGTAGAATGTATGAAGAAATTTCGCTCATGAAGTTGGTGAAGCTGCCTTAATGAAATGTGAATTTGTTGATCTCGTCTTTGTGAGGGGATTTTTCATATGTTTTATGCAAAGTATAGTAAATAAATATCCTAGGGGTATATGATTGTTCATAATTACCTTGATAAGCATCAATTGCAGCATCAAAGAAGTATAAATTTTCCTAGTAACCTAGTTGTTGCCTCTAGGGCCATGTGAAGTCGTTGGGGAACTCCTTGATTGGGTATAAGGATCTCTAAACATTGAATCTCATTGACTCCATTCTCCCAATAGGTTAGGCACTGGTCTAGTCTTAGGTGATCATCAAAACGAACATTTTTCTCACCTCCTTTTCTCTTTTACAAGCCCAAACTCTAGTAGGCTTCCTAGGTCATCACACGATATTGATTGTAGCCATCCAAATTAGGTGAACTTCGGCCTAGAGCTGCATTGGCATGTCCTTGAGAGGTCCTCCAATTTTGAAGTTATTCTGGCAGTGGAATCTCAAGTTTTTCCAAGCCCTAGCTCGCAAACCATTCTCCCTATGTTTCCTTTGGTTAGTAGCTTCATTAAAGATCATTATCTTAAAGTCTCAAGTAAAAGCCAATCTCTTGATCCTTTTTCTCTCCTCCTCACTTGGTCAAGCCCCTTTGTTTGAAGTTTCATCTCAAACCCTCGACCTTGTTTGGGTCCACTAGGGCTTCTTTGCGGTCCCGCAACCTTGTCACTCCAATTTCACAAGGATTGCATGGAAACCCTATTCTTCTAGGATTCATTGGTCTAAGGCACTTCTTATCAAGAAATACTCCTCAACCCTAGGTCTAGGTCTCCTTCTAGCCCTTCTTGAAGAGCCATTCAACTTGCTTCTAAAGCAAGCAATCCATATCATTAGAGTCTCTCCTTTGAATAGGCTCTTGGAATTACTACCTTCACACCATTGATATATTTCTCTTAGTGATTTCCCTAATGCCAAGACTCCTCCCATCAGTGAAAGTTCGTAAAGAGCGGGGAGCTTTAGCTAGTGACAGTGGGTTATCGCTTCATTGTTGCCACTTGGCCTAGTTGTTGCTCTATAGGAACCCCTCCTAGGACCCCTGCTAATTTGAGCGATAACAGGGACAAGATTACAAGAGGGGTTACACGACTGAAATACCATCTGGCTAGACTCCCTGGACATGATGTTGGGCTTTGTAATAATTCTAGCGTGGAGTTTATAAGAGTTGCACTTGAAGCAATTGATGAAAAGGATAGAAAAAAAGAATAGGCAGAAAGAAATAAGGTTGAATGTGTAGGCAAATCTTCAGGGATATATGCTTCCGAGATTGAGCCTACAAGTAGTGGGAGGGGCTCCACAATGTCACTCGTTGATGTTACTGGGAGTGGGTGTTGATTTCTGGTAACATCGGATGTGCTCTAAGTCTCAAATTTTGCAGAGAGGCTTAGACACATGTATTCCAAAATACCCAGAAAGCGTTTTGGGAAATTCCACTTGGATGGGGTTTTATTAAACTAATTAATTATTTTTTAATGGGAGCCTAAGTCTAAACTTAGGGAATTAAAATAATTAAAGTATATTAATAAACTGGGTGTGAAACTTCTAGAAAAAGAAGGAGATCGAGTCAATGTGATCTAAGCCATTGATTATGTTTTGATCTGGGTCGTTGGTTATCCAACGAGAAGAATATAAGGACTTCGATGGGCACTTGGAAAACACACCGAGTGAGTCTAGAGATCGATTTCTCTAGTGAGTTGTGCAGAGCAGCCAGAGAGGTCATCCAGTTGATTCGATTGCAGTGAGAGGCAGTGATAGTTCTGGTTGGAAGATCTTTTCCAGAGCCGGGAATACATCGCAGAGAAGGCAGAGAAAAGGACGCAAAAGAGGCAGTGTAGGGGCTACGTTGGGAAGCATAGAGCCACATGGAGGCAGCGCTGAGCCTCTGAAGAGATCCGAAATTTTGTTAAGGATCAGTCAGATCTCAGTGCCGAAGCATCGGGGTGTGAGACTGGAGGGGCAGAAGATCAGCATCCAGCCAGCAGAAGGACTAGCAGAAGGAGGTGATGCAGTCCCCAACCAGAGTGACGCAGATCTGCGCAGAGGCAGCGCAGAGGAAGCGTGGGGTTGTCCAGTTCAGTGTTGGGTCAGTGTCGGATCTCCAGTGTTAGTGTGAGGTAATCCTCACTAATTCTTAGTCAGTCAAATTCTCTGTGGATAGCCAAATTTGGGCATCCAGTTGTATTCAAAAACTTCTGCTTAAAAATACAAACCCTCAACTATTGCACCGGTTTTCCCGCATTGGGTTTTTCCGGGGACTTAGTCCAAAAATAACTGTGTCATGTGTGTTTCATTTTCTTGCTCAGATCTTGTTTCCACATTTATTTTCCGCAGTTTATTTAGTGAAGGTTGCAGTGTATTTGCTTTAGTATTTACTTGTAGAACACTAAATAACTTGTAAAATTTATCAAGTAGGAGAAGTAATATCAGTTGTTGCAATAGGATTCCACGAATAGGAATTTTCACAGTGGGAGGTCATCATTTTTTGTTCCACAAACCGGATGTGGAGCACAACCTTCCATAAAGTCAGTTGTTAAAAAAAAATAAGCAAGAAGCAGATGGCGTTATGGGGAGGTGTCTTTTCTGGAGTGACTTACCTCTCAACATCACAAAAACAATTCATTTTGGCAGTCAATGTGTGATGTTATTGCTATTGTGGGCCAAGGGTATAAAAGTGATACATATGAGGAGTTGCAGGGGCCAATCCTTCAAGCAAAAAAGCAGGGCATCAACTCTAGATTGGCAGAGTTGAAGCAGAGACAGGAAGTGTTTGAAAGCACAGTGATTTCTGATGGTTGGACAGATATGAAGGGTAGGACCATTCTAAATTTCTTGGTACATTGCCCTAAAGGTACCATGTTTATAAATCAGTGGATGCATCAACACATATAAAAGATCAAACATTGATATGCGAGTTGTTAGATGGGTTCGTCTGGGAGATTGGTGTGCAGAATGTGGTGCAAGTCATAACAGATAATGCAAGCTAATTATGTGGTTGTCGATAAGATTCTTATGGACAAACACCGCACATTGTTTTGGACTCCATATGGAGCACATTGCATCGATTTGTTGCTTGAGGATATGGGGAAACTCTCCTTCATTAAGGAGGTGATAGATATGGCTAGGAGCATCCCCAAATTTATATATAACCATGCTTTTGTTCTTAGCCTCATGAGGAGATACACCAGAAACAAGGAGTTACGACGTCCTGCAATCACATGTTTTTCCACCAACATTATTACTCTTCATTCTTTGCTTCGATGCCAGTTTTAGTTGAAGCAAATGTTTGTTTTAGATGAGTGGCATGATTGTATATGCAACAGGAGACATGATAGGAGAGTCATTGCAAAAATGGTGTACACTGACACATTTTGGCAAGGAGTAGAAGAAGTGTGCTCAATTAGTGAACCTTTAGTAAAGGTTCTAATATTGGTAGATGGGGATAAGCCTGCAATGGCTTATTTGTATGAGGCCATGGATAGAACCAAGGAGACCATTCGTGCATATTATGCAGACAAGGGTCCCGTTGGCTTTAATAGACAAATGATGTTATGAGATGTGATTGATAATCGGTGAACAAGGATACTTCATCGACCCATTCATGCAATAGCACTATTCCTCAAGCCCGCATTTTCATACAAATGTGGCATTGATTTTGATGGCGAGGTGACGGAAGGGCTCCATACATGTATTCATAGGATGATACCCGATCCCATCCTTCGCAGCAAAATCAATCGTGAGATACAAATGTATCAGGATAGTGATGGCCTATTTGGCTTTAAAGATGTTATTCATTAAAGGACCCTCTTCATGCCATGTAAGTGACAATTCATGACTCGTTAGAATGTTCAATTTACTAATTTACAATTCTAGATTTTTTAAATTCAATTATGTTTTATTTGAAAGTTTAATTATGTTTTAACTTTTTAACTTTTTTCTTTATTTTGTTGTAGATGTTTGGTGGCGAAACTATAGTGCAAGGGCACCAAATTTACAGAAATTGGCCATCAAAATCTTGAGTCATACTTGTAGCTCTTCAAGGTGTGAGCACAATTGGAGTGTATTTGAGAAAATACACTCAAAGAAGTGCAACAGGTTATAACTTTGAGCTTCAACCTTCAATTGAGCAATTACATTTATTGTAATTTACTAATTTACGACCCTCAAGTGTCACGACTCATTAATTTTTTTATGACACTCTTACAGGTTGGAGTTCTCACGCCTCAATGACTTGGTGTATGTGCATTACAATCTTTCCACTACGAGTGAAGCAAATAGAGAAACCATTGGATGTGGATGCCATTTCCTTAGACAATATTGATGTATTGTCTAAGTGGAGGGTGGAGTCTAAGGTTCCCATCATGGAGGTGTCACCTACATGTTGGGGCACCTTTTTGCTCTCTTGGATGACTATATATAGAGGAGACCTCGTCTTCATTTGACACACAACAAGCTAGCTCGATTTGTGCATAAGACAAGAAGAAAGTAAGTGTGAACGACATAGAAGAAGGAGAAACCCAAGAAAGAAGAAGACAACTTGAATTTTGGATTGCTTTTTGCTCACACATGCGAGAAGGCTAGGGTTTCTGTGACGTACAAGGTCGAGGATTGCAGGTCTAAGTTATAGACCAAAAGTAGAGGGTTGAGACTCTGAGATGAAGCTAAATTTGTGAGTTTTGACCATTATTGACTTGGCAAACGTTGATTTGATTGAAGAAGACTTTTGGAGGGCTAACTTGGTGCTTGGAGGAGGTTTGGTCTTTGGGTCTTGGAGGTCTCGTTTTGATCTGATTCTATAAGAAGAGGATTGTTCGGGTTTTCCCCAATTGTGGGGTTTTGTCCTGGTGTGGAGCCTATATCTTGTGTTCTTTGTGTTTTTGTAATCTTCGTGTTTTTGATAATTGCTTGACAAAGAAGTAAAACTAAATAATAAAAGGCCAACAAATATCACAAGTAATTATCAAATAAGGAGAATCAACATTACTTTGCAAACTCATTGATTGTCGAACAAGGCACACCAAGCCTACATTGCATGCTTTACACTAGGTATCATACTTAGAATGGGTGGAAGTGCACAGAAGTTTCCCGAAGATTTATTTCTAGGGAAAAAAACAGTGAAACACATAAATTTTATGGGATTATCACCATAGTTGTCTTATTGAAATACGCATCTTGTATTTACCTTGATTTTTCATTAAAAAAAATAGCAAAGGAAAAAACCCTGGAGAGGAAAAGAGTTTGAGGTGTTGTGGTAAACTAATCCTTTTTCCATTTACTAGTTGTACCCTCTGATTAGCTAGCTCATGTTGTCCATTACTGGTCACACTTCCTACCACAGGGCTTCAAAGAGCCCTTAAAGACTCAAACTAAGCCGAGGACAAATAATTTGAACCAAATTCATAGTAACTCGATGTCTAGTAAACAACCCCCAAACAACATTATCATAACTGGACCGATCAACCCCAAAAATATGAAAGGAAAAAAAATGGACCCAATCAACCAAAAAAAACATAAAATATTCAAATCTTGAGAAAAAACACGTATATTCACATGCATCCATATGAAGTGAAACCATTATACACATATATGCAAAGTTTCTCATATATATAGAAAGGGTGCACATAACCATAATAGCATTGAATGCAATCCATCTCTGAACCAAAAATGCATCAACAAGAAGGATTTAAATGGCCTCTAGAGTTCAAACATATCATGCTACAACAAATAACTATATATCATCAAAATCACTGCCCATATTAGGATCCTCATCGTCAATACCACCATCTAAGCATTAAAATAAGATTAAAAAAAAAAATTTAACATGCCAAATCAATGATTTTGCTCAAGTGAAGGGAACATTTTTACTAGAGTCATGACAAAGGACTTCAACATTCAATGCCACCAACATCGAGGTACATAGAGGGATTGGTACTCTTGATTAAATACTAGTTCCATACCCTAATACATGAGAAAATGCAATGGAAACATTGCAATCATGGCAATCCTGAAATCCTGAAAACTGTTAAGTCTGTTGAATGTTGAATGGTATCTAAAAATCCAATGAGGTTGGAACCACTGTCAAACATCCTAAAACAATTACTGGTAATGTTAACACTCTCCTTTATCTTTCATTTTCATCTTGTTACCCCTCTTTCAGTGGGGGTACCTATATCTATTGCAACATTCTTAAACATCATTGTAAGCCCAAGGTCACAAGTCAAAATCCATGTAACAACCATGCAAGACCTTATAGACATCCTAGACGTTGTGTCATGTTGAGCTAGTCATGTTTTAGTCGGACTATGGTTGGTCCCTTTAAGTTCATTTCAGGTTCCTTTCATCCTGGATGAGATTGGAGGGCCTTGGGTGAGCTTATATGTGGACTCATGGTATTTTGGGAGCCTTGTTTTGTAGAGGTGATCACCATTGTAGGGACCAATCCAACCCATGTCAGATGCACTTGCCTTTCCACATTGTTATGAGTTTATAGAGTCTATAGGTGGCATTGGCATTGGTGTCGTATACTCAGATATTTCTCAGACATGGAAGTTTCACAGTGGGAAAAAGTTTCACACTTCCCAAGGCAGTTCACATTTTCCAATGCAATGTAGTCCCAACAGTGAAAAAGCCAATGAGGTGTTAGATTGCATAGCTCAATGAGAGGATGATATGCCACATGAAATTTTTCCATTTGGATCAAGCATTCTAAAGATATTTTTGGTCAAAGCCAACCAACAGGGGTGCGTAGGTTTCTAGGCAGTAGAATAGGGGGAGCATTAGGCAAATTTTCACATGCATTATATCAAAAGTGGTCTATTTAGTGAGAGAAACAAAACCCATGTTTCAGATTTCCAAAACCTCAAAGGCGTTAAGGCCACTTGGGTGTGATTACATGGTAGAATCAGTTTTCAGGTCACATAATAGGGGCAAATTTTGTCAAATTTAACATGTAATATATTAAAATTGATCTACGGAACGGGAGGAACAAAACCCATGTCTTAATTTGAAATTCCCAAAGGCATTAAAGATCTAACATAGGGAATGATGACTATTGATGATGATAGCTCGAACAGGTGCTTCTACATAGACTAGGTGTCAAGCACGTAGAAGATGTCCAAATTCTTGTTTAGGTACTTGGTCATGTTAAGTGGCATTTATGATCTATTTCCTAAGTCTAACTTAGGAAAAGCACACTGATTAATTTATTAATTAATATTGGCTATTGGGATAAAATTTTCTAATGAAACATAACTTAATTTACTTTAGTAAGTTAAATCTAATCTCTACCATTGATCTCAAGTGAGACTTAGGATCTAATCCTAGCCATCCAACACTTAGGAGATCTAGGGTAAGGGATCTAGCTCAATCAAAATATATAAAAAGAAGCCTAAGGGAGAGGTGGAAGACTCATAGATTTCTTGGGAGAGTGAATTTTCTCAAGGGAGTGAGAGACACAACACTGAAGAGGAGAAATGTGTGCAGCTAGAGGTTTGAGTGAGCACAAGTTTTGCAGGTTGAGCACACAAGTGGAGGTTCAAGGTTCATCTGTAGTTGGGGCCAAGAGTGTGTTGCACAAAGGAGGAGGTCATGAGTGTGGGGAGACCAAGAGGGGGTTGAAGTTGCACTGAAGTGTCGAGCAACTACAAGTGTGCCAAACTTGTGGAAAACAACGAGCACGATGCAAGTAGAATCTCGGGGGCATGGAAATTTTGTTAGGTTCAATTGTTGTATTTTTTGTGTATTCTCTAAGGGTCATTTTACTTGTTAAAGGAGCCCTTAATTTTCCTGAGTAATAAAAGTGACGGAGAATTTGAAGGGAAAAAATTTATTGTGTTTTGTTACTGATTTTTTGATTTAAATTTCCACTACAATTATTCAAGTTAAAATACCAGTTTATTTTTATTCAACAGTTTTCTAGAAAATTAATTTACTAGGTGAATATTATTTTTTTGGGCATAAAATAAATTGCTAGGAATTTAACTCGGATCTGGTATTGGAAAATTAACATGGTATCAAACCAGTAATAAACTTTAAGGAAAAGGAAAGTCGTTTTTTGTCACAAGGGTTTCAACAAATAATTATTTTTCTAGCAATTATATTTTTCTAGGTTGAGTCTTTGATTTGGAGGTTGTGACGATGGTTGCAACTAGCCTAAGGTTTGAAGACCAATTGGAGGGTGCACCCAACTACAGTCCTTAGAAGGAGAGGATAGCATTAATATTGATGGAGAATGGGATCTAGGAGACAAATCAGCAACTCGCCCCTACTACTGATGCTACACAATTGGTCGCCCATAACCAAAAGCACGTGAAATCATGGAGAATCATTCTAGATGCGATGAAGGATCATGTGATCCCTCATCTTTCCATAAAGAAATCAGCCAGGAAAATGTGGGAGGCTCTGACAAAGTTGTTCCAGAGCACCAAGCACAACAGGGAAATGGTCCTAAGGGAGAAGCTTAGGAGCACCAAGATATCCAGATTAGATACAATAGCATTTTATCTCACCGGGATCACACAAGTTCATGATGAGTTGGCTGCAATTGGGGAGGTCGTGTCAGAAGAGGAGTTGGTGATGACAGCGCTAAATGGATTCACAAAGCCATGGGCTCCCTTTGTCAAGGGTATTGTGGCATGAGAGAAGCCTCCAAACTTAAAGAGATTTTGGGATGTCTTAATCCAAAAAGAGATTCAAGAGGAATCTTTGAATGGAGGCCAGCAAAAGGGTGATGATGAGAACTATGCCCTTGCCAAGCAAGCAGGGAAGGGTAAGGGAAAGACCAAGAAGAATTATGGAGCAAGCTACCTCAAGAGTTGAGAAGAAGAAAGACATGAGCAAAGTGAAATGCTTTGCATGTCACAAATTTGGTCATTATGCAGGTCAATGTCCAAACTGTAAAAATCCTATTGTGGTTAATCTGGTTCTTATTCTCCTATCTTTTAGATTATTTGTCCCAACAAATTAATTTACTACAAATATCAAATAAAACACAACTGCAAATTCCACCAATTAAATAAACTATACGAACTTAGAAAATCAAACACATAAAATGGACACCATTATTTTTGAAAAATTGTCCACGGAAAAACCCGAAGGTGGGGAAAAACAGTGCTGCAGATGTGGGTTTTATTAATCTTCAACAAATTTGTAATTGAAATAATACACAAATTGCTTGTCGTAAATTAGGAAAGCACCGCCAAATTATTTTCTTCACTTCTGCAAGCAACTTCGACTTCCGGGAAGTTATTCGGTCCCTCTTAATCAATTTGGCCCTCTTGTATGGCCAAGAATTGACCCACACGTGTGGCCTGGAGAATCCACTAGCAATTTGCACCTCCATTGGAAAATCGATACCTATGGCAAACTTGGCCTTTCCACTGCAAATCGATCACACTGGTAAATTCAATCTTCCTTTGGAAAATTGACCTCTCTCTGTCAATTTGCACTGCCTAGACAAACTCAGACTCTGCAGAATAATTTGAGCTCCCTTTGTCACTGAGAAACTAGAAATCACTGTGAAGAAATTCTCTCTGGCAAATCAATCTCAATCACTGTTGAACCCTGCTACTGGTGTCTTCCACACAATGGTGATCTCCAAGAGCCCCATAGATTTCCTCTTATAATTCCTTGTTGATGAATCAATGGCCACAATCCATCATAATCGATGGTTAAGATCATCTTGACTCCATCAAGTCAATCTTCTATAAGTCACTAGAGAGAAATTGACTTGTCTCATGGACACCACTTGAGACTAGAACACAGTCCAAGCTACACAAACTAACACTCCCTCTTAGCGAGGAAGGTGTTCTACAAAACACCCATCATGTCTCTGAAGAGGATGAATCTCGCCTTCCCCAAGGCCTTCATCAGGATGTCTGCTACATGTTGATCTGTAGGTATATACTATAGTTGAATTGTCCCACGTTGTACACAATCCTTGATGAAATGATATCTGATGTCTATATGCTTGGACCAGTCATGAAACACCAAATTCTCAGATAGACTGATGAAACTCTGATTGTCGCAGTGTATCATTGTCGTCTCTATCCTCTGACCAAACAAGGCTACTAATAGCTTCCGAGGCCAAATGGCCTCGCATGTCACCATGCTAGCTGTTATGTACACCGCTTCTGTAGAGCTCAGTGCCACGGAGTCCGTACCTCTACTTCTTGTTGTACCAATAGACAACTCTTGATCCCATGCTAAAGCAACACCCTGAAGTGCTTTTTCTTTCCATTGTATTGCCTGCCCAGTCTGCATTAGTATAGCTCACCAACATAATACCATCACCTCGAGTATATCCGATCCCATACTCGATTGTACTTCACAAATAACGCAGCACATGCTTTGTTGTTGAACAGTGCACCCTTTTTTGTTCAACCATGCACTGACTAAGAGAGTTTACAGCAATGATATATCTAGCTTGGTGTTGGACCAAATACAAAAGAGAGCCAATTAAGTATCTTTAGAGCATGGGGTCTACATCCTTCTCCCTGGATGTATCTACCTTCCTCCAATTGGTTATCATGGGTGTAGGCATGGCTCTACAATCTTCCATCTCGAATCTCCTCAAGATCTCAATGCAATATTTCCCTTGCCCAAGGAAAATCTCCCCATCTGTCTGCCACACCTCCATGCCTAGAAAGTAGTGCATTAACCCCAAGTCTTTCATCTCGAACTCTGCTGCAAGGTCCCTCTTGCACTCCTCTATGAGCCCTAATGAACATGTCAAGAACAAGTCGTCCACATATAGGACAAGAATGAGTACCACACCCCCAACCATCAAATAGTAGAGGTTCGCATTTGCCTCACTCTTCATGAAGCCCATCCCCTACAAGTATTTATCGATGCGCTCATACCACGCCCTGGGAGCTTGCTTGAGCCCGTATAAAGCTCTCTTCAGTTTGCACACATGGGTCTCGTTGTTGTGTGCTACAAAGCCTTCTAGTTGCTCGATGTACACTTCCTCCTCCAACTCACCATTGAAGGTGTTGTCTTGACATCCATCTGATGGATCTACCATCCCATTTGTGATGCTAATGAGATCACGACCCTGATAGAAGTATACCTGGCCACAGGAGTGAATGTCTCCTCATAGTCTATCCCCTCCTTCTAAGAGAACCCCTTGGCCACAAACCTTGCCTTGTATTTTTCGATGCTTCCATCTACATCGTTCTTGATTTTTAAAATCCAGCATGATCCAACCACTGCCATGTCTATCAGTCTAGGCACCACCTCCCAAACATCGTTCTACATGATTGAGGTATACTCCTCAACCATCGTATCCCGCCACACCTGTTGTTGTGTGGCCTGATAGCTGGAAGGCTCGCTATCTGCAATCTGACTCACCAATACCATGTTGCCAGTGTACTTGTCTAGTTGTCGTCGCTCTCTCCTGCCCACCCTAAGAGTCCCCACAAACTCCTAAGCATTCCTAAGACTTTGTTGAACCTCTCAGTTCCTCCTGCCAAAGGTGGATTGTGGAATTTGGACTTCCACATCCTCCTAATGCATCTCTTGAATCTACTGCATCTGTTGCTCCATACTCTGTGAACTCTCAGGAACACTTGCACCTGAGCCTATGCTCATATTGGTAATTGTACTCATATTGTCCTGTCCCTGAACCTATTGTTCTACCCTAGGAGCTTTTGTTGGCTACCCACTCTGATCAACTGCTGCTGGAAAATCTCTAGACCTCCTATATGCCTTATGCTCCATAAATTTAACATCTCTCCGAACAGCAATCCTCCTAGTCCCTAGAATGAATATCCAATGTGCTTTAGAAGTCTCACTGTACCCAACAAAGTACCCCTTCTCTGCAATCTGATCCAACTTCAAACGTGTGTTCCCTAGAATGCGACAATATGCTAGGCTGCCAAATACCCTGAAGTGGCTGCCATTTTGCTTCTTCCTTGTAAATGCTTCCTCCGATGTCATCTTTCCCAACACTTTATGTAAATGCTTCCTCCACTATCATCTTTCCCAATGCTTTATGTGGGACCTTGTTTTGAATATATACAGTTGTATTGCATGCCTCTACCCACAAGTATCGTGGCATATCCAAATCATACAGCATGGCCCTTGATGCCTCTGATATCAAACGATTCTTCCTCTCAGCAACCCCATTCTGTTGCGGGTTGTAAGGAACTGTCCACTCTTTCTTGATTCCCTCCCTGGCACAAAACTCCTCGAAAGCATTCCCTGTGTACTCACCTCCATTGTCCAACCAAAGAACCTTCACCTTTCTGCCTATTGAATTCTCCACAAGAGCCTCGAACCCTTGGAAGCAAGTGAAGACCTCATCCTTGGTCTTAAAGAAATATATCCAAGTTTTCCTGAAGAAGTCATCAATAAAGGTTACGAAGTACTTGTACCCTCTGAGAGATTGCGTCGATATCAGACCACATATATCAGAATGAACTAAGTCAAGAATACCCTTGGATCTGGTGTCACTCCTTGGAAAATTTGCCTTAGCAAACTTCCCAATACACATCCTTTGCACACATCATTGTGTTCTATGCTCACCTCTGGAACACCAGTCACTATCTCCCGAAGTAACTTTAGTGCCCCGTGGTGGATATGGCCCATCCTCCTATGCCATAGCTCTCCTTGATCTCTTGGATCACATGTGCTCACTAGTGCCTTTGGAGTATCCAACTACAACTTGTAAAGTCTGTCGCTCCTGACTCCAATAACTATGGGAAATTTCCCCTTCTGGCACTTAATCAACACCTACACCCATCTAAAGAGTACATTGTACCCCTTATCCTAGAGAATACACACGAAAATTAGGTTCATCCCCATTCCTGGCACATGCAACACATCATGGATGGGAATCAACTTGCCAGACTCCCTCTGAAATAGAAGGTTCCCCCAAACAATTGGGTTGCATTTGAACTTGTTCTCCATCTCAATCTAGAATTTGACGTCCTCCTCCTTATAACTAGAGAAGTACTCCCTAATTCATGTCATATGAAATGACACCCCACTATCTATATACCAAACACCTAGGAGGTTGAGCTAGTCAGGCAAGCTATGAGTGCGAACTTCTGTTCCATCCTGCTGGAAAGCTCATTTGCATTCGTTGAAGTTGTTGTCTTCTTCTTGCCCTTATTTTCGCCTTTCTTCCTCTGCGAGCAATTGCTAACATAGTGACCAAATCATGACAGTCGTAGCACTTGACCTTCGAAAGGTCCTTCTTCTTCTCCTCTCCTTTTGGGTTAGATCCTTTGCTATAACCCTTTTTTGCTTTGCCTTTTCCCACTAGAGCCATGTTTTCCTATTCTTCCTCACTTTTCTGGGTCTTACTATTGCTGCCACTGACAAGACTCAACCTAAGCTCCTCTTGAGTGAAATCGCTCCACAAAAGATCCTAGCTCAGTAGTGTATCTCGTCCATCAATCACTTGAAAAAATACATCCAACTACTTTGAGAACCCATTCAAGGTCTTTCTCACGAGCTCATCATCTTCTAATTTTGCTTTGACATCTGTTATCTCTTCCTTTACAAGTCGAACTGGTGAGGTAACTAACTATGCTTTCACCCTTATTCATCCGGGTATTTCTCAGCTTCTCTCTGAGAATCAACTTCTTGTTCACGGTAGCATTCTGAAACAAATTTAACATGGCATCCCATATTTTATTCGTTGTATCCAAATCTATGATATGTGGAACAATATGATCCTTGACCCCATCTAGTATTATCTACCTTGCCTTGGCATCTTCCTTCTTGTATGCAAGAAGTTGTGTTGCATCTGCCAACATGGCTACAACACTGGTCGCATATTCCCTGAGACCATTCTCTTCTAGCACTTGAGACTATAACACTTGTCTGAGCTACACAAACTAATACAAACAAGAAGGGAATGGGAAAGGCATAGGTTGCAGCTTTGGCAGATTAGCAAATCAACAAGATTGCCACCAAGTTCGAGAAGGAGCTCTCGTTATGTCGTGTCTTTCTGGCACCATAGCCAAGGGTGCATGGTCCATGGAAAGTGGTGTTTCTCATCATATGACGGGATCACAAGTTCACCAATATTTCAAGGGAGAATCAGAGCTACATGTGGAGCTTGGAAATAATGCCCAGTGTGCAGTAGAGGAGGTTGGGACTATTCAGTTTCAACTATAGTCAAGAGAACCTTTGGAAGTGACACAGGTACTATATGTTTCAGGGTTGACCAAGAACCTTCTAGCCATCTTAGCCATGGAGGATACGGGGTATAAGGTTTACTTCCAAGATGGACAAGTAATTGTCAGGTCGAGAACTTCTAGTTTGAGCAGAGGATGAGTGATTGAAAGTAGAGAAGGGAACTAGTTCATGTTGAAGGGTCAAACTATACATGCCTTGGTTCATGAAAATGATAGTTTTTGATCCTATGGCACAAGAGGATGGGTCACTTGCACCACAGAGCCTTACCTATATTGAGGGAGATTGTCACTGGTCTTCCAGAATTAAGTGTAGAGCAACAAGGTGTGTGCAAGGGTTGCACACATGGCAAGTATGCCAAGATGACCTTTCCTAGCAACGATAGTAGGTCCAATGGCATATTGGATCTAGTACATTCAGATGTGTGTAGTCCTATGCCAGTTTCATCTTTGAGTGGTTACAATTACTATATGACCTTCATAGATGACCTCACGAGGAAGACGTGGATTTACTTTGTGAATACCAAGGATGATGTCTTTAGTCAGTTTTGGGAGTTTAAATCTCTCATGGAGAACCAAACAAGGAAGAAGATTAGAATTATGAGGTAAGACGGCGGGGACAAGTATACCTCCAATGATTTCAAGAATTTCCACAAGGAGGAAATAATCAAGACGGATTTGACAGTGCCTTACAACCCATAGCAGAATGGAGTTGCAGAGAGGAAGAACAGGGCCATCATCAAAGTTGCCCTTACGCTACTGCAAAATACACAACGACAAACTAGAATCTCCTTATGCCCTTGGCTAGGGCCAAGCTCACGACCATACAGCTCTAATACCACATATTAGAAATGAAATTAACTCAGAAACATACATAAAGCACACATAATAAAGGCGGAAAAGGCAGAAGCCTCATGGCTTCCTCATCAATTCTCTCTTATTAAAAGAATTTAGTTTACAATTTAAATAGATGAGAGGCAATGTCTAAGATAGTCCGTGCTATCTTAGATTCCTTTGGTTGAGATAATTTCTCACCAAAAACCCACCAAGATAGGAGTTACTAAACAAACTCCAATATTTGAGGAACAACCCAAGAGTTAGGCACATATTCCTAACTTGGAATATTTAATTTATTTATTTATTATTTTGGATTTATTATTTTTATTTGAGAGAGGCTAACATTCCCCCCTTCAATGACAAATCCAAAATAAGAACGAGGAACCATCTTCCAAGTTCTCATGTTGATCCTCAAAAAACATTGCCTGAAAAACCGCCAAAGTTGGATGCTGAAAAACTGCAATCTGAAGAGACCATGAGTCAGTTGTATGTCTGATTCATCTCTGAATTTCGCTTGACAACTCCATCAAGTGCCAAGTTGCAAAAGGATCCATCTGTCCTTTGCATGAAATCAGCATCCTTTGTCCACTGACAAAATTTGTTCAAAGCCCACTGGCTAATGATGTCAAAAACAACTCACTGTTGCTTTTGCAGTGCTGAAAACTGTTCACTGCTTCTTTGCTGTCGACTGCCCACTGGAAAATTTGTTGATGCCCACTAGCAAATTTGTTGATGCCCACTCGCTGTTGAATATGCCCACTGGCTGTTGAAGATGCCCACTGGCTGCTTTTGCTGGTTTTGTCGAGACTTTCAGTCGGACAACCACTGTCAATTTCATTGACATTTTCCCCCCTTTGGCAACTGAAAGGAGAGACAATTCTCTTGGAAAGTATTCCTGAACTCCCCCCCTTTAGGTGTAGGATTTTTACACTGGTGTACTCCCCCGTTCAACTGCATGAGAGTACCATCATCTTTTCACTGTTGGTTGCACCATGTGTGATTGTAGTCGGTTGTAGAACTGAGACAATCTTTTGACTGTGGATGACCATTTCCAAGAGTCGATCCATTCATAATGTATCTTCAATCTGGCTGTTTGTTGTTGGTTGTGACATTTTTCTGAGGAATGATTGGGCTTGCCACAATGGCGACAAGGATGGAGATCAAAACATTGATCTTCCATATGACCGGTTCTTTGATAATGAGAACATTTCGGTTGGACTTCAACTTCAGGTTGCGTGCAATTCTGTTTTTCTGCAACTTTGTGTCACGTGCATTGCTGGTTATCTGTAACTTTCTCAGAACTTGCTGAGGTGAGTTGTGCAAGAAATCCTACACTGACGAACTTAATTGGCTTGGAATAATCTGGGATATGCAGGTTGGTGTCATCATTGACATATCCTAAGCCGCGTCGATTCTTGTTATTTTGAATTTCTTCCCAGGGCTTGATGATGGGCTTGGAAGAAATTTGAACTGGAACAACTTCGACACTTGACGCTGTTTGAATGAATGACTTATCATCTGGATGGTTCAAAGACTTGAAAGTATCACTTTTTTCTTGCAATTCAATCCTTTGAAGTTGCGACTCGAGCTGAAGAAATTCAATGGTTTCTTTTGTTTGTTGTAGATGCCGTGAAAGATCAGTAAGGGTTTCTTTGTTGACTTGCACCATGTCTTCATCACTGGAGATGATCAAACTGTGAAGAATGTTTAACAACTGAATATGTTGCGCCATCTGAACTTGCGCTCTTGAAATCAGGCTCTCTTGTTGTAGATGTCGTTCTTTGAACTGTTTCACTTGATTTTGGTACTTGAAGGATAGGCTCGCTTGCTATGTGACTTAAATGGCACGCTCGCTTGATTTGTTGCTTATTGCGCTTGCTTGGAACACTTGCTAGAATTGTAGAATTTTCTCGCTTAAACTCTGGAATTCACGCTCACTTGATGATCGCGTTTGTTTAAGCGCTCACTTGACTTACTTGATGACTTCACGCTCACTTGAATGAATGGCCACGCTCGCTTGATGTCGATCTCAACTTGCTTGATTGTTTTAACTTGTTTGGTTGCTTTAATGGTTGCTGCAATGAACTTCACGCTGGCTCACTTGATGGTTTGATCTTTGTACTGAATTGATGCAAATTGCTTGAATGAATACTCACGCTTGCTTGCAGGAGATGTAAACTTGTTGCTTGTTTGATTCAGAAATTCGTGCACTCACTTGATTTTGCGTAAAGGAAGGGTGTCGAACACTGTCGACAATGCACCCAAGAAAGCTTACAATGATTTTAATGATTCACTTGTTCTCTTAAAAATTCATTAACAATGAATTTTTAATGATTCACTTAAAACAATGAATTTGATTACAAGTTCTGAAATGGATTTGCAAGAATGTTGATGTAGACTTTGCTTTGAAATGCATTAACTTGACTAAGTGAATTTGATTGTTGATGTAGAATGTTGATGTAGACAATCTCTGATTATATGTTGTAGTGGCGCAAATGCATGTGTTGATCTTAATTTTCCTGCCTTGCAGCGATTTTGTTACATGTATTGTGCTTGCTGATATTGAACTTTATGTATGCGATATTAAATGAAATCATTGATGTGTCACAACTAGACACAAATCAAAAAGCAACAACATGAAGCCATAAAAAACATGCACCATCACAAACACACATGGTGTACCTAAGATCCCCTTATTCAATTTCGGGCGGATCTAGGACACAATCACCAAAAAAATGATATTTTTATTAAGTATTGAGTACATAAGAAATCTCCACCTTCAAGTAATGAATATGCCAAGCTCACAACCCTTGGAAGCAATTTGTCTACAAAATCTAGATATTCACCGACTCAATCTCTCTCAAAATAAACCAATACTTTGAATTACAACAAGAAATTGTTCTAAAAAATTCCACAGATCACTCCAAAGACAAAACACTTACCCCTCCAAAATCACCTTATCTCTCCAAATACAAATGGAAAAAAAAATACCATATTACTTCAAAAAATTACAAAAATAAAAAATATTCCTTATCTCTCCAGCAAAGACTTTTCAGATTCACCTTCAAGCTCGTTCTCGCTGGCTGGCTCTCACGCTGGCTGGTTGTACTGGCACATAAAAATTGATGATCCATCATATACAGCATAAACGTCTAAAGTCTTGAGGCTAATATGGTAGAACTCGAAATTTTGTCACCCAAGTCCAGTGTACATTGTATCATTGTCAAAGAGAACATGAGAGTTGCATGCAAGCTTGTGCATGATAGATAGATCACTGATCACCGAACACTTCTCTGAGTTCTTGAACCAGCAATATCATCCATTTTTAAAAGAACTGTAGCATGCATCCCATTCCAAATATGGGTACAATCGCAATCATTTGCTACTGAAAACTTCTGCTGAAGTTTCTGATGAATAAAATTAACAAGGTAGACCCTCAACAAGGTTAAAGAATCTAGAAAATTATAATGCAAATATAAAGATAACTATTACTTCAAAATATGGACTAAGAATCTTCCCTGCAAATCCTCTCGTCGATATTCTGCATCAAAAGTTTTTAGGTCCAAAACACAAATAATCATCTCAATATGTTGAATCCCGTTCAAGTGTTGGGTTGAGATCACCGGGAAGTCTTGAGACAAGGCAAGCAGGAATGTGGCACTATGCATGATACCTCAAATGTGGCTGAAGAAGCTTCATACCCTTCGCTCGCTCCGAACGCGCTCCTCGTTCGGGGAGCGCTTTCGAACGCAGGAACGCGTGCCTCCGAGCTCCCCGCCGGGAGCCGGCCGGAGCCGTTTCATTCATACATCCAGCGGCGCCGCCGTCGAGAGCGTTCGAGACGAACGCTCCCAGCCTTCGTGGGTCGCGGCCGGGAGCGTTTTTAAACGCGGAAGCGTTTGGGGCGTTAAGCTGAGCCTCTCCGTGAAAAACGAAGAAGCTCTCCCCGCCGCGCGGAAATTTTTTTATGAAAAATTTCCGATTTTTATATAAAAAGGGGGGGGGGGGTTTCATTTTCAGTTATTGTTTGTTAGTTGAGAAGTGAAATTGAGTGAGAAGGAGAGCCGAGAGCGCAAGATTTGGTTGACAGCGATCAAGAGAGCAAGGAGCAAAGCTGACAGGAGAGCAAGGAGCAAGGCTGACAGGAGGATTGCAAGAAAGAGGTAGGCCTTCTAATCCAATTTTGTATTTTCTAAGATGAATTTGTAGATTGTTAAATGGTTTGAAAATGAAAACTTGAATTTTGCTTGAATGTTGCATTTTATTGGATTTAAAACTTTTAAAATGAGTTGTTGTTTTCCTATGTTGCATTTACTATTCCCATTTGGCATTTTTCTATTTGTTTTGCAGGCTAGATTCTAGAAACTTGAAACTTGTTTCCATCATGGCTATATGGCTAGGAATTTTCCTCATGTTGGTTCTTTTCTTTGTGATAATGGTGTTGGAGAGTGCTAGAAGAAAGAGACAAATCAGAGAAGAGGAGGATGAAGAGGAGGGTTATGGTGGATCTGAAGAAAATCTTGAAGAGGAGGATTATGCTGAGGAGGAAGTGGGGAGTGGAGACCCTGAGGACCTAGAATCCCCAACTAAACAAGACCAATATCCTTTGTGGAAATATGTTCAAAAACAAGAAGGAGGGAAAGGTGGTGGAACCACTAAATTTATTTACCCCCATTGCAATAAACAATACCATGGTTCATACACCCGTCTGAGAAGGCACCTTTGTGGGATAATGCCAGGAGATGGAACTAAAAATTTTGGAATCAAAGTTTGTACTTATGTGCCAGCACCACAGAGAGAGATACATAGGAAGGAAGAGGGGGTTGCCGTACAGAGATCATTTAAAAGATCTAGGGGTTTCGTTGATTCAGGCCCAACACATCATGGACAAACAAGTTCAACTTCCACCCATGCCAGTGGTTTTGGAAGCAGTGGCACTGGATTAAGGCGTAGAACCATATCCGATTTCCTAGACGAAGGGTGTAGGAATGATGTGAATTCAAAAGTTTACCGGTTTCTATATGCATGTGGGGTGCCATTCAATGTTCTTCGCTCACCTTATTGGCATGAAATGGTTTCTGCCATTAATGATGCCCCCAAAGGATACAAAAGCCCTGGGTATGACAAGGCCAGAACCGTGGGTCTTGATCATGAAAGAGCTAAAATAAACCATTCTTTGGCTAGAATGACAGGTTCGTGGAATGAGCATGGGTTGTCCATTGTCTCTGATGGATGGACCAATGTAAAAGGAAAACCATTGATAAGTGTTTTGGCTGTGTCGGTTAGTGGTGCAGTGTTCCTGGCAGCTTATGATTATTCAGATAAATTCAAAACCGGCATTAACATTGCAGAACCATTACTTGATATAATTGAAAAGACTGGGCCATACAATGTGATACGGGTCATCACTGATAATGCTGCTAACTGTAAGGCAGCAGGAGCAATTGTTGAGGATAAATACCCCAACATTTTTTGGTCTGGGTGTTTGGTTCACACAATGAACCTTTTGATGCATGATATCATAAAAAACAAACAACCTCAGTTCAAATGGCTTGGTGAGTTGTACAAGAGAGGTAAGAAAATGATCAAATTTATTACAAATCATAGCAATACCCATGGGCTTTTCCGTACTCACTCCAAATTGGAGTTGTTGAAAATAGGAAAAACTAGATTTGCTAGTTATTACCTCACCTTTAGGTGCCTTTTGAAGGTAAGAGAGTCATTGGCTGCAATGGTATCAAGCCCACACTGGCAGCTATTAAAGGACAGGGCGGCAATAGTGGTTGACAGGCAAAGTTTTGAACATGTGGAGGAGACCGCCCTTGACCCTCAGTTTTGGGCACGTATGAGGGAAATTGTGAGTTTTACCAAGCCCATTTATAACATGATTAGCTTTGCAGATACTGATAAACCAGTGATTGGAGAGGTTTATGAGCAGATGGATAGCATGTTGGGGCAAATAAAAGATATTGTTAAGGATAATGATCCCATTTTGTATGCTATGATTCATGACTGTGTGTGTGCACGGTGGAATAAACTTAATGTTCCACTGCATGCTTTGGCATATATCCTTACGCCAAAATATTACTCTCCATCTTGGTTGGGCCAACCTGCACCTGGAGGTGGGGTTAGGGTGAAACCTCACACAGATCCAGAGGTACAAGAAGGGTACATGAAGGCATTGGACAAATTGGTGCCTGACAGGGAAGAGTGTGCTAAATTGCGCCTTGAATTAGGCAAATACTTCAGTTGCACTGCTAACTTTGGTTCATTCCATGCAATGGAAGACAGGGATAGATTCGATGCTCTCACATGGTGGGAAGCATATGGCGGCATGGGACTTTTGCCAAAGTTGGCTAAAAAAGTTCTCTCACAAGTTGTGAACACTTCTTCTGCAGAGAGGTGTTGGAGCACCTACAACTTTATACACAATGTGAGAAGAAACAAGCGGAATGAAAACCGAGCTGAAAGCTTGGTTTATGTGCATTATAACTTGAGGTTGCTCGGCCATTACTGTGATCGAGCAAATGAGGATCAATCATACAGAGTCTGGGACAACAACCCAGAAGATGATAATTTGGAGGACGGCACGTTACATCTAGAAGAATTGGAAGCAGAACTTTATAGGGATGATGATGAAGCATCAGCAGCACCGCCACACACAGGGCCAGTCCCACCATCTACTGGTAGCAGTGCAGGTGCCAGTGCCAGTGCCACTCCTTGATATCACACTATTGTTCCTTTGCAGATCCAGCCTCCACCTTCTGGTCGTGGTCATGGTACTCCTGAGAGTACTAGAAGACCAACAGTTTCTCGTGGCTCACAGAAATTAGACATTTCTCGTGGGCGTGGCAAGGGGCCAGCCAGATAAAATATATTTGTTGTTTACTATTTTCTATTTGTTGTTGACAGGTGAACAGTTGAAACTTGACTTGCTACTGATTTCATATATTTAAATTTTTAATGAAGTTGGCATTTATAAGTTTACTGTTTACAAGTCATTATGAATTATGAATATGATGTTTCATGAAAGTTATATGGTGATCAATGAATCAATGATGATAAATGTTATATAATATCAATGATGATAAATGTTATATATTGAATTTTGAAATCAATGAATCAATGATGATAAATGTATATTGAATTTTGAAATCAATGAATCAATGATGATAAATGTTATAATATATATATCAATGATGATAAATGTTATAATATATATATCAATGATGATAAATGTATATTGAATTTTGAAATCAATGAATCAATGATGATAAATGTTAGATATTGAAATTTGAAATCAATGATGATAAATGTTATATATCAATGATGATAAATGTTATATATTGAATTTTGAAAGCTTGAAACCTTCAGATTGATCATTTGCGAGACTCAAGAGTCAATATGTTCTCTGCTTCCAACTCGTGGGCGTGGTTGATGAAGATTATAACTTCTAGATGATTGATGTTATATGATTCAATCTATGTTTTTATGTTTTTTATGTCTAATTCATCATTCTACATGTTTTTGTTGACATATATGCATCAAAATATAAAAAATATAATATAATATATATATATATATATAAACGCTCCCCGAAACGCTCCGGACCGGGAGCTTCTAAAAATGGCGCTCCCGCTCCCGCTCCCGCTCCGCTTCCAAGTAACCTTGATACCGACCATGAATGAATGATACCAGCAAACACAAAGCTCCTTTCTGCAGATTTCAACACAAACAAATAAATATGTTATTTACTTCGGCCAGACTTTAGAGAAATTGGAGTACGAGTTCAAACATTGTCAAACGTTGTTCAAACGCAAACACAGCTCCGGCTTCATCAGAATTGGATCAACTGATATGCATGGCTCACTGTCGGTTTAAAAACAAATAGGATTCCATCACCCGAATTCCAGCATAATACCGTCAGCATTTATTAACAATATGTGCGCTTGTGCTTTGGATTATATATATCGATTGAAAGAGGCCAAAAAACTACAGAGCAGGTCGATTGTTCTAAATGTCATGGTTTCATTTCGCTAAAGCAAAAGTGGCAAAACGTCGAGGTTTATTCCACTGTCTATATACTCCAGACAGAACTAAGTTTATTTAACATCTGATAGAAAGGAATAAACTAGAAACAAAACAATCAAAGTTTCATAGCACACCGGATCTTTTGAGACGAGCTTTGAGAGGAGATTCTTCAGAAAGAAACATGCCGAAGCAGAAGACGGGAGCCAGAAAGAAGGCAAAGAGGTGGGAGTGGCCATGTTGAAGATACGAAGTTGTAGTATCGATTACAAATGTTCCTGCTAAGATTCTTAACCCAGAAGTCGAGAGCAACCAGCAAAATCGCGACAACAAAGTCGATCACAAAGTTCTCATTAAAGAAGGACGACAAAATGTAGAACACTATTATGGGATGGACGTATAGGCAGCGCAGGCCTCACGAGTTTGTGCTTCCTCAGTGTGCTACCCCGTCGTCGAACAATAGGCAGTGCAGGCCTCTGGCCCTGAAGCTCATCATCACTTAATCTACACCGAATGCTCCAAAGAATTAGCAAGACTTTGAATTTTTACAGCAGCAGCCTTCCTCACTTGAAAACAGAGATACAACACTACTGATGAAACGAGTTAACAAAGATCCTGAACCCCAATTTTTTCAAGATACAGTCCCACTTTTCCTTGAACCATAGCCAGGCAGGCTCGCGCCCATCGCTTATACCCACACCCAATAGTGTCATATATCAGGCCTTGGAGTACCACATGGTGCACGCGCTCTGGTTCCCATCATTCCAGACTTCACACATAGCAAACCCAACACACTACTGCAAAATACACAACGACAAACTAGAATCTCCTTATGCCCTTGGCTAGGGCCAAGCTCACGACCATATAGCTCTGATACCACATATTAGAAATGAAATTAACTCAAAAACATACATAAAGCACACATAATAAAGGCAGAAAAGGCAGAAGCCTCGTGGCTTCCTCATCAATTCTCTCTTATTAAAAGAATTTAGTTTACAATTTAAATAGATGAGGGGCAATGTCTAAGATAGTCCGTGCTATCTTAGATTCCTTTGGTTGAGATAATTTCTCACCAAAAACCCACCGAGATAGGAGTTACTAAACAAACTCCAATATGTGAGGAACAACCCAAGAGTTAGGCACATATTCCTAACTTGGAATATTTTATTTATTTATTTATTATTTTGGATTTATTATTGTTATTTGAGAGAGGCTAACAGTGTTGAGAAACTAGGGCTTTTATTAAAATTTCTCTTTCATGATAATCACTTGTGATTTTGTTATGCTTCTTTCACTTAGAACTTATCTTTCGTTACATTATGTTCTTCATCAAGTCAATTATCAAATGCACAAGAGACACAAATTTTTAGGCTAGCAAGCCAGGGCCAAAACCTCTCCCTCTTGGAGAGGAAAACCCAAAAGTAATTCTTCTTATAGATCTTCCATTGACGAGTACCATAACCATGACAAAGACCCTTGACACTAGTATGCCTCCAAGACCCTTGTCACTGCTCTTCTAGGCCCCTTATGATGAACTTCGTTTCTGCACTGCTTTGCATCAGCCATAGGGAAGCTCAGTCCCTAGCCTTTTATTCTTTCTTCCTTCATCTAGCCTCGACCATCCAAACACTTCTTCTCAGTCTACCTTTCTTCGTCCCTAATGCCCTAGACAGAGATCTCTACTTCTGTTGTAGCTCTTCTTTACATTGTATATGGCTGCCCAAGACTGAGATAGGAGATGTCCTTCTTCTTCTTGTGAATAACTGTGATTCTTCTAATATATGCAATGAGTATGATCTCAAATCAGAGGCTAGCACTGCCTCTCCTCTGAATTGATCTCAATCTCACTCACGCATCTAAATTCAACCTTATCACAGTTCCCATTTCTTTGTTGTATGGTCTTCTCCACACGCACTGCAACTTCGGACTTCAATTGCAGACCTTGACCATGAGGATGAACTCAAGACAAAGCCTCCTCTTTCTTCGTTGGACAACAACCTCTCTCTCGCACCAAATTACATAACTTTTCCTCACACTTCTCTTCAGAACTGATCTGAACTTATGTGTACAATGAAACCGCGGACCTATCTATTTATAGGGACTATCTTTCATCCTTTAGGCCAACATGACCTCTTGCTAGTAGGTCGACTTGTCAAGGAGCAGCTTCCAACCATAATATGAGCTAATTTCAAGGGGCATATTGACAAGGTCTTGGAGCATACAAATTACATCAATAATTTGTCTTTACAAGTGTAATATCACTTCATATACATGACTCTAAATTATACATTTTATGACAAGATGACTGTTGGAAATACTGAGAGGGGGATGAATAAGTATTTATTTTCAATTGTTAATTATTGCCAGTTAGATTCTTCACAATTAAAGACAGAGAGAGATATATAATAATGATATTAAGAATTAAAGAGAACTTCAATCCCTTTTTAATAATAGTATACAATAGATGAGAGAAGGGCACCAACCTGTTTGCCAAGCACCAACTTGGACTTTGATGAGGCTCCTACCTCTAGGGCTTCGACCCTATCTTCTCAAGGCACCAACCTTGTGTTTAGGGGCACCTACCCCAAGGACACCAATTCCTCAGTCTTCTTTTTAATAGAAAATGTGTGATGTGCTTGCTTCACTGTCATCAACAAGATTCTTCACTGTTATTTCTTTAGGTATAAGTAACAACCTTCTGTAGATAGCATTTGAGCTGCAATCTGAGGTGAGGTGACTGTTCATTGTTCAACTAACAGTCCAAGCCACGATTGGTATAATTTCCCACAGGTCTGAGCAATGTTGTAGGTTTGATCCTAGCCTCCCACCGAACAGGTCCGAGCACTAATCAATGATGGTTGTCTGAAATCTGAGCTGAGGTGAGGTCTAGTTTACCACTGGAACAATCCGAGCTTTTGTTCCTCCACAGATACGCAATCACAGGTGGCTGCCACAGTTCGGTATCACTGTTTTCTTAACCTACAGGTCCAAGCCTAAGCTTAAGCCTCTTCCACAACTCTGTCCGCAATAACAGGTTGAGCTGCTTGTGTAAGGTTCCAGGTCTTTACTTCAGATTCGAGATATTAAAGATAACCCAAACACAGATTTAACCCAAACACTTCCTCCTCGACCTCCTTAGTTCACTAGTTGTGAACTCTTCTTGTTGTTTTGAATTCCTGTGATGATCTTCACCAAAAATTTCTGACTCTGAAATGGATGAACGCAGATTTATATATATAGTAGTTTGTCCCTATGAAGAGACACATCCATTGGAAGAAGGGCCGACATTATATGACTGCATAGGTCGGCTTGACTGTAAATATATATTTTTTTATCTTAAAAAATTCAGTTTCTCACAAACTAATGGGAGTTTCGGGGCAAGTAAGAGCTTGTTGGAAAGAGGAAAAAATCCTCTTTAATATGGTCTAGGATTCATTGTGAAAGGATGCCTCCAAGGTGTCTAAATTTATTTTTCTTTGTGACTGTTCATAAAATTTTAGTGCAGAAGGTGATTGGGACAGTAAGAGACCATTAGAGCTTCTTCATCATGGTGTGTCTTCCATGTCATCATATGTCATAGTGTAGCATCTATCAATCTTCCATTAAGAGAGTTCATCAAGAGAGTTTATATTCCATTAATGACAATTATTGACCAACAATCTCCCCCTTTTTCATTGTTGGAAATATTATAGAATTCTCTCCCCCTTTGACATCAATGGCAAATGGGGTGCCCAAGTACTCCCCCTGTTATGTTTCTCCCCCTGACATGGTGCTTGATTTAATGTGATGCAAGAGCAATGACCCCCATCTTTTGGCGAAGATACTCAAATGCTTCTCGTGGAAGGGGTTTTGTAAAGATATCCGCAATTTGCTCTTTTGTATTGACGTATTCCAACCTGATATTGTGTTCAGCAACTTGTTCACGGAGAAAGTGGTATTTGATTGGAATATGTTTGGTTCTTGAGTGCATCACCGGATTCTTTGAAAGACCGATGGCGCTAGTATTGTCACAAAAAATAGTAATTGGTTGATTCGTTTCTATGTTGACATCCTTCAAGGCTTCCTTCATCCATAGAATTTGTGTATAACAATCAACAGCAGCTATATACTCGGCTTCAGCTGTAGAAAGGGATATAGATGTTTGCTTTTTGCTGAGCCAAGAGACAAGACAATCTCCCATAAAGAATGCATTTCCACTGGTACTTTTTCGATCATCCACACTTCCGGCCCAATCAGCATCAGAATAAGTTGTCACAATAAGAGTTGAACTCTTAGGATACCAAAGACCGAAATTAGTCATTCCTTTCAGATATCTGAGAATTCTTTTCACAGCTGCTAGATGGGATTGTTTAGGACTTGACTGAAATCTCGCTACCATTCCTACTGCTTGCATAATATCTAGTCTTGTAGCAGTTAAGTATAGGAGAGCTCCAATTATTGACCTGTAAAGAGTTGCATCTATTTGGGGGGTATCATCGTCTTTGCTTAATTTACAATCTGTGGTCATTGGTGTGCTCATAGGTGCACAATCTTCCATCCCATATCTTTTAAGCATGTCTTTAAGATATTTTGCCTGAGATATAAACATGCCTGCAGAAGTTTGAGATATTTGTAGCCCAAGGAAGTAAGACAACTCACCGATCATTGACATCTCGAATTTTTTGGACATATTTAGAGCAAATTCATGGCTCATTTCTTCATCATTGCTAGCAAAGATTAGATCATCGACGTAAACAAGAGTGATCAGAAGTTTTTCCTTGTCCATCTTCATGTAGAGATTGCTGCCTGCCACTCCCTTTTTGAAACCTTTTTGTTGCAGAACTTTGCATACCATGCTCTAGGGGCTTGTTTCAATCGATACAAGGCATTTTTTAGTTTGCATACAAGGTCTTTTCCTTCAGCAAGATCAAATCCATCTGGTTGCTCCATGTAAACTTCCTCCTTGAGATCTCCATTTAGGAATGCTGATTTTACATCCATTTGATAAACCTTGAATCCTTTTGAGCAAGTAAATGCTAGAAACATTCTTATGGCTTCCATTCGAGCTACTGGTGCAAAGGTTTCTTCTAAGTCAATTCCTTCGATTTGCGAGTATCCTTTGCAGACAAGTCTGGCTTTATTTCTGATGATTTGTCCATCTTCATTCATCTTGTTTTGAATACCCATTTTATTCCAATTATATTTTTATCTTTTGGGCGAGGTACCAGTTCCCAAGTCTCATTTTTTTCGATTTGAGACATTTCTTCTTCCATGGCCTTTATCCAATGAGGATCTTTGCTTGCTTGAGAAAAAATTTCAGGTTCTATTAAAGATAATAGAGCCACATCATCTTTTCTAGGGGTGCTTATCATCCTTCTTCGAGTTTGGATTCCTTCATCTATATTTCCAATGACCTGTTCTTCTGGATGATATCTTTGAACAAACTTGATCTTGGAGGGAGTTTGTGAAGATTCATTTTGAGGTTCTCTTTGAGGTTCTTCATTCTCCTTTTCTTTTTCAGGTTCTTCTTCTTCACTTTGTTCAAAGAAAGGCTCAACTTCATGATCTTCAATTCCTTTTTCTGGAAGGCCTTCATCAATCTTTACATCAATGCTTTCCACTATTCTTCGTAGTCGATAGTTGTAACATTTCTAAGCTTTGCTCCTAGTGGAGTATCCAAGAAATATTCCTTCGTCAACTCTTGAATCAAATTTACCTGGTGAGTCATCATTTATTTTTATGAAACATTTGCTTCCAAAAACCCTGAAATATTTCACTGAAGCAGGTCTTCCTTTCCATAATTCATAAGGAGTCTTTTCATTATTTGGTCTTAGTTGAGTTCGATTTAAGGTGTAAACTGCGGTGCCAACTGCTTCTCTCCAAAATTTTGGTTGCAAATCGGCTGCTAGTAGCATTGTCCTTGCCATTTCTTGAATGGTTCGGTTCCTTCTTTCAACTATTCCATTTTGCTGGGGTGTCCTAGCAGTAGAGAGTTCTCTTTCGATTCCATTCTCTTTATAGAATTTATCGAACTCTTTTAAGGTGAATTCTTCTCCTCTATCTGTTCTAAGACATTTAATCTTAGAATCTTTCTCATTCTCAATGAGAGCCTTAAGATTTTTAAAACATTCAAATGCTTCGGATTTATATTTTATGAGATATATCCACATCATTTTAGTATAGTCATCAAAAAATAGAGCAAAGTACCTTTCACCCTGAAGAGCTGGAGTTCTAGTTGGCCCACACAAATCTGCATGAATAATTTCCAAAGGTTTTGTTGTTGAGAACTCCTTAGTTTTGTGGCTAGTTTTGGTTTGCTTTCCATGTTGGCATGGGCCACATACAACTTGATTTGGTTTGCACATTTTTGGAATATCCCTCACTGCATTAATTTTGCTGATGTTGACTAGGTTATCAAAACTTGTATGCCCCAATCGCTTGTGCCATAACCAACTTTCATCTGTTTGACTTAAGTAACATTTATCTTCTTGGATTCTACTAAGAATGTAAACATTATCTGGTGTTCTTACTCCTTTCGCCACAAGCTCTCCTGAGGACGAGTCTCTTATTTCACAATTTTTTGTACTAAAGACAACATTATGTCCTTGGTCACAAATCTGGCTAACACTTAAGAGATTGTGTTTGAGCCCTTCTACCAACAAGGTATTTTGAGCCTTTCCTAGTCCATTGACAAGGGTAGCAGTTCCTTTTCCAGTGATTTTAACGGATCCACTTCCAAAGGATACATTTCCATTTTTCTTGTTCAATGAGATAAACTTCTTTTGGTCACCTGTCATATGTCTTGAGCATCCACTATCCATGAACCAATGATTTTCTTCACTATGAGCACATAGAGCTAGGCCACATTTATCAGTTTTGAGATTTACGTTTTTAGCTTTTTCCCTTTTGAGAGGGCAATTTTGTTCATTATGATCATAATCATCACATAATGAGCAAGACGGATCAAACTTAGCCAAAGGATCAAAGGAATTGTAAGTTTTGATTTGTTCTTGCTCTTTAGGCCCACGTAGTTGGTTTGGTTGATTATTCAATCTTGGTGCTTCATTCTTATGAGCCTTGCAATGCTTAGCTTGATGCCCAAAGTTTTTACAATTGTAACAATGCCCAAGAAAAATAGTTTGATACCTGTTGTAGTATACATAGCTTGAATCAACATCCTTCCTTGAAGTTGCTCTTTCAAATCTTGGTTTTGAGATGTGACCTTTTTCCTGGGATGATTTTTCTTCTTTTGGATGGCAAGAGAGTACATCAGCATAACTTCTGGCATTATTCTTTGTACTCGATGATTCTCCTTTGAAACCAATTCCAGACTTGTCATGTTGAGGTCTTTGAGTGTTAAGAATGTTGTCAAGAGCTAGAGAGCTTTTCCAACTCCTTTTGATTTGCTCCAATTCCTTTCTTAGGGACACTATTTCAGCTTCACGTTTTTCACAGATATCATCCTTCTCTTTTAACTTGATGTTCAAGAAGTCTTCCCTTCTTTTTGCTTCCTCTCTTTCTATTTTGAGAGAAATTATCTTCTTTTGTAGGTTCTCATTTTCTTCAATGGCACTCATTAGCAAACTATCCATGTTTCTTTCATCTTCTATTTTTGAGTCATCATCATTTGTAAATGCCATGAATAGTGTTTCTTTGCTTCCAACATAATTACTTTCCTCATCTGATTCATCATCGCTTTCTTTGTATTGATGCACATTTCTAGTTGATTTCCTCTTTATGACTACGAATTCATCTTCATCAAACTCATCTTGTTTAGAGAAGAAGTTCTTCTTATTAAACCCTTTCTTCTTGTACATCATTCTTTTAGAGTCCTTTTCATCATCACTATCATGTTTATGAGGACATTTTGCAGCGTAATGACCTATTCTTCCACAAATGAAACAAATAAGAGGGTACTTACCTTTTAGCTTAGATCCCCTTTTTAGTCTTCGTACAAATTGAGCTAACTCGTTTTCAATATCTGATTCATCGTTGTTGTAATTCCATCCTTTTCCTTCTTTTGTAGATTTTGAGGCTTTGAAAGCTGCTTCTTTGAAATTTGGGATCCCTTTCCTCATCTCATAGGCAATAAGAATTCCATGAAGTTCATCCATCTTGAGAGTATCTAGGTCCTTCATTTCTTCTATGGCACTTACTTTGGAGTCGAATATGTCAAGAAGTGATCTCAGGATTTTTTGAACTACGGTGCTTTCTTCAATATTTTCCCCTAGTCCTTTTAGAGAGTTAACCACTTCAGCTACTCTGAGGAAGTATGATGCAATATCTTCTTCATCATCCATTTTCAGACTCTCGAATTGTCTTCTATAGGTTTGAAGCTTTGCCTTCTTAACTTTGAAGTCCCCATCATATAGCGAAACCAATTTATCCCATACATCTTTCGCTGAGTCACAATTCATGACTTTCGTAAATTCAGAATCGGTGATTCCACTAGTGATGGAATTTAAAGCTTTGGCATTAGCAATGTAGGCTTTTCTTTCATCAGGATCAGTTGGAAGACCGGTGGGAGCTTTGTATCTGTCCAAAACAGAGTGCCATACTTCAGGGCCAAGAGACATTAGATAGTAGGACATCCTCTTTTTCCAAAAACTAAAATTTGTTCCATCAAAAATAGGGAGTTTCCCTGTTGCTTCCATGTTCTTCATTGTGCCTAAGAATCCTTCTTCCAGCTGTTAGGCTGATAATGAAGAAGGTGGCTCTGATACCAATTGTTGGAAATACTGAGAGGGGGGTGAATCAGTATTTCTTTTCAATTGTTAATTATTGTCAATTAGATTCTTCACAATTAAAGACAGAGAGATATACATAATAATGATATTAAGAATTAAAGAGAACTTCAATCCCTTTTTAATAATAGTATACAATAGATGAAAGAAGGGCACCAGCCCTTTTAATGAAACAGGCACCAACCTGTTTTCCAAGCACCAACTTGGACTTTGATGAGGCTCCTACCTCTAGGGCTTCGACCTTATCTTCTCAAGGCACCAACCTTGTGTTTAGGGGCACCTACCCCAAGGACACCAATCCCTCAGTCTTCTTTTTAATAGAAAATGTGTGATGTGTTTGCTTGACTGTCATCAACAAGATTCTTCACTGTTATTTCTTTAGGTATAAGTAACAACCTTCTGTAGATACCATTCGAGCTGCAATCTAAGGTGAGGTGACTGTTCACTGTTCAACTAACAGTCCAAGCCACCATTGGTATAATTTCCCACAGGTCTGAGCAGTGTTGTAGGTCTGATCCTAGCCTCCCACCGAACAGGTCCGAGCACTGATCAATGATGGTTGTCTGAAATCTGAGCTGAGGTGAGGTCTAGTTTACCACTGGAACAATCTGAGCTTTTGTCCCTCCACAGATACGCAATCACAGGTGGTTGCCACAGTTCGGTATCATTGTTTTCTTAAGCTACAAGTCCGAGCCTGAGCTTAAGCCTCTTCCACAACTCTATCCGCAATAACAGGTTGAGCTGCTTGTGTAAGGTTCCAGGTCTTTACTTCAGGTTCGAGATATTAAAGATAACCCAAACACAGATTTAACCCAAACACTTCCTCCTCGACCTCCTTAGTTCACGAGTTGTGAACTCTTCTTGCTGTTCTGAATTCCTGTGATAATCTTCACGAAAAATTTCTGACTCTGAAATGGATGAACGCCAATTTATATATATAGTAGTTTGTCCCTATGAAGAGACATCCATTGGAAGAAGGGCCGACATTATATGACTGCATAGGTAGGCTTGACCGTAAATATATATTTTTTATCTTAAAAATTTAGTTTCTCACAAACTAATGGGAGTTTCGGGGCAAGTAAGAGCTTGTTGGAAAGAGGGAAAAATCCTGTTTAATATGGTCTAGGATTCATTGTGAAAGGATGCCTCCAAGGTGTCTAAATTTATTTTTCTTTGTGACTGTTCATAAAATTTTAGTGCAGAAGGTGATTGGGACAGTAAGAGATCATTAGAGCTTCTTCATCATGGTGTGTATTCCATGTCATCATATGTCATTGTGCAGCATCTATCAATCTTCCATTAAGAGAGCTCATCAACAGAGCTTATATTCCATCAATGACAATTATTGACCAACAATGACAAACCCTTAAAGACATCAAGAAGAAATCTTTGACCTATAATAAAAACTCCTTGCTCATGAAACCCGTGATGCAAGTATTACAAAATACATTTTATTATCTTTGTCTTCTTCATTACATAGATTCATAATTACAAGTCATTATGAAGACCGAACCTAGTTACACTTTTCAACACTCCCTCTTAACTAGGGAGGTATTCATAATGGTAAATGTTCACTCTCAATCTAAAGAATCTCATAAGAAGAATTTGATTGGTAATCCCATTTGTATAGCATCATATCAACCAGCATTGTCATAGTGCAAGGCCTTGACTAACAGCTCCATCTCTCCACGAGATCTTTGAGCTCCAATGCTTGGCAAGACCAATGATGAATAGACACCTTCATCATTGCCTCTCTTGGATCATATCCCACCCGGGTTCACTCAAGATATGTCCACCAGGACTATTCTTATCTTGGATTCCCAGTCCTCAAAGAATATCGGTCCTTCCACGACTACTCTTATCTTGGATGCCCTAATACATCCCCTAAAGAGTATCAGATGCCAGATGATTACCCAATCCTCCATTCTGTCCTCCCAGGTGAAGACCAGAATGACGTCTCTATCTCTCCCTCTCAACTAGGGAGGACATTTTCCACAAATGGAATGTACTCATTCCTATACAAGGAATGTACCTAAGCTCCCTCTTGGCTTACGAATTACCAAGTTTCTTCCAAGTAAGAAACTTATTACCAGGCTCCCTCTTAATTAAGTACTTGCAGCAGCAATGATGAAAACACCCAGCTGCTCATGAAGAACTCCTTTCTTCGATGTCATGAATTTCTATGAGAAAGTGATCCATCAATCTTCTCATTTGGTCTAGCTTCATGCCATGTTGGTTTCCTTCGAACCATATTTCTTCCAAGGATCTTTCATCATGCCATATGGTTATCAACTTGTGGAAGGTATATGCTTCCCTTTGGCAGCCCTGCATAAGCTCATCAAATATTATTTAATTATGAATATGAACTTTTAAATCAAAAATTACTTTAGTGATGATCTTTCACCATGACATCTTCTTGTAGGCATCGGCATCCTTCGTTACAAATTGACACATCTCCTAAAGATATGTATTGTCAAGGGTCTCCATCTTTTCCAGACTTCTATCAGAGTCTACATATCTTCCCAGGAGATTTTCTAGTCAAGTCTTCTTGGCTTCCTTGGATGTTGACTGCTTTTTATCATGGTTGTACTTCTCATGATCTCTTCCTTTCTTTCTCCACACAATTTGATTTTATTCCCAGGAGCTTCCAATATGAAGTTCCTCGATTGTGTACAGCCATCTCATATTCCATATGAGGACATATTATGTTGATTTCATCTGGTGTGGATCATGCCTTTTGGCAACGTGTGCATCGGAGGAAATTCTATTTTCTTTTTTTTCATACTTCTGAAGATAGAAGTGTATCACCTACAACCATATGACATGACTTCATAACATCCAATGTAAGCATGTATATACATACTCATCTCTTTTCCTTTTGAGTCATCCTGAATCAATTTTCCTTAGAATGAAAAGTTCCATTCTCTTGACCTGCTTCATCAATATGTCATCATATCCTAATCCCAGAATTCTGCAAGTTAGAATTCTCGATGAAACCTTTTTCTTTCTTTCTAACCAGTGAATCCAAAGAGAATTCCTTTAGAAAATGCAAACACTTGTTTCTATATTGATTATTGAATGATGATTCTTGATCTAGATGACTGCCTTCCATAAATGTTGTTTTTAGTGAGGTTCCCAAGAGCCACTGTTTCCATAGCATGGTTGTCACATCAATATGCTACAGACATCCTTCCATGACGAGTGCTCCTCCTTCAATGCTTCCATCATGATGCCAATTCTAAAGTGATGTATCTATCTAATATACAGTTCTTAAAGAGTAAGATGATCTCAATCATAGTAGAGATCTTTCACTTCTTCTTTCTTAGGTTTCTTTGAATCTGGTTCTTTCATTTCTCCGGTGATATGGGCTTCTTCCTTTTTCCTCTTGTCCTTATTAGATTTGGTACAATCCTTTTTATAGTGCCCAAGTTCATTACATTCATAGCATCGTATCTTATCCATGATTCTCCTTTTCTTTTGAAGATCAAACTTACCGAATCTTCCCTTTCTTCTTGACATGGCAGCATAGGCTTGATTCTCTTCATTTGATCCTATATCAATTTTAGCTTTTAATCTAGTCTCTTCTATCTTACATAGAGACCATAGATCCTGGAATGGTGTTGCTTCTTTCTTCCCATAGATGCTTGAAGTGAAGTTTCCCCATCCCTCTGGTAGAGCATTCAGCACCACTGTAGTCATTTCTCTATCAGACATTACTTCTCCCAATTCCTGCAGTCGATCTCGCATTTCAGAAATCTTCATAAAATATGAAGTGATTCCTTCCTCTCTTGACAACTTCAACATGTATAGCTCTTGTCTCAGAGATATTACTTCCCCTGCAGTACTCACCGAGAATAGCTCCACCAATTTGTCATATATTTCTTTTGAAGATTCTAGTTTTGATACATAGGGGATGCGAGAGTCTTTTATGGATTCTATAAGAATCCTCTGGGCTCTTATGTCTCCCTTCATGTATTTTGCATGTGCTTGAGTATCTTCTTTTGAAGGTCTAGTTGCTCACCCTTTGATATAACACATGACTTCATTCTCAATAAGATTTAGTTATGTCCTTCCCTTCCATGCAAGAAAGTTTGAAACCCCAACCAGTTTGTTGCTTTCTTTGCCGAAAGACATTTTGACAGATTCAGATGAAGTCATAAATATACTTACTTGAATAGATGCTTTCTTCCTCTACTGGCTTCTTCCTTGTTGATGATGTAGATAGTGGTTGAGGCTCCCTCTTAGATTGACTTCTTCAAGAGTGGTGTAAAGAGGTAGATCACCTTGGATCCTTGATGATGATCAAGGATGGCTTGATGACTTCAGCAAAATGATGATTTGATGATGTCTCCAATAATGTTGACTTGGCTTCAATCACAAGATAGCTTTAGATTCATTGAAGATAAAGATCACCTGCTTGATCTTGCTTTCCGTGATCTTCTTGAGATGGCTTGAAGGTTTTCCTAACTTCTTGCAAACCGCTCCTTGAATGAATGAAGATCTTCTTAGATCTAGAGATTGACTTTATCGAGAAGATCCTTCTTTCAGCCTTGATGTCTTCTTGAAAACTGATCCTTTTTCTCTTGATACTTGAGTGTCTTCTTGCAAAATAGCCCTTTCTTGTCTTTAGCACATTAGCTCTGATTCCATGTTGAGAAATTAGGGTTTCTATTAAAATTTCTCTTTTATGATAATTACTTGTGATTTCTTTATGCTTCTTTCACTCAGATCTTATCTTTCGTTACATTATTATGTTCTTCATCAAGTCAATTATCAAATGCACAAGAGACACAAATATTTAGGCTAGCAAGCCATGGCCCAAACCTCTCCCCCTTGGAGAGGAAAACCCAAAAGTAATTCTTCTTATAGATCTTCCATTGACGAGTACCATAACCATGACACAGACCCTTGACACTATTATGCCTCCAAGACCCTTGTCACTGCTCTTCTAGGCTCCTTATGATGAACTTCGTTTCTGCACTGCTTTGCACCATCCATAGGGAAGCTCAGTCCCTAGCCTTTTATTCGTTCTTCCTTGATCTAGCCTCGGTCATCCAAACACTTCTCTCGGTCTACCTATCTTCGTCCCTAATGCCCTAGACAGAGATCTCTACTTATGTTGTAGCTCTTCTTTACACTGTATATGGTTGCCCAAGATTGAGATAGGAGATGTCCTTCTTCTTCTTGTGAATAATTGTGATTCTTCTAATATATGCAATGAGTATGATCTCAATTCAAAGGGAAGCACTGCCTCTCCTTTGAATTGATCTCAATCTCCATCACGCACCTGAATTCAACCTTATCACAGTTCCCTTTTCTTTGTTGTGTGGTCTCCTCCTTACGCATTGCAGCTTCGGACTTCAATCGCAGACCTTGACCGTGAGGATGAACTCAAGACAGAACCTCCTCTTTCTTCGCTGGACAACCAACTCTTTCTCGCACCAAATTACAGACCTTTTCCTTGCACTTCTCTTCAAAACTAATTCGAACTTATGTGTACAATGAAACCGCAGAACTATCTATTTAAAGGGACTAACTTTCATCCTTTAGGCCGATATGACCTCTTGCTAGTAGGCTGACTTGTCAAGGAGCATTTTCCAACCATAATATGAGTCGACTTCAAGGGGCATATTGACAAGGTCTAGGAGCATACAAATTACATCAATAATTTGTCTTTACAAGTGTAACATCACTTCATATACATGACTCTAAATTAAACATTTTATGACAAGATGACAAACCCCTAAAAACATCAAGAAGAAGTGTTTGACCTATAATAAAAACTCCTTGCTCATGAAACCCATGATGCAAGTATTATAAAATACATTTTATTATCTTTGCCTTCTTCATTACATAAATTCATAATTACAAGTCATTATGAATACCGAACCTAGTTACACTTTTCAATAGTTTGGAGGGATGCCATGGTGGAGTATATCGAGTATACTGTTGAGCCCTTCTTTTGTCTTCATTTCTTTACCTTCCCTGCCATTTTTAACCTTGTTTTGGACAATTATGTACTCCTTTTTCCCTTTTTATCTTCCATATGGCCTAATTTTCATCAGTTATCACCTAAGGTAAAAAGCATTACAAATAGAATTATTTTAACTATTCTATGATTAAGTTAGGTAGTTGAAGTTACATACTTCTTGTTAACTCATCACTATGGGATATAGTTGTGGAATTTTCCTATAGGACTTATTCAGCTGGCACCTAGGCTCGATTTGAGAGAACTGTGCTTCTCCAATGATGCTCCAGCTTAGCATTCCAGCATACTCAAAGCTTGATACTCCAGCTCAGTATTTCAGCATATTTGAAGTTTGATGTCCCAGTCAATGCTTCAACAATTTTCATGGGTTTGATAGGATGACCAACTGGCCATTTTCCAAGGAGTTGAAGTTCAATTCGAAGACCTCTAGAAGCACCCTTCAGAACAGCATGCAGTTATGCCAGAGATAGGGTAGCTGAGAATTAGTTATCTCAGGTAGAGCATAGTGCTAAATATGAACAATTCATAGGATCTCCACATTGTTTTGTTTCAACGTTGTGCTATGTTTAGGATTGATGCTATTTTATGGATGTCACGGTGCCTATAAAGGCTGGGATATGTAATATGTTTAATTGGTGAGGATTGTATTTCGAATTTTGCCATCAAACTTTAAGACTGTCACTTTGATCTCTAACAATTCAGCTTGAAGTCTGTAATCCGTTATGATGTGCCATTGATAAATTTTCAGAGTGTATTGGATTTCATGAGTTCCTGAATCGATTTGGTGAGAGCGTAGTTAGTTCCTGTAAGTTTTAAGCTTCTCCGGGTGTGGCAAGGACCCACCACAATCCGAATCAGCATCTGTAAGTATGTGTGCAGGTAGTTTATATATTTTTTTGATCAGTTTTACATCTTAGTTACAATTGTCTTCAATAAATTCGATCTTACTGTTTCAATTAATCATTTAGTCTTTTCTGTGTCAATATTGGTTTGGTTCCAATTAGGTAACGACCTCATTTGCCGGATTTCACTTAGATAAATTGAGTGTTGTAGATTTCAAGATTGTTGTTGTAGAATTTTGTCGTGATCATTTTACATTTTAACTTGTCAGTTTCGAGATTGCTGCTATAGGTGTGCATTCAGCATTCTGAATTGTGCTTTGATCATTATATATTTAAATTTGCCAGTTTCGAGATTGGTTGTTGTGGGTGTGCGTTCAGCATTCCAAATGGTGCTTTGATCTCTTTGTATTTAAACCTGCCAGTATTTGTCCATATACGCATGAATCCAAATTGCTGATATTTTTATCTAAGATCACTTGAATTCGAATGAGTCTTTCCTTGTATATTTACAAACGAACAAATCAAATCGGAAATCAATCTCTGTGTTGACAATCTCATTGAACAGAGCATGGTCGAATCCACTTGGTTTTAGAGTTTCATCACCGGGCTTGCAACGAATTGTTTAGAGTAGTGGTTTTATATTCCTAGCATCTAGATCTAGCACAATTTTCAGTCACCCAGTGCGATTTTGATCATGAGGAATTAATTCTGGGAAATGTGTTTTTACTCTGTCAACATTATTTCTAAATTATCACAAAGAGTGAGAGCGTGTGAAGAGATAAAAGTTAAATCATCTGCCTGGATGTGAGCTAGATCGAAGCATGTAGCCACTATTCGAATTATATTGCAGAATTAATTTGAGGATTCCTGAATTATATTGGCAGTAGATTTGTTTTTAATTTGAAAAGCAGAGTGTTAGTTTAGGGATTGATCAACATCAAAGAAGCTTATAAGTCTTCCAACATAGAAGTGTAGTTTCCCATTGCTTGCTTGGTGTGATCTAGAATGGAGTTGATAGGTTAGGTCTCTTATCATTTAAATCAGCATTAGGATTACATCAGTTTGTTTGTGTTAAAATTGGACAACTAGGTCCAAACTCCGAGTTGTGTTGCTCAGATGACGATCCCAATATTTTTATTGGATTCCTCTTTCGGAGAGATGTAAGATTGATCTAAAGATCATCTTGATCAGATGAGCAGAACATGTACTTTGAATTTATTCCACTTATGTGCTAGGTCGGTCTGGAATAAAATATAGACTTAAGTGTCTTAAAGGACGTGTCACACACCCCCAAAGATTCCTATATATTGGAGAGACTTAGAGTTCATTTGACACACAATGTTGTGGAGGAATTCTCTCTCTCTTGATAACGTTGGAGCTGCATATTCTTTGTTTGGGTTGTTCTGGGGTTATGTGTGACACGCTTGGCTGAATGACTTATTGGAGACTTTGTTGGTAGAAGCATCCCGCTGATCGCCGTAACGCCACCATTCATTATCTTTGTTTTGGCTTGTCTTCTATCGATCTATTAGTATGTTCTATCTTCTTCAGTATTGTGCCCTAATCTGAAATGGCATAGAACATAAGCAGAAATTAACATGGGATCAGAGCAAGGGGAAGACAATGTCCAAATTTTTGTGCCCTAGACGCCACTACCACGACAAGAAGAAGGAGCTCCGTGGGTTTTTTTTTATCTGCTGTAAATAAGGCCTCAGTGAAGCAAATCAAGGGCCTCCCTAAAATGCCACTGGCCTAGAGACATCCTGCCGCAAGCAAAAGATGGCGACCACAGATGTTGAAGTGTATGTTGTGGAAAATTTAACCAGTCTTTTGGACAGGAAAGTTCGAACAACATACTCGTCATAGGCACAGGGTTGCAGGAGTCAATCCTGGCTACTACAGCGGCAGCGGCAGGGCACACCGTCCTTCATTTAGATCCATGCCCCTTCTATGGCCTCCACAGGATTTCTCTATCTCTCGGTGACTTCACGGCATGGGCTGCCGCGAGAAGGAGATTACCATTCACGCCTCCCGTTGTTACGCAAATCAATGGCTCGGCTAAACCTTTCAAAGCACTGAACGGCGAGGAACTAGAAATCGAACCCGTATCATGGCTGTCAAACCCGAAGCAAACGTAACAGAAATCCCTTCGTATTTTCCTACGATGATCTGAAGAATATGCATTACCTGTACGCCTCAATCAGTGAATTTCACAACAGCGACGTGTAAGCAGCGCTGGTTGGCTTGATTATAGATAACCTCAATTTTTAACCACCGCCATCCTGATCGTCGTAATAAAAGGAACAGTGTACGTCGGACCCAGACGGTATCCGCTTGTGGGTTCGTTGTTTGCATTTTGGAGGAATCGAAGCAGACAATTAGAATGATACGCCCAGATGCTCTCGGATTCCTCCACGCAGACCATCGTGGTGGAGCGACTGGGAGGCGTTCGAACAGTAGTGACGGCGAATCTCGACAATGTGGAGCACATTGTGAAGACGCGGTTAGAAAATTATCCCGATGGGGACACCTGGAAGTTGCAGAGGAAAGTCGCCAGCTACGAGTTCAACACCCACTCTATCCGCAATTTCGTTCTACGAGTCGTGGAGACTGTCACGCTTCGACTTTTGTCATTTCTAGAGGAGGCAAGCGTGCGCAGTAGCTGCTTGGATTTGCAGGTCCAGCGTTTCTCGATATGAGCCTTCCAGTATCTGAGTTTTGGCAGAATCTCAATGTGGCAACCGAGTTGAGCGCTCGGAGGGCCACTGAGCCGATCTCGTTGACATTGAAGATAAAGAGGGATAAATTGCAATTTTCAGACTTGCCTTGGAGCTGGGTTTATAAATACAAAGGTAGACTGTTTTTTTTTTCGACTCTTCTCCAAGGATTAACTGTTACCGTTCTCAGAAAATTGTGTGTCCACAAAGTTCTTCGATCTCTGTCCATAAAGAGGGACGGGTTCTACATTCCCAGAATCGAAATCACTTTCCAAGTCCTCTGCCGAATTCTGGCAACGGAGGGGACCACATCCATTCCTGTGCGCTGATGGCTAAGCATATCATAAGAGGGGATTGATTTTAGTGAAGTGGTAAATCGAATCTCACTGCTGAAGTTGCCAACTAATCTGGGCGAAACATAACCTGTCTTCAAGAAATAGCCATTGTTTCTATTTCTGCACATCTAGAGTGACAGAGACACGGATTCTAGTTGAGGCATGAATGCTGGGCCACTTGAAATTACATGGGAAACGCACTGTGGATTTGAATTCAAAAGGAATCAACGATTATCTCCACTTTCAAGGAGCTTGCTTCAAAAACAAAAGACTGGTACTGACACTATCTTGTAAGCTTCAACTGTGGAGGAGCTATCTGGAAAGTATTGTTTAGAAACAAGGCAACATATTAGAATGACATAGAAGGCTTAATGGCCTGGGAGTTCTGTGCACTCAGAACTGAATAATGCCCCAACTGAGGGTCTCCTATGTATTGATGACTTGAGGAGCAGTTCAGTGCCTCATCTAACAGTATTATGATACTGGCACAGTTAACTAAGTGACAGTGGTTGTGAACCAGCGTATACCTGAACTTAACCTACTGGCAGTTGTTATTGCCTAAATCTACCTCAGGCTGAAGAAGGCAGAGTCTAGGGTAACATCAAACCACGCTTAACCTGGTAGGTAGCCCTACTAGATCGGGAGAGGGCTCTCTCCTTGTCGATCTCGCAAAATATGATCAATGAGGTTTGAGATGACTTGAATGAAGACTGATTTTAGGCTAGGTATATATGCAAAATAGTTTGGTTGATTTTAAGGGTGTTTTATTGGATCAAATGGAAAGGCAGATTTTGGGTCTGGGGAATGAAGCTCAGTTTTGCAGAGATCTGAATGGGGCAAGGTAGGCAAATGATTTGACACTTTAATTTTGAATGAATTGGAGAGCGTAGACAGGAGAGGAGTTGAAGAGGGCAAGAAACCTTCAAGGATCCTCTTCAAACAGTTGAAAACATGGAAAATTAAAAAAATCTTAGGTAGAGCACTGCAAATTTTAATAGATTCAACCTTTATCCTTATTTTTTTAACTTAAGAAGAAATAAGAGGGGAAATGGTATACATAAAACATCAGTAGACTTACATTTGCAGAGAGAAACACATTATCAAAGCAAAGTACCACAACAATCCCATAGAGTGCTGCAAACCTTGGTCTATTCTTTTGCCAAACTGCAGAAATGATGTACAATGATGCTCAAAGCAATCCCAAATGTCCAACCCTGCTAATGACTGAAAAACCACAAGATATAGACAAACAACCACTCATCCCAGCCTCTAGGGGTCGAGCTCACAAGTTTAGGAGTTGTTTCAACAAAATCTAAACTGAGAACTAGATAGTAGGCAGTGGAACAGCTTGCCTCTATAAACAAGGAAACTGATTCATTCAGTTGCAATTCACCTTTTGATGGATGAACTTACTTCTATGAGTGAAAATTTAACAAAATTACATCAAGATCCTTCAAATTACATCAAATTACATCATTAGTTTAACATTTGGAAGTAAGAAGTTTGACAAGATGACCAGGGTTGCCTTTGAATTTATTTACATATGAAAAAAATTGAAATTACATCAGGTTTATACATAAAAGGATAAAATACTCTATTTTTTCTCAAAACAGAGTTTTGAGGAAAAATACATTTTTAAGTATATGATGATGAAACTTTTTTACTGGAACTTTATTCAACTTCCTCATGTGCCTGCTGACCATTATTGGGCATTTTGAAGACCTTACTGATGAAACCCTAGACCTAATGGGACAGACAACCCTAGAAATGACTCTTACAATTTTAAGGACAAAAAGTGAGTGCAGATGATCTCAATGAAAGGGCATGGGCCAGCAGGTAAAGGACACGAGGGAAAAATCAACAACAAGCCACTACCGTCAGATGATCCATGCTCCTAATGGAATGCAGCTGACTGAGTGAGACACCTAATATGCAATGCAACAAGAGAATTTTGATCACTGATGGAGGGATGAAGATACCGACACTAACATTGGCTCCAATGGGGATGGTAGCTCCTTGGAGGTGCCAAGAACTACAGATCTCTGGGAAAGTAGACAGTGCCTTCGTCCATTGGGCTATGGAGTCAATAACTTCGACAAACCAAAACCAGACTCTTGACTCAATTTCAGAACTGAACTCTGACTCAAGACTGACTCAATTTCAAGACTGAAATCGACTGAAAGACTTGACTCAAACAAACTGAACCAAAACTGAAATCAACCCTCAGTTTTATAGCCTTCACCTCGGGCCCCAAACTGAAAGAATGATGACAGCACACACTTGCAATGAAATTTTAAACAAACTGGTATATACAGTGATACATATGACAGCAGAAAACATTTCAAAAATGGTACCGATTGAGAAGCCGACCATTGACCGGCCCACCTGGACAATCTTCTCCATTCATTTCTTTCAAAAGGAAAGCAATTTGGCCTCGATATGCAACAATTCTGAAAGGTCCTTTCTAAAGATTCTCAAACTTGCCATGCTTACCTTTATCTTCATTTCTCGCGTCCCATTTTAGCACCACTTCCTCTATTTGAAACTTGTCCGCCTTTGCCTTTCGATCATATATCTTTTTTATTCTCTCTTGCAGCTTGAAAGTGGTCTGAAAAACCTCCTCTCTAGTCTGCTGTAAATGGATCATTTGATTGATTCTTCGTTGCAAATGATCATCCTCGCTGCCAACTTCCTGCTGAAGTTTAACCACTGGAACTGCGAGAGAGGTCGGGAATACAGTGTCTACACCATACACGAGCTCAAAAGGGGACATGCCTATAGATTTCTTTTGACTTACTCTGTCTGCCCAAAGTGCATTAACCAATTTCTTGTGCCAACCTTTCTTGTTTATTTCCAGCAGCTTTTTGATAATATTGACCAAGGATTTATTTGAGGATTCGGCCAATCCATTGCCTTGTGGATGATAAGCGGTTGAGTGCCCCAAAGTGATTTGATACTTATTACAAAAGTCAATCATTCTTTTAGATTTAAAAGTTGCTACATTATCAGTGATCAGCTTATTTGGACAGCCAAAACGAGACAAAATATTGTTTTCAAGAAATGAAATTATTACCGAATCCGTGACCTGCCTAGTGGGAATCGCCTCAATCCATTTAGTAAAATAGTCTGTCGCTGTAAGGATCCATTTATGTTGCGCTGAAGAAGTAGGATGGATCTCGCCAATGAAATCCAAACCCCACTGCTGAAAAGGAGCACTTACTTCAATGGGCTTGAGCGGTAAAGGCTGCAATTTTCTCCTTCCTTCAAAAATCTGACATTCATGACAGCTTTTAACAGTCTTGTACACATCAGCAAAGAGAATTGGCCAATAATATCCTGCTCTCAAAATTTTGTTGGCCGTTGTCTTCTAGAAAAGGTGACCTCCGCAATCTCCCTTATGAATGTCTTCCATAACCTGTTTTGCCTCTTCTTCGACCAAACAATTGAGCAAGACACCACCGGGATCTTTCCAATAGAGCGCATTATTCATGATACAAAACTTGGCAGCCTTCAATTTCAGTGTCCTACTTTTGTTCTTAGCCATTCCTGGCGGTGGTGACAAATTTTGGAGTACATACACAATGTCTGAATACCAAGGAGAAAGAACAAAAATTTCTGATACCTGAACAGGCGAACTTTCTTCATTTTCCTCGGACATAGCAGCAATGAGATTAATGTCCAAGGCATGCAAATTTGACTCAGCCATTAGCTTAGCCAGCCCCTGTCCTTTGATAAGCTTTGTAGGTTTGATCTCCATGTCATATTCCAATAAGGCAGCAATCCATTTACCTCGTCTCCCTTCTGGATCTGTTTGCACTAAAACTTCTTTAACAGCAGCATTAGGAACATAAGCAAGGATGTGAGAATGCAGAATATAAACTCGAAAATCTTTCAATGCTTTTACGAAGGCAAGAGCTTGCTTCTCAATAATATTATACTTTAAAGCGGCATCTCGTATGGTTCTACCGAAGAATGCTATTGGTTTCTCAAGCTGATCTCTTTTCTGCATTAAGACTGCTGCCATAGTATGATTCGAGGCAAATGAAAACAAAATGAAATCCTGTATAGTCCGGGCTAATCAAAACTGGAGCTAAAGAAAGGGCCAATTTCACCAAATTGAAAGACTTTACTGCTTCCTCAGTCCACTTCACTACACTATCTTTCTTGAGCATGTTTGTGATTTCCCTTAAATGTTCTGCAAGATTGGGCACAAAGCGACGTAAGAAATTCATCTTACCGTTGAATGATTCGATCTCCTTTTTATTTCGGGGAAGATCAATTTGTTGAATGGCTTCCACTCGGGCTGGATCAATGCAGATACCATCCTTCGATATAATATGACCGAGAAGCTTGCCTTCATCCATGGCAAACAAACTCTTCTTTGGATTGAGAGATACACCATATTTTCTACACCGCTGAAATACAATCTTCAAATGATAAAGGTGCTCTTCATCTGAATTAGAAAAAAACTGTCAAGTCATCAAGATAAACAACCAGAAAGACATTTTTTTCATTTGCAAATGCCATATCCATTGCTCGCTGAAACGTCGCACCAGCATTCTTCAATCCCAAAGGCATTTTAGCATAATGAAAAGTTCCCCACGGAGTGGTGAACGCTGTTTTATCTTTATCATCCTCATGGACCAGAATTTGGTTATAACCGGAATAACCATCGAGTAGCGACATGTGGGATGCTCCAACTACTCGTTGAAGTATGTGATCCATTTTGGGCAATGGATAGTTGTCTTTCAAAGATACTTTATTCAGATTCCTAAAATCAATGCATAAGCGAATCTCACCTGTTTTCTTGCGCACGGGCACCAAATTAGAAATCCAATCTGAAAATCTTATGGGGACGATGATACCAGCTTTGTACAACCGATTCACTTCTTTCTCTATTGAGGGCAGCAGCTTTGGATTTATTCTTCTCAACTTCTGTCGAAAGGGCTTTTGATTTGGCTTGATCGGAATGGTATGCTGAATTATGTTGGTGTCATATGTCTTCAAATCTGAATAATCCCAAGCAAATACATCAGCAAACGAAGATAACAAACTGATATACTTTTCTTTTACCTGTGGAGGCAATGCCTCAGACAATTTCACCGTTTTAGAATTTTCTGCTGATCCAATGTTCACATCCTCAACTCCTTTCTCTGTTGGCCGCAAACTCGGTTTTCGAGCTACATCATCTTGGTCGAAAAGCTCCTCTAAAGGTATTAGACCTTTAGGAATGACATTATCCTTCAGCTGCAAAACTTCCATTTGATTGACTTCTATATCCGCCTCGCCATCATCATGCTCCCCATCAATACAAGTGTCTTTGAATTTACCTTCATTTTGCAGAAATTCATAGATTTCTTTATCATCTTGAAACACTTGCCAATACCTTTGATTGTTAGGGACAATCGGACAATGCGTCACATAAATTTCAAATTTGTTGCTTGAGTTCATCGGGATTTTCAAATTACTTGCTACTGTTGCAAGTGCATCTGCAATGCCATTCTGAATACGAGGGACACATGTCAAAGTATAATCTGAAAACAATCTCAAGATATCTAGTACCGCATTGCGGTAAGCCCGCATTCGAGGATGCTTAGCTTGGTATTCTCCTTTCACTTGCTTGATAACTAACTCGAAGTCGCCATACACTGCAATCCTTTTGGCATTTAAATTTCTAAGAATTTTCAGACCAGCAATTAAAGCTTCATATTCAGCCTCATTATTTGAACAATCAAAAGCCAATTTATAAGAACAGACCCTTACATTACTTGGCACTTTGTTTGGGGAGGAAAAAGGGCTGCGTACCCAAATGCCAATTCCAGCACCGTCCTTTCCTACTGCACCATCAAAATCCATGGTCCACAAACCATCTTCATCGTCTTCCAAATGCTGAAATTTTGTTTGCTATGTTACTTCTCCTTGCTGTCCATCAACATTTTGCTGTTGTCGGAAGGCTGATTGCTCAGCGGTACTATCAAGTCTTTGCTCTCTTTCTTTAGGACCTCTCTGAAATTTTCAGTGATTTCTGGAATGTCTTCTACTCCAACTAATTGGCTATTTACATCATTAAAGCTATCTGAGTATAAAACAAATGATTCTAAATCAGTATGTACATAGTTGATTGGATGATTTACCGGTTTCTCCTTGCTAGTGATCATATACTTCAACTTTTGCTCTCGGTATAATTTCCTCATCTGACCGAACACGGGAATAGTAGCATAGGAGAAATCAAGCTACAATGTCCCTTTAAGCTTCACTCCCCAAGATCTGGAAAGAAGCATGCCAAATCTAGGAGGATTATCCGCCACAACCACATCCATCAAAACATTTTTAGTTGGAATCTGATTGCCCTAGGCATCAGATTATGAGAGGCTCCGGAATCAAACATAGCATTGTGTAACACATCGTCGTGCGACCTAAGGCTGATGTAAAAAGGAGGTACATCACTATCTTGAGACTGACCATCTAGTGCTGGACCAAAAATCAACTCAGGTTGATCACCTTCCACATTTACCATATCAGATAATGGATCTAAACTCAAAATCTTAGACACCTGACCCTTATAGCTGCTATTCTTCATCAATTCAGTCAAAGGAATGGATATTTTTAACTTTGCAATTTCATTTTCTAAGTTAAAAACTGAAGCTTTCTCTACCTCTTTAGCTGGAACATTCTTCTTTTCAGTTTTCTCCTTTGATATATTTGGCTGATTGGATCTTTCATTTGCTGATGGTGATTTGCTAGTAGTGGGATCAGCTGTCTCTTTTCCCTTTTTCTGCACAACGCGTGAATCATTCTTTGGTGCTGTAGCTTCCTTTCTTTTTTGAATTGGATTAACGGGTACATCTCTACTTCTGAGTGAATATTGTCGCTGTTGGACGATCAAGGCATTCATGTATCCCCTCTGATATTCATCAGACTCTTCTTCAAGAGTTGTTTCATTTGCCAAGATGAAATTCTCGTCCTTTTGTACAACTGAGCTCTCGGAATACTCCTCATCTTCAGTGATAAAAATTGGCATATCATCAGGTGTAAAGAAATGATTCTCTTCTCCAATTACATTTTCCTCATCATCTGATTCCGGACCATGTACAAAATTCTGCTGTAAGGGTGTCTTCACTTGTTGTTGTACTGCTGGTTCTTGTGCTCGCTGCTCTCTTTGTTTGATTCTAAATTGTGGTTGCTGCTGGCCATGGAAATTAGGATTTCTGACTTGCGGTTCAGACTTGTCAATTGTTAATCTTTCAAACATCTTTTCCATCTTACGGAGCACTTGATCTGAAGTGGAAACCTCTTCCTTTATTGCTACTTTCTTTTCAGCTTTCGTTCTAGCTCTCCTAGCAAGCAAATTTGCTTCCACGCTGACTACAATTTTCTGCATGTCTTCCAAAGTAGCCGGATCTCTTTCTCTCAATTGATAGGCCATGTCAGGATCGAAGCCATCCGGAAACTTAATCAAAGCCAACCCCATCGGTGGCTTTATATCAGCAGGAATTGCATTGTAAACAGAATTGAATCTAATACAATAATCTTGAACAGACTCACCAACGTTCCGCTTGATATTATCATATTCGGAAAGGATCTGAAGAGGGTCTTTCTTCACTTCCCATCGATCCAAGAATTGTCTCTAAAGATTAGGCAACGTAGTAATACTTCTAGCCGGCAAAGCTCTAAACCACTTCCTTACTTCACCTCCAAAAGTTTGTACAAACAGTCTCATTGTCACATTTTCCGCATCAATCTCATGAAGGTCAAAGAAATCTGCCATCCTATCCACATGTTGCTGAGCAGTAACACTTTGAGGAGTGCCATCAAACAATGGAATTTTGCTTTGATAATCAGCGGGCATGTCATCCAAATTTTGAGGCAACACAAGGGGTGCAAATCAGGCAGTCATTGCTCTAGGTGGATTTACAACCAGGCTTGGGGATATAGGAGGAGTCGGAGCAGCTGATGTATGAGGTGTATGTGGTGTGGAGGGGGGTGATACTAATGCAGATTGTTGATCAGAGATAGAAGGCTGCACGGGAATGGTGGGAATGAAAGGAGGCTCAGTAGGAATTTGTGAACTAGATGTAATTGCGGATGACCCAAGAATTGCAGATGCAGACTCTATGAATTTGGGAATGTTTGTAGCCACAATAGAAATCTGAAGATTCAAGATATAACTGTCAATTGATCTATTAGCCTTTCAATTTCAAGGCCTTTGACAAACTCTAGATTTAGGACAATAAAATCAATAGAACTTTCAGATTTGGTTTCAAACAATGACAACTCAAATTGTTCGTCAAACTCAAGATCTTCAAGATACTCAAAAACAGCAGGACATGAATGAGATTTAAACACAAGAATCACAGGACTTTCTCGACAAAGGATTCTCGGAATAAGATTTGGATTTTCATACATAGGAGGTGGATCAGGATCCGGATTTGCCCTGGTGTGTCGTCCGGAAGCCAGTGTGTTGAATTATTCCCAAAAAACAAACGGACAAAAACAACTTGTTCAGCCTATCAAATTCTAAACTCATCATCCAAAAGTCTAGAATTATCTGACGTACTGGGGCAATTTACAAGTCAGATGCTACGTTTATAAAACTAGACCGGAGATTGACTGAAGCAGCGTTTATCTACTTATGCACTTGCAAAGCAATGTGAAATTCGAAGGCTACCTGGCATAACTTCAGGCTCCGTCTGTAGTTTATAAAACAAGTAACACTAACAAGCAAACAATTTTGTGATCCCCAGTATGGTCGCCACTATGTTATTGGCTAAATCTACCTCAGGCTGAAGAAGGCAGAGTCTAGGGTAACATCAAACCACGCTTAACCTGGTAGCTAGCCCTACCAGATCGGGAGAGGGCTCTCTCCTTGTCAATCTTGCAAAATATGATCAATGAAGTTTGAAATGACTTGAATGAAGACTGATTTTAGGCTAGGTATATATGCAAAAGAGTTTGGTTGATTTTAAGGGTGTTTTGTTGGATCAAATGGAAAGGCAGATTTTGGGTCTGGAGAATGAGGCTCAGTTTTGCAGAGATCTGAATGGGGCAAGGTAGACAAATGATTTGACACTTTAATTTTGAATGAATTGGAGAGCTTACACAGGAGAGGAGTTGAAGAGGGCAAGAAACCTTCAAGGATCCTCTTCAAACAGTTGAAAACATGGAAAATTAAACAAATCTTAGGTAGAGCACTGCAAATTTTAATGGATTCTACCTTTATCCTTATTTGTTTAACTTAAGAAGAAATAAGAGGGGAAATGGTATACATAAAACATCAGTAGACTTACATTTGCAGAGAGAAACACATTATCAAAGCAAAGTACCACAAGAATCCCATAGAGTGCTGCAAACCCTGGTCTATTCCTTTGCCAAACTGCAGAAATGATGTACAATGATGCTCAAAGCAATCCCAAATGTCCAACCCTGCTAATGACTGAAAAACCACAAGATATAGACAAACAACCACTCATCCCAGCCTCTAGGGGTCGAGCTCACAAGTTTAGGAGTTGTTTCAACAAAATCTAAACTGAGAACTAGATAGTAGGCAGTGGAACAGCTTGCCTCTATAAACAAGGAAACTGATTCATTCAGTTGCAATTCACCTTTTGATGGATGAACTTACTTCTATGAGTGAAAATTTAACAAAATTACATCAAGATCCTTCAAATTATATCAAATTACATCATGAGTTTAACATTTGGAAGTAAGAAAGTCAAAATGTCAAAAACTAGGCGAAAAACAGAGTTACTGAGTCAAAAATGGGCAAAATCCTCCTATGCACCGCGCCTGATTTCTCTATGCGCCGCGCCTGATTGAAACTGATTTTGGAGGCCTTTCCGTGATCCAAATTTGCTCCAAGTGGGCTTGTTGGAAAGGTCTGTCTGTCTACTTTCCAACACAAGTGGAATTTCTGAATTTGGCCTTCATTTGCCCCTCCAAAACTCATTTCTCCCAACACTGCTTCCTGTGTGTCAAAATAGGGGCAGAAAGGTCATTTTTGGGGTGTTTTTGACCCTTCTGGAGGCCCAAAACCTGTCAAAATTTCTTGTCCATAGGCAGGCATACATGTTTTTCCATGACAAATCCAAAAATGTAGAGTTTGCATCAAAAGGAGCCCCCAATCAAAAGCGCGCGACAAGTGGCACGGCGCATAGAGCTGAAAAGTGTTTTTAGGCCAAAATTTTCAAAAATGCCAAAAGTGTCCCAAACTTTTGAAATTTGGGCTGAGTGTCCTCCATTATGTGCTACGCTGGGCCAAGGAAGCCTCGGCCAAGATTTGAAGTCTATCATGCCTTTTCCGACGCTTTGAGGCCTTCTTCAACTTGGCCTTCAAAATTTTGATCCTTGCTTTGCAAACATGATTTCTCATCCAATAATGATTGGCCATGTGCCTCAACATGTTCTTTTCCTTGTTGGCTTTCTCCAACAGCTTTTCCAAATGAATATTTACCCTTTCAAGCCAAGTTTCGCGATCAGCCTGAATCTCTTGCTCAATTGATGTCATCTCGGTTTTGCTCCTTTTGGTAGCTTGCCGGTTTTCACGTATGTTTTGTAGCTCCATGATAGTTTGTTGATCTTCTAGCTGTTTGTTTTTTTGCTCAAGGTATTTGATTATCCACTGGGCTCTTTCTAGTTTGAGGGACAAAGTACTTATCTCTGCCTTCTGTTCCTGAATGGTCTCCCTGAACTTTGAGCTTTGTGGGCCCAAATCAGTGTCATCATCCTGAATGAGGATGAAATCTGTCTCCTGCTCTCCTGAAGGCCCCTCATCATGTATTGGCCTCTTACCCCTGTCCTGTACCTGTACCGCTGATGAAGGAAGCGAGACCCCTTCCACCCCGGGTGGAGATAATACTCGCTTGGCTGCTGCAAACAAACCTCTAGTGCCCTTTTGATAGGTGACATACACCGGCACACTAGCGGTCTGTGTCTCATGACCCTCATGCTGATATGAAGGTTCACCTGCCTCATGGAAAACTTCCGGAGGTACCTGAGGCACTGTGAAGAACTCATGAGAAATAAAATCCTCCCATGAAATATCCCGCAAACCAAGCTGATGCATAACCACAATTTTGATGAGTGCAAAGTGATAAATACTGTTATATTGTTGCTCAGAAGTTTTCTTTTGCACTAGGGTGGTCGTCTTCTCAATATTTTGGCACATGAAGTAGGGGAGGTTCATCATTCTCACCCTGGTAAAATGCATCAGCAATCTAATATGATAGGCATATAAGCGAGAAAACCGGCCCTCACAGCTGAAATATTTGATGATGAGTTTCATTAAAGGAACGTATGAATCCTTCAGGTACGGAAAGGGAAAAACTCTACTTAGTTGTCTCAAAAAACCAGGCTTGATGTATGGCTCATAGTTTTCCCTGTCAACTTGTTGCCTTTTGTTCCATTGCTCTCCGACATTTGGAATACCGGTTGCTAGGGAGATAGACTCAGGGGTCAAGGTGAATGTCACACCTGCAAGAGTGACTTGGCCATTATGTAAATGAAGCACAAACAATCTAGCCAACTCATGATGATACTGGACTCTAGCCACCATCTCACAAAACTGATAACAAAACTGCTTTTGAAAACATGAGATAGCAAGAGGGCAGGCCTGCAACTCAGCGAGTGAAGTAGGCTCTTCCCTAACATGTTTACCACTCTTGTGGGGTCTCCTTGGTGCATGCAATTCGGTTGTAGAGTCACTGTCTCGGTCATAAGAGTAATCTGTCTCCATGTTTGCCAAAGTTTGTGTTGTCTTAGATGAGTATGAGGAGTTTTAGGTGTCTTAGGTTTTCGCTGCCTAATGTATGCAAATGTGTGAGGGACTATGGAGGGAAAGGGTAAGGGGAATGTTGAGAATATTGCCGATTGGAATTTGGGGAATTAAAGGGTTTTAGGGACAGTCTCTAAGCTTTGGGATATCAATTGTGGTTTGGGAATTTTGTAACTAGGATTTGGGATGATGGGAATTGGGATAGGAAATGAGTGAATTTAGGGATATGGGGAATAGGGAAATGGGTTGATGAACTAAAAAAAAAATGAGGAAATAAACAGTGAGGGAGTGATGGCACAAAAACCAATGTGTAAACCCTAAGGAAACATTTCTTGAGCAATGAAATAGGGTTTGAAATTTTTTTTATTAAATCCTCATAAAAATCATAAGACACACGTTTATGGCATTGGAGGGATTGCTTAACTTACTTTGGACCGAAGGCAGCTAAGCAAATTTGAAGTTTTGATGAAATCGTAGTAATATTGCTTTGCAGCCCTACGCGCCGCGCCACAAACCCAACGCGTCGCGTTGGCTCTATGCGTCGCGCTGGTCTATTTTCATCACTGTAGAGGCCGACCCAATGCGTCGCGCCAGTCCAATGCGCCGCGCCACTGAAACTTGCACAAGTTTGCTGTGATTTTGCTCCTCCTTTTCAACACGGCCCTTTCTTGCTCATTCTCTCTTCTTGGAATGCAAATGAGCCTTTTGAAACATGAAAATGACTTATATACCAAAGACTTTTAATTTTCCACTTCAAAAACCCACTTTGTAATGTTACCTTTGACACTTTGTTTTTAAAACTCTGTTTTAGGCAGTTTGCTTCATTTTGCCTCTGATTAACTGAATGACTTGCTCGTTGTTTGCCTTGCAGGGATGTTGAAGTTTGACAAGGTGACCAGGGTTGCCTTTGAATTTATTTAAATAGGAGAAAAATTGAAATTACATCAGATTTATACATAAAAAGATAAAATACTCTATTTTTTCTCAAAACAGAGTTTTGAGGAAAAATATATTTTTAAGTATATGATGATGAAACTTTTTCACTGGAACTTTATTCAACTTCCTCATGTGCCTACTGACCATTATTGGGCATTTTGAAGACCTTACTGATGAAACCCTAGACCTAATGGGACTGACAACCCTAGAAATGACTCTTACAATTTTAAGGACAAAAAATGAGTGCAGATGATCTCAATGAAAGGGAATGGGCCAGCAGGTAAAGGACATGAGGGAAAAATCAACAACAAGCCACTACCGTCAGATGATCCATGCTCCTAATGGAATGCAGATGACTGAGTGAGACACCTAATATGCAATGCAACAAGAGAATTTTGATCACTGACGGAGGGATGAAGATACCGACACTAACAGCAGTGACCTTAGAAAGAGTCTTGACCAAATTTATCCTGTTGGATGGTTGGGGTTGAAACATTGATGAGCAGGGGTACCATTATGACTGTGCTGAATCTGCATGGACTGACATGGAGAAGGGTATAAAATCTATATGATTGGTTCCTAGATCTGTGAAATTCAAGAGAAAAATCGCAGAACTTGGATCTGCAGTTTTGGGCAGATCTGTAAATAAGAAGCAGTGTTGGATGAGAGGCCAGATGAAGTAGATGAAGCTCTCAAGTGCAGAGAAGGAATCATGTTTGGATTCCTAGTTCTATGGGTCGCAGTATAGAGGGCTGGTTGAGGAAGCTACAGCAGACCTCCTCAGAATAACAGGACTTCTAACTAGCTGAGGCTTGTTGATATATTCTCCTTGTTGGATAGTGACATAGATAGACACCTATGTAGCAGTCAGCATGTGACAGTAGCAGTCTCACACTGAAGTGTAATGGTTAAATGTGTTTCGGCAGCTTTCAGATATTGAACCATAATCAGCAAAGCCTGTTGGATGGCTTTGACTGTGGAAGATTAAGTCACCTTTCCAAGTTGGTGTCTGGGATGCCCTCATTTGAAATAGATGTTTTTCTCTCGAGAGAGAAGCTGGCATTAAGAGGGAGAATACATCTCTGTATATACTCCTGAACTAATATCATTGCTGAAAAAGAATTAAAAAAAAAAAATCCTTATGGCTCAAAGATATATGGCTTCAGAGGGGGAAATTCCAGAAGAAAACCGAGAAGCCATATAAATACCAAGGGTATCTAGCAGCTATGAGTACAATATGAGCCTAGATCATGTGAAGAAGCTGTAAAGTCTCTAAATCTGCAAAGATGCGAGGGTGATGGTTCCAAGACCACATATCAAAGCTGTTGTCACCTCGATACAAAATCAAGCATGGATCTAATGAAAGTGCTGAAAAGTTCAAGGCAAGATTCGTTGCCTGTGAAGAAGGCATAGAATATGATGACATATTTGCACTTGTGGCCCGATATACCACCATTCGATCTATCATAGCCCTTGCTGCTACGCAAGGATAGAGTCTTCATCAAATAGATGTAAAGACCGCATTTCTGCATAATGCGATAAAGGAAGAGATGTATGTTGAGCAACCTCTAGGGTTCGAAGTCCAAGATAGGTACACCCATGTCTGCAGGTTGAAGAAAGCCCTCTATGGGTTGAAGCAAGCACCCAGAACTTGGTACGAGAGGATAGATAGCTACTTGATGAAGCTGGGCTTCATTCGAAGTAATGCTGATCCGAACCTTTACTTCAAGGATGTCCAGGTGAAGCCTCTCATTCTGGTGCTGTATGTGGACGACCTCTTCCTGATAGGTGCTGACCCTCTCATTCATTAGTGCAAGAGGGAGCTCGTTGTTTTATTCGAGATGAAGGACCTAGGACTAATGCATTATTTCCTAGGCCTGGAGGTCTGGTAGAGACCTGGCAAGATTTTCCTTTCTCAAGGAAAATACATTGTGAAACTTCTAGAAAGATTTGGTACGGTAGACTGTAAGTCTGTGTCGACACCGATGGAACTCAACCTTAAGAAGTTGAGTGGCAGCGCTGCTGGGCCCGTATTAGGAAATCCTACTAAGTATCATCAACTCGTAGGACATATGTTGTGCAGTGAACACTTTGAGTCAACACATGGTTGATCATAACATTCACTGGGTTGGTGCCAAGAAACTCTTGAGATATCTCTGAGGCACGATAGACCATGGGCTGAGATACCCTGCCGGGAGTGTGACACTCCATGGATATACTGATGTCGATTGGGCTAGCAGTGTGGTGGATCGCAAGAGCACATTTGGATGCTACTTCACATGTAGATCTGCTTTGGGCAGGAAACTGAAGTCGGTAGCTTTGAGCACCTCTGAGGCCGAATACATTGTAACATGTATGGCCTGTTGTGAAGTCACTTGATTGCGAAAGATCTTCTGTGAGTTGTTCGAGCATGTGCTAGATGCCACCGTTATCCTTTGTGATAACTAGAGGGGGATTCGTTTGTCATAGAATCTCGTGTTCCACGAACGATCCAAGCATGTTGATGGCTGGTACCACTTTATCTAGGATATGGTACAGTGAGGTGCCGTAAGGCTCGATCATATAGGAACTGATGCGCAGGACGCAGATATTCTCACAATGCCCTTGGGGAAGGTCATGTTCCTAACCTTCCGTGAGAATCTTGGTATCGTGGAACGACCCTATGATGTGGGTCCTGTTGGACGATGAGCTCTGGGAGCTCTGGGGGGCTTTGGGGACAGTTTTTCGGAGCTATGGGCAACCACAAGGCTAGGCTTGCCGACCTTGGTGGTGTGCTTGGACCCCACCGTTGTGATTATTGAGTTGGTTCACCTCTCATTATCTATGCCCCGTATGCATCCTACCCATTGAGTTCAGGGCTCATGGGAAGTACCTCTCATTTGGCCAATGAGATGGGAAAGGCTAGAGACTAGTAGCAAACACTGATGGACGCATCAGAAATTGTCGTACTCTCTATCTAGGATGGCACGGTCGATCTGGGATCAAGTATAGTGAGGTTTCGGACCTCCTGCTGACTTCGGGTCAGATGAACCAACTTCGAGTTGGTTGGAGACTCTTTGTGAGTCCTATAGAGGTTTCAGACCTCTGGGATGAATCTGTCAGCCGGGTATGATGTCTTTGTGACTGAGCCACTTCTGTTTTGAAATAAAGAGGCCAGCAAAGCAAGTTATGGCGGGATGACGCACGATGTTTGGATTGCACTTGTGGATGGAGTTCTCCCTAATTGAGAGGGAGTGTTAAAATTGGACAACTAGGTCCAAACTCCGAGTTGTGTTGCTCAGATGACGATCCCAATATTTTTATTGGATTCCTCTTTCGGACAGGTGTAAGATTGATCTAAAGATCATCTCGATCGGATGAACAGAACATGTACTTTGAATTTATTCCACTTATGTGCTAGATCGGTCTGGAATAAAATATAGACTTAAGTGTCTTAAAGGACGTGTCACACACCCCCAAAGATTCTTATATATTGGAGAGACTTAGAGTTCATTTGACACACATTGTTGTGGAGGAATTCTCTCTCTTAATGATGTTGGAGCTGCGTATTCTTTGTTTGGGTTGTTCTGGGGTTATGTGTGACACGCTTGGCTGAATGACCTATTGCAGACTTTGCTGGTAGAAGCATCCTGTTGATCGCCGTAACGCCACCATTCATTATCTCTGTTTTGGCTTGTCTTCTATCGATCTATTAGTATGTTCTATCTTCTTCAGTATTGTGCCCTAATCTGAAATGGCATAGAACATAAGCAGAAATTAACAGTTTGATTTCAATAGTGAGATATTTTGAAGCTGTCAAAGGATTTCCAGGAGTGCATTCTCAGCTTGTTTCAACGAGTTAAGATACTTAGGTCGATCCTCAATGCCAACACTTATCTCAGCTCATCATCAAAAGCATTGAGTCAGTGTGCAGATCACCTTAGGATTTCAGTGAGAATGCAAGATTTGTTGAATTGTGTGGGTGTGAGCAAATTAGGTTTTCTAAAGTTACTTTAGCAACTGTAAAGCAAGTTAGGGTTTTAGTCTTGTATGCAATCTTGAATTTCTAGCTTAAGAGCAAGGTGTGATTAAGTGATTTTGAGTTGTTTCAATTGTCAATCTTTACAATTCAATTTGAGAGTGACTTTTCATTTGAGTCTCCGGTGCATTAGACAAATTAGTTACATTGATTGAATGATTGCCAATTGTGATTCTTGCTAGCATTGTGATAGAAACCTTAGTTTCTTGGTTGAAGTAGTTTTCATTACAATACCTTAGTACAGTGTGTGAGTGGTTGGATTTCAAAGAAGAGTGCCTTATCTTTTTGCTTAGGAAAACCGAGTATTGATTGCTGAAGATTTTGGGTGAACTTGCTAGAGTTCAGTTTAAAGATTTGATTGATGTTAACTGCAATAGTAGTCTAGTTTTCGAAGTACAGTTCCATGTGCTTAAACAATTCAGATTTGCCTCAATTGGTTTTAGAAGTAGAATTAGGGTTTGATGATTGAAACTGCCATGGAGTAGGTTTAAAGATCAGTTGTTTACTCTAATCGGTAAGTGCATGAGACAAGCATTCAAACCAGTTTTGATACCGCAATCTCTTGCTTGATATTAAGATAATGGAATTGGTATGAAGTGTGCTCATCCTAGGGTTTGAGTGAAGGCACAGTCAGTAAGTATGAAATTTATTGTGTGGACATAAAATCAACTTACCGATGCATTTAGACTGAATTCTTCAATTTCTTTCAAGAGTGACTTGTAAAAACTAGAATTAGGGTTTTGGGATTTTTAAATGAAATATTGAGTTGTTGGATTGAAGAACACCATTTGTTGAAACTAGGTATTTGTTTTGAAGTAGAACTTATGGCAATTAGGTTTTGTTGAATCCAGATTCCAGTTCAGTCACAAGATAGATTAAATTTCCAAGATTTTAAGTGTTTGAATTGAATTTGATTATTGATTTTTGCTTATAGTGGTAAGATGAATTGATTTCTTCTCTGCAAGTTGTGTGTTTGTAAGTGTCAGTGTGCCCATTTCTTAGCTGATCATCATAAGGGAATAATTTAAACTCCGACTCAGAAACAGAATCTAGGAAGCGCAGTGCAGCTCATGTTTATGAGCCCGGATTGACATATGAATATTGGAGGTTTAATTTGACAATTATTTCTCCCAACATATACCTCCATCATGATTCATGAAGAATGATGTATAGGATATTGTGCCCAGGCCAGAGGGAAAATCAGTGGTTAGCTCTAGATTGATCTACAATATCAAGCATGTCGCAAATAGCGATATTGAAAAACATAAGGTTAAGTTTGTGGCGAGAGGGTCTTCTCAAAAGGAAGGAGTAGACTATGAAGAGACATTCGCTCAAGTCATCGAGTATACTCCTATCAAGGCTATTATATCTATTGCTTAAGAGATGGGGTGGAGGATAAATTAGATGGATGTGAAGACATCCTTCCTCAATGGAGTGATTGTGTAGCTTCAAGGCTTTGAGGTGCATGGGAGAGATTCTCATGTGTGTAGATTGAAGAAGGCACTATACAAACATAAGCAAGTACCTAAAGAGGCAATTGGACATCTTTTGCATGCTTGACACCTAACCTATGCGAAAGCACTTGTCCGAGCTATCATCATCAACACTCCCTCCTAGCAAGGAAGGTATTTTGTGTTGAAAAATGTAACTAGGCTCGGTCTTCATAATGAGATGTGTAAATATGATTTTATGTAATTGATGTAAAGAAGGAAAATAAAATTGTTATTATAATGTTGGTCTCATGGGTTTCATGAGCAAGGAATTTTATTTTTGGTAATGGCTCCCACTGTGAGCCTTTAGGTTTTGTCATCAAGTCATAAAAGTCTATTGGGTCAAAGGCATGTATGGAAGACCCTTCTTGGGCATGTTACATTTTTGTATGCACCATTAAATGTCTAAGAAAGCCCTCCAAGACCAAGCAAAAGTATCTCCCTCAAGTCGGCTACAAGATGGAATAAAAGATCTTCACCAAAGGACATGTCTGCTCACTCTCACTCAAGTCGACCTATTTGATGGGGAAATCACTATAAATAAGGTAGCTCGGCTTGCATTTGAGGCAGAGATTCATGGTCAAGCAAGTCTACAATTAGAAGTGCGAAAAACACTTGGAAAAGAGTCTTATAACCAGCGAAAGGAAGGAAGGAAGAGCGATTTTGATTGGGATTGTTTTTAGGGTTGATCTCCACTCATGTGCAAAGAAAAGGTGTGTCACTGCTACAGAAAAGGGTCGAAGCTTTCCTTACTATGCTAGAAGGTGAATCAAGAGTATTTAAGGGAGTTCAACAAGCCGAGTTGGAGAAGAGAGCCATTTAATCCAAGCAAAGGAGATTGAGAGGTTGAATCACCATATATCTCTCACCTGTGCTGCAACTAGGGTTTCCAAGGAGGCCGAAATAGGGTGCAAGTCTAAAGTAGAGGAAAGGAGGCCGAATTCTGAAGGATAGTCGAGAAAGAGGGAGGAGTAGAGGTTTGACTATTGTTGACTCAAGCAAAGAAGGAACTCATCAAGGAAACTTTGTGTCTTGGTCTTGGAGTGGCAAATAGGTCAAGGGTCTTGGTCTTGGTATTCATCAATTGAAGTCTCTATAAGAAGAAGAATTTGTTCGGGCTTTCCTCTCAAGTGGGAGAGGCTTTGGCCCTGACTGATAGCCTACATTCTGTGTCTCTTGTCTCTTTATTGTTCATTCATTGGTAGTTGTTTGATGAAGAAGACACTAAAATAATTTAAGAAAGAGAAGATCCTAATCTAAAGAAGTAAAAAGCATTCACAAGCAGTTATCATTAATAGAGAAATCACCTAATCTTGATGCCCTAGATTTCTCAACATGGTATCAGAGCTAAGGTGACAGAGTCGAGGAAGGGCATCTTATCAAGGGACACTGAAGGATCGAATCTCGAGAAAGACATCAAAGCAAGTAGAAGGATATCAAGTGAAGTCAATATCTACAACGAAGTATCAAAAACTTAGATCGAAGAAGAAGTCTACACCATCACAAGTCTTGGGTCCTTTAGCCATCATCAAAAGACCGCAAAGTCCCTCATCAAAGAGATCTACAAATCAAGTTAGACTTGAAGTCTATGCATCTAAGAGAAACACTTTAAGGTCAAAAATCACATCATCATCTTGGAGAAAGTCAAAACCCTAGAAACATTTATGGATCCACACTCTTTCATCATCGAAGGAGTCGAAGTATCTTGAAGGCTAGTTATCATTGAAGCAAGGTTCTTCCCATTGAAGGAAATCTTCAAGAAGTCATCATCAAGGGGTCAAGGATCATTCTTGAAGAAATCTTTCTTCATCAAGGAGAAGGTTTCTATCATCTATATCATCATCAAATTCAAGGAAGCAGCAAGTGGAAGAAGCATCTTAACAAGTATATGTCCACATCTGAATCTGTCAAAATGTCTTTTTGCAAGGAAAGCAACAAACTAGTCGGGGCTTCAAATTATCTTGAATAGAAGAGGAGGACAAATCTAAATCTCATTGAAAATGAGGTCATGGATCATGTCAAAGGATCTATCACCAAACCTTCAAAAGAAGATGCTCAAGAACTTGCAAAGTTTATGAAGGGGGAAGTTAGGGCTCAAAGGATTCTCATTGAATCCATCAAGGATCCCCTCATTCCTTATGTATCTAAACTCGAAACTTCAAAAGGAATATATGACAAACTGGTAGAGTTGTATTATGTAAGCACTGCAAGAGAAGTTATCTCATTAAGGCAAGAACTCCACAAGCTGAAGATGTCAAAAGAAGAAGGTATAGCTTCATACTTTATGAGGATATCTAAAATCAAGGATCGACTTCAAGATCTGGGAGAAATAATGTTTGATAGAGAAATGACTACAGCAGTACTAAATGCGCTACCAGAGGAGTGGGGTAACTTTATTTCAAGTATTTATGGGAAGAAAGAAGCTACTTCATCTCATGAACTATGGTCACTATGCAAGATTGAAGAATCTAGCCTGAAGGCAAAATCTTATGTAGGATCAAGTAAGCAAAATCGGGCATATGCCACAATGACAAAAAGAAAGGGAAAATTTGGAAAGTTTGGTCCTTGGAAAAAGAAGAAGAACATGGCTAAGATTCAATGTTATGGGTGTTAAGAATATGGGCACTATAGGAGAGATTGTCCTAAGCTTAAGAAAGACAATAACAAAAAAGGAAGAGAAGAAGCCCATATCACCGAGGAAGTGGAGGAAGTTGAAAAGAAGAAGTCCAAGAATGAGGAAGTAAAAAATATCTACTATGATTGAGATAGTCTTCCTCACCTAGTCCTTTTCTAGTTTTTGTTTCCAAGTTTTTCCTATTGTAAAGTGTAACTATCATGATAGAGATCATTAGAAGAGCATGATAGGATGCATCATGGCATCATAAAAGCATTAGAAGCAAGATCTCGTGACATCATCATAAGGAAGAATGTATGATAAATGAAATAGGTCTATGACAGTTACCTATGGAAGGAAATGGCTCTTGGTAACCTCATTGAAAACACTTATGGGAAAAGGAGAGAAAAAATCATTTGATACAAAGCTCATCATACATCAATTAAGAGGAAACATCTGCCAAATAAGGATACTTAAGATCCTCTATCAAAATCTTCATCGGAAGGTTCTTCCATCTATAGGGAGCATGTGTTTCATCAAGAATTCCTACTTGGAGGAATTCATGAGAGGATGATATGATAACAATAATCAAGTCAAGGGATTGAAGTTTTTTCAATCATGGAAGTTGCTGAAGGAAGATGACCTAAAAGAAGAACGATGTATGTATGCTTTTATTTAATAATTTGGAGCCATGTCATATGGTTGTTGGTAACTTGAATGAATGCTCTACCCTAGGAGCGTGATCAAATGAAGGGATCTCCTCCATTGAAAGGATGCAAGAAGGCATGAGTCACTCACACATTGTCTAGATGAAATCAACATAATATGTCCACATATGAAATATGAGATGGTTGACAATAATTGAAGGAACTATGAATGGAAGTTCCTGGAAGAAAGAAAGGAAGAAGATCGTGAACCATGCAACTATGGAAAAGGCAATCAACATCAAAGGACTGTGAAATTTGACTATGATATCTCCAGGGAAGATATGAAGACTCTGATGGAAGTTTGAAAAGGAAGGACACCCTTAACAATGGATATCTTATGGAGATATGTCAATATGTACGCAAGATGTCGATGCTGTGAAAATTCTACTGTAATGTATTGGTTTATTTTCTCGTACTTGATTTAATTAATACAAGTTATTTTTAGAAATTAGATTCAGAAAATACCGAAAATAAACACAACTACAGCCTACACATGCAGATCATTTACTGAATAATACACTCATGCAACAAAGTGACACATGGATTTTTGGACATAAGTTCCCGGAAAAACCCAAAGCGGGAAAACCGGTGCAGCAGATATGAGGGTTTATTAATAAGTAGTTCTGAGTACAGTAAATCTGGGTTCCATATCTGGAAAACCCAACAAAGAATAAAAGATATCAAATCTGCAGCTAACCTGAAGATCTAGTGCCAAATATCTGACTGATCCACACCCTCAAATGGGATTTACAGGACTCAGCCCAGATATGACCCTAGAGACCCTCAGCGCTGCCCCTAAAGCCCCAGCGTCAGCCTTGCTAGCCTCAAATGCCACTGCGCTGCACCAGAAGGGACTGCATCACCCCTGGAAGGGCCCCACAACCTAACGCTGAACCTAAAAGACCCTCTATGTGATTTCTAAAGCCTCTGAGTGCCTCTACGTTGTCCTGCGTAGCGACTGCGCAGCACCGGCGTAGCTGCTACTCTGCTTCTTTGCACTGTCCTTGTTGCTGCTCCTCTGCCTCTTACTGACTCTTGGCTCTTGGAATCAGATCATTCCCTCAGCCAATACTACCCCTCACTGCAGGAAATTCCTCCATAAATTCTTAGCAAACCCGCCCTAGAATTCCAGATCGATTCCTCAGTTCTACCAGAAATTGTGTGTCTTCAACTAACCCTCAAGCCTTTCTCTTATACTTTTTCGTTGAACCCTTCAATGACCGAGATTAAATCATCCATCAACGGCTGAGATTAAAAGATTGCTTGATCCATATGACTTAAGACAATTTCAGCACATGTGTTAATTAATTCACTTTAATTATTTTATTTTCCTAAGTTAGACTTAGGAAATCCATTAAAAATAATTAATTATTTGAATAACTTGAACACCAACTGAAATTTCTTAAATCCATTTCTGGGTCTTGTAGATCAAGTGTACTCTAGTCCCTCCACAAAATTTGAGAGCTAGAGCACAACTGATGCTACCCCAAATACACAAAATCTCAACACTCCCTCTTAGCATTAGAAGTGTGCTCTAGCAATACATCACACCATGTACCACAAGATCTTGAGTATTGGATCTGTGTTGTTGATCCTTGGCTTGTTGCCCTCCATCTACTGCACTGCTGCCCATGCCACCGTCACTGACACTGCCACATCTGTACTACAGCTCCCTCTCAAATTGTTGCATCATGTTGCCCATAGCACTGCCACTGCTAACTGTTGCACTGCAACTCAGTTGCTGAGAAGTAAGCAACTGAAAAGACTCCGCCCAACTATTTGACTAGATAAGTCAAGTTGCCCTCCATCACTAAAGCTCCCCGGATGTTGAATCACGTTGTCCACCTGGAGACATTGTCATGATGCAACACTACACTGCGTGAGCCCAGCTTCTCTATGTTGCTGAAGTCCCATCAGCCTCTCTGCGTTGATGCCTCCACGTTGTTGTTGCCTCTACATCACGCTGCTCACTCTTCAGCTCCCTCTTATTCTTCAATGTGGTCATCTGCAACCATCTCCCGACTCATCTCGCTACCGTCTTAAGGCTCCCATATCTTGTATGTGATCCAAGAGTAGGGCTGACTTAAGGATCCCGCCATAGAGTCTATGGATGCTCTATATATCCATGTCACCCCACCTCTTCTCTCGAGGTGCATGAGCACTCATGGCTGCATCATCATTAGATCCATCGTCATTTGTTGCTGCTGCCATGGAATCAGAAGCTCCTTTGTCCTTCTTCTTAAGACAACTGTTGGCGAAATGACCAAGATCACCACAGTTAAAGCACCAGACCTTGGAGAGGTCCTTCTTCTTCTTCCCTTGCTTCTTTTCCCTTGATGCAAGGGCTGCATCCTCCTCCTCTTCTTTCTTCACTCTGGCTAATCCACTTCCTCCACTGAAAGACTGCTTCTTGGTGATCCTCCTGATCTCCTCTTGGCGGAGGATAGCCCACATATCTGCCCATGATGGTAACGCTGCTCTTCCCAGAATGCTCTAGACAAACGTTTCACATTCTTCAGAGACAGCATTTAGGGTCGTCCTCACTAGGAGCCCTTCATCTGGATTAGCACCCATGCTAATCAGTTGGTCTCGGATAGCTTTAAGTCTGAAGAGGAATGGATCTATCTCTTCACCCTTCATCATTTGGAACATCCGCATTTGATTCTCAAGAAGCATTCTTCTTTGCACAGAGCCTCCTTGGTACATCGTCTCCAAGGCGACCACATTTCATTTGTTGTAGTCTTACCAACAATATGAGGAATCATGTGGTCCTTGACTCCGTCTATGATCAAACGCTTCGTCCGCGCTTGATTTTCTTCATACTTCTTGAGTGGATCTGCATCGGTTGGTACAGTAAGAACCTTCTCTGCATGCTCTTTGAGTCCATACTCATCCAGAACTGAAAGAATTCTGGCCTTCCAGATAACATAGTTGGACATGGCAACAATCTATCTTGATCCCTCAGTCCATATCGAGCCATCTTTGCTCAGATCTGAAAGAAACAGTACTTTTCCCTCTGGATCTGGGTGTCTTGGTGACCAGAAACCCTCTAGTAGTTGCTTCTGCTGAAAATTGACTTCCCTCCTGGAAATGTTCCACCAAAACTCAAACGGACAGTTTTCTCTGATCCTCCTAATCGAATCTCAGATCTGTTGAATAATTGTCTTCCTCCCGCCTTTTTGCCTTAGCTAGGCACAATTTTGCACCTGCAGAATCTCTAACCCACCAGCGCTGCTGAAGATCTGAATCACTACTTCCGAATCTTGGCAAAATTCTTCTACAACAGGAGAAGTGACTGGACTGCGTCTTTCTGGCTAACCTAGCAAAGTCCCAGCGCTGCTCAGAAGTGGACTGCGTAACCCCAGACTGGGTGACGCAGTCCTTATGCTGCCCTGGGAAGGGTTTGCGTAAGCCTAGGGGCCTTCTACAACTTCAACGCTGTCTCCTGGATCTGCTTTCCCCTGCTGTCAAGATGCCCTTTCCGGATCTGCTGCTTCTTCTGCCACCCTGCAGAAATTAAAATATATATATATATATATATATATATATATATATATATATATATATATATATATATTTCTTCAGCTGATTGCTGGAGATTCAGCTTGATCTGTTGTCGCTTCGATACCATGTGAAAATTCTACTGCAATGTGTTGGTTTATTTTATCCTACTTGATTTAATTAATACAAGTTATTTTCAGAAATTAGATTCAGAAAATATCGAAAATAAACACAACTACAACCTACACATGCAGATCATTTATTGAATAATGCACTCATGCAACAAAGTGACACATGGATTTTTGGACATAAGTCCTCGGAAAAACCCAAAGCGGGAAAACCGGTGCAGCAGATATGAGGGTTTATTATTAAGTAGTTCTGAGTACAGTAAATCTGGGTTCCAAATCTGGAAAACCCGACAGAGAATAAAAAAAATCAAATCTGCAGCTAACCTGAAGGTCTAGTGCCAAATATCTGACTGCTCCACACCCTCAAACGGGACTTACAGGACTCAGCCCAGATCTGAACCTAGAAACCCTCAATGTTGCCCCTAAAGCCCCAACGTCAACCCTGCTAGCCTCAAATGCCACTGCGCTGCACCAGAAGGGACTGCGTCACCCTTGGAAGGGCCTCACAGCCTAATGCTGGCCCTAAAAGACCCTCTGCGTGATTTCTAAAGCCTCCCAATGCCTCTGCGTTGTCCTGCGGAGCGGCTGCGCAGCACTTGCGTAGCTGCTTCTCTGCTTCTCTACGTTGTCCTTGTTGCTACTCCTTTGCCTCTTACTGACTCTTAGCTATTGGAATCAGATCATTCCCTCAGCCAATACTACCCCTCACTGCAGGAAATTCCTCCATAAATTCTTAGCAAACCTGCCCTAGAATTCCAGATCTATTCCTCAGTTCTACCAGAAATTGTGTGTCTTCAACTGACCCTCAAGCCTTTCTCTTATACTTTTTCGTTGAACCCTTCAACGGCTGAGATTAAATCATCCATCAAAGATTTGAGATTAAAAAAGGAAACTGCTTGATCCATGTGACTTAAAACAATTTCAGCACATTAATTATTATTTCACTTTAATTATTTTATTTTCCTAAGTTAGACTTAGGAAATCCATTAAAAATAATTAATTATTTGAATAACTTGAACACCAACTGAAATTTCTTAAAACCATTTCTAGGTCTTGTAGATCAAGTGTACTCTAGTCCCTCCACAAAATTTGGGAGCTAGAGCACAACTAATGCTACCCCAAATACACAAAATCTCAACAGATGCAAACCGGAAGATGTCATGATGAAAGACCATCGCAAAGGTAATTTTGATTTAATATTCATTTCCTATTTTTGAATGATATCTCGATGGACTTATGCGGGGCTACCAAGGGAAGAGTTGTGGATGTCTTCCACCGCTGATGATGATGTAGTAGGATAAAAGATCCTTAGGGAAACATGTCATGAAGAAGGCAGCATGGCATGAAGCAAGTCCAAATATGGACTAATGGATCACTTTCCGATGAAAGGAATGATGACATGGCTCAAGGATGAAAGTGATGGATGGTTTGTGCCCTATGAAGAAGTCCCAATGAATGTAAACTCCATGACAAAGAAGAAACTCATGACATCGAAGGAAGGAGTTCTACAAGCAACTGGTTGTCCCATGATCTTCACCTATGAGTTGCTGGAAGCAAGTCCCTGGTCACAAGGAAGCTTGGTCAAGTCCCTATTTAAGAAGGAGCTTGGGTACATTCCTTTAGTGGAATGGGTATGTCCTCCCTAAATTGAGAGGTAGAGATAGACACATCATTCTTGTCTTCACTTGGGAAGACGAAATGGAGGATTGGGTAAACATCTGGCATTCAATGCTCTTTGAGGATGTGTTAGGGCATCCAATACAAGAGTAGCCGTAGAGGACTGATATTCTTTGAGGAATGGGAATCTAGGATAAGAATAGTCTTGATGGAACACACTCTGAGAACCCAAGGAGAGTATGTTCCGAGAGAGACAATGATGAGGGTGTCTTTACATTACTGGTCTCACCGGCATTGTGCTCTGATCTTGTGTAGAGATAGAGTTATTAGTCAAGGCCTTGCTATATGACAGTGTTGGTTGATATGATGCTAAACAAATGGGTTACCAATCCGACTCTTCTTATCAGAATTCTTCAAATTGAGAATGAACAAGTATCATTATGAATACCTCCCTAGTTAAGAGGGAGTGTTGAAAAATGTAACTAGGTTTGGTCTTCATAATGACATGTGTAAATATGATTTTATGTAATTGATGTAAAGAAGGAAAATAAAATTTGTTATTATAATGCTTGTCTCATGGATTTCATGAGCAAGGAATTTTATTTTTAGTAATGGCTCCCATTGTGAGCCTTTAGGTTTTTTCATCAAGTCATAAAAGTCTATTGTGTCAAAGTCATGTATGGAAGACCCTTCTTGGGCATGTTGTATTTTTGCATGAGTCATTAAACGTGTGAGAAAGCCCTCAAAGACCAAGCAAAAGTATCTCCCTCAATTCGGCTACAAGATGGAATAAAAGATCCTCACCAAAGGACATGTCGGCTCACCCTCACTCAATTCATCCTATTTGATGGTGAAATCACAATAAATAAGGCAGCCAGGCTTTCATTTGAGGCAGAGATTCTCAGTCAAGCAAGTCTACAATTAGAAGTGTGAAAAAAACTTGGAAAGGAGTCTTATAACCAACGAAAGGAAGGAAGGAAGAGCAAGTTTGATTGGGACTGTTTTTAGGGTTGATCTCCACTCACACATGCGAAAAAAAGGTGTGTCAATGCTGCAGAAAAGGGCCGAAGTTTTCCTTACTATGCTAGAAGCCAAATCAAGAAGTATTTAAGGGAGTTCAGCAAGTCGAGTTGGAGATTTAAGGGAGTTGAGTCCAAGCGAAGGAGATTGAGGGGTTGAATCACCATATATCTCTAACCGGTGTTGCAACTAGGATTTCCAAGGACGCTAAAATAGGGTGCAAGTCTGAAGAAGAGGAAAGGAGGTTGAATTCTGAAGCATAGTCGAGGAGGGAGGAGCAAAGGTTTGACTATTGTTGACTCAAGCAAAGAAGGAACTCATCAAGGAAACTTTGCGTCTTGGTCTTGGAGTGGAAAATAGGTTAAGGGTCTTGGTCTTAGTATTCGTCAATTGAAGTATCTATAAGAAGAAGAATTTGTTTGGGTTTTCCTCTCAAGTGGGAGAGGTTTCGGCCCTGGCTGATAGCCTACATTTTGTCTCTTGTCTCTTTGTTCATGCATTAGTAGTTGTTTGATGAAGAAGAACACTACAATAATTTAAGAAACAGAAGATCCTAATCTAAAGAAATAAAAATCATTCACAAGCAGTTATCATTAATAGAGAAATCACCTAATCTTGATGCCCTCGATTTCTCAACATTCTGCACAACCCCCAGCTTATCCTTGTAGAAGACAAACTTCCCTTCCACAAGGGGCTTGATGAGAATATCTGCAACCTACTCATCTGTGGAGATATATTGAAGCTTCACAACTCCCCTCTGGACCCTATCTCTAGTAAAGTAATTATTGTTGGCTATTGAGCTAAAGTTTTCAAATGCAAAGTAAATTAATTTACTTTAGTGAGTTAGACCTAAATTATATCAATGATTTCTAGAGAGGCTTAGGATCTAATCCCAACCATCCATCACTTAAGAGATCTAGGGCTAGGGATCTAGCTCAATTAAAAATTATAAAAGAAGCCTAAGGGAGAGGTGGAAGCCGAATCCAGTTCTTGGGAGAGTGAATTTTCTTGAGGGAGTAAGAGACTCAAAAAAGGAAGAGAAGGATGTGTAGCTAGAGGTTCAAGTGAGCACAGGTTTTGCAGATTGAGCACATAAGAGGAGGGCCAAAGGTCATATGTGGTTGGGGTTGAGAGTGTGTCGCACATAGGAGGAGGCCGAGAGTGTTGACGCTAAGCTCCAGCAAGCAAGCCATGAGTGTGAGGAGGCCTTAGCCCTAGTAAGGATTGACAATGATGACACAATTATGAGGTTGTTGGCTGTCACTTGAAGGTCAAGTTAAAGATTGGTATGATAGCCTCCCTCATGAGATTGCCACTGATTATGATAATTTTGAAGGTATCTTTTTCGAAAGACAGGGTGGCATCTCTCATGAAGAGTGGGAGGCTCTCAAAGACTCCTTTGTACAAGGACTACGCAATGGAACGAGTAATCTTGAAAAGGATCTTGGTGAGAATTTTTTCTTTAAAGGCAAAGTCTCAAGTTCCCCTTTAGATTCTGAGAACCCTCCTCTCATTGCCCATGATAAAGCCCTCAAGAAAGGTCTCGTTAAAGAAGCGGGAGATAACCTTGATAATCTAAGTGATAAGCATAAAGATGAGTCATCGTTGGGTCCACACAATGAAAAGGATGAGTTTATGGAAGGTGAAGTTGAGACTAACCTTACCTTTCCCAAGGATAGTACTCCTAATGATTCTCCTTTTGAAGGAGATCCCATTAGCCCCTTGGAAGATGACATTATAGATTACTTCAACATTGAAAAGGAGAAATGGGAAATTGTTGGTCCTCAATTTGATTGTGCTCCCATTTATGACACCGATAAGGAGGATGAGGGTGAGATTGGTATTCCTTTTTACGATGACATATCCATCGATACCCTTAGGAAGGAGGATTATTATTTTCCTTTGCATGAGGAAGGTCAGTTGGAAATAGTTGATTCTCCTTTTAGGGGAGACTCAATCTTTGGTACTAATAATGATGAAATCGATAAGGCTCCCACCTATCCTCCTTATGATTCTATATTTAAATCACTTGAGCCTTTAGATTATGATTTGGAGGAAGAAAACCCGTTGAATATAATATATCACTCTCCCCTTTGTCTTTTCCTCTTATTCATCATCTTAAGTCTTCCATAAGTGATTCCCTCACCCCTTGTCATATGATCTCAAATATCTGTAAGCCCTTTCCCCCTTCCGAGTATAGTGTCAAGGAAGAGCCCCTCATTGAGTATACTTTACCTCCTTGGACGCATCCTCAAGGTTTTGATCACTCTATGACCCCTCCTCTCCAATGTGACCATTACCTTGAGCAACCTAGTTGTTGCATTCCTTCTTTCCCTCACCTTTCGTTACCCTCTCATCCCAACCTTGTGGCATCTACAAAGCATAATATTATGAGCAATGATTGTGATAAGGGTTTCTTGAAGATATTCATTCATTCCACCATTGTGTACTTAGAGGGAAGGACCCACATCTCTAAATTGATTCTTGTTCCTTCTCTTAGGGATTCCTCTTACCTCACATGGAAACTATATTTTCCCACCTCCCACCCGCATCATCCTCCATGTGTTTGGGTTTCAATTTGCTTTGGGATTTCCTCCATGAGAAATCATATAAACAGGCACATTTATATTGATTTAATGATATGTTGGTTGCACTGGATTTTTTATTACACTTGATAGTGTACCACATGCACTGTTAGAGTAGGATGCATTGCATGATGATTTTTTGCATTATAATTAATGTCATATGATATTTCTCATGGTAGATTAGCTGCATTTTTTTATTACTTGTTGATTTTATGGCCTAACATTAAGCATAGGTGATCATGAGACACCGTGAAAAAACATGTTGCCTCGTGGGTTTAGTTGTCGATATGTGCAGATAACAAGTCTACCGTGACCAAGAGATTGTTAGAGTTCTCGTGACCTCCTTGTTCGAGTAAGCGTTGCCCACCTCTTCGAGAGATCACGTCCTAGTTGGAGCCAGATGTTACCCACCACTTCGTGGATGATGTCCCTCAGAGAAAAAATTTCACCATGATGGACCTCAGTCAACAGCCAGCAGCCCCTTGCAGCCCTTAACTAGCTCGTTGTGCCATTTCTCCACCACCTGAGCCAACCCTGTGATCCCTCACCCATATGTATTGATCGTATGTTTGAAGGTGGGCCTCCCGAATCTAAAGATATGTCTTGTCATTTGGTAATTGAGTATTTGGTTTACTTATCATGGACACTTTTGGGCATGGATTGATGGGTTGGAGGAAAGAGTGGGCTTAGTTTGTGCTCATGTCCCCTTTATCTCTTTTGGATGTTACCCTTGGATCTTAGTCCCGTGGGATCTCCTTTAATGACCATTTGGTTCTAGGGTGGTACTACTTGGGAAACCCCGACTTTGGTTGCATGGTCCTGCTCATTTATCCACATATATTACTCCCTTTCCACTCACTATACCCCCATTCATCATTTCTCCCACCTGGGTCCACATTGCCCCTCTAGGTCCACATAGGGTCGGCCTCCCTATCCCCTTGCCCCCACCTTGGGTAAGGCCTAAAACGATGCCCTAGAGGTTGATGCAGCTAAAAGAAAAAGTAAAATCATAATGGCCACATTCAACAGGAAATTGTACCACAAAATGCAAAAGATGTTTGGGACAAAAATAATTAGTACATGGGCAAAAGCCAATACATCAGCTCTACCACATACCCATGGTCATCACCCAGGTTCCATAGGCCCTAGATGCGCCTCCTTTATCATTCAGGAACCCATGATTGTCCCAACCCTAGGAGGGAAATGAACCACCCTACCTAAAAGGGGGTAATCATTGTTATATCTTACACATCATGCTCTTGTCCTTTGAGCCCCACGGAGTTAATTAAAGAAAACTCATAAAAGGCAAAAGGCATATAAATAAGGGTGGAAAAATCAAGTTCGGGGCACCTCATGTACCACAACTGCTCCCTCCTACACATTATACACCCAGGTATGGGCTTCCCTTTCTCTAGCCGCCCTTGTGCCCCAATATGTGGCCCAGGAATGCACCTCTCATTTCCTATTCCATTCCACTTCTTTGTCACATGCCACCACCATTTGAGGGATGTACCTTGGACATATTATCCCCTCTAAGGGTAGAAACCTCCTAATAAGGTACCTGGTTAACCCCCTTTGGAGTTTGGAGACATTAGCACATGCCAAAGCCCAATACGGAAGGGCATGCCATTATGAAGTGTCTGCTTGTTATCCATGGTTTGTAAGCTCTTTTACATGATTACTCCAATGACTTGTTGTACTGGAAGGCTAGGGGATGTATTGGATCTTATGCAGGATTGCAGATGGTGTCCGTTTGGGTTTGGTCTCCGTATACGGGGTCCTAACCTCCCATAGGGCTACATTGGCACATATAGGGTGTGTGTAGAGAGCCATGGGCCTTCACAACAGCAAACAACACTCCATGGATCCCCACCGATGTTCAGAGATTACTAGAGATCCACCTTTGGGACGAGGATGATGCACTTAGTACACTATGCCCAGTTGGCCCCAAAGGAGCACCACACACTTGGCAAGTGTCCCGGGACTTGTACGATGACATGGCAGTGTTCATTCCATCATCTAAGCCCTTACCGATGATCTACAGGCATCTTCGACTCATATGGAGACCCATGGGGTCATTGTTGTGCAACCCACACCCACTGGAAGCACCACAGGTCTACTACCTGGAGAACAAGGGGCCACCCCCTTGTCCATCACCTTTTGAGGATTTTATTCATCATGGCACATATGGACCTCATCAGGCCTCTTGGAGGGCCCCACGACATGCATGGATTATTATTTGACCTCCTAAGAGGCTTATTATTTCATTTATGAGCTAGTTTGGTGGGTTTGTCACCAGAAGTTAGGTTATTTGCACATTATTTCATGTTTAGGGGCTAATGTAGGCCCATTAGCTAAATCGAACTCCTAATTGGTGTATAAATAGGAGTTAGTTTTATTCATTTGTAGCATCACTTGAATTGAGATCTCTCTATCTTTAGAGAACTTTGCATTTTTCCTTTGGAGGATTATTTTTGGATGATAGATGAATTTTGATGTATGGATTGTGTTCTTTCTATCTTGGAGTTGCCTAATTGCAAATGTGATGTTGGTTGGCTATACTCTCTAACATTTTAAGTGCAAATTTAACGCTATATTTCTTGTTGCTGCATACATTGGAACTTCACTATAATTAGGGCTAATGTTGCATGTATGTGATGTGGAATTATGTGTCGATTTAGATTATTCTATGTATGGGCCATTGTTAGATGAATAAAATGTCCTAGAGATCATGTTATCTTGATAAGATTGCACCATTTTTATGAAGTATAAATGCTTAAAAGTCACTTTTCTTCTCTTTCCTCTCACATTAGACGAAGTTGACTTTTGGAGCCTCCTTGAACAAGAAACTAAATCCTTCTTCATTACCATCCTTAACTCCATATCCCCAAGTGAATCAGGCACTAGTCCCTCAAAAAGGGTGATCATTTTAACCTTCCTTTTCACTTTTTTCCCTTTTTTCCTAGGTCTAGCCCCATTAGGCCTCCTAGGGCATCAATTTCTCGGGAAATTGGCCACAAGAAAACTTCGATCTCCTAGACACAACTACGTTGGTGGGTCCCCTTACTCTCCTTCGAATTTGAAGCAATTCTGACGGTGGAAACTCCGGATACCCCAAGCCTTAGCTCTAAGATCAAGTTTTGCCTAGGTGTTCGCAAGGCTAGAACCTAGTAGGATCAATTTAACATCTTTGGGTGAAAATTTTTGTTTGATCCTTTCCCTTCACCTTGGCCAGGTTAAGAACATCATTGGTTGCCAAAATCCATCCTCTAACCTGGGCTAGGTCCACTTGGCCTTGTGTGGTCCCATTCTTCACTGAAGCCTATTTTATCAAGGACTACTCGGGAATCCAAGTTCCCAAGGGATTTTAGGGATTGATAACCTCCTTTATAGGTCATATTCTTCTACCTCAACCCTCCAATCCTCATCCCCTTTCCACAGAAAATCAAGTCCCTTGCTTAAAAGGCAAGCAAGTTCCATTCTTCATTCTATCCTAGGGAAAGGGTCTTTAAGGTCACTTCATGCCTATTCATTGATCCATCCTTTAAAAGTGACTTCCTAACTACTGGGTCTCCTCCCATCGGTGAAATTCTTCTTCATCAAGGAATTACCAAAATACAAAAACATGAAGATCACAAGAAACAAAGAACACAAGAAATTAGGCTCCAAGCCAAGGAAAAAACACCACATGGGGGAAACGAAAATTCTCTTCTTATAGAATTAGATCAAAGTGAGGCATATAAGACCCAAGACCAAGACCAAAACTGCCCCAAAGAACCCAAGTTGGCCCTCCTCCAAGTCTCTTCCACCAAGTTAAAGTCAACAAAGTCGATGTTTGTCAAAATTTTGAATTCTAGTCATCCCTTAAAAATTTGGCCCCTAAAATTTCGGGCCCTGTAACAGCTCTGAAAATCCACAAAGAATACTCGCACATGTGAACAAATTAGGACAAAAAACAAGACTTTCTTTCTCCTTAAACTTTGCTCTCTCTCCTTTGACTTTCTCACTGGAATTCTTCTTCCTTGCTTGCACAGAAATTGAATTGGTTTCCAAAATGTGCAGCACAGTTGCCAATAAATAGTTGTTCGACCATATGAAGAGACACAACTTATGGGTTGGCCAACTTGTCCATCTGGAGGGCTGACTTGGTCTTGTGGAGACAAAATGACTCTTTTGACTCAAAATATTTTTTTTCTTTTTCTTACAAATAGTCCAAATGGGACTTTGACAAATGACAAACTTTCTTTTTGACTCAATAAACCCTAGAAGCATGAAGAACATTCTTTGGCTAGAAAATAATAATATTAATATAAATTTATTTTTCTTCTTTCTGTTTTTACATGAAATACATAATGATACAAGTACAATGATATTGTGAAGACCGAACCTAGTTACATTTTTCAACACCCCTCTTAACTAGGGGGGAGATATTCATAATGACTCAATAGGATACAAGGATACTCTCAAATTGAAATATTCTCATAAGAAATTGATAAGCATCATCAAGCATCATCATAACCAACATTATCAATTACAAAATAGCAAGGCCTTGACTAACAAGCTCTATCTCTCCATTAGATCAGAGCACAATGTTGGGAGGCATACATTTGGACACCACCACCACCTCTCAAGGCACATACCCCATCCGGATGTTCACTAGGTATGTCCTTACAGGACTATTCTTATCTAGGATAAAACCCCATCCTCAAAGAATATCAGTCCTCAAGACTACTCTTATCTTGGATTCCCAATCCTCAAAGAGTATCGGTCCTCGAGACTACTCCTATCTTGGATGCCATTCCTCAAGGAATATTGGTCCCAAATGCTTATCCAACCCTCCATTCTCCCTACCAGTGCCTTCACTAGGCTTACAGTTGTTAACCTGGCCATAGTGCATGACACATGGAGAATACAGTCCCTAAGAATATGGGTTTCTATTCTATGGTTTCCTAACTCAACCTATGCCATTTCTTTTTTCCTGTCAATCTATAAGAATATGGGTTTCTATTCTAGGGTTTCCTAACTCAAACTTTTTTCTAAGGTTTATAAACCCTAAATGCCAAAAGTCTACAAGACCTTACAAACTGCAAGTTCTACAAACCCTAGATTCTTCATGGTCATTAAGATCTGCCATTCAAGAATTCTACAACCACACTAGAGAGTTAGTTGCAAAACCCTAGATTTTTTAAGGTCTTCAAGGTTTGTCATGTTAGGAATTGCAAAAGCATGTAAATGGATTAGTTGCAAAACCCTAGTGACATTATTGAAAAGCCTGTTATATATTTCATTTCTTGGTCACAAAACCTAACCTTCATATGTAAAGAGATGTTCCAAATGTTAACATGTCAATGATCTCTACACAGGTTCTTTTATGATGCATTGCTATCAGGAGATCATTATCTTACATGTACTATAAATGACATTAATTGCAAGATTTCATACGTACCTTTTCCAATCTTACCTGTTCTCCACTTTTGCCTTCAAGTATGGTACTTTATTGTAACTTCTAGAGGATTCTTACAAAAATCTGACTTCTCATTCAATTCACTTCTGCAACCAGGTCTTCATACATTGATCCCAGTCCTTCGTTCTCCAAGATAGGTCGACTCCAAGGTGTCATTCATTATGTATAGGAGTCTTAGTGGTTGCTTCATGTATTTATGCTTCATAAGGCTTCAAATATCTTGATACAGTCCTTTCTGCTATATGTATTGGTGTCATAGAGACTAGCTTCATAAATCTATCATATCATAGTTCTTCCATAGAGCTCTTGGTCTTCAAACTAGAATATGAGCCATAAAGGTGAATTCTGGAAAGATTGGTCTTCAAGTGAGATGTCTTGTGTACAATAAGATGTCATATTTCTTTGAGTTGTTGGCAATGTCTTCATTTATTAGATAATCCACATAGTTTTGATTTCTTTTGCTTCAGATCACAATGCACATTTTCGTCTTTCATCCCTCAGGTACATAACTTTGCTACTATAGATAACAATGGATTGTCAAAAGTTCGAATGTTTGTCTTTTAACTTGCATAGAGACATTGTCTTGATTCATGTTGCAGAAGAATAATATCCAGGGTCCTCACATTCCTTCCAAATTTTGTCATAATTCTCCTTTTATCTATCACAGATCTATTACAGGCTTGCATCATAGAGATTTGTTATCAGAGAGACTGTCATAGGTTCGCATCTCACAGAGATATAGTATCAAGTGTGTAGCCTGTATTAGGAGAGAGTTGTATCTTAGGAACAGAAATTCGCTTTCATATCCCATGTCACAAACTTCGGCCTTCTTTATGCTTGATCTTCGTTCTTCAAGATTTGGGTCTTTATATATTTGTCCATAGAACTTGTATAGTTGATTCAAACTACGATCATGTCATCAAAGAACTTGAAATGATGCCACAGAATTGTATTGATTATGGAGATAATGGTATTTTTGGAAGTCGAAAATGGATGGTGTCCAAATGAGTCAAGCTGCCTTATATAGTTTCAGATAGACCTCATAGAAATGTCATAGAACCTTTGAACTCAACCAATAATATATGTCAGCTACAGTACTTTGGTTACTTAGATATCATGAATGCACTGCTTTTTTAATCCTTATGAGTGCCAGCAGAGATCAATTGTAACTTCTAATTTCATCCTTCAATAGTCTTTCTTCGAATTGGATATAATATGGACTGCTTTGAATATGTGAGCAGAGCTCTGATGCAGACTTGGCATTGTCCACAAAACTGTTCATCAAAGCCAAATATTTGTCCTGAACCTTGTCCAATATTTAGCCCTAGAACAGAGATAATACCACAGGATCTTTGCACGAATCAGTGCCGCAGAATCTCATTCACATGCCTTTGGAATTTTGGATGTAAGTGTCTTCAGAACTTTGGATATGTGTCCCAAAACTCGAACTATGTGCTACAAAACTCATATAGGTATGCCATAGAACTTGATTTCGCATGTCATAGTGTCACAGAGAGATTTTGTATATCATAGTGCCATTCGGATGCCACCACAGAAGGTTTGTCGCAAGTTCATATTTGTCTTGTCCATATTTTGCTTGGGTAGTTTGGATCTTGAAGAAGTATTATCATCATTGATGCCTATAATAGGATACCTTCCACAAATTCAGATGTCTTATATGTTCCTTCTTATCTCATTCAGTCTTTTGTAGGATTTCAATGCACAGGAGATGTCTTCAGGAACTCGCATTATTGTCATAGAACTTGGATTGTATACAGGAGCAGAATTTGCAACAAACATACCCTTGAATTGATTATATATAAGCCTCAGAAACTACGTTTAAAACATCAAAGAATTTAGAACATCACAATAGGCTTGTCATTTTAGATCTGCTTCATTTTTAGGATTCAGATGCCCAGAACTTCCTTAGAGTACTTTTGTAGTTTGCATTGTTACTTGCCTCATATGTAGTTCAGAGATTGTTTACAGAGGTTCGGATATCTTCCACTGGTTCAGATCTTTGAGCTCGGAATTCAATGATGTCTTTAAAAGAGAGAGAGAGAGAGAGAGCTGCTAAGAGGATGTCTTCTTCTTGCGATGTTGTTTACAAGTAAGCCAACTGGAAGTGATCTTCAAACTGCCTGCCTTCCTTCACCTAAGCTCTGATGCCATGTTGAGAAATCAATAGGCATGTAGATTAGGGTAGATTTCGCTTCCTTGATAATTACTTGTGAATGTGTGTTGGCTTCTTATTAAATTTTATGTTCTTCATCAAGCAATTACCAAAATACAAAAACATGAAAGATCACAAGAAACAACGAACACAAGAAATTAGGCTCCAAATCGGGGCAAAAACCCCACAAGGGGGAAAACCCCAAAAAATTCTCTTCTTATAGAATCAGATCAAAGTGAGATATCCAAGACCCAAGACCAAGACCAAAACTGCCACGAAGAACCCAAGTCAGACCTCCTCCAAGTCTCTTCCACCAAGTTAAAGTCAACAAAGTCAATGTTGGTCAAATTTTTGAATTATGGTCATCCCCTGAAATTTCGGCCCCTGAAATTTCAACTCTGAAAAATTGCAAAGAATACTCGCACGTGTGGACAGATTAGGACAGAAAACAAGACTTTCTTTCTCCTTAAACTTTGCTCTCTCTCTCTCCTTTGACTTTATCACTGAAATTCTTCTTCCAAAATGTGGACCACAGTTGCCAATATATAATTGTTTGACCATATGAAGAGACACAACTTATGGGTTGGCTGACATGTCCATCTGGAGGGCTGACTTGGTCTTGTGGTGACAAAATGACTCTTGTGACTCAAAATATATTTTTTTTTTTTCTTACAAATAGTCCAAATGGGACTTTGATACATGACAAATTTTCTTTTTGACTCAACAAACCCTAGAAGCATGAAGAACATGCTTTGACTAGAAAATAACAATAATAATATAAATTTATTTTTCTTCTTTTTGTTTTTACATGAAATATATATTGATACAAGTACAATGATAATTATGAAGACTGAAACTAGTTACATTTTTCAACATATTGTAGAGCTAGTGATTCATTCCATGTTCATAATCGATGGGGATAATAACAAGTACATGGACAGGGTTGTTGGATTTTCTCAGAAAGAGGGAGGTTGACCTTGATAAGGCTCTTGCTTTAGTGACAACATAATTCTCTTAAAAAGAGGGAGTTGACTTTATTGAGGGTTCTACTTCAGTATCGAAGGTTTTGAGGTGCATGAGCAAGATACCCATGTTTATAATTTGATGGAATCCCCTTGTGGGTTGAAATTTCAATTTGCACCACAAGCTTGGTATTTCAAAATCGACAAGATTTGTATGGAGTGTTGTCTTTGGGTTCTTAATAGATCTTATCCACTTCCCTTGGTCCTATATGTCATTGTGGCTATGTTTGAAGGAAATTATGAATACCATATGATGTGGTATGAGAACATTATGGCTCGTGAAGTTGACTTAAAGGACGATGGATTTTTGCAAGGTGATAATGGTCCATGGTGATGTTCCTTTATGTTGGGCCAAGAAGTAACTTTCGAATTGATGTTCTTGCATTAATGTGAACAGACTTATATAACATGGAGGTTTGACCTTTAGGATTCATCTTCCAAGGTCTCTTCCTATTCTAATAGTTCATTTTCCTTTATTTACATATTACAATTTATTAACCCAATCCCTGAGGATTAGGCGTCTAACATTTCCCCCTTAATCTAAAGGAGTGTTTGTGAGTCTAAGCATCATTTTGAATCTGTCAAACTTTTCTTTTCCAAGTGCTTTGATGAAGATGTCTGCAATTTGCTCATTTGAGGAACAAAGTCATAAATGAATAGTCTTGGCCTCTACATGATATCAAATCAAATGATTCTTTGAATTGATATGTTTGGTTCAACCATGGAATCTGGGATTCTTGGCCAATTTAATAGCAGAAGTATTATCAATTAGAAGGGGTGTATATTTCACTTGTTATTCTTGCAAGTCTTCAAGAATTTTCCTAAGCCACACAATCTCCCTGGTTGCTTCTACAACTGCCACATATTCTACCTCTATTGTGGAATCTGTTGGAATTGACTATTTTGCGTGATCTCCAGAATACAACTCCTAATCCAAGACTTATAATATTGCCTAAAGTAGACACTCCATTTTCCTTATATCCATCAGAGTTTGAATCAAAATATCCAATCAAGCTGATGCCATCCACCTCTGAATATTTGAGTCCAAAGTCTTGAGTTCCTTTCAAGTACTTTAGAACTCTTTTTGCACCAGACCAATGTCCTTCACAAGGCTTCTGCATAAACCTAGAAAGGATTCCAACAGCAAATTAAATATTCGATCTGGTAGTAGTGAGGTAGATAAAACTTCCCATAAGTTGTATATACTTAGTTGCATCCTCAAATTCATTTCCTTCTTTAGAGGTGAGCTTCAGATTTTGTTCCATTGGACCAAAGGATTGCATTCATCCATGCCAAACTTGTTCAATAATTCTCTAATGTACTTCTTTTGAGAAAAGAATATATATCTTGGATGTTGGGTCACTTCAATGCCCAAGTAGTAGTGAAGGTGTCCCAAATCTATCATCTCAAATCCTTTCTTCAACTCTTCCTTTATGGATGCAATATAGTTTTCATTGTTCCCTGTTTTCCACAAAACATCTATATATACCACAAGATAGACAACAGTTTTGCCAACTTTCTTGACAAATAGAGTTGCATCATTAAGATTAAAGTGTTTGAAGTTTAATTTCAAAAGATGCTCAATCAACTTTTCATACCAGGCTCATGGTGCTTATTTTAAGCCATATAAGGATTTGATAAGATTGCATACTTTTTGTTCTTGTCCCTTCACAACAAAGCCTTTTGGCTGAGACATAAAGACATTTTCTTTCAAGTCTCCATTCAAGAAAGTAGTCTTCACATCCATATAATGAACTTCCCATCCATTTTGAGCTGCCAAGGATAAAAGAGCCCGGATGGTGGCCCATTTTGTTGTGGGGACAAAGGTCTCTTCATAATTAACATTTTCTTTCTATGCAAATCCTTTTGACACGAGCCTTGCTTGGTGTTTGTCAAAAGAACCCTCTAATTTGTATTTGTTCTTGTAGACCCACTTGTAGCCAATTGGTTTTGTTCCAAATGGAGGGTCCACCAACTACCATGTTCCATTCTTTATGAGAGCATCATGCTCCTTTTGCATTGCTTCTTTCCATTCATCATGAGAAGAAGCTTCTCTAAAGGAGGTTGGTTCAAAATTAATAGACAAATTCAATTCACAGTCATATGAAACATTCATATCATCAATTGAATCAGAATCATCTGCATCACCTCCATTTTGTCTAGAGGAACTTCTAGTTCTTGTGTTTCCGACCTCATCAAGATGAAAATTTTCAAGTGTTTTGGTGATCCATGTTAGGGGACCTTTCTAAGATGGTCCAAGTTGCTCTCTTGATTGAGATGGGGCTGCATCAAGATTTATCCTTCCAATCCTCTCAATCACATCACTTAAAAGGTCTTCCTAATTTGAAGGAGTGGTTGGAACATCATGAGGGGGAGACAATGCTTCAGAAGGAGATTCCATAGATTGATCCAAGATAGGAATCCCCCCTTCAAGATGTCGAATCTCATTATCAAATTCACGATAATTTTTTGCATGATGATCTATCCAAATGATCAAGTTGTCGTTCAACAGTGTTGTCAATCTTGGAAGGTTCAAGAAAAATAACATCTCTAGACAATATAAAATTCTTATTTACCTCATTGTAAAGACAATATGCTTTGGTGGTATCTGAACACACCAAGAAGATGCACTTTCGACTCCTTGCATCAAGCTTGCTTCTTTGTTCCTTAGGAATCCTAAGAATGAGCTTAGGTACATTCCTTGTATAGGAATGAGTACATTCCCTTGTGGAATAGGTCCTCCCTCGCTGAGAGGGAGAGGTAGACACATCATTCTGGTCACTCAGAAGATAGAATGGAGGACTGGGTAATCATCTAGCATCCGATACTCTTTGAGAATGAGATAGGGCATTCAAGATAAGAGTAGTCGTGGACCGATATTCTTTGAGGGCTAGATACCCAAGAAAAGAATAGTCCAAGAAGGTCATACTTTGGGAACACCTGGGTGGAATATGTACCTTAGAGAGACAATGACTATGGTGTCCATAAGTCATGTGTCTCGCCAGCATTGTATCCCATTGTCTCGTTGAGAGATGGGGTTGTTAGTCAAGGCCTTGCACTAGGACAATGTTGGTTGATATGATGCTATACAGATGCGATTACCAATCCGATTTTTCTTATGAGATTCTTCAGTTTGAAAGTGACCATGTACCTGTATGAATAGCTCCCTAGTTAAGAGGGAGTGTTGAAAAGTGTAACTAGGATCGGTCTTCATATTCACTATGCAATTATGTATTTATGTAAAGAAGAAGACCAAGGTAATAAAATGTATTTTTGCTATACTTGCTTCATGGGTTTCATGAGCAAGATTTTATTATAGGTCAATAGACTTCTTCTTGATGTTTATTAGGGTTTGTCTTCTGATAAATGTAATTAAGTGTCATGTATATGAAGTGGCTAGTCTAAAGAGAATGCTCCAAGACTTTGTCATAAATCTGTGGATGAATGCCTTATGTCAGCTCTCATTCAACATTGGAAGATAAGCTCATACACGTTGTGATTTAGTCGGCCTATATACAGTGGTTAAAGTCGACCTACATGTTGGTTGTATGGTCGACTTAAATCAGAGGAGATGCCTCTATATATACACTCAGACCTGCGGTTCATTTGGCACCAATAAGTTTGCGGATAGCTCTGAAATCCAAGTGCGGATCAATAAGAAGATACTTCGGATAAGTCTGCATCTGAGTGTGGACTTTAGGACAAAAGGAAAATTCCGGTTTAATCATATGCAGACAGTTCTGAAGTTAAGAAAGTGCGGATTTTCTTTGAGATATTACAGAGGTTAAATAGAGACCTGAGATTAGCAGCAAGTGCGGGTATAGTACACAGTGAATGTGGATAACTCCACAGCGTAACAATATGTCTAGAATGTATGCGATTTAGAGGCAGAAAAGTGCGGATTTGTGTTTGGGTATTGTACAGTGAATGCGAATTGCTCTGAAGTTTGTGGCTAAGTATTGGACTGTCTCCATATCACAGCCTTCCTAATCTACAATATGTAAAGGAGAAATAGCATATCTCAAGTGAAGTAACCTCAAGGTAATGCGAAGTGAAGGGTCCCGAGTGACCTAATCTAATATCTAAATAGAAAGAAGTTTATGAAAAGACACTTCTATAGAGCAACAAGACAAAGAAGATTAAGCAAGGAAGGAGTGTTTAAGCAACCGATACAAAATCAAGGAAGATAGACTTAGAGATCGAGTTCTCTAGTATTGGTGCAGGACAGTGCAGGTTGGTGCAAAAAAGAAGGATCAGCGTTAGAGGTCGACAAAGAAGCAGTGACAAGGTCTTGGAAGCATACATAGGTCAAGGGTCTGAGTCTTGGTCATGGTACTTTCATTTGAAAATCTATAAGAAGAATTTCTCGTGGGTTTTCCTCTCCAAGAGGGAGAGGTTTTTGCCCTGGCTCGAGGAGCCTAATTTTTGTGTCTCTTGTATTTTGATAATTGACTTGATGAAAGACTAAACAAGCTAAGAAGAGAAGACATAATTAAATCAAGTAAGCTCACAAGTAATTATCAAGAAGAGAATTTGTATTAATCACCAGCCCTCAAATTCTCAACAATTTGAAGGAGTGGTTGGAACTTCATGAGGGGAAGACAATGCTTCAGAAGGATATTCCATAGATTGATCCAAGATAGGGATCCCCCCTTCAAGATGTCAAATCTCATTATCAATTTCACAATAAGTTTTTGCATGATGAATCTATCCAAATGATCAAGTTGTCATTCAACAGTGTTGTCAATCTTGGAAGATTCAAGAAAAATCATATCTCTAGACAATATAAAATTCTTATTTACCTCATTGTAAAGACAGTATGCTTTGGTGGCATCTGAACACACCAAGAAGATGCACTTTCGACTCCTTGCATCGAGCTTGCTTCTTTGTTCCTTAGGAATCAATGCACAGTAGATGGAAACTATAATGCCCTACTAGATCCTATCATGTTAATTTTGATTAGTGTTTGATTAACCTGAAAATATTGACTTATAATTATTAAGTAGTATTGGTATATAACTACACTTGTGAATCTGTAATTTTATTTTACTGATATGGCTTTTATTATTGTTATTACTCAATTCCCAAGGTGTCTTTACTTTTGGATAAGATATGGTCTTCTCTAATTTATTTCTAAATCAAATATCCAAATTTCAATTCCCAAGGTGTCTTCTCAAAATTACTTTTGGATAAGATATGGTCTTCTCCAATTTATTTCTAAATCAAATATCCATATTTCAATTCCCAAGGTGTCTTCTCAAATTTACTTTTGGATAAGATATGGTCTTCTCCAATTTTTTTCTAAACCAAATATTCATATTTCAATTCCCAATGTGTCTTCTCAAATTTACTTTTGGATAAGATATGGTAAGGAAAAAGTCAAGGTCATTAAATTAAAAGGATGAGGGGGTAGTCATGCCATAAATGGTAAGTGGTTGAGGTGGATGAGAAGAAGAGACATAAAGGTAAGTAGGATGAGAGAAGAAGGGGGGGAGGATCCTTGTTCTTTATTTTGGCATTGGAGGATTTTATTTTGGTAGGAGAAATATGGAGAAGGAGAAGAAAGATAATGGAAAGAAAAACGAGAGAACTCAAACTTGGATCTATTGGGGAGAGTTGGTTTTAACTTGGACACACTATAGGTAGTTGGACTTGGACTCGGAGGACTATGGAACCTGTGCAGGTTCCCTGGGCTAGGAAATCATTCCTAGTTGCCTGGGAGCTAAATTCAGTCGGATAGTCAGGAGGAGCATCCCGCATCCCAACAGATTCAGAAGCATCCTAACCAAGCCATTGGAACAGGTATTTTTCCATTTGTTGTTTTATTTATGTAAATTGCTACTTCTGAAATTTTTTTACATGTTTAATACATTTTTGATCAAATTTTACTTATATGTTTTTATCAAGAAAATGTAGAGTTATAAACATGTTATTTTCTTCTTATTGTAATTAAATTAAATAATAAATTAATTTTAGTTAGAATACCTAGGTTAGGTCCTCACAGAACCAAAGATCCTGAGATGTCTTACCAAATGAATGTGGTCATACCACATTTCATAAAGAGTCTTATTTTTGAGAGTATGAGATGGACAAATGTTTTTGACATATGCTGCACATAGAACTACATCAGCTTTACATTTTTGAAAAACATCATGCAGTAAACCATATTCAAAATAGGTTTGTCATTCTTTCAGCTACACCATTTTGTTGAGGATTGTAAGGAACAGCTGTTTGATGTCAAATCCCATGTTGGCAAAGATAGTTTTCAATTTCATAGGAAGTATATTCTTTTCCATTATTAGTACAAAGGGACCAATATGTGATTGTGCATCATTTTCAATCCATAAATGAAAATTTCTGAAAGTTTCAAAGACTTCTAATTTAATTTTCAACAAGTATACCCAACACATCCTGGTGTAATCATCAATAAAGTCATCATATATCTATTTCCATTTTCAAAAGGAACAAGCATAGGGTCACACAAATCAAAATGAATCGATGCAAACTTTCTACATGCTCTGGAAGTAGAATCATGAAATGGTTATTTGCTATGTTTTCCTAGGATAAAAGCATCACATTGCTTCAGTTTCCTTGGAATAGTTGGCAAACCAGAAACACCATTTTTTTTCAACAAACGAAGACTGTCTTAATTGAGATATCCAAAACTTGCATGCCATAGAAGACTAGATGGCAATGTACCTTCATTGTATTGAGAAAGGCATGCAGAGTTATGTGCACAAGTGGATGTTCCTTGCAACTTCAACAGTCTTTCCTCCTCTATTCCAATCATGACATCTATGTTGTTTGATGCTTTTCTTATCTCTATTTTGACATTAAACATATGAATGGAGTGCCCTTGCTAGCGAATGCGAACAAGGGACAACAGGTTTCTTTGCAGTTATGGAAGGTAGAGTACATCATGCAAAAAAAAAAATCAAGAAGTACAGGCAGTTTAAGTCTAATGGTGCCAAGTTCGAATGGCTTGAGACTTGACTTGTCTGCAAAGTACACTGCTTCATCTACGTTGTCACCGAGGTCTTCAAAGTAGTCTTCTTGAAAGGTCATATGGCAGGTTGCACCTGTATCAAGCAACCATGCATCTCTCAAAGAAGCAAATGAAGTGTAAAATAGTTCTTCAGTTACTCCAGTATTGCAATGGGCAACAATATAATGAGCAAATTCAAGTGCTTTACCTTTTAGGTGGATCTGATGCTTTACCTTTATCTTCCTTCTGGTTTTGACTGTCTTTGTTTCTCTCCCACGATATTCTACATTGTTTCATTGTGTCCATATTTTTTGCCGTGAATGCAATGAAGATAAGATCTCTCTACATGATGGTGTTTACCCCCTGCCTCTGTGATTACTCCTTCCATGGCCGCTTCTACAGCCTCTTCCTTTAGGAGAATCACGTGACTAATTCTTCTCTTTTTGTGCAAGGCACACTACTTATTTAGGGAACTAAGATGTTGTTATCCTTTTCCCAAAAGCTTTCACCCGTTCTACAAACTTCTCCACAAAAGGGTCAAAACTTAAAAGTAACGTCCTTGAGTTGCGTATTAGCTTGTAGGGATTCAAGATAGTGCGAGTATTTGGGATAGAGAACCTTGACAAAGGTTGTAAGAGGAATGTCCATCTGAACTCCAATGCCATTTACATCATGCATGATGGCTCTAATTTTTTAGGCTAGGCCAAGGGATCATCGTCCTTCAACTCAAGGTTGAAGAGTTTAATCGTCAATTGAACAACTTCCAATTCTAAGTGTGAGTGATATAATCTTTTAGCTTCTTCAAAGCAACATAAGAATTTGTAATTGAAACAATATAATGACTCACTTCTTCACTTACAGAAGTAGCAATTAGGGCATAGGCTTTGTTGTCCTTGTTCTCACAAGTGGCTAGTTCTTTGTTTGATGTGAGTTTGATACGTGCATCATCACCCTTTCCTTCACAGATACCTTTCCATAAGTCATTAAATATGAGGGTGTGCCTGATCTTTTTGGACCGTTCTTCGTAGTTCTCCTTGCCAATCAGCAAAACGCCAACAATGGAGATGAAAGAATGCGTCTTCATTAGTAATATCCCCTTGCAATCTCTAAGTGCTTCATAGCAGTGATATAATTCTTACAACTTGATTAAAAAATCAGTGATCACAAAGACAACAAATTTCAACATGTTTCCATGAAAATATCAACAAGTTTAAAAATATGATATTTAACATATATGCGGGGACAAATAGCAACATAAATTAATGTCACTAGTATCCTTTGGAGGTATCCTGCATCTTCATTTATGGTAGCAACAGAAAAAGAGTTCTCTATAAGAAACATTAGCTAGCACATGCTACACAAATAGTAATTACGTTAACATGTCAATTGCCAACATCTGCTCCATCAATACTAGCATTGGGATCAAAGAACTCCAAAAGCCAATTTTCCCATCAAACAAATCAAGGCCACAAGGCCTATAACATGATAATTTATTTCAAAACCTCAAGCACCATAGATAAAAAAATTCAAAGCCCCTTCTTTCACAACAAAATTCTCCAGCATTAGTAATACAAAAACTCAAAACCCCAAATGTGAAGAACCCAAAAAGTCCAAAGCTAGGGCCTTTTTTTCTTGAATTGTGGGACCAAAATCTATTCTCAAGAGTGCCTCTAGGGATCAATTGGAGGATGGAATCAAGTGACACTTTGGTGTCTTAAATATATGGAAGGTTGACACACATGGCAAGTGATGAGCAATCCCACATCGACAATGGCAGGAAACGAAAACTTTTGAATTTTGGTTGAGTTTGATTGGGTCGCACGCCTTGTGGTCATGGATTCGTGCCCCCATGGTGGGCACCTGACTTCCAGTCAAGTGAAGCTAAGTAGGCATAGTAGGGCTCACGGGCCACAAAAATTAGTTAAACCATCAAGCCCAAAGCTAAATAGAAAAAAATGAAGGCAAGCTCATTACAAAATTGTAACAGGAGAAACAGTTTGAGGTTGTGTCTAGAGCATTCAGTATGTAGTATGTTCAAGTCGCAAGTCGTAGGAGACATCGATACGCATTCAGTAAATAGTTTGTTCAAGGCACCGTACACAAAAGCCTGCGAGGAGGCATTAGATTTGCAAGTGTAAGGGTTTTCTATGAGGGAGAGAGCACAATGACATGGGTGCAAGAGGAGTAGACTGCAACAAATGGGTTTGAGTGTGTCAAGTCTGAGCGAGCAGAAGACCAGAGCGTGACAAGTCTAAGCAAGCATATGCCCAAAGCGTGACAAGTCTGAGTGAACATAAGACTAAGGAAATGCTTGGGGTTAGGAATACTTGGCTCTAATACCATGTCAAGCCAAGGAGTAACTCTTGAAATGATACTCTTGCATTAAAGTGAACAAAATTATATAACATGGAGGTGTGACCTTTAGGATTCATATTCGAAGGTCGTTTCGAATTCTAACTATTCATTTTCCTTTATTTACATATTTACAATTCATTCACCCAATCTCTGGGGATTAGGTGTCTCGCACATTATACTCAAGGTTGGTCAAGACCCTAGCAAAGGGGAGGTTCAAGATACTAGGATAGAATCCTAGATTGTTGGAGAACCATTGGTTGGATCAGTGATTAATTCCAAGACTACAACAAATTCAGATTTGCAAAAGGCATGTACAATTAAGGTGCGAAAGGAGAAGACTACTGTTGGTGAGAACAATTTCCTCACAAAGAGGGACTGTTAGTGTTTGGGTTGCTCTGAAAGTGCTTGCACTATGGTAGGGGTGTGCTTCAAGTGATGTGGGGTGCGTGGTGAACGCTTGTTGTATCTTGGCCCCTTATATCTTAAGCTATTTCGGATAATTGGCAGCCAGAGCCATAAGTGGACGCTTGTCCTCGAGATATATGCTAGAGGTGGCACACTTCTTGTGGACGTAGTTATCTTATGTATCAGTTGGCATCTTTTACATAGATGCATGTTGAGGAGGATGGGCGCTTGGCATAGGAGCTTGAGCTACTTTGTGAAGGAGCACTAAACATAAGGAGGAAGGGCGCTTGACCCTAGGAGCATCGGAACCACATGACACACAAGGGAGTCTTACTTGGAAGGCGCTACACTAGATGTTTCTTGTGGACCCAATTATACACACATGGAGAAGGAACAATGAGCTTGGTACCTTGCCTTGGAGAGCATGCAGCCTTGTGATGAGGAGAGCTTGACATGTGGATCCATTGCTAGGAGAGTGCTCCACCTCAGAGATGGCGGTCGGCGCTACACTTGTGGACCTAGTCTAGTACATTAGAGTAGGTCATTGTGGACCTAGTCCACTTCTCTATTGTTGGCCTCCCTCGCCTCTCTTATAAAAAAGGAGGAGAAAGCCTTTGTCACAATGAACTAGTCAAGAAAGTACTAGTAATCTTGATGTACTTTTATTGAAGTCTTTCTGCTTGTGTGATACAAGAGCTGGAAGACTCAGGGTTTGTGCAAAGTAAACCCTAGAGATGACTTGGAGCACTAGGGTTTGTCTTGAACTCTTGGTGTGAGCTAAACCTAGGGTTTGTGCGATGAAACCCTAGAGCAAGATTTGTAGCACTCCGATGCAAGAGGACTTTGTGTGATGCACACTTGGTAAGTCTCCTTTATAGCTTGCGGAATGCAAGTGTGAGATTCAATGGTGGACTTGTTGATGTTGATGCTAGCTTGTTGTGGAGCCTTTGGTGTGGCTAAATATCTTGGAGGGGATGCCTTGGTAGACTTTTGTATCATCAGTTAGGGTTTGTCGCTGATGGTGGATGCCATTGACAGGGTCTGGGAAGCATTGAAAAGTCCTTGCTTGGGCAAGCTACAGGGACTTGTTGTATCAGCTTGAGATGAGCTAAGGTATAGTACTTTATCTTCATTTGTGTAATATATGAAGTGTACTGTTTCTGTCCTAAATTTATGTGTTCCAACACTGAAACTCAGATTTGGTTTCTCATTGTTATAAGTAGTTTCATGGCTGTTTTAATGAGCTAACTTGATGAGACAACCAGACTGAAATGTTGTGTGTTTTAGCATGCCTAGAAGAAACTAGAAATCAGATTTAGTCCTGTTACAAATCTGCTGTTATTGAAGTGAATTTCAGATCTGTTTTGGTTGAGCTTGTGCCCTAAGCACTTGGTATTCATCTCTCCTTCAAGTATATTCTCAGTTTCTATCTTCCTTAGCTTGCCTAGTGAAAAAGATGCATAAAATTGAAATATGGCTGTTGTAATAAATATTTCAGATTCAGCCATAATGCCAAAAAGTATCATGAAATAGATCTGGGGAACTTCAAGTAAATGAGATGAAATTTCTTAAGTGTTTTGTTTTGTGCAGATTTTAAAATTTTCCACAGAGCAAACTCTATAATCTGCATTATGCATAATTCAATCTTCGAGACAACCTTGTGTCCCATTGTACAACATGTACCTGATTTTCTTCTTTATTCAGCCTTCATGTATTCTTGTTCATGTTATGTGCTGAGGAATGTTTAATATAAGTATCACCTAGCACTTGTCTATTGAAAATAATATCATGGAAATAGAATGACGGCAATTCCTCTTCACTCCAGCTGACCTTGAATTATCGATTTGCCAAATGTTTAAAATTAGCAACATCGATTGCATGGAGACTCTCTCTTCTTGCTGTACCTGCAAAAGGAATTCTCCAAAATAGTATTTCTTTCCGTTGTATTTTATCTCCAAATAAAATTCCAGCATCGAATTGTTTGTTTAATTTTCTTTATCCTAGTTTAAAACCTTCAATTTAGCAAAAGGTCAATAGAGAAAAACCTAAGAAGTTTGCTCTTGAAATATATTTTGAGTTTCAGTAAAATCCAGTAGCCCCACATTGTTACCTCAAGAAAGGAGCAAAATCATCCAGGAGAAAAAAAATTTGGTTGTCTTCAAAACTAAGAAACTCGATGTTATTAAACACAGAACTTGGAACTTAGAAAAAAAGAGAAAAGAAGAACAGGAAGCATTCAAGCCAAAAACCACTAGTAACCATCGTCGTCATATGACAAAAGGAAAAAAACTAACCTGTTTTTGACAAAGTTGATACGATTGAGAACTGACAAGGCAAGCACCCATATAAGGCCCCTCCAAGTGGAGGTTCTATGATATTAGTCGGAATACAACAACACTGCTTCTGCACCAAACTCCTTGAAAGCTGCTTTGTTATATCATTCACGCTTCAAAGAGTACTCCCCGCCGGCATACCTAGCTGTTTTACTGAACTTTCCTGGAGACAATATATTTCTTATTTCACACATACAAACCAGCTGTCCCAGGTTTCCAACTTTCCAGCAGTGCAACTTATTTAGCATTCCAACTACTTGTTTAAACTCAGATGCTTGGATGTGATGCTCTGTTACTCTGATAGAAGGCGACCACACATTATCAAGTAATTCAGTAGCTTAAGAGATTCCAAAAGTCCACTTCCCCTGGCTATGCTGTGTTTCAATATACTGTAAGAGACCGTGTCAGGACCACAACCATCAATTGCCATGTTAAGTAAAAGCTTGGACACTTGCTGTTCTTTACCTTCCTTGCATAGACCATATAACAATATATTGTACAAAATAATAGTCGGTCGATATCCATTCTCTAACATTTCATCATATAGTTCAAGGGCTTTGTTTACGCTGCCTACCTTACAATGCCCGTACATTATGGAACCATAAGTAAAAACATCAGGAGTCCAACCTTTGGTATGCATATCATGAACCATCATTTCTGATGTTGATATTTGGCCTGCCTTACAAAAAGCATGGATTAATATATTGTAAGAAATTTGATCGGGAATACATCCTTTGTTGGACATCACACTGAAAAGCTTGTACGCTTCCTGCAAGTTTCCTTGTTTGCACAGGCTATCCAACAATATATTGTAGGTAACAACACTAGGAAGGCATCCTTGTTTCAGCATGCAATTCAGCAATTGAAAGGCTTTACAGAGCATTCCAACCCTACAATGATTATATATCAAAGAAGTATAAGTCACTACATTGGGAGTACAGCCTTCAACATGCATTTTACCTAGAAGTTCTTTTATCGTTCTAAAATTATTACCGTCCTTGCATAGTGCAGAGATCATTATGTTATAAGAAACTATATCAGGAGAGCAGCCTCTATTTGACAGCTCATTAAAAAGTTGAAATGCCTGCTGCAACTTCCCCTCCTTGCACAAACCATTCAGCAATGTATTGTATGTAACCAAATTAGGGCGGTAACCCTTGCACTCCATATTTGTCAGAAGTGCAGAAGCCTCTTCTGACTTGTTTTTTTGACATAAGCCATTGAAAAAAATATTATAGGTAACAATATCAAGAACATAACCCTTGCCAAGTAAATCTTGCAGCAACTTATGGGCCTCTGCAACTTGGCCTACCTTACAGAGTCCTCCTATTAGTGCAGTATAAGAATATATATCAGGATAAAAGCCCTTGTTGGAAATAACATCCATTAATTGACAGGCTTCTAAAAACTTCATATCATTACAAAGAGCATGAAGAAGAATGTTGTAAGTGACCAAGTCCAGAGAACAATCATGCTTAACCATCATATCAAGAACCCTACTGGCCTCCTTGATGTTTCCTTTCTTGCAGAGACCATCAATTAATGTAGTAAATGTTACAACATTAGGATTACAGCCCTCAGACGCCATCTCATCCAAAACACTGTAAGCTTCCTCCCACCTACCTTCTTCACTAAAACCATAGACCAGAGCAGTGTAAGTGTACACATTTGGAGAACAACCATTTCCCTTCATAGAGCAAAAAATCTTGATAGCATTTGAAGTTTTTCCTGCCCTGCATAGACCTAGTATCAACGGATTGTAACTAAAGACGTTTGGAGAAAACCCCTTCCCAAGCAAAGTCCTCAGGAGGTGGTAAGCCTCTTCAGTTTTGCCCACTCTGCAAAGACCCATCATAAGATTATTGACAGTTCGTACTGCAGGGAGAAAATTGACCTCCAACATGTCTTCAAAGACATCTAATGCAGCCTCCAGGTTCCCTTCCTTTAACAAAGCTTTCAAAAGCGCCTTGCACGTATACTTATAAGGATGAATTCCATTCTGAGTCATCTCTTTCATAAACTTCAAGGCACTGTCCAACTTTCCCAACCTGATGCAACCAGTTAAAAGTAATTTGTAAGTCAAAGCGTTTGGGGATGCCCCGAAATGATGCATCTCTTGTAGAACAGCCTCAACAGTTTCAAAAATTACATTACTGGATCTCAGCAAAGAACTTAAAAGATTGTTATATGCATATACAGTATGTTGACATCCAGAACATGGCATAAGTTTCAGATGCTCTGAACCTTCTTCCACTATTCTAGCCTGGGCACACCCCGCTACTACTGTCCGAGAAGTTGCATCGGAAAGGTTGGTTCCAATTTGTTCTTTTTCCATTGCCCCCTGATTTTGAGGCCATTCCTCCCCCATTAAAAGTGCATCTGAATGAGCTAGCTTGTTAACACACATATTTGTTTTCTGAATGGCAGTCATCACCACTGGAGGCATCGCAGCAGCGGTTGAATTCCCCACTTCTTTCGATATAGCTCCTAACATTTTATGCCTGGGTTTTCCAAACAATACCGTACTTTTTGAGCTGTTTTCGTTTCGTTTGCAGGCCATAGCTTTTCTACTGACCGTCTGAAACTGGGTCCTCAAATAGCTATTCATTCTTGCCCTTGGCCTCCACCCATATCTAATGGGTTTGACTGCCTACCAATATAATATGTGCATCATACACAACTGTCCCAACATGCCTATTACCAGTATTTATTCATAAAAAAAGAACAGGATAGAGAATCTTATTAACAGCAGCCATCCACTTAGACCAATTTGATTTGTCTGAAATATGTTAAGCCCCTTTGATGGCATGCATTAATTCTATTTGATAACAGAGAGAAACCAACTCCAAGATGTCAAAAATTTGTATTTTTTACAAGGAACTCTACACCTGCCCAGCTTTGCATACAGCATTACCATTTTCTTTCACATTACATACCCAGATAGTCAATCCTGCTTGCAGCCTGTATGTACTTCCTAGCCACGTGATATCTCCATCATTGCAACATATCAAATAATTAAAATTGCTTCAGCTACTGACCTGGATGCCTTGATTTGAGCAGCTCTAATTGCAATCCAGTGTCTACCACCAATAAAAAGTTCCCTTTCATGGTAAAATATGTATAGTCATTGACTTGATAGCGAAGATTTATCTGCACAGAGCTGCCCACTAGGGATTGCAACTCCAACAGAAGGAAAATGTGCAGCATTCCACAGAATCCAAATATTTGTAATCCCAAACTGTCGACACCAGACTGTGGCCTCCCAACCAAAGGAGAATCAGACAATCACATTTGTGTTTCAGAACGATTAAGCGGAAAACCACTCGAAAAATGCTGAGAAATTGCAATTTGTTCGAGTAAAAGCAATCTCGGGGGTTTTGGGTTTTAGGACAGACAGATAAGTGCACCATTTTTCTAAGGTTTTTAATTAGAATGTCGATGTGGTGATGGATTACCAACATCAGGAAACTAAATCCCTAGAGCACACCAAGAAGACCATGAGACATACATCTCATGAAGTACTTATATGTATAATTATAAAGAGACATGTAGCTCCGTCAATTTGTTAGGAGGTTAGTAATTCTAAGGTTTTTAATTAGAATGTCGATGTGGTGATGGATTACCAACATAGGAAACTAAATCCCTAGAGCACACCAAGAAGACCATGAGACATACATCTCATGAAGTACTTATACGTATAATTATAAAGAGACATGTAGCTCCGTCAATTTGTTAGGAGGTTAGTAAAGTAGTTGTTTCTATATCTATGGGATGTTGATAGTGCGGAAAATTTTATCTAGATACATTTGAAGAGTTATTAACAACTAAGTTCAAATAAGCGGAGATCATTTTTGAAAATTTTATAATTTACAAATTATTATAACTAGCAGTTGTCCTAAAAGGTCCAAAGATAGGTCGATAGGATTTTTAAATTGAAAAATTTGTATTTTGGTTTTCATAATCAAGCAAATAATAAGTGAACTTTCGTTTGGAAGATTGAATTTTGGATGATGCAATTGTCTTTGAGCTTCACATCAATGATTTTTGTGATTGTTGTGTATCACATTTTTTTTAATAAAATGGTGGTTATAAATCTGAGAGGAGTGCACTTAGGTTTTCATAGTACATCATAGATCACTTTACTCAAAATGATAATGCAACATAACACATAAAAGATTATGTCCATGAGTTTGACAATCTTGGATAGATTTGTCCAATTTAACCAAACATTTACTTATTTGTTAATGTAGAAGATTACACACATAATTAATTTTTATTTTTTTGGCATTTTATTATTCTTTATAATTTAACTTAATTGGAAATAGGAAATAATCTAAGAAATAAACCAAAATATTAAAATTCAAACACATTTAAAAAAACAATGATACCATTAAAAATATTATATTATATTTTTAATAATATAATTATAAAAAAAAAAACTATATTATATACAAAGCAATTATTACGTAACTTTACGTAACTATGTTTCCTATCTAACACTTTGAAGGAAATTGTTGCCACTGGATTTGTCAATATTGCTCCATGAACAACTGTTAAAATGTGAGTACTGCTTCTATGCCTTGCAGTGAACTATATAAATAATTAGATAATGACTATTAGATAATAATAATAATATAATAATCTAAAAACAAAATAAAATAATACACTATTTTTTAAAACTTGTCTAATTCAATTAAGAATTAATTATCCATCTAAATTATCTAATTCAATATATTAATAAATAAATAAAAATATTTAACAATATCTTAAAAAAGAATTGATTTGCGTCATAAACTTAAACACAACTATCTTGATGGTTTAGAGATAAATAGAAAGATATTAAGGGAAGGATCAAATTGCGTACTCCTATGGTTTCTGTGGAGTAATTATTACATCAAGATTATACAATTCAACCTTTAAAAAGGTATTGCCAACACTAAAATTCATCGTGTGTTTCATTCTTTCCGTCACCAATCTCCAGAACGAACAAAATCATATAAATATATATTTTATTTTCTGGGATCGTACAATCCTAAACTAACCAAAATATCAATATTATTATTTTAATCAAATTACTAGATTATGATAATACTATTTCGAAATGGTATTCATGCAAATTATGGTGACTGAAGCTTATTGACCACACAATTTTCAGTTGCATTGATTATATTATGTTGGTTTCCTTCGTGTGTCCATTTCATGTAATTTTTTTTTTAAATGATTGCATTAGCCCATTGTTGTCATTGGATTCTTTGGTTTCCTTCATGTGTCCATTCCATGCAATTCTTTTAGAAATGATTGCATTAGCCCATTGGTGTGATTGGATGCTTTGAAGAGGAGAATTCACTGGATTCAAGGAGATGCATTGTCTCTCACTATTCTGAAAATGCAGCAGCTGCTCACTATGATAGATAAAGATAATATTACTGATGACAATGGTTACCAAATAAAAGAACGAGTGATTTGCTTGAAAAAGATCAACTTGTTATTGACAACAAAATACTTATAATGTGTGTATTCATGGGTTATTTGATTCCATAAAAGTAGATGAATTTCTCAACATGGAGCCCCAAATAGTCGAATACAATGTTTCATTATAAACAACCAATGAGTAAAATTCACCTTCAATAACTTGGCTGGCCAAAGAAAGTCTTTACCGAAAAATACTTTTTAGTCATTAACCCGAAATAAAAAAATGGATTCACGTAAGATTTACACCCGACAAAACTCTTGACCCATTTTCGTCACCAAATAATTTTCCAAGAATCAAGTAACTAAGAAAACAGATGCAGAAACTAAATTTCAACAAAAATAATGGAAACTTTCAACAACATTGATGAAAAAGCTAAAAAAAATAAATAAATTTATAGATTTTGATTGTCACCGAATATCAAAGAAACAAATTTACAGATTGGGATTGTCACGGAATATATACAATTATAAAATGCTTTAATTATATGAAAATAAAAAATAAAAAAATTACAGATTTTGATTGTCACCGAATATCAAAGAAACAAATTTACAGATTGGGATTGTCACTGAATATATACAATTATAAAATGCTTTAATTATTATACCATAAAGAAAAACCATGTCAAAAGAGTCCATTGTGTCGAGGATTTTAATTGCAAATGCACAATATAGCACATGCTTACGTTATAATGCACTGCAACTTGCGTTACTAACAAAAGACCAAAAGACCAGAAGTAAACTAATCCCAAAAATAAAGGGAACCAATAAATACCATTTTAGATTTTTTAGTTGTAGAGATGCAAAATCGTAATATGATAAATACCCGCATAGCTTGGAGAGCTTGAATATGAGAAGCGAGTGAGAAAAATTGCGAGCCACAGCCATGATTCGGGTATCTCCACCCTCATAACGCAGCTGATTTTCGTGGAGGCTAGGGAGGATTCGGCTTCCGTAACTGCACATGAATCTCACACTGCCACTCTCCCCCAATGAATCCTGATCTTGATCCCATCGCTGGTTCTGATGGCGATGGTGAGGAACAGAGCAAAGCATTAGCAAATAAAGCATATTACCAATAATGCATAAATCATATTACCCAAATTAGAAATGGAAACTCAGTGTCATTTTTGGTAAAAAGTTATCATGTTCTTATGCTTTTTTTTAACATTATATATATATGATGAAGGTATATTTCTTTGTTTTTTTGAACGGTTATCTTTTATGATTTTTATGATAAAGGTATAGTATTATTTTATTTTTGGAACTATTATATTTTATGATTTTTATGATCAAGTAATTCAAAAAAATGACTTATGAGGGAAAATTCCTAAAAATTTAGAGAAATATGTGAACTTGCTACTTTTTTGCACACGTCTTACTAGTGACACGTGTCATTATCAAAATGAATTGGTTGACAAAAAAGCAATTGTATTAATTCAAAAGAGAAGGCCTATCGGCCTAATGAACTTGCTACTTTTTTGCACACGTCTTACTAGTGACACGTGTCATTATCAAAATGAATTGGTTGACAAAAAAGCAATTGTATTAATTCAAAAGAGAAGGCCTATCGGCCTAATAAAAAAAATATTTTGAATATTTATTTTATTTATTTTAGTTTAAAATTCAATGGTTATTATTTTTTTAATTGTAATTTTTGTAAATGATATGTCAAGTTCATAACAAGTAAGGTTTCGACTATTACTTTCCATGAGTATTATATATTGAAAATTTTAAAATTCATCTTAAATATCAATTTTAAAATAAGAAAAAGTGGAGAAATTTTTTCCCATAGAGAATATTTAATTTTTGAAATTTTATATAATATTATATTGGTATAGTATAATAAATAAATTTAATATATAATTATATATAAATTTATAAATCAATATAATATGTTAATTGGTATCAATCAATTAAAATTTACGTTATTAATAATGACAGTGGTTAACATCCGTAAAGATTAATATGGTCTATTAAACCTTAAGAAAGTAAGTGATTAAGTGGGGCTCTTTAATAATTTATTTCTATAATCGAAAAGAAGGGAGAAAAGCGTTATGAGATTATTGTAGTTTTGTTGACTTAACAATTCAAGAAGGTTGGTAGTGTGGAAAATGTTTGAAAAGGAGAACGGATGTAAGGATCAAGCAATCGAAGGGAAAGTGTTTTTCATCTTCAACTCTCTTAGTATCGCAAAAGGGGAAAATATTTTTGTCCCAAGGTGTTTTGGGAATAGTCCAACGCCCAGTTTCACTCTGAAGCTCATGAGAATTAGTTCTTATCTTTGTAATGTCCATTTTCTTCTTAGCACTGGTCAAGACAGAAAGATAAGTCTAGTTAGCAAGAGTGGGGTTGATCCCACAGCTTATCCTTAAATTTGGAAGTAATGGTGTTTTTAATATCATCCTTATTCTCCCCCCCCACCCCGATCGGGGTGTGATATGATTAAAGATCCCCATGAGGATCATAATGAAAGCAATTAAGGGAGGGCTTATCGGCATGCAGGCTGGTCTAGATAGTGGCAAGTGGAATGAGAAGCTCGACTGGGCTGCCCGCGTGCTAACTAAAGAATTAAGTGTAGGTGTGTGCCACCATCACGGTTGTTGGTATGTGGTTCGGAGTAAGTGCCGTCGGGAGATAATAAACTTGTTTGGTCTCAATCAATTCATTCTTCCACGGGTGGTGGGTAGTTGGCTAGTTGCAGGCAGGAGCGTCAGGTAGAAGCATTCCAGAGGTCGAAGAAGCTCAACAATTCAAGGGTATGTGGTACTTTCCTTATCCTTTCTTTGTCACAAGATCATGGAGAATGTTGGCAATTTAGTTATTTCAGCCTGTAAATGGAGCAATTTGTCGATATCCCTGGCTATTCTATTTGCATGGCGTCCTGGGATGGTTTTCTTTGTTTTATTTGGGTTGATAGTGTTAATTTTTATTCTCTACAGCATTAAGCTTCAAAAAATGGGGGACTTAGGCCTAGGTTGGGGGGGTTATGCTTGTATCCACCCTCACTTTGCAGGGTTTGACACCCATATCACGGGCTGGTGGAAAATCCCTTACCTGCATGTTAATTTTGTGGATAGTATTGTGTTTAAGACCTATTGTCGCCAGACCTCTGTGGTGAGTGGTGAGATTCTGGAAAATTCACTTGACAATATGTCTAGGGTGCTTAGTAAAACCAGGCATCGAACTCCCCTTGGGCTATGGATCGAAATCATCATCGCGGTGTGGAAAGGTTGTACATGTTTCATATTTTAAGGATAACTGATGTTGCGTCGCATTTGTGTTTGGTCTTGACCCTTGTCAAGAGATAGGTCTCAAACGAGGATTCTGGGCCTCTATCGGGTACGACTGTTTATTTTATTCTGGAACGTCGTACCCCCACAGTTCCTCTGATTCCAATGGCGCGTTCAAAGGCTATGAAGGCAGAAGCAAGGGTCGACTGTCGTCGACAAACATGGAAGAGAGGTGCTCAAAAGGAGAAAGGCAAACCTTCCTCCCAAATGCTGAGAAGATCTGGCCGCAAAACCTAGGCTAAACATAATAGGGATGTCACCCAGCCATATGTGAAGGAGATTTTGAAACAAGTCAGAAAGATAATTTCGAGGTGGGAAGAGGCCCTCACTCGCCAAGCGGAAGAAGAAGAAACAGATTTGGACAGTGAAGTTCTAGTTCCCATTCCGAGCAATATTAGAGGCAAATTTTCTCAGTATAAGAAAACCATCCATCTATAATGGATGATGAAACATCTGGTGGCAAAATCCATAATTCATACTTCAGATTTTATGCAGATTGATCCTTCCCTCTAAAAAATCCAAAAAGACTTCCAGCTCTTGCAGTGTCAGGTTCAGCAACAGAATGCCCGCCTGGGCAGAATTGAGCAGCTTCTCTGGATACCTCGGCACTCTAAAATTCCTGGGTCCAACACTAAAAACTTGACGCCTATTGAGTCCTCTGAGGACTAGTTTCTTTTTTGTCATGTCTATTGACAGTTCAATTTTTGTTTATTTTTATGAAGATCATAGCAACAGGAAGGTTTAGAATTAGAAGGATAAAAATTTTATGGGTCTTAGACTATGCGACTTATCTAGCCGAATTTGATAGACTCAAGACATTTCATTTCAGGTTGGCTTATAATTCCTTCCGATGGCCAACAGACCTGGTTTCCCACTAGGAAGGTTGATGCCTCAGAGGCTCTTTCTTACTGTAACCTTCTCTTTTGATGAATGAATGAAAGGTCCTACTCAGCGTACAAAAAAAAATATATATCATCCTTATTCTCTAAGATGATCACCTCCTTTATCCCCTAATGGTCAAGCCAAGACTAGGAATCCTTATGCCAACCTCACTTGAGCCGAAGGTGGGGGTCTTGACTAGAGTCAGAAGCAATTTTGGGGAGCCTCTTGGGTTCCATGTTGTAAAAATTCTTCTTGTACATCAAATATCTAAACATATCCATGCTTTCAACAAGGGAGAGACTCGCTTCAATCAAGAGAATATGGTAGGGAGTATTTCCTTTAATCTTGAAGTTGTAAATTATAAATTGTTTTTGGATCATCTCAATCTTTCTCCATGATTATCTAGATATATTGCAACCTCAAACCTAACATCCATACTAAATAATAGGGGTGACGAGAGTCTTGAAGAGGAAATTATTTTTACTCCATACCCAAAGATCAATTGACTTACAGTTGTTTTCAAGCTCATAGTAAGCTTTTCAACCTCTTATAATTGTTTTTTCAATGTTATAGTTCCAGTTCAGCTGATGGTGGATGTCAATACGTAAATATTTGTATGAGGAGGCCTTCTTTAAGTAATTGTTATCATAAATGAAATTATCATAGTTGATCCTTTTGAATTTAATTATCATGACTTTTGTCTTGTCAGTATTAACAACCATACCCATCTTGGAGCAATAATCATGGAGGATTCTAATATTCGTATCAAGATCATTAGGCCTTCTAGAAAGAAGAATGACATCGTCAGCATAAAGGAGAAGAGTAATGACTATACCAACGAGCTTGGGTCCATCTCATCCTGCAACTTCTAAACACTCTTCTAGCTTATCAATGTAAATGCCAAAAAGCGTAGGGGATAGGAGGCATACTTGCTTAACCCTGATGTTGCATTTAATCTCCTCAAACCAACCCTCGGTGGTCTTAAGCTTAGCAATAACATTCTCGTATAACCTAGTTACAACAACCCTTAGCTCGAGAGGAACCATTATCTCATTAAGCCTTTGCCATAACTTCTCCTATGGAACAATGTCAAAAGCTTTTTTAAATTCAACAAACAACAGAAGATATCACTTTTACTATCACGACACTCCTTGGTAATGGTCCTAATAGTGACAAGGTGGTCAATAGTTGAGTGATGCCTCTATAGGCACAATAAGGCTTTGCGTCCAAAGCTCAGGGAAGTTGTGTTTCACTGCCAAGTTGAGGAGTTTGTGTATGTGAGGGATGATAATAGTGCTTCCCATTTCGAAAATTCTAGCTTGGTAAACTTCAATGTCCCTAGCTTTCCCATTAGCGAGCTTCATAATCCTGAACTCTACATCTTCTAAAGGAACTATATCTTCCTCTATAGGAGTGTTTACGATGTTTCCCATGGTGTATGAATATTCATAAAGATTATGAAGATAGATATCCCATTCCTTTAAGGGGATCGAAATATATTCTTTCTTTTACGAACAAGAATATTCCTCTAAAAATTTCTAGGCTTTGTTTTAAAGAGGTGAAGAAGACGCTCTTGCCTCATATTTATATAATACCTTTTCTTCCTTTTGATAAGGCCTTTGTACACGCTTATTTTTTCAAGCTTCACAGTTGTTAGGAGCATCTCTAGTCGCTTTCCTAGCAAACTTGCAATGCTTATCATACGAAGGGTTGGAAGTTCTCTTATTATTTTTATATGATACCTCGGTAGAGAATTTGTTAATGGTAGTGGAGAGGGTTGTAGTAAAATTGTGGTAGATGTGATCAATGTTATCATTATACGTTAAAAGACCTAAATTTCTTGTTAAATCTTTTAAGAAGAGATCTATTTTAATTTTTTCAAAGCGAGTGTCTTTTCCTCTCATCATTCTTTTACATGTGGCTGGTGTGAAGATCAAGGCTTAGGGTTAAGGATATAGGTTTGTGGTCAGATTCAATCTTGTCATCATTTAGGAGGTCAGAATTAACAATACAATTGAGAACCTAGGTATCAGATATCACATAATCCACAACAGTGTTGCCAAGCCCATGAATACAAGTCATTTGGTCAAGTGTAGGCCACTTAATAATCCTGTTACAAATAACCAGGTCTTGGGAATTGCAAAGCTTGATTAACTCGATACCAAAAAGGTTCTCGGTTATGTCTTCATAATTTTTTTTGAATTTATTAGCTAATTCATAATCCTCGTCAACCCATAGGGGGTTAGGGTTAGTGATATTACTTAATAGAGTAGCTTGGTTAGTATTTGTTCTATCATTGTAGTCCCCATGAAAAAATGATGTTGCCTTCATTCCTTAGAATGTGAATATTTTGTTCTAAGGTAATGAAGGGGTTGTTCTTATCTAGGTTGTTTTTCTTATAAGAGGTAGAGTTGATAGGAACAAAGTAACAAATTGTGAGAAAAATCTTATTTGTGTTAGAGTTAGAAATTTCTATATAAATGTACTAATTAAGGGGGTTAATCTTATGAAGCCAAATGTGGGAAGAAATAATATTTTTTAAATAACAAGCTACACCACCAAAGCCTCTATGAGAGGATTTCGTGTTCCAGGTAAACCAAAGAATGAATCCATGAATGTGGGGGGCCCTAGATTCATCATGCTCCCAGGTTTCAACAAAGAAAATAAGATCAATATCACTCAGGATCCAATTTAACATAGGACTTTTATGCCATGGGAAACCACGACATCTCTAGAAGAGGATTTGGAGTGTTCTTGTAATGCCTCCTCCCACATTTACCCACTTTTACAAGCTCTCCAGGGTAAACATGAGATGAGTGTCATTATGATATGACCTGACCTCCAAGTTCCAATTATGGAAGTGGGGCAGAAAATTGATAACAAAATGACATCCGACAAGGACTGCAGGCCACACAGGGGCCTGCAAACCACCCTAGGTGCTCAATCCTTGCGTTGGAACTCATTTTCACTAGGTTTACACCCCAACCGCACCCTTGACACTCTATGAGTGTGGTTATGAGGCTCAAAACACAGTCATAAGCTCGACTACGTGCAATTATGACCCAAATTTCTCTGTTAGGTGCAAGCGGTTGCAAGATCTATGCCACTTTTTCAGGAAAACCTCTAGACCACTGCCCAAAACTGCTTGTAACTTTCCAGAATCATTATTAAGATGAAAATAATGCAAAACATCCAAACTTGAACAAGATATTGACCAGGACATGCCTAGTACACAATAGACATTTCAAGAATGCAAACTTTTGTGATTCATAGTGTTTCCTCAAGATAGTTCTTTCAGTAATTCACATTTTTTTTTTGGGTCGACGTGTTTCGAACCACTAAGTGTCGTTCATCATTAGGACTATGATGAATTTTCTGATCCATGCAAGTTGATATATACCTTAGAGATGCACAACGGTCTGAAAATGAACGTTAGAGAAAAAGGAATAAAATAATTAAAATGAACTTTAAAGAATTAAGGATATGATACTAAGTTTAATAAAATATTGCTAATTGTATTTAATAATTAGCAATGTGGTAAACATGAAAGCTACAAGTCATGAATGCATATATGATCATAAACTTCTGAATTTCATCTCAAATCACCAAGAAGGCCCCAATCCCTCTCTAACTAGTTGCAACAACACTTGTTAGACCATGCATTCATCACCCATCCAATAACTTAACAAATCATGAATAAGAGCCATAGCTAGAGCACATCATATAACCAACATATAACCAGAATAAAGGTCATAAAAAATCAACCATAATATCAACATGATAACCAGCACAAGTGCTCATAGATCACAATAGGAAAATAACTCGTATTAGCATATGAAAATGCCAACCAAGTTAGGGACTTCCACGTACCACCTGACCAAAGATTGGGTTGAACTAAATATCTCATTTAGCCAATCCCACCCGCGCAATATTCCAAGTGTGAATGTGGGATCATAAGGGTTAAACCAAAACAAAACCAACCAGGGCTTCCAAAGGCCAAATCACCTCAACCCTCAACCATCGTGATGTCACCTATATGGTCCAAAAATCATTAACATCAACCAGATCGATCTCTACCCAAGTTGTCCAGGGCTCCAGCAACTAGTAACTCAACCCACAGCTAAATCAAAGCTACAGAGCGTTTATTCGAACCTGCGGCTCCACGAACTAGTAACTCAGCCCACAAGGCTCCAGAGCGTTTGTCCTAGCATATAAGATATAGGAACTAGTTACTCAACCCAAGTTGTTCTAGGGCTCCATAGCATTTGTTCCAACCTACAACCATAAGAAACCTGAGAACCAGTAAAAAAAAACAAGTGGGAAACCCACAACACCATGGCTATCTAGGAAATGGCAAGGCAAGGTTCAAACCACTGTTAATCCAAACAAATATCCATGCCAATGACAACACATAACCAAGGAACCACATGCATATACCATGCATCCAAAAATCAGCAAGGAGATCACACATGCAACTTGTTACCTGCAAAGTAATTATGTTGTAGCTATTGATCTAATTGTCTCCTTATGCTTCCTTGTTTTCTCTTGCTTTCTTCTCCAAATCCAAGTGGATGTTAAAGTGATCCAAGCATGCTCCAAGAATGATCTAAGTGTGTAAGAGTATGAGAGAATGAAAGGAGAGCTCAACTCAAAAACTGTCAAAAGGCTAGCAATTGTTTCTTTGAATCCTTTTTTTTTTTATCATTGTTGCCTCTATTTTCTTAATTTTCCTTCATTTTTCCTCTAATTTCCCTTGCATGCAAATTTGTGTCTCTTCATCTTCCTTTTCTCCTATTTTCCTTTATTTTCAAAATTAAATGTCATTTATTGCCCCTTTGCCTTTTCCAATTTCCATAGCCATTAATTAATCCACAAGTGATGTCCACTATAATGTTTTCCCACCATTCTACTTGGAATATGTGTCCCATGACCTTGGTCTTATTTTTATTTACAAATCAACCAAGGGCTTCTATTTAGCACTTTTATTAATGTGATATATGAATTGGTATTATTTATTAAAATCCAAATGGTTAGTTATTGTGATATGTTAATTGGGGGTGCTAATGACAAGAGGGGTTATTCTCAACCCCAATGGAAAAATTGAAATTGAGTACAGTTGGGGGTTAGGAAATTACTCAAATAATGTAGCAGACGCATATGGATTATTTCAAGGGCTTATTTTGGCCAAAGAAGCAAACATCAAAGATTTAATGGTGTTGAGAGATTCACAATTGATTATTCATCACATTGTTCATGGGTCTTTGCCTAAGGACTGCAAGTTGTGAAGAATTACTGATCGAATGAGGACTCTAAAACTAGCGTTCTCTATTATTAGCTTATTTCATGTGTTGAGGATAAATAATTATATTGTAGATTATCTCTCCAATAAATGTGTAACCTTGGATGCAAGACTCCTAATGAGAAATGGTTTCCTTCCCTCGTAACTATTCCTTAACAATGGGTCTGCTATGTGGTGTAAATTTTGTCTGTATCTACATGCCTGTTGGAGAATCTACACCTCCAAACTTATGTCCTTTAAGATAGTAAAAAAACTAATAGATATTGATAATAAAGACCACCGTGAGGTTGCAAGTATAGCTAGTCTCAAAGGATTTTCATTATATCCAACTATTGTACATGTCGCATTTCAGACGTGAATTTTGAATTAATACAAAATTCTCATCATGGTTAAAAAAATATATGATATGTTGATCAGTATCAACCAATTAAAATTTAAGTTGTTAATGTGATATATTAATTAGCATTAATTGATTAAAATTTAGATAGTTAATAAATTAAAAGAATTTTTTAAAAACTATTTAATAAATTAAAATTCAAGTATATTTTATTTTCTCCCCGATCAAGGTGTCACCTCATGCCCTCGGTGATTAATGTGGACAGGAGTCCCAAGTAGCTTGTGTAACTCACAACCCCCTCAACATGTTAAACCTTGCCCATGCATTAACAACCCTAGTCAAAGTTGTTGGACCAACCGTTGTGCCTTTGGGACTCAATCACGTGGACTAACCACCACCCTGGGAACATGGGAATAATCACACACTCAAGGCAATGGTAAGGGTTGGAAGTTTACTAATGCATGCGGGTTTTGGTGTAATGGAAAACCAACACATTGTATCAAAACCCTAGCCAAAGTTCGATTCCCCCAAGTTACGTCAGAGGGGGGGTGTTGGACTAACCATCACATGTTTGGGAATCAATCACATCGACTAACCATCACCATACGAACATGGGACAAATCACCCAATCAAGATAATGACAAGGGATTGGAAGTTTAATAACGTCCACAAGTTTTTGTGTAATGGAAAACCTCATCAGAAATGAGTTTCATCGCACATGAAATAGGGTAGTAATAACAAGTGTTTGGGTTATGAGTTGGAGCACCATCATATGTCAAGTCTATCCTGTGCTCAAGGATCCGAGTCTCCTCACCTCAATTCCCCCCCTCCTTCAATACCTCCCTCAACTTGGAATGAATTTCGGATGCATGCAACAATTTGGCATCCTACTTCATGCTTATTCGTCATTGGATTTTCTCTTGGTTGCGCTTGCACTGTCAGATGCAAACAAAAACTCCACTAGTTTAATTTTTATGGCTAGGCTCTCATGAGAGAAACTCTATCATCCTCTAAATTTTTTACCTTATTAATGCCTCATCTTTATACCTTTGATGCTCCCTTCATGCTCTTCTTGCCCCGAGTGCCATGATAAGACAAGGAGCACACTTAAGGTGACGAGGTGGCCATGGCTTGGTAGGCAACTCTCATGCTCACTTTTAGGAAAATTATTCGACATGCCACTACCAAGAGCACACTTTGGTTGCAATCCAGGAAGAATTCATGATTTCACCAATTGATCCAACACATTTTGTATTTAGAGGTTTTAGAGGGAGTAACACCATGGATTCCCAAAATTGGTAATACCAATGGGAGATAGAATCAGTATCCCCGCACTATTTATCTTTTTTGGCATATTAAACTTCTCCCAGGAAAAGTGTTTATGGATCAAAAAGAGGCTCAAGATAATCTCTTGAACAGACTGGAGGAACTAAAGTTGCTTATGTTGGATGTGGAAGGTTGCTTAGCACTCATGTAGATGGCTTCACCACCGAGGTTGTTAGCACCTCCCCTAAGCAAGAGAGCAAACCTTCCCATCAACCTGGACACCTACCTATCCTCCTAATGCACATGTTCTCCTTCAAGGTCACCCTTATGGAAATTTCTTTGTGTTTCAGTCTTTCAAGGACACTAGCTCCCTACCATGAATTATCTAGTTTTTCTTGCGACTGTCTCAAAATTTTTGCATTTTGGTTTAGGTTTTTGTTGTTGGTTTCTCCTCTATTGGGGCAGCATACACAATTTCCCTTTATGTATATCATGTATAAACATTCATGATACATTTTTGGACAATAGTTATGATATAATGCACTCTATGCTCTAGTTTTCCTTGTGGTAGACCACAAATAGCCAACATATGTAAAAGCATATAATTTTTTTAATCATCAATATAAACACCAAAATTCACAAAAAATATATATATTTTATTTTTTATTGTTTGTAAAATTCTAATTATATTAATAATTCAAATTCAAATTTCACCATCAGGTATTAGAGGGAACTGGAAACACTTGGGAAAATACATAAAGACGGATCTATAAAGAGCTGACAAAAGAATCTTTACCTTTGCCAGAATATGTGTAGAGGTAGATCTCAGCAAAGGCTTACCTGATCGTATCCATTTAATTCATAATAGCTTTCATTGGACATAACCTCTAGATTTTGAGAACTTGAATTTTAGGTGTTGCATTTGTTTTCAAATTGGACATTTATAAAACACTTGTCCACAAGAAAATAAGTTTCCAAATTGGAAAAAGAAGCAGCCCAAAAATCCAAAGGGATCCAGGAACACCAAGGCACATCAACAAACAGAGTGGAAGAGCAGGCAGGAACAATGATCCAAAGCCAGATAAATTGTGAAAAGGCAGAGATTATAGTGTAGCAGGCAGTGGAAGCACTCCCTCAATTAGAGGTGGGTGGAGTGAAACGATCCCACGTCTTTGAGAGTTCAAATTCAGAAAATGAAGCCTCATTGAAGGTAAACAAAAATCATTTAGCAACTGTAAATGTCGCTCCCTCGTAAGGAGTTTGGTGAAATGTTGAGAAGAAGAAAGGTAGAAAGAGATTGGCTAAGTTTGTTTTCTACACTTAGTCTTAATATTAATAGTTTATTTTTTATTAGTGGAATCTAGCTCCTGCTTGGCACGACCAAATGTTTTCAAAGCATCTGCAAAATGTAATTTTGTTCTTGGAATAAAATTACAATTTTCCCTTGGGGGAAGAAAAAAACAAAATAAAATATATACGTGTATATATATATCCATATATATATATATATCCTTCATTATAAGACTTCAAAAAATGTATCTAATACATATTTCAAAAAACTAATTCCTCAAAAAGAAAATCAGAAAACATGTCAAAAGTATCAACACCATCTCAAAAGACTAATCCCTCACAAAGAAAATAAAAAAACCTATCAAAGTATTAACAATATTCACATATAATCGAAAAAGAGTTCCTATCTCATATTTCATATTTTTTAAAGTTACTTGTAAAAGAAAAAATATATATATATTCTATTTATAATAACTAATTTTTAAATATAAATTTATTAATTAATATGAAAATTTAACAAAATTAAAAATTAAAAATAATCAATTAAACTTATAATAAATTTATTAATTTCAAATTTTATAACCAAGATGTAAAAGAAATAAGTTTCTTTGGATGGGGTGTTAGGCATGCAAGATGGTGGGTGTTGGTTGCCGCCATCTCACCTGGTCATTAAACCAAGGGATGTGGTATCCCATCCCCTTAGATGTGATAAATCATAAGCCAAAACATGATCTATTCAAATCCTTGCCACATGTTTTCATACACCCTCTCCCACCAGCTTCACCTTTGTTTAATTGGCCTTGTCAGGCCTACCAACACTTGGTTCAACTTCCCACTCCTCCCTCGTGTGAACGCACAATCACAACATGTAACGACTATGGCATTTACAACCCATGCAACCATTATTTAATACTATTATATGCCCAATCATCTCGACCTTCAAATTGCCGAGAATTTTTAGACGCACACAAAAAGCCACCCAGAGGTCTGGTGCGCACCATTTTCCTTCGCAAGAAATTGCATGCCAATTGTGAAATTATCCCTTTTAGTTCCCCCATTCATGCCATATTCGGAAACCAACGTTGCTCTCAGACTACCAATGGTTGGAGGTAGAAAGAAAAGGCAACTTATTAGCAGGCCCAACTCCACATCGACAACTTTTTCCGGTCTCACTAGTAGTTGGCACTCTAACACAACCAAGAATGAATATCTCTACGAAATTTTATTCATCCAATGCAATTGAACTGTCACAATTGCCACACAATCGAGCTTTGAAAAATGATACACTCCTTTGTGCAGATCTAAATCTCCCTTCTCTTGGCATAGCTTAGAATTCTCTTAGAATTTTCTAGTTGGGTATGTTTATCCACCTCAACATCTGATTTTACTCCTCTTATATTTGTTCTATGTTCCCTACCCCTTAGGGACTCTCACTCTCCTTCTCAGTTTTCTACACTTGTCGATACTACCCTCAACTAGCATTATCTCTCATTAGCCTTCCTCTCACCTCCATTGGCAACAATCGACCTCTTTTCTTGGTTAATTTCACTGACGTGGCCCTGTCTATCCATCCCCCACCTCTCTTTCTTCCTCTAATGTCACGTTCCTAGAATCATTCCTTATGTCCTTTAGCTTTGGTCCCTCACAACGATGACATGCCTCGTCAGCGAGCCTGAGTTAGATGGGGTGTTGCTTATTATGAGGAGTGTATTAGTCAAGGAAGCACAAGAACCCACCACAAATTGGATGAATTTATTGCTCACTCTCCGGATTTGACACCAAGCCCCATAAAAGAAAAACTAACTCAAGCTGAGAGGGAAGGAACCAACCAACAAGACTTTCTCTCAAACATTCAAGCATTGGTTGAGTTGGAATACTAGGTGCCAAACACATGCCACACATGAGGATACTTTAGTTAATACATGCATACAATGGACCTATATTGGCACATGAAATTTCTCATGGGTAGGGTTCTATTGGATTGATATGAACACTAAGAGGATACCCTCTTGTCAATGGAGCATCTATGATCCATGTTGATATCAGTATCCACCCACCTATTCCACTATCTCACAACACAAATTTTCTATTTTTTTCACTTTTTAGGTCCTGAACTTATGGAGCCATTTTGAGGCCTTAAAGGAAGCTTTTTTGGGAAAATGGACCAATAGTAGGCATATATTACTATAAACAATCCAAAAGTATACTTCTAGGATAAGCCTTTCTAATTCAATATTGTGTGCCTCAAATAGAGATCGTATGCCAAAGTTACGACCCCAAGAAGTTGATGTTCCAACTTATCCCATTGGGGCCCAAAAACCTTTGGAATTTCATCTCCTAGGGTTAGGTTTTTGGATGTTTAGGGTTTCCCTTTACTTCTTTATGACTAAAAGGCCTCTAAGCCTCATTGCAACAGTTTGGAAAAGGCTTATAGCCGTCACATCTCTTCACAAAGATAAGATGCCACCATTCGAGCTAATTTGTTTCCATTTTGCAAGTAAATAGTTTCAACATTTTCCATTTATTAATATAAGTCAAGTTTCATTGTATCTCTGTGTTTTGGTTATAAATATGTATATCATTTTGTTCTCTTCATAAATTTAGATCAATGGTATCATAACGGTTTGCACTTTATCATTTTTTTTAGTGCTTGTCCCTAATGAGGTCGGGTTATAAGGAGTTTGGACTCGAACTGCTTGAGCCCTTATAAGACCATCCTCGCCGACCTCGATGGCCTCCCATGGTGAAAGAAAAGAAGATGAGGGAGTAGGAGATCCTATTAATTTTTTTCTCAAAGAATCCCTTGAGCAACAAAGGAACGAGACGATGGACATTTTTTCCTAGATCCTTCGACGGATGCCAATAGGCGATGCATCTTCATCCAGTGGCCACTTTGGAAGCGCCACCCCTTTAAGGTACAATTTAATTTTGATATTCCTATATTTGAAGGGCAGATAGATGTAAATGCTCTATAAATGGTTAAATATGCTTCAAGGATATTTTTCAATCCACAATTTTTTTCGATAGTGAAAATATTACCTTTGCACTCCTTAAGGTTGTCCCCCATGTCAAGGATTGGTGGGAAACTTACTGTGAGCAGAGGGCCATGGAGGAATCCCCATTGTTTTTAGTTGCACCACTTGGGACTCTTTTAGGGATGATGTTAAGGAACATTATTACCATGATGGAAGCTACGAGTACATGAGATGGACCACACTACAGCATGAAAGGGACCAAGCAGTGTCATAGTTCACAAATATCTTTCATACCTTGCGCACCGAGCTAGGTATCAAAGAATCTAAGTGACATCGAGTACTCAATTATCGTGATTGCTTGCACATATACATACAAACATAAATGGAGTTCCTGGACATCTCCTCACTTGGCACAACATACCAATATGTTGTCAAAATAAAGAAAAAATATAAACAGAAGAAGTGAGATTTTGGATCTATGAATCCTTCACAACAAAGCAGAGCAAGGGCATCCCCAAACCGAAAAATAAAGGAAAAATCCAGGTTGTACTGCCCTAGGAAAACCCATCTAAGCTGCAAACAAATAATGGCAATGTCAAGATGAAGAAAGACATGAGAAAGTGGTGTCAGTTTCATAAGATCCCCTTTCATAACACTAATGAATGTAGTGTAAGGTAGTCATTGGTGGCCAAGTTAAAATCCTTAGAGTTGGACACAAGTTTTGAATCTGATACATACTTAGACAAGGGGAAAAAAATCATTGATGCAAAACCTAGTGCCATTGTTGCCACCACCAAGGTCCAACAAAGTGAGCTCGAAGATTTAGAATAAGGTGAGTGCCTCTTTCACTCACAAATGTGGTGAAGGGTGTTCCACTGTGTTTCATTTTTTATAACGGGAGTCAAAATGACCTCATATTAGTAGAGGTTGTTAAGTGATTGGGCCTACCCACAACCATACACCATCAAGTGGCTCCACCAAGGGCGATATCTTTGCGTCAATCAATAATTCCACCAGCCCTACAACATCAAGCCTTTCGAGAATAAGGTATTGTGTGATCTTTCTCACCTTGAAGTTTGTGATGTTTTATTAGAACAACCATACTTGTGGAGGCATCATGTTGTATATGATTCTAGACCTCGTAGTGTTATTATTACTTAAGGTATACAACTATATAGGATACCAGAGGTGGTCTCATCTACTGCCATTTCTTTGATCTCTGCTAAGCAATGTAGTAAGGTCATCTCCCATACTGGAAAATTTGTCTTCTTCCTGATTAAATCTAAAAGTAAGGAGAATATTATGGCCACATCCATGGCCTTCGCACAAGGCTCCTCACGCAACAATGGAAAGTGGATAAGGTCGTGGAAGAATACAACTTACATCTTATCCTCATCCACTGGGGTGCCTCTACATCATTAGGTGAAGCATTCAATTGATCTGACCCCGGGCGAACCTCCACCCAATGGGCCAATCTATTGTTGCTTGGTTCTGAAAAATGAGGAGATCAAGCGACATATCCAAGGGATGCTCCAAAAATGGCACATCTGACCAAGTTCCTCATCTCGTGGAAGCCTTATTGTACTTGTGCAGAAGAAAGATGGGACCTAGTGACTCTACATTGATTAAGCCTTGAACAAAGTCATAGTCATGAAATAATACCTGATTCCTTAGATTTACAACCTTCTTAACCAACTCAATGGGGAAAAGTATTTCAGTAAGATTGATTTAAAGTTATACTACCACCAATTCCCAATAGAACCAATTGATGTGTGGAACATTACTTTCAGGTATTTTTGAATGGTTTTTCATTCCTTTTCGTTTCATGAATGCCCCAACAAATTTTGTGAGGATGATGGATGATATCTTGTGGCCTTTCACCAACTCTTTCATGGATTTATATCTAGATGATATCCTCATCTTCAAGAAGAGTTGGGAATAACACTTGTGACATATCCATCCGGTCCTTCACACTCTGCGACAACACAGGCTATGTGCTAAATTGGAAAAATGCTCCTTCAACATGGAAAAGGTCTAACACCTAGGTTAAATTATGGATGAGTAAGGTGTGCATGTGGATCTATCCAAGATCCAAGTCATTTAGGATTTCCCAACCCTGATGACTCTAATAGAGCTTCAAATCTTCTTGGGCCTTGCTAACTTCTATCGAAGATTCATGTTGGAATTCTCTTATATCACTTAACCCTTAAGTAAAGTGACCAAGGGAAAAACAAAGGTAAATTTTTTTTGGTCTAATTCACAATAGAAGGAATTCGAAGAACTGAAACGCCACCTTTTCTCTGCATCAATTCTCACCCTACCAAACCTGCAACAACTATTTGAGAGCGAGACAACTTCCTCTGACTATGATATTTGTGTAGTCCTCATTCAACAAGGACATATGTGGCCTATCATAGCGAAACACTCTTTGATACTGTCTAGAGTACCCCACCTATGATAAGGAGAAGTATTCCATCGTGCAAGCCTGCCGACAATGGAAACATTATATTATGGGGAAGGATATGATCATCCACATGGATCACAAGCCTCTTCAATTATGCATACATAAGGGAAGTTATAGAACAATCGCCATCATAAATGTTCCTCATACCTACAACACGTCCATTTCAACATCAAATACAAGAAGTATAGCACTAATCAGGTCACAAACTGCCTCAATCGGCCCCGAGTTGTGGCACTGACCATAGTTCTAAACTCTTGCAGGAATGAGACCTCTAGATGGCCACAACTATACCACAATGACTGGAAATTCGCTGCCACATACCAGTTGTTGATGGAAGGCAAGAAAGTTCCAAACTTCCACCTCCAAGATGCACTATTGTGCTACTTGGGACACCTTTGTGTTCCCTCAAGCGAGCGTGCCAAACTGATCTGGGAGTTACATTACAATCATGTAGCAGGGCACTTTGGTGTGGAGAAGATAGCAACAATATTGCAGAAGTATTTTTCTTGGCTGAAACTTCAACAATATGTTAGAAAGTATATTATGTATTGCATTGCTTGTGCCATTGACAAACCAAACATTAATAAGCAAGGCCTATATACACCTCTGCCTACTCCTAGCTAGCTTTGGGAATCCATATCGATGGGCTATATAAGTTTAAAATTTTATCTCTTTAATGATCAAAGTATAGTTATCATTTTATTTACAACGTTTTGGGTCTACTCTTGTACATAACTCCATAATTTTTTCTCTATATTAATACAAAAATAGATGATTGTTTCGCCCATTGTCTCACCAATTGTTGTGGCAAACAACAACCCCCCCCATTTAAATTTAGCCATAATAATAATGGGGAACCTTTTTCTTAAATTTATAGTTTTAATATGTTAAATATTTGTAATAAAATCATTTGTTTTAATAAACTTATTATTGAATAAAAGATTTTTTTTTTTAGACCTCTTGGCCTAGAATCACTGTGCCTAAGACTTTGTTAATTTCTTACAAAATTAGTGTAGAGCCTCAAGACTGCCTCAATTTTGACACTCCTTTCACTAAATTTCCTTATTTTTGTCAACATCATTAGCTCAAACAGGTGTTAGACAACAAAATTTGACTTGGTAAAGTATTCTAATGACCTATTTTTAATATTTTCAATTGTTCCTTATTATTAGAGTAAAATCTGCATTAGCTACGGAATTAATGAAATTCTGCAGCTGATTCATGTTTCTGTAGCTACCACCACAGTTTGATAGGTTCTGTGGTATTAATGGTGCAGCGGAATATATGGGCAGATGACAAATAATCTTACCATGGATCCTATCATATCCATTTGGCCCAAATCAAGCAGGAAATCGCCCATAATTGCAGCCAACCAGTGGTTGAATCAAGCGAGTGAGGAGTTTGAAGCCATCATGCTTCATAATTTGCTACACGATTTGCTCTGCCATGTAGCAAATTGTGAAGCAACGAAATTATACTTTTTGTTTTAGAGTTCAAGATAATTTTTTCTAGTTTAGATAAGCGTAAAAGCCTCAAGACATTTAATGATAGATTTTATAAATATTGGGCTAGTAATTGTATTTCTAGTGTGAATTATTGTGTGACTGTAATCTTAGTTAAACTTTGTTTTATTTCCAAATTGAATGAAGAAGCGTTTTGGAGTTTCAATGCGCAGTCAATAACAATTAATATTTAAAACCATATGTTGTGGAGGGCCCCTGCAACAAAAGAGGTTATGCTTTATTTCAGTTTGTTCCTTTTAATTAGGTGTTATTCATAACCTCATTTTTATTTCCCAGTTTATGCTTTCACTGCATTTTGTAGTGTAGATATATGTTTTCTTTGATTTCGTTTTTCCCGTTAGAAATTGAAATTATTTCCAAACTTTGTAGTATATATGTTTTGTTTATCATTTTCATTACATTAGTTGTTTTCAACATTTCCAGAATTTCGTAATAAAGGTGTTTGGTTTAATTTTGTCATTGTGTTAGATGCTATAATCATTTCCAGAATTTCATCTTGTTAGAATAGATGTTCAAGTAATTTGTTTTTATCATTTGATGTAGTTTCATTTTCAGAATAGTCATAACACAAAGATAATCATAGTTTTTTTTATGCATGAGTGATTTGTTGTAGATTAGTTCTTCTTTTGAGAGACATATTTTATAATATCCTTTTTAGTTTTCAATTAAATTCCTTTTGTAAATTTAAATAGTCATGTTTCTTAATATTGATTTAGAAATTTCCTTTCTAAGCATAATAGTGTCAATATTTTCCAAGTAATTCCTTGCTTCAAGTTTCATTCACATAAAATTTCAAAAAAGACACAAAATATTAATGTTGTCTCTTTTTTTTTTTTTTAGAATTTTAAAGTTTTCTCAAATTCAGCATTGGTTACTAACAAATAAATTAGTTAAGATTATTTTAAAATATTTTAGGGGCATAGTTACACTTGGATTTAATTTTCTCTCACAAATTATAGTTCAATTTCTTAACTTCATTTAGGACATCTTCAAAAACGATCTTCAGATATAAAATCATCATAATAAAATAAGTAAGGAATGTTTCTAGCATATATAATGCACTTGCACTTCAGAAGATTACCAACTCCAGGCGATAATTTAGGATAGCAATTTAAGAACATTGAATTGACTAAACATTTTGGCACCATTGCTGGGGAAGTGTAAATAGAAGCCTTTTCTCTCTTAAAAAAACAATTTTTTTTTTTTTTAGAAAAATGACATGCGTAGAGAAAGAGATTCTAGGGGTAGATTTGTAGCTAGAGGAAGAAGCTTAATTCCAACAACAACACTTACCCCATTAAGACCTCGTAGTGCCACACCATCCACTCAAACTCGCATACCATTTTTAGCAAGTAGACATAGACTTCTTGAGGTATTAAGATCATAAATTCAACCTAGGGATTCACCAACTTCATCAACTGAAGCAGTTGTAGAAAAAAAATACCATACATCCCAAACAAAAGGAATAATTTTCCTAACCTCTACTGGAGAAAATTTTTTAGCTCAAGAACTAGAAACCCCTAGTGAGGAAGGGGAAGAAGAAATATTCTTTAATATACCAATGCCAGAGGAGCCAAAAGAATTAGAAGAAGAACTGACAATCCCAATCTTGGAATCTTATATCAGTTCAGAAGAATCTACAATGGCTGGGGAAGGGTAAGGAGAAGTACACAACAATGATGACATTTAAGAATTGGAGGAGGTGGACCTAGTATTGGAGGTAGAGGTAGAGGTAGAGGAAGAGACCGAGGAAGAGGAAGAGGAGAAGGTAGAGGAGATAGGGGAGAAAACAGAATAGATCCAGATCCTATTGGATTTCCTATACTTGATGAAGATACTATTAGTGTCAGTCAATTATGCCTGTCACCAGTGATCAAATGTGCTCTTTCAAAGTTGTTGTTAGAGTTTCGAGTCAAATTTTTATGGTTTCAGTAGGTCTTCAAATAAAAATTTGTGTCTAGGGCTATTTCCATTTCTTTCAAAAAATTTACATGCCAGTCCTTGTCATTACTCGGTTGAGTGTACCATCAAATAAAATATCATCACCATCACTCATGTCAACGTCATCATGATTTCATTCATTTCAGTGTCTCCATTAGGTCATTAGGGTTTCAGTGATCCAAAATCTATCATTCCATACATAAAATCCGGCAATGAGGAGTGGTAATAAGTAAAGTTGTTCTATGAATTTGGTTTCAAATGTAATTTATGTTTTAAATATGTAATAAGTTCCTAATGTTCCTAAAGTTTCATAACAAAGTTTCAAAACTACAAATTTTCGAAACAAAGCGAAAAAACATGTAGTGGGCCATCCCACTATTATGAAGAAAAATGACCGCCACAAGCTATAAAAGACCAATTCAAGCTCATTTTCTCATTCACCTCATTGAAGAATAGCTCTCATTCATCACCAAGTGCTTCATCAAAAAATTCAAGTAAAAAAAATTCCAAAATTTGATGCCAAAGCAACTATGCTGCACTTTCTGAGCTACACGTTGCTCTTTCTTCCACTTGTTGTGTTTTCTCACCTTGAGGCATCAAATCAACTTATGAAGGTTTCTAAAGGCTATCAAGGTGTCTAGCATCATTGAAAAAGTAATTTACACCTAAAGTAACCCCTCCTTGCAGCTCAATTTCATTGTTTTAGAGTCTAAACCCTCCATTGGTCCCTATGCTGTGTATTAGTCGCTGGCCAATCTTTTCAAATTTTGCAAGGTAAACACACTCTCCCATATAATTGTTACCCTCCCTCACACCCAATAATATCTCCCGTAGCCTTCACACCATTTCATTTCCATTTCCTAAGCTCCAAACCCTAAACCCTAGCCTAGTACTGCAAATTTTGGCAGTTTTCCTAGCTAGGATTGTGTAAAAATTTCCTAGCTCAATTCCCATACACATTTCACTCCATTCCACTTCCTAAACTTCCCTAAGACCCATGTCCATCTCCATAAATTTTCCTACTCGCATATCCCTTCCCTAACTCCTTCATCCTATCCCTTCACTCCCTTCCCCTGTTTTTCTCCATTAGGGTTTTTCCCCCTGCAAACCATCAAATGGAGGAGAAGAGTCTTACAATAAGGGAGGAGAGGTGATAAGACATGAGCTCTTAACCGCTCATTAAATTATGTCTTCACCATTATCCAAGCACCATTTTCAAAGGGTAGGGTGTCTTCCTTTTTGTGAACAAGTTGAGAGAGTCAAATACCATGTCACATTGACTAAATTGTTTGCCACTCAACTCAAAAAGGACAAGGTAATAATTGTAGGGGCTACTTTCACTATATCAATTGGTGTAGTAGCCGAGGCCACAGGAATACCTAATCATGGTGAAAATGGTTTAAAAACCAAGACCTAGACATTCAAAATTACCAGCCCTATCTCATAAGACATTATCAACAACACATGAAGAAGTTTTTTCTTGTTGAGCACCTCCTTGAGATGTATACACCACTAATGAAGATCAACATGAAATGTGAGTTGGGAAGATTTTCTAGACTATATGGGTATCATGTCAGACTTCTCATGCATTTCACATGTGTAAATCCACTTAATTTTCCCTATTATCTCTATAGAAGTTTGGCAAAGATGGCAGAAAAAGTTTAGCATAAGCATAGTAGTCTTGAAAGCAACCTCTTTCACCATGCTCTTATCAAAATCATTGTTTTACACCAGCTTGAAAAGAAGATCATCTCTTGGGAAACCTTAAAGCAAGAAGATGTCTTTGTGCCTTCTAGTAGCTAGCCTACTAACCTTGGTTCACCATCAACATCTTCAACACCATCTAGACATGTGGAGGTTGGCTCACCTAGCATAGTTTCAGCAAGGAGGAAGATTGAGGTCACTCAGACATACCAGAGAGGTAGACGGCTTGTGTTTTCTCCTTAGATTGAGGAAGGGGCCAAGCCCACATCAGTAGAGCAGGGATTACCTTTACATCATGAGACATATTTGCATGATGAGGAGATCATCCATCATGACATTGAAATAGTAGACTTGGAGGCCAGTGAAGAGCATGAAAACCTACAGCAAATCATCAAGGACAAAGATGCTCATATCAAAGAACTCAAGGACAATTTAGCAAGGGCTAATTTCATAATTTCCTTCCAAGAGCAAGAGAACAATCAATTGAAGGCAAAGCAATTGTCTTTAGAGAAAAATAAATTTGAAGCTAGTATGCATGATGTGAAAGACAAAGCAGTGGTTGACAGTGAAGATTCAAAATAGCATGAAGAGTAGGTGACAAGGAAGAGGCCAAGGACCATGGGTCTCCGAAGAGCACTTCAAAAAGAAAGAGAGAAAAATCCACGAGATGAAGAATTGACATTTGAAGACAGAAAAACCATGGAAATCAATGAAAATAGGGAGTTTTGGCTTGAGAATGTCAACATTCACTTGGAGAAGCTCATTGACAAGGCGAACAGAGATAACAAGTTACCAAAACACATGGTTGACCACTACTACACCAGGAATCAGATTTTCAAAGTCAAGATCAAACAATTGCAAGCAAAGCTGAAGGAAACCATAATTAGTCAAAAGGAGAAGGGTAACTTGGAGCTACTTGTTGATGCTTCCTTAGTAGCATAATACACCTTGTCAGGCATATCTGGACCAATTTTGAAGACTTTTGGAGCAAATTTTGGTTTTTGTGAAATTTTGGTCAAATTTAGTAATTTTGAAAACCAATCACATTGGTAAAAGCGCAATGTGGGCCGCGCTACACTTTTGTTGGGGAGGTCAAATGGCTGCAGTCTCTAAATTGGTGGATTCCTCTTGATGTTTACTTCAATCCTAGTCAGCGGTGGAGACATGCTAGCCACTTTTGGAGGGTCATAATGCCCAAAAACTAGCAAACAATGACCTTTTTTCCCTCTTTTTGGAAGCCACGCTGCGCTTTCTGAGTACTCTTGGGAGAATTAAGGTTTGGAGGGCTAGAAGCCACCTTTTTGAGTGCTTGAATATCCTATCATATAACATACATCCATGGCTATCCATAGCAACTTTCATATCAGCGTTTTGACACCTGTAAGGCCTTCAAATTTCCTTTTTCTCCAGGCACGTTGTGCTTTCTCCAGTATGCATTTTTCACAGGCAGTTTGACCTAGTTTGACATTTTACATGTGTAATTTGTGAATGATGATGATTTTGTGACGTCATGAAGTGTAATTGAGCTAGTAAATAGTGAAATAGGGTAGATACATGCTTGTTGATGTAATTGTTGGTCAAATGTATCTATTTATCTTTGATGAGGTGAATTAGTTAACCTTCACTAGACATTAGGGTTTTGTTGAGAATATCATGTAATCAGTTCCAAAACTGATGGATTCGACCCCGGAGAGAGGGGAGATGTTGTTTTGGTCTATATCTATCATTTTCAGAGTCATTTGATTGGTTGGATATCAGAGTGATCTAAAATGATTGCTAGTTATTGCTGTGCCAGTATCATTTCCAGATATAAAATTCTCTTTGCTTTGGTTTGCTTATTCATCAAGAGTTTGTCCATGAGCATGTGATTGTCAATTCAATTTACTTGGTGAAATTTAGTGTTTGTCATAAACTTAAAAGCTTAATTTTAAATGATTTAACAACAACAAATATAAACACAACAAACACACATAATAGAGCTCAATACATAGAATTTTGTTGAAGGAGTTCAGCGCCCCTAGGCTACATCTCCTTTGTCCAACCTCATAGTGCGGACCTTTGTATTAGATTCAAGTGTGCTCAAATTTATGTTACAAGCTTCAAATGCTATTGGAACCTATTCCAATGAGTTTAAAACATCAAAATCTACCAGAAATGACTGTTTGTTTTCTCAATTTGGATTCTGGATGCTCTGGCAATGCCTCCAACACCTGGTGGCCCTAGGCTTCAAAAATCTTCAAATGCACAAAAACCCCTGTAGATGACCTCTTCTGCGTCTGAAAACTGCTTCATTAAGTTCCTAGCATGTCAATTATCCAATAATGCCTCTTTCAAAGCTATGTTTGGGCGAAAATTGCCTAAGTTATGGCAAAAAATGTATTTCCCCCCATTTCTCCACTGATTTTGGAAGACTGCCAGTTAAATTTCCAAAAATAGCCCTCCTGCCACATTTGGCACGCTCTGCTAAAATCCCGCCAGGTTAATCACAGTTAGCTTAAGTGATAAGTGCGAATTAAGGATAGGATTAGCGCAATCTTCAGGGCGCGGTCATGTGGCATGGTCACATTGAATAGGGGGCTGACCGCCTCCTCTGTTAGTGGGTGCGTCCAGGAAGATCAACTACCGGTGCGATGGAACTGATTTCAAGACTCAAGAGGTTGGTGTATTGGTTAAGCCCGACGCAGGCTTCGTGGGGCGGAGGTCCCGAGTTCAAGACCATAATACGCTTTTTCCACCATGTCTTATAACGGACTTGCATCGAACCAGATAATATAACGGACTCTTCGAAATTTTTTACGAACCTTATCACTTGATTTGATATGCGGACCTTCGGCCTTTGGATGCGGACTTGACATTTGTTATTACATCCAAACTATGGTATGATACGGAGTTTAGTATCCACCATGTCTTATAACGGACTTGCATATAATGCATCGAACCATATAATATAACGGACCCTTCGAAAATTTTTATGAACCTTATCACTTGATTTGATATGCGGACCTTCGACCTTTGGATGCGGATTTGACATTTGTTATTACATCCAAACTATGGTATGATACGGAGTTTGGTATTTGGATAATGCGGGAAAAATTGAACTCTTTATATTCATAAAAAGTTAACTTTATATTCATAAAAAGTTAACTGTGTACATACATTTAAGCATTGCTTGGGAGAGATCCAAGCTCTCCCAAATTGTGGCCAAAGTAGTTCAGCCCATCCTCAAAATCCCATCCAGGAGGAGGATGAGTTTGTTCAGAATCTTCTCTTATTCAAGGGAAAAACAACCAACTGTTCGTCGGCCTTGCGTAAAAAAAATAAAAAATAAACAGAGCATGGATTCTGGGCCTCCTCTTAAAAGGAAAGCGACCCAGTTACATTTTGCCAGAAACACTAGACTTATCTTTTTTTTCTTTTTCTTTTGTACTTTTTGCGAGCCATCCAGTGAAGGAGCAAAATGTATAATGGCCAAATCCAAGCTGGAGGAGAGTTGGACGTCTTTTCAGAGTCAAAACTTTCAAAAACATGTGCACGCTTGGTGCCAATCACCCCTCGATCAGTGATATGCTCGTCCTGTTTAGTATCCTTGTTGGTAGGCGAGGATGGGTCCTCATCGGTTTCCTGTTTTTCTGCCATATTGCCTACATTCTTCTCTTTTGGATCTGTCTGTTCTTCTTGCTACTTTTATGTGTCTGCTTGCCTCTGCTTTTCCTCCGTATCTTCTTCCTCTTCGTCTGACAATGATGTGTCCGGAAAATTCCATCCTTTTTTCTTTTGCATTTTCTTTGTGGTTTTTTTCCTGGCTAAGATGCAGGTGCTTTGTAAGTGCCCAGTTTGGTGGAACACCCTACACCTAAATGCTGTATTTTCAAAGTCTAATACTTGAGATCACTTGAGATCTTTGTGAATAAGATTTATGCAGTCTGGCAATCCCTTGCAAAGGTCCATCTCCACACAAATACGTGCAAAGGTGAATACCCTTTGTCCATTATTTCTCTGTCCATCTTTATGAATATTCCTATAGTGTTTCCAATGTTTTCTAGGACCTGATGGTGCCAGAAAGGGAGTGGCAAGTTGTGCAAACACACCCAAACATGCATCTTTGAAACCACCATTGTGGTCGTGTCGAAGCCCGAGAACCATGGGGTTACAAAGAGTCTATCCCTTCCCCAAAACCATGGCCCATCAGAGGTGACAAAACAATAGTCCTTTTTATTGTCAAATTGAACCACAAATAAACCTTTTGTACAGAGGTAAATATCATAGTTATGGGTCCAATTTTGGTGTATCCATGGGTGTAGTTCTTCTGGTTTTGGCCAATAGCCATTAAATCGACAAATAACAGCGTTTGTTTGCAATACATCAAACAACCCTGTTACTTCTGGTATTTCAACTGCCAGATTTGGGATGTTTTCTGTTTTATCAACTATGTATGGTCCTACTAATGTTGGATCTGGAAGTTGATTTTTCCCTTGTGTGGAAGCTTTCCTTCTTAGTATGTCCTTGAAAGAGGGCATTCCTTTTCCTGTTGTCGCTGGTTTATTGGTTGATGTTATTCCTGGAACACCCCCTCTTAGTCTAAGGTTCAGAAAGATGGCAATGTTTCTTTGAATCTGATATTCATTTAGTTTTGATATTTCCTATAATGCTCTTCCTGAAAATATTAGGCTTTGTTGTTGTGCCGGGATGCCCACGACAGTTTGGATTTTGTTTTGCAACTCTGATACAGTCTCAGTATCCCGCACCTAATAGACCATGGTTTTCCCTTCAATGGATTTAATGAAAATTTGAAACTATTGCTACTGCATATCGCACTCACCACCAATACCTCTGTTAGGCAGGTATGTGCCAGTCCCCCGAGGGAAAAAGGATTAAGCCTGAGTCAAGTCTTTCTCGGTGGTTGAGGATCCACCAGTCTGGCGAGGCCGAGGGAGTGGCATATCCTCTCGCCAAAGAAGGGTCATAGAATAGACAAAGGGGGACTCTGCCGCTCCCCACTGCCTCATCAAAACAATCCTCCCCCCTACCGCCCTTCCCTTCGTCTTGAAACCCTCTGCATTGAATTTGAAAAGAGTATTGGGCAGCTGAAAGGGATGGGGGCTTACTGTTATATTTCGCTGTGGTCCCGAGTCTTTGGAGCCAGATCCTACCACGCCGAGACAGGAGAGGCCAAATAGCGTACGAGACCGAGCTCCAAGGATGTAGAGCCTGTGGGATCCAATTTCCTGTCTCCACCAACCATGCACGCAGTGCCCTGCATCCTCAGGACTACATTGATCCAACATACCTCCCTCGTCGTGCCCATTGTTCGGTTCTGCCTCCTTAAAAAACCTCCAGCGCTACGCCGCCCACCCATCATTGGCCACCGGATCGTCTTCCTCCTGCACCCATGATAATTGGGAGCCATGATGCTTTGTGCGGAGCCAAGGAACTGTATTCGGCCCAAACCAATTCCTATCGGCGACATCAGGAAACCCTTGATCTGAACCTCTGCCTCCACTACGCTCCATCCTCCTCCTGCTAGTCCATGGATTCAGTTGTTCATATATATAATATGTTTAAAACATATATATATATATATATATATATATATATATATATATATATATATATATATATATATATATATATATATATATATATATATATATATATATATATATATATATATATATATATATATATATATATATATATATATCATAATTAAATAGTTAATTAAATAATACAATTCCACCTTAAAACATTAGGAAATTTATCCCCACATAGACCAAATTGGCGAATTAGAAAGTGCCACTTGTCACAGCCTCATTGGCTGCAATCTAGAGAATATTCTTGAAGATTCCTTTTTGCTGACTAGGCTGCCACATCATCCCTGTACTTGTTATGCCCATTTTTTACCTGTTTTGGAAAGCGAATAACAGACCATAACTCACTCATACGAACTCGGATTTTGATGAAACGAGTTGCATTGGAATCCTAGTGACGAGCTCTACATTGTCGTCCCGTCTGAAGAATTTTTGTGCATTTTTAACTAAAATATTGATCCCTGATCATAGAGGATTGTAACTATTGTAGCTTGTACTTTCACTTTCATATTCAGAAATCAAAGGATGCAGTTGCACCTATTATCTAGGAATTCATGTGTAGTGAGTTTATGATCATGTATTTTCTCTATTATAGTATTTAATGAATGATATATAGCCCCTCTTTAAATATATTTTATCTTCAGTGGATTTCCTTACAGTTCATAGGCAAAATTCTATTAATTTAGCTCTGTTTATACATAAATGTCATTTTGTGTTTCATGCTTCCAGTTTAATGAATTCATCATTGAACATGCTCATTAAATCCCTCTACTTTTTTAGACTCACCACCATACATACAAAACCCTAAAGCCATCATAAATCCACTTCTACCTTGCTCCTTTATATTTTGCAACTGTAAACCATTTTGATACTTAGACCTAGCTACTTGGTTTCATCCATGATCCAACATCAAACCCTAAAACACTCAAAACCTAACCGAGCCTATTATATCTAGCCTAATATCCTTCATATCACAGTCAATCCTTGACTGTGATCTCATTGAGAGAGCCCTCTCAGCCTGGTAGGGCTAGCTACTAGGTCAAAGTGGTATATGGTTACCTTTGTCAGTCTCCTTTTCAGCCTCTAGAGAACTGGTGGAATGCTAACATTCTGGCGCTATTGCCGGGGAACGAAGTGACAGATCTTCCCCGAGAAAGAACGAAAAGGATAAGATCTGGTTGCTGATGGTGAACAGTGATTAGGCACAAGAAGGTTCTGCATCTTTCACCTGGCGACTCCAATGTCGAAGAATCCAAAGGTTCAGAATTTTCATGGCGACTCCACTTTTCAAGAACCAATAGTTTGAAAAAATGCCTGGTGACCTCACTGTTTTCAAGATGGATTCAACTGCTCGAAGGTATGCTCCTATGAATCTAACTCATATTGCTGGTTTTCCGAATCGTATTCTTTGTATAGATTGGAAAATAGGGCTGCTAAAATTTAAAGGTAAATATGGAGAGTTCTGTTTCAGTTTGAGTCAGTTCAGTTCGTCAGTTTGCTTTCAGTTTTGAGTTAGGTCTTTTTGATTTTTGACTCCATGCCCAATGGTTAGGCTACTTGGTCTACGGTATTCTTGACACCTCCAAGGATCTGCCATCCCAGTTGGAGCCAATGTTAGTGTCAATCAGTTCTGCTTGTCACCAGTGATCAATGTGCTCTTTCAAAGTTGTTGTTAGGGTGTCGAGTCAAATTTTTATGGTTTCAGTACATATTCAAATAAAAATTTGGTCACTAGATAGTGTGTCTAGGGCTATTTCCATTCCTTTCAATAATTTTACATGCCATTAGTTGTCATCACTCAGTTGAGTGTACCATCAAATAAAATATCATCATCATCACTCCAGCCAACATCATCATGATTTAATTCATTTCAGTGTCTCCATTAGGTCATTAGGGTTTCAGTCATCCTAAATCAATCATTCCATACATAAAATCCAGCAATGAGGAGTGGTAATAGGTAAAATTTTTCTATGAATTTGGTTTCAAATGTAATTTATGTTTTAAATATGTAATGAGTTCCTAATGTTCCTAAAGTTGCATAACAAAGTTTCAAAACTACAAATTTCCAAAACAAAGTGAAAAGACATGTAGTGGGCCATCCCACTACTATGAAGAAAAATGACCGCCACAAGCTATAAAATACCAATTCAAGCTCATTTTCTCATTCACCTCATTGAATAAGAGCTCTCATTCATCACCAAGTGCTTCATCGACAAATTCAAGTAAAAAACATTCCAAAATTTGACGCCAAAGCAGCCACGCTGCCCTTTCTGGGCTACACATTTCCACTTGCTGTGTTTTCTCTCCTAGAGGCATCAAATCAACTTCTGAAGGTTTCTGAAGGCTATCAAGGTGTCTAGAATCAGTGAACAAGTAAGTTTCACCTCAATTAACCCCTCCTTGCAGCTCAATTTCATTGTTTTGGAGTATAAACACTCCACTGGTCCCTATGTTGTGTTTTAGTGGCTGGCCAATCTTCTCAAATTTTGCAAGTTAAACACAATCTCCCCTAGAATTGTTACCCCCCATCACACCCAATACTATCTTCCATAGCCTTCACACCCCTTCATTTCCATTTCCTAAGCTCCAAACCCTAAACCCTAGCCTAATACTGCAAATTCTGGCAGTTTTCATAACTAAGACTGTGTAAAAATTTCCTAGCTAAATTCCCATACCCATTTCACTCCATTCCACTTCCTAAACTCCCCTAAGACCCCTGTCCATCTCCCTAAATTTTCGTACTCCCATCTCCGTTCCCTAAACCCTTCATCCTATCCCTTCACTCCCTTCCCCTGTTTTTCCCTATTAGAGTTTTTCCCCTTGCAAACCATCAAATTGAGGAGAAGAAGTCTTACAATAAGGGAGGCCAGGTTATAAGACATGAGCCCTTAACCACTCATGAAATGATTTCTTCACCATTATCCAAGCACTGTTTTCAAAGGGTAGGGTGTCTTCTTTTTTGTGAACAAGTTGAGAGAGTAAAATAGCATGCCACATTGACCAAATTGTTTTCCACTCAACTCAAAAAGGGCAAGGTAATAATTTCAGGGGTTACTTTCACTATATCAATTGATATAGTAGATGAGGCCATAGGGATACCTAATCATGGTGAAGAATGGTTTAAAAACCAAGATCTAGACATTCAAAATTACCAGCCCTATCTTAGAAGACATTATCAACAACACATGAAGAAGATTTTTCCTGTTGGGCACCTCCTTGAGAAGTATACACCACTAATGAAGATCATCATGAAGTACTTCACCTGTGAGGGGAGATTTTCTAGACTATATGGGTATTATGTCATACTCCTCATGCATTTCACAGGGGTAAAAACACTTAATTTTCCCTATTACCTCTACATAAGTTTGGCAAAGATGGCAGAAAAAGTTCAACATAAGAAGAGTAGTCTTGAAAGTAGCCTCTTTCACCATGCTCTTATCAAAATCATTGTTTTACACCAGCTCGAAAAGAAGAGCATCTCTTGGGAAACCTTCATGCAAGCATATGTGTTTTTGCCTTCTAGTAGCCAACCTACTAGCCCTAGTTCACCATCAGCACCATCTAAACATGTGGAGGTTGGATCACCTAGCATAGTTTTAGTAAGGAGGAATATTGAGGTCACTCAGACATACTAGAGGGGCATAAGGCTTGTGTTTTCTCCTTAGATTTAGGAAGGGGCCAAGCCCACATTAGCAGAGCAGGGATTACCTTTACATCACGAGACATATTTGCATGATGAGGAGTTCATCCATCATGACATTGACATAGTATAGTTGGACGCTAGTGAAGAGCATGAAAAAATACAAAATATCATTAAGGACAAAGATGCTCAGATCAAAGAACTCAAGGACAATTTGGCAAGGGATAATTTCATAATTTCCTTCCTAGAGCAAGAGAACAATCAATTGAAGGCAAAACAACCGTCGTTAGAGAAAAAACAATTTGAAGCTAGTATGCATGATGTGAAAGGCAAAGCAGTGGTTGAAATGAAGATTCAAAAGAGCATGAAGATCAGGTGACAAGGAAGAGGCCAAGGATGATGGGTCTCCGAAGAGCACTTCAAAAAGAAAGAGAGAAAAATCCACGAGATGAAGAATTGACATTTGAAGAAATAATAGCCATGGAAATCAATGAAAATAAGGATTTTTGGCTTGAGAAAGTCAATTTTAACTTGGATAAGCTCCTTGAAAAGGCCAACAGAGATAACAAGTTACAAAAACACATGGCTGACCACTACTACACCAGGAATCAAATTTGCAAAGTCAAAATCAAACAATTGCAAGCAAAGCTGAAGGAAACCCTAATTAGTCAAAAGGAGAAGGGTAACTTGGAGCTACTTTCTGATGCTTCATTACTAGCATAATACACTTTTTCAGGCATCTTTGGATCAATTTTGAATACTTTTGGAGCAAATTTTGGTTTTTGTGAAATTTTGGTCAAATTTGGCAATTTTGAACCAGTCACACTAGAAAAAGCACAGTGTGGGCCACGCTATGCTTTTGTTGGGGAGGTCCAATGGATGCATTATATAAATTGGTGGATTAATCTTAATGTTTAATTCAATCCTAGTTAGCGGTGGATCCATGTCAACCACTTTTGGAGGGTCAAAATGCCCAAAAACTAGCAAAAAATGACATTTCTGCCCTCTTTTTGGAGGCCACGTTGCGGTTTTTGAGTACTCTTGGGAGAATGAAGATTTAGAGGGCTATAAGACACCTTTTTGAGTGATTGAACATCATATCATATAGCATACATACAGGGCTATCCATAGCAACTTTCAGATCAACATTTTGACACTTGGAAGACCTTCAAATTGCCTTTTTCCCTAGTACGCTCCTCTTTCTCCAGTTCGCATTTTTCACAGGCAGTTTGACCTAGTTTGAATTTTTACATGTGTAATTGATGAATGATGATGATTTTATGATGTCATGAAGTTTAATTGAGATTATAAATAATGAAATAGGGTATATACATGCTTGTTGATGCAATTTTTGGTCAAATGTATCTAGTTTCCTATGGTGAGGTGAATTGGTGGACCTTCACTAGACATTAGGGTTTTGTTGAGCATATCATGTAATCAACTCCACAATTGATGGATTCGACCCCTGAGAGAGGGGATATGTTGTTTTGGTCTATATATATCATTTTCAGAGTCATTTGACTAGTTGGATATGAGAGGATTGTAACTATTGTAGCTTGTACTTTCACCTTCATATTCATAAATCACAGGATGCAGTTGCAGCTATTATCTAGGAATTCATGTGAAGTGAGTTTATGATCATATATTTTCTCTGTTATAATATTTAATTAATGATATATAACTCCTCTTTCCATATCTTGTATCTTCAGTGGCTTTCCTTACAACTCATAAGCATAATTCTATTAATTTAGCTCTGTTTATATGGAAATGTCATTTTGTGTTTCATGCTTCTAGTTTAATGAATTCATGATTGAACATGCTCATTAAGTCCCTCTACTTTTTCAGACTCACCACCATACATAAAAAACCCTAAATCCATCATAAATCCACTTCTACGTTGCTCCTTTATATTTTTTCAAATGTAAACCCTTTTGATACTTAGACCTAGCTACTTGGTTTCATCCATGATCCAACATAAAACCCTAAAACACTCAAAACCTACCCGAGCTTATCATATCTAGCACAATATTATTCATCTCACAGTAAATCCTTAACTGTGATCTCATTGAGAGCGCCCTCTTAGCCTGGTAGGTCTAGCTACTAGGTCAAAGTGGTCTATGGTTACCTTTTTCAGTCTCCTTTTCAACCTTCGTAGAATTGGTGGAGTGCTAACAGATACTACTGCCACAATGAAAAATATCTCACCCTATATCCTTCCTAACTTCCATGGATTAAGAAATGAGGATTCTAAAACATTTATTTTTGAATTCGAAGTTCTATGTAGATCATATGACTACCTACTCGATTCTAAAAAATTGAAATTCTTTCTAGCCACCCTTAAGGATGCAACATTGAAATGGTTTATGGGCTTAATAACACACTCTATTAGAACATGGGAAGAAATGAAAAATTCATTCTTATTAAAATACGAGGATTACTACATGCCTCATAACCGAAAAGATGAAGTCTGTAAGATGATGCAAATAGAAGATGAGAATCTCGAGGATTTAATTGAAAGATTCAATTATAGTAAAAAAAGGGCTAAAATGGAAAATTTGGATCAAGATACTTTGAAATCTCTCTTGCTAAAATCCATTAGAGATGAATGGATAGATATCCTTAACATTATAGGAAAATGAGACATTTATCAGCTATCATTACTAGAAATTTCTGAATTATGCATACATCTTTCAAGAGGTAAATCAAGAATTAGAAAGAATTCAAGAGATCTTATACTCTCTAGAATCAAAAAATCTGCAGCTGGAATAGTAAGTAGGGCTGAAATAGGCAATTTGCTTGATGAATTTAAAACATATATTTTAGGGATTTTTAGTGAATAAATAGACACCCTTAAATTACAAAACAAGCAAAGAGTTGAAAGTGATGCCTTGTCTATATTTTGTCCTAAGTGCAGAAAGAAACACACCTTAACAGAATGCCCTCTTGATTTGAAAAATGTAGAAACATGTGTTATATGTACAAAAAATCATGAAACAAAGAAGTGTCCTTCCATCCCAGGTCTAAAAGTTGTCTACCAAGAGGAAATGATTCCGAATCAGGTAGACCCTATTTTTTTTGTTTCTAGAAGACCATGGCAAGGATCACAAACTCAGGGTTTCAACACTCATATGTATACTCAACCCCCACAAAATAACTGGACTGCACCAATGCCATGGCAGCAACCTTGGTCTCAATCTCAAACTTGGACACAAGGATGGAAAAATCCTTATGGTAGATACTCTCAATATCACCAATATCCACAACCTTATCCAAACTTTCCACCACAACATTTTCCTCAATCTAGTCAACAAACACAACCTCGGTTTCAAAATCAAAACCCTCAACTTTCATTACCATTTCCACAAAGACCAAATCAATTGCCTGTTCAACCACTTCCAAACCCAAACAATAAGAATGCACAACCTGTTTACAACATGGAGGGTCAAAATTTTCAAACCTATATGATAACTCCAGTAGATCTTAATAATTTCCAACTAAGGTATGGTAGAATATTAGAAAAGAAATTACCATTTGTTGTTATCCATGAAAAAGCAAAATATGATCATTCTGATGAAGAGACATCTCTTCACCAAAATAAAAATCTTCAAAAACAAACACATGAAACACCGATAAAATCAACTCCCGTTATAGAACAACCTTCAGTATCTGTCTCAAAACCTCCTTTCCCTAAAAGATTACAAATTGGTAAAGGGGTATAAAAACAAATCATGATGCCTGATTATGATATGTTAGATGAGCTTAAGAATGTCTCTATAAATATTCCTTTGTTACAAGCAATCAAAGAAAATTAAATCCTTGCAAAGACAATAAGAGAGTTGAGTATAAAGAAATCGGGAAGAAAAAGGAAAGAAGTAAAAAGCACACAATTAGTTGGGAAAATTGTAGACATCATGATGGGAAAACCTACAATACAAAGATATTTGGATCCAGGAAGTTCCATTCTAAAGACACACATTAATGGTATCGAAATCACAAACACATTGGTCGATTTAGGAGCATCCATAAACATCATGAGTAAACAAACTATGGATCAATTGAGACTTCCAAATCTTCAATATACACCAAGATTATTACAATTAGCAGATAAATCTGTAATTAAACCTGATGGTTTGTTAGAAGACATTTATGCATCCTTATATTCTTGGGAATATCCAGTTGATTTTATGATTTTAACCCCCAAGAATAACTTAGGAGGACATCCATTAATCTTGGAAAGACCTTGGTTAGCTACAACTGATGCTTTTATCAGTTGTAGATCTGGTGATATGTTTATGTTTGATGGTAGTTCAATGAAGAAATTCACATTATACCCACCAGAAAAACAATAAAAGACGTAGAAAATGAAGAATGGATGGATGATGACAATGACATCCAATCTATTTTTACTATCTCTCAAATTAGAGAAGAAAATCAGATTTTAAATTCAATAGAAAATAATGAATTGTCTTCACAATGTGAGAGTAGTCAATTTTTCAGGAACAATACAATATTGAGTATTTATCATCTAGAAAAATGTCTTTATATTCTATGGAAGAATTTGGCACTTCTTCAATAGAAAATTTTCCAGGTAAAACTTTAAATTTGAATAAAAATTCGGGAGAATTCCAAAAGAACAAATTAATAGAAACATTACAAAAACACTCTTCCGCATATGCATGGGAATACACTAACATGAAAGGAATTAATCCTGAGACTTGCATGCATCACATATATATTGAAGAAAATGCCAAACCAATCCGACAACCTCAAAGAAGAATCAATCCAAACCTAAGGGAAATTGTAAAGGAGTAACTACAAAAACTGTTGAATGTAAACTTTATTTATCAAATATCGGACAATCAGTGGGTTTCACCTTTATTAATTTTTCCTAAAAATAATGGAAAATGGAGAGTATGTATTGATTATAGGGAACTAAATAAGGCCATCTTAAAAGATCATTTTCCATTACCTTTCATAGATCAAGTTTTAGATACATTATTAGGGAAGAAATGCTTTTCATTCTTGGACAATTTTAGTGGATATAATCAAATTCAGGTAGCACCTGAAGATCAGGACAAAACCACTTTTACCTGCCCATGGGGAACTTATGCTTATCGAGTACTTCCTTTTGGATTATGCAATGCACCGACAACATTCCAAAGAACAGTATTAGGTATTTTATCTGATTTAATCATGATTGTGTGGAAGTTTATATGGATGATTTTATAGTCTATGGAAATTATTTTGAAGAAGCCATTGAAAATTTGGAAAAAGTTCTCATAAGATGTAAGGAAGAAAATCTCTCATTAAGTCATGAAAAATGCTTTATGATGTTTACTGAGGGAATTGTTTTATGACACCATATTTCAGGAAATGGAATAAAAGTGGACTAATATAAAGTTGAAGTAATTTCCAAATTAGCAGTTCCAACATGTCAAAGAGATGTTAGAAGTTTTATTAGTTTCAATGGATATTATGGAATATTTATAGAAAACTTTACAAATATTGCATCTCCACTCTTCAAACTACTTACAAAATATTGTGAATTCAGTTGGAATCCTGATTGTCAAAAAGTCTTTGAGAATTTGAAATAAAATATTTCTGAAGCATCCATCTTAAGAGGACCAAACTGGAAATTTCTTTTTCATATCTCAACTGATGCTTCAGAAACAACTTTGGGAGCTGTATTGGGATAGAAATACTTGACTCCTTATGCTATTTAATATACAAGTTCAAATTTGAATCCCATAGAGTTAAACTATATTATTACTAAAAATGAGTTTTTAGTTGTTGTCCATGCCATTAAAAAATTTAGACATTACATCACTGGCTATGAAACTTTCATTCACACAAATCATTATGCAATTAGATATCTAATGAATAAATCAATCACTAATGGCAGACCCACAAGATGGTTATTATTATTGCAAGAATTCAATATCACCATTTTATATCGACCTAGAAAACAAAACACATTCGCTGAATTTTTGTCTAGAATTCAAAATGATAACAATGACACACCAATAGAAGATAGTTTTCTTGATGAATATCTTTTTGCAATATCTAATAAATATCCATGGTTTGCAGACATTTCTAACTATTTAGCCATAGGGAAGCTACCATCATATTTGTTTCCTAGAGAAAAGAGAAAGATAATTCAAATGAGTGCATCTTATTCATGGATAAATGAAGAATTATACAATATAGGTCCAGATCTCATTATCTGAATGTGTGTAAGAGAAGAAAAAATACCTGAGATACTAAAAGCATGCCATGATGAACCACGTGGAGGACACTTCGCTTACAAAAGGACTGCTTACAAAGTTCTTCTCTTAGGATATTATTAACCTTCCCTTTTTAAGGATGCCAAGGAATATGTTAAGAGATGTGATAGTTGTCAAAGAATGGGGAAACATGTTCCTTCAGATGAAATTCCTTTACAACCCCAGTTACTTATCGAACCTTTTGAAAAATGGGCTCTAGATTTTTTCGGACCAATCAATCCACCATCAAGATAAAAGAGGCATATTCTTGTGTGCACTAATTATGTCACTAAATGGGTAGAAGCTAAAGCAATTTCTTTTGCTACTGGAAATGTTGTAGTTTCATTTCGTTTTGAGGATATTTTTACTCGTTTTGGTGTTCCAAGGGAAATTGTGATAGATCAAGGAACTCAATTTACATCCAGAATGATGCTATAGATAGTAGAAAATACAAAATCAATCATAGGAAGTCTACTCCATATCATCCACATGAAAATGGATAAGTAGAATCCTCTAATAAAGTGATTGAAGAAATCCTTACAAAGACTGTACATTTGCCTAGAAGGGACTGTGCAGAAAAGCTTCTAGAAGCTTTATGTGCCTATCGCACCACATGGAGAAGCACAACAAGACATACTCCCTACGAACTTGTTTATGGGAAGCAAGTCTTATTTCCAATTGAGTTCCAAATAAAAAATCTCAAGACAACTGTTAAGTTGGGATTCGACCTGTTAGAAGCACAAAGGCTTAGAATGGAACAACTCAATGAGCTTGATGAAATGAGGCAAGATGCAATTCAAGGACCAATCTATTTCAACAACAGATATCCAGATGGCATGATAAAGATATCAAATAAATAAAATCACAAGCAGGAGATTGGGCACTATTTTTTGATTCAAAGTTCAAAGATTTTCAGGGAAAATTTCAAACTCACTGGCTTGGGCCTTATGAGATTGAGAGAGTCTTTGATAATGGAGTAGTTAGGATCAAAACCATTGATGAATAAAGAGTTCCTCTCCTCGTAAATAGACATTTAATAAGGATCTATCACAAACCATTGACAAAGGAGGAATTTGTTAAGATTTTTCAAGATAACGCTGATATATAGTTGGTGAAGAAGGTTCTTCTCTTTCCCAAATTCAAAGTATTCTTTAATTTTATCATTTAATATATATATTTCAAAAAAAAAATGTATAAGTATGAAAACCAATCATTGATTGGAATAATTATGCAGAAAATCTAAGGTGAAAACCAAAATTATTTTGGCACCTTATATTTTCTTTATTATTGTTCTAAAAATCCTAGTTTCTTTGCATCCTTTTTGTCTTTCAAAAAGAATAAAAATATATAGCTACAAAATTGATGAAATTCTACAACTCTGATGGATTTTTGCAACTTATATATAACAAGACCTTTTTGACTGAAGCAATTGAAGAATACCCTGAAGAACACCTGAAGGCAATATAAAGAGAAACAATTTAAGGTTAGCAAAATCAAATTCAAGGTATGCAAATGAAATTTTTTATTTAATAATAAGGATGTAAACATTGGAATATGAATTATATGGTCATTTTATACACCAATTCAAAAACATTATTAACAAGAGCTGATCATATCAAACCAAAATCAAATATCAAACTCCGCCACTTAACTCGCATCATTACATGACCGCTCCAACATCAAATCCCAATTTCGTTGGTGAAATCATCCAACTCATAACGGTCAGTTCTTATTAAACTTACTCATACTCTTGATAATTTTGAAGCCTCATTAATTCATTCACACCCTCATTCATTCTAAAGCATAATTCACTCACGCTCTCATTCACCCAAAAACTTTCATCTTACCCTGCCAAGAGGCAGTCTTAAGGTAAAAATTCTCGAGCCATGGGAGTGATAGCGAGGACATAACCAAAAGGAAGTAAATTCATGGAAGGTTACCCACAGGTAAAAGAAGTACTACAAAAGGCATGGTGGCTCAGTTTTGTGGAAAAATTCGAAGGATTTCACAAGGCGGTAACTAAAACATTTTCCAGAGATTCGATGGGATGGAGGTCGAAATAGGATATGTTAAGTTTGCAATAACAAAGTATTTCTTAGCCGAAGCCACTGGACTGCCAAGAACTGGAGAGAGGTGGTTCAAAAACAGAGGAATCAAAGGTGAAGAATGGAAAATATTTATGAAAAACTCAAGTATGGATACCACCATATTTAAAAAGGGAATCCCTAGCACATCACTTAAGGGAAAATGGAGGAATTTGCTATTGATGATCCAAAAATTTATTACCTGTGAGGGAAGATTTGGATGCATGTTCTTTTATCATGTTAGGTTATCGATGAATTTTCTTGAAGGCAATGAAATAAATCTTCCCTAGTTTTTGTTACAGAGATTGAGAGAAATGTCGGGATCTATTCAAAACAGAATTAGGTTTATAGACAAAACAATGTATCATCATGGGTTCATAAAAATTCTTATCGAATTCCACCTTAAAAGTTCAGGGGATACTTGGGAAAATTTCCTAATTCGAAATCATTTCAAATAGGGAAACCAAGAAGAACCTAGTTGTGGCAATGGAAAAAGGGGAAGGGAAATAAAAACTGAAGACCCTATTGAAAGTGAACAACAATCTCAGGAACAGTCAAAGGATGAATTTCCCATTGCAGAACTTTTGGGGAAACTTAAGGGGAAAACTAGTAAAAAGAGGGAAGAGGGCGAAAAAGGAACATATACATCCACAAAAACAGAAAAGTCCAAAATAAATAAGAATAGGGTAAAGATCCAAAACCATCCTCCTGCAATAAGAATAAGTTCTAGACTTAGCCAGACAGTGAAAAATCCGGCTCCAAAAGAAATTGAATTTGTGGATTTAGAGGAGGAATCAGGGTTCCATCACCAACTCTATGTCGCCTGCCCAGAGTCTACGAAATACCCCAAATATTTACCCAATACAACAACAAATTTATGACTATATCGAGTCCTTGGAGAAGAGAGATACATAGAATACATTAGTTTCAGGACACAGAGGGAAGAAGCACAACCTCATAGTCTACAATAACCTCCCATAGTGAATATTCTAAGGCAAGAGATTTTTGAACTGGAGACACTAAACATGCATATTAAACAGGAGCATGAAGCCTAGAATTTGCAGAGCCGGATTGAGATAACTGTAAATGATAATACTCTTTTGCATTTAGGTTTATGGTTCAAGAAAATAAAGAGTTGAAAAATAAAAATAAAAATCTCAACAGGCAAATCATAAACCTGAAATATAAAATCCTGATGAGAAAACCAAGGATGGCTGTGACTAAAAGGAAGACAAATAAATTGAATTTGGATGTTTTAGCAGAAGTCTCAGGGCAGATTCTCTAGCATGATAAGGATCAACAATTTTGTGTTTTGCATGAGGACATGCAATGGTCTCCTTGTGGGGGAATGTAGAGCCTCAAGACTGCCTCAATGTTGACACTCCTTTCACTCATTTCCCTTCTTTTTGTCACCATCATTAGCTCAAACAAGTGTAGACAATTTTTTTTGACTTGGTAAAGTATTCTTATGACCTGTTTTTCATATTTTCAATTGTTCCTTATTATTAGAGTAAAATCTGCATTAGCTACAGAATTAATGAAATTCTGCAGCTGATTGATGTTTCTCTAGCCACCACCACGTTTCGATAGGTTATGAGGTATTAATGGAGCAACGAAATATATGGGAAGATGAAATATAATCTTATCATGGATCTATCCTATTCATCTGGCCCAAATCAAGCAGGAAATGGCCCAGATTTACAGTCAAACGTGCAGTCAACCTGGTGCTGAATCAAGCGAGCAAGGAGTTTGAAGCCATCACGCTTCATGATTTACTCTGCCGCGTAGGAAAACGTGAAGCAAAGAAATTATACTTTCTGTTTTAGAGTTCAAGATAAAATTTGATAGTTCAGATAGGCGTAAAATCCTCAAGATAGTTAATGATAACGTTTATAAATATCGAGCTAGTAATTGTATTGCTAATGCGAATTATTATGACTGTAATCTCAGTTAAACTCTATTTTATTTCCAAATTGAATGAATAAGCGTTATGGAGTTTCAATGCGTAGTTATTAATGATTAAGATTTGAAGCCATCTGTTGTGGAGGGCGCTTGCTGGTGAGCCCTGGTATTCCACCAAGAGTGCTGCAACTCCCAGGGGCTACCCTACTTTACTTTATCAACCTGGGGTTCGTACAAACTTGGAGGTGACAGTGCTATGTACACAACATATGCATTCTACTAATGTCATCCTCCTCCGCTCTACGAAAGGGTGCTACTTCTAGGGTTTCTCAGTGAAGTCTGTCACACTTCAAAAACTAAAATAAATTGCAGAAAGGAAATGACATAAAGGAAATTAAATGAAATTGCTGAAAAGAAATGACAGGAAAGGAAAATATGTTAACTTGCTGAAAAGAAATGGCAGAAAAATAAACTAATTTAAATTGCAGAAAGGAAAATATTCTAAAGTGCTGAAAGGAAATGACAAAGAGGAAACTAATTCTAATCACACTTAGCTGGCCAAATGGCTAAACACACTTCTACTTATCCAATGCTCTATCTACCATGATTTTATTCATGCAACTATGTATGACCTAACTAAACTTGAAAATGTGTTGTTTTACATCTTGGAGAAGAAAGGGGTAAGGGTGCTAATGGAAGGCTTAAACACATGAGGGCAAGGCTTGAAGGTGAATGAGTGGTCCTACTTTATTAAAACCTTATTATATCGCAAATTTCCTTTAGAGTGGGGAACTTTCAAATATGCGATGGCATAATTTCAATTGTGATGTCGGAAGTGCGATATGTGATATCGCAATTCGCAATATCGCAAAGATGGAGGAGCGACGGAAGTGATGTTCGGGAGTGGGAGCGAAATGCGATATGTGACAGGTGATGGGAGTGCGATATGTGATCGCATCTCGCAACCGCAAGACCGCAAAGCTGGAGAGTAGTGGAAATTTTGTTCAGGAGTGAAATGTGAAATGTGAAATGCTATATGTGATGAGTGACGAGAGTGTGATATGCGACGAGTGAGATAACAATATCACAATCGAAAAAAATGAGCGGTAAGTATTAATGAGGCAGAGAGTGTTGTGAATTACAATAAGAGAAAGGGAAATGTGGTAAGTTCAAAGGTAAAGAGAAGGGTCGGGTTTCCAATGTTTTTTTTTTTTTTTTAGTAAGCGACAAAGATAAGGTGTGAAGGGATATCACAATCGGGGTCTGGAAGCGGAAGGGCATAAACAGAGAACGCAAGAGATCTACAATTTGCGATGAGCGAAGTATGGTAGCGGGAGTTTTGAGGAGCAAGGGTGGAGATCGAATTCTCATGTTTTTCAAGTGTTTCACGTTAAAAATGGTAAGGTAACCGTGACTAATGAAAGCAAAGGAATAAGGTAGGATGAATCTTTTAAGTGTTTTTATGAATAAAAAGGTGGGTGCAGTAGTGAGAATAAGCAGAGAAAGGAGGGAATGGAGGGCGTAACAACCGTGCTTAGGTTGTGAAGATAGAGATGGGGAACGAAGTGGGAAGGAACCACAGAGCTGCTCTGGGGCTTTAACAATAATTCCTGCAATCAACCCTGCTAACTTATGCACAAAGAAACAGATAAATGAGCGATAGAAAAAATGAACATAAATCAATTTTTTGGCCTGTGGGAAGGTCAACCCTGCTCGAACTCTATTGAAAGAGATGAGAGGGGAAGGCTTGACCACAAATTTTTGATTTTTCCTCTACTCTATTACTCTCATAAGAAAAGGAAGAACTACAACAACAAACTAAAAGCAGAACTAAACAACAATGAAACTATCAGAAGTAGAACTAACTAAACGACAGAAGCAAAACCGGCTAAATGACAAAAATAAAACTAGCTAAATGATAGAAAGAAAAGAATAATAATAATAGAGAAGTTGAGGCACATGGGTTGGACCCTAACCCACGAGCCTCGCTCTCTGAAACTAGATCAATAAAATATAGTCTGTCTGCTCATTTCAGAAAGAGAATAACCTCATTAATAATTAAACGCAATAGCTTGCAAAAAATTTCCGAATGGAATCAAATCCTTCCTAGCTCTAGCTCTGCTCTATTTATTCTACAAGGCAACTACCAAAAACTCCCTATAAAATAGTGATTGAGTCCACTTGACTCCAAGTCAACCATAGATTGAGTGCACTTTGTCTTTAGTTTGTTTGGTTGCCTTTGATAGTCAAGGAGGGTGGACAACCCCCTTGAATCTCTCCAATATTTCTCAATAATTTCTTGATATTGTGCTCATTTATTCTTCAATCTTGATCTTTTAGTGGCAGGGAGCAAGTCCCTAAATTATCTCCTTCTCCAAATCTGCATAATCTGCCCAATATTCTCACAATATTCTACAAAAATAACCAATATTAGGCACAAATATGTAATTACCTTTAAACCTTCCTAAGAACCTTTTAAAGCATAAGACAACATTATTAAGTGCAGAAGGAGAGATTTAATATATCTTTTTGTGTGCATAAAGAAGGTAGATGGGCCTTGTTTTATGTCTAATTTAGAGGCCCATCACCTGCAACAAAAGAGGTTCTATTTTATTTATGTTTGTTCTTTTTAATTAGATGTTATTCATAGCCTCGTTTTTTTTTCTTAGTTTATGCTTTCACTGCATTTCGTAGTGTAGATATATGTTTTGCTTTGATTTCGTTTTTCCTGTTAGAAATTGAAATTATTTCCAAACTCTGTAGTATAGATGTTTTGTTTATCATTTTCATTACATTAGTTGTTATCAACATTTCCAGAATTTTGTAATATAGGTGTTTGGTTTAATTTTGTCATTATCTTAGATGCTATAATAATTTCCATAATTTCATCTTGTTAGAATAGATGTTCAAATAATTTGTTTTTATCATTTGATGTAGTTTCTGTTAACACAGTTCTTTGCTAAGTCATGAGTTAATTTCATAGTTTTATTTTTAGGATTAAACTTCAAAAAATTTCAATTTTTTTTTTGGTCACTACCAGAAATTCCGGAAGCACCAGTTTTATCCCTTTCGGATAGTCTATTATTTTCTTGTTTCTGTATTTTTTATTTTCATTCCAATGCTGCCAGAATTTCTGGAAGCATACTCTGTTTTTAAAAAATAAAACGAAAAAGCGCATCCACTTTAGTTAAACCACATGTCATAGTGAAAATATGCCTCAAATATTTTTTAAATATTTTTAGATCTCATAATAGGTATCATATTACAGTCAATTAGCTTAATTCAAGTCGTTATATACGTTGAGCCACATGTGTCATCCGTAGGTATGGACTGAACTGTTACCCGCCATTCCTGTCAACGCCAAGTCAGTGATCCATGTATCTAGGTACGTGTTTTTCTGAATCAAGGAGATCGTGCTTATTACACTACGTGTCATGACTGTTTGGCTGGCTGCACAACAGTGCTGCCAGAAATATAGGCCAATCAACATCAAAAACTTTGGAGGTCACTGCATGTTACACCATTTTTTTGGTCATCTAACCTATTATTATTAGATGAACCCAAGTACACCATGTAAGACCATTTTTACCCTAAGTAAAATTGCTTTCACCATATAAAATAACTCATTTGGTTATATTTAACCCAAAACAAGGAAATTAATTAAATAAATCCTTATTTATTTAATTATTTCCTAAGAACAAGTTATTTAAATAATATTCTTAGTTAAATTTGACTAAATCATCCATAAATAATTAAATAAACCATTATTTATTTAATTATATCCCCATCATTCCCCTAAAATGATAAATAAATCATTTATTTATTTATTATTTATAAATAAAGGAATTGACCCAAGTCAAGAATCCTTTTCCCTCCAAAAAATATAATAAAATATTCCTAAAAGGTGCTTCTACAATTCGATTAATAATATTTTATTCATGCACCGAGTTCTAGACGGCCCCAATATTTTGTTATAAATAGGGGGGTTTTCCCCATTTATTGGTCACCTTCATTGCATTAGATCACTCTGGATCTACTCTTGGTAACCATTTTCCATTTTGCTTTGTGAACTCCCATTGAGTTCCATGTTTGTTTTTCTACACCACTAAGAGAGAGAAATGTTAGATCTGAAACATTGAGGACTTTCAAGAACCCATCCCACTGAGGAGAACCAGAAAACACCTTTCTTGTTTTCCTCTCAGGTGCCCCATTCTTTAATATAATATAAAATTCTTTTAAAAACATTGTTTCTTGTCTTGTCTATTGGATGCATGGAGCCATGTTGTATTTTATCTGCTTAATGTCTTTTGTGCTTAGATATGAATTTGTGCAGCAATTCTAAATATATTTTGCAGCCATAATCGATGTTAAAGCTATTTGTTATGCATAGCTAAAGTGATATTTTACGACGAAAGATTCATATTAACAATTGGCGACTCCACACGGGTTTTCTTTTGCGACCGCTGTCGTTTTATATATTCCTGCATATCCAGCTGTTTCAGACCTTAGGGTTTCTCTTCCATTTTCTGTTTTTCCTATTTTTATGGTGTTTTTCACCCCTAAAAACTCTCAAACAGTCAAATTTTTAACTTCCGTGTGTTTCTGGCCATATTGCGCAGGTGACAGACATCAGCCGCAGCTGAGACGACAACTTTTTCTGAAATCTGCCGCCGAAAGAGCCGGATCTGCAGGTCGCACTTATCGGCCCAAAAAGTGCGACCTGAGCTTGAGGACGCACTTTTCTGCCCCAAACCTACAACCTGGACTGAAATCAGGTCAGAACCTGCGACCTGCCCTTTTTCTGCAAATTTTCCAGCACTTTTTCTGGGTTTGTTTGAAGCCTCTGTCAGGGTTTTCCAGCCTCTGTCTCTGCCCGTTTAGACCTGTTTCTGATCTGCTTTACTCAACTAAGATGGAATCTTGCCCCTTAGGGCTCTAGTACCCTCCACTTTTGGTGGGAGAGTCTTTGCTATTTCAGACGTCTGAATTTTCAGAGTTTCAACCTTATTTTCTCAGATCTGTTACCTTCGTTTCAGATCCTTTTAGATCAGCTCTGCTCCCTCTCAAATCACCTCATATCGTTTTGTTTGGGTTCATTTTTAAGGCCACTGCCTTGTCTCTTCTAGTTGTAGCTGATCTCCTCCTTTTTAGCAACAACCTTGCCTCTGCCTCTTTGCTGTTCTCTGCACCACTTTTCAGCAGATTTCTCCTTTAGATCCCAGTCCCTCCCGAAATTTGATCTATTGGCCTCTTTTTCGCGTGGTTTGCTTAGTTTTTTCCCCCTCTCATAGACTAGTTTTGAGAGACCCTCCTTCTTGGGTTAAGTTGTTGCATTGGTAGCTGTTCATTTTCTGTTCTTTTAGTCTTATTTACTGCAGATTTATTTTCAGTTATGCAGCACACTTTTTCTTTTGCTCTCAAAATGTCTGGGTTTAAACAATTAAAATTAACTCACGCCACACACTGACCCTAAGTGAAGAAGCGCCTGGTTCACACCGCCTGGCAAAGACTTTAAAATCAATTGTCACTGCACCTCTCTGCCCTTGACCTCACTTGATTTTGTCCCTGCCCTTGTCTGTTTTTTTTCTTCTTCTCATCATCATTGCGCCCCCAAGGCGCCTTTCTCAGATACTTCTTGGCCTTCACCCTTAGTTTCCACTTGGTCGACTTCCTCCTTCCCGTCGTCATCAAGTAAGTCCTCCCCCGAGTCTGCACTCCGACTCTTCTTCTGATTGTTTGGGTTCTCTCGCTACTTCTGGTTCTCCCTCTTTTACCTTCACCATGTCTAGTTCAGGACGTAGCCCTAACCCCAGTTCTACCGCTGGGTCCATTTCCAGTGGAACCACTATGGGACCTACCTCGACTGCCCCATTACTCCCTTACATGGCCGACCTCAGTCTCCCTGATTTCAATCAGCTGATTAATGATCCTATTCACCACGATGTTAGTTGGCCTCCAATGCCAACCAAGCTCCCCTCCGACATTCCCAAGTTCGAAGGCCTTGCTAGTGAAGATTCCTCTAACCATATCCGATCTTTCCACATGTGGTGTTCCTCCAATTCCATCACCGATGACTCCATCCGTCTTCATTTGTTCCAGCGCACGCTTACCGGCGAAGCTTCCAAATGGTATGTTGATCAAGCCACCTCTTCCCATACCACCTTTTCGACCATTGCCCAAACCTTTTTATCTTATTTCCAGCTCCCTCTCCGATACGACACTGGTACCGAGATTTTAACCTCCTTCCGTCAATCCTCTTCAACCCGCCTTTTCGCTCATGTCCAGGAATGGCGGCGTAGAAGAAGCTTATGTTGTGCTCCTCCCTTTGAAGATCGGGTTTATATGGACTGGTTCCTTCGCTCTCTATTACCTCCCATTGGAAAAGATGTCGCATCCCATTTTCCCCAAACTGAAGAAGCTGCCCTCCAAATAGCCTTGAAGTATGACCTTATTTACGCCCAATCTGGTTATGTTTATACCGTCCTTCCTGACCTTCCCAAGCCCGATGGCCCCAACGCCTCGGGGGCATCTCACACTGCTGACGATATCATTGGAGCCCTGTCACATACCTCTGCCCAACCTCTTCCGGGCCATGGTTTCCCTCCAAGGGCTAGCCCCTATGGCACTTTTTCCCCCCCCGGTAGCATGTATTCAGGATACGACATACCTCCTCCTTTTGCCCACCCTCCTGCTTACCTCACTGCTACCCACCTACCCCCTATCCGTATCCGCAACCTGGTGTCCCAGCTCCCCCAGCCTTTGGACCTCCCCCTCCCTTGCCTTTTCCACCCATGCAACCGCACTTATTACCCCCTCTAGGGCAAGTCTTTGCACAGCAGGGGGCACCTAATTTTCTTCCTTCTCAAAGAAAGAGGAAAGGCAATCAATCGGCCCCTGGTAATCATGGACCCAATCCTTCAAGTATTGATCCTCACACTGCTACCCAGCCACAGGGTTCTCCGCCCAAGCCAAACAAGCCACTTCGCACCAATAAGCCTTGTTCGTGTTGTGGTGTTTATGGTCATTACACTCACGATTGTCCCTTATTACCACAAATGCGGAAGATGTGGGATTCTCAGGCCACCGTGCGAGGCCAACATTCCTCTCCTATTGTCTCTCCTACCCCAGCTACTTCTCAACCTGCTATGTTTACCGATCCTTTCCCTCAATAAGGATTTGTGGCCACTCAACCCCCTCATGCCCCGGTAACCACTCAACCTTCCCCTTCTGGTTCCTCTGATTACCAGATTCCTATGATGTCCTCTGACCCACCCCTCACCGTCGACCTCAACCTTCAAACTCGGTCCCGTCAGTATTCCCCACCTCCTACTCTGTCTATCTCCGAGTCTCAATCGTCCGGTCCTATAGAGCCTCTATCAACACCCAATGGTCCCTTGCAACTCCCTCCACCCAAAGCCGAGGTTCATCCCAAGACTCCTAAGGGACCATTACGTCGAAATGCTGCCTCTGGTCGGGCTGCCCATTCATACAACATATAGATGCTCTGGCCCAATCTCCTGCTGCCATTTCAACACTGGAACTCCTCCAGTCGTGTCCTTCTCAAAAGAGGGCTCTACTATCTGCCGTGGGTGCTGTAGATCCTGCTGATGACCAATTGATTATTTTCCATGCCCGTCAGCCAGACCATCCCCCTCTCCCTCCTTCAGTTGCTTTCCAAATCCCAGTCAAAATCCGAAACGCCAATGTCGCTCGGTGTATTATTGATGAGGGGGCATCCACTTGCATAATGTCCGCTTCGGTTTGGAAACAACTCGGATCCCCTGAACTGGCCCCTTCCACCATCACCCTTCGTGCATGAGATGGCCATGCCTCCCAACCCATTGGCCTATTCCGTAACTATCCTATCACCCTTGCCGAAAAGACTGTTTGTGTCGACGTTGAAGTTATTGATGCCCCTCTTGACTACAACATCCTTTTGGGGCGTAGTTACACCTATGCCATGTCTGCCATCCCATCCGCAGTCCACCGCAAGATGTTCTTCCCTCATAATAGAAAGATTATCACCATTGACCAGTTGACTTACCATGAACCAAAATCTCAGACCTCCCCTGAGTCCACCATCTCTACTGTCACTAACAAGCAAACTTTTGATCCTTTGACCAGTGTTTCCCCCGGCGTCTACAAAGACTCCTCCTTGCTTGGCACCTTTTTCGACTCTCCTCCTGTCTCTGATCCTAACTTGGCGAATGTTTGCATGATGCAATCATCTTGGGCTAACCTTACCGCACCCACTTTGGCTAGTCAGCAACCTCAACCTCAACCAGCTCCTAGCCCTTCGCCCCCGTTAGCCACCCTTCTTCCTTCTGAATCTTCTTCTACCGCCACTCCTCATGGGTCGATTTCACCTGAAATCCACCCCCTTGGCACCATTCCTCCTGGCTATTTCCATGCTGGTCAGATCCCTTTCCTCGCTCCGCCTCCCGGAGCTTGTTCGGTCCCTACCTTGGCCACCCTATCCCTTCCCAACTTGACCTTGGGTATAACCGTCTGGTATCTTGACCCTCCAGCCACCACCCTGCCAGGTCAACCTAAACCATATATTACTTTGACCCCGGTTCAACCAATCCCCACGACGTCTCTTGCTACGCTGGTACCTCAATCACCTCAACAAGCACCGCCTCTTGTTGCAACCGCTTCGAGTAAAAATGGCAAAGCTCGCAAGGGGGCATCAAAGGAAAAACCTACCCCGCCCAACCCTGCCCCTCCTCGGCCTCCCAAGAATCCCATCCAGTGTGCTCTGTGTGATGTTATTGGTCATGCCACTCATACCTGTCCTGAATTACCACCTCTCAAGACCATGGTTACTGAAACGTTTCCAGAATCAGACATCCCAGAAGTCCATGTCACCATACCGGATTCTACCCCTAAACTTAAAAACTTGCGCACCAATCACCCTTGTTCTTTGTGCAATTTCCATGGCCACTATACCCACCTTTTCCCTCGCCTTGACGAGTATCATGCTTCTTTAGCCACACACCACCAATTCGAAGCCGCCCTCACCTATAATCCTTCTTCCCTCACATCGGACCACCTGTCTACCACGATTACCATTTCTCCTCCTGATACTGAAATGACCGAAACTTCAGCTACCATTTCCTACCTTTCCTCATCACCGCGATTCTCGGATACCAACCCCTTAGTACCTTCCCCCGATGCTTCGCCTGATAATTCAACTGCTCACTCTGTCACCTCACATGACATCGTACCTGTGAGCCCTTCCCATCCCAATCAAGAGTCTCATCCCTCTACCTCCTCAGGTCAACCTCTTCCATCCTCTCTTCCCATCTTCCAGTCCGATGAAGACATCATGGAAGCCATGACCAACCCTGATTTTCCATGGGACGATATGCACCAATATGCCCTCGAATCCAAAGACTTCATTCCTGATAAAGTTGATTGGTTCAAAAATCCCATTCCTGCACCTGACACTTTTAAAGAAGGCAATATGGCTAATATCTCTCCCACCATCAAAATCGACATCTCTGTCAAGCCAGGTATTGAAGAACATATCACCATGGGCGCCCAATGCACCCGAGAAGAAATTGAAGCCTACACGAAACTCTTCAAAGAATTCCGTGATGTTTTCGCCTGGTCATACTCAGAAATGCCCGGACTCGATCCTGCCATTGTCGAACATCACATCGACACATGGCCTGACGCCATTCCAGTTCGTCAAAAGTTGAGACCCATCCATCCTTCTAGAAATGAAGCCATCAAAGCTAAAATCGACAAGCTCCGGCAGGTTGGTTTCATTTACCCCATTGAATATACCACTTGGGTGTCTAACCTAGTTCCCGTCCTAAAAAAAAAGGCACCATTCGTGTTTGCAGCGACTTTCGCAATCTAAACAAAGCTTGTCCCAAAGACAACTTCCCCACACCATTTATTAACCAAATCATCGATGAGTGTGCGGGGCACGAGATTCTCTCCTTTATGGATGGCTTCTTCGGATACAACCAAATTGTTATCCATCGTACTGATAAACTTAAAACCACATTCATTAGTCTGTGGGGCACTTTCGCATACCGAGTCATGCCATTTGGCCTTAAAAACGCCGGCGCCACTTTTCAACGAGCCATGTCTTATTGCTTCCATGAACTAGCCCATATTATCCTTGCCTATTTAGACGACCTTACTGCACATTCTAAACATCGGGCACAACACCTTCATGACCTGCATACCATTTTTCTCCAATGCTGCAAGTATAACATTCGCCTTACCCTTTGAAATGTGTCTTCTGTGTTCCCGTCAGTCGTCTCCTTGGCTTCATCGTGTCTAAAGACGGGATGACTCTCGACCCTTTCAAGGTTCAAGCCATTCTTGAACTTCCTCTGCCTCGTACCTTACGCCAGCTACAAAGTCTCCAAGGCAAAGCTAATTTTCTTCGCCGATTTGTTCCTGACTACGCCACTACCGCACACGGATTCCTTAGACTTCTTCGATCTCACACCCCTTTTGTTTGGGATACATACGCTCAGGATTCTTTTGATGCCCTCAAGCATGCTCTCACATCCGCTCCCTTGATCCGTCCCCCTGACTTTGACCGAGATTTCATTCTATACATCTCCGCTTCCACCTATTCAGTTGCTGGTGTCCTTATCCAGGAGGATGATAACGGTGTCGAACATGTGATCTATTATGTCAGTAAGAACCTTGCCGGTCCACCTATGTCCTACTCGCATGAAGAAAAATTAGCACTAGATGTCGTGTTCTTAGTCCAAAAATTGTGTCATTATATCCTCATGCGTTCCACCAAGGTTCTGACTGATTCCAACCCCATGGCTTTCCTATTGAGTCGCCACATCCTCAATGGGAAGTACGCCCGTTGGGTCGTTATTCTCCAAGAATTCGACCTTCAATTTGTCACCCCAAAAAGTAAGAAAGGTTTAGTCCTAGCTGAACTCATTTCTAATTTGCCTACCCGGACGCAAGATACTCCAATTAATGATGCTCTTCTTGATGAACATTTGTTTGCCATCACCACCGACGATCCTTGGTACGGTAACATCCTTACTTACTTGCGAACCCAAAAGTTCGCCCTTCACCTTGATCGTGATGCTCGACGATGTATCCGACACCAAGCCTCTCGCCACCTTCTAATCGGCGATGACCTTTATCGTCACGGCGTAGATACGGTCCTTCATCGCTGCCTCACCCACGCTGAAGCCGAGCAAGTCCTAAATGCCTGTCATAGTGGCGCTTGTGGTGGCCACCTCTTCGGCCTCGCCACCGCCCAAAAAATCATGCGTGTTGGGTATTTTTTGCCTTCTCTCTTCAGTGATTGCATTGATGCAGTCAAACACTGTTCCAATTGCCAACATTTCGCCCCCAAGGCGCGAGCTCCTCCCGCTCCTCTCCATCCTGTCGTCACAGCCGGTCCTTTTTGCAAATGGGCCATCGAGTTCATGGAATGTCGACCCCCATCTGCTGGTAACCACAAGTATATCATTGTGGCGGTTGACTATTTCACTAAATGGGCCGAAGCTATGCCTACGTTCAACAATACGGCAGCCACTGCAGCCCTCTTTTTCTTTAACCATGTCATTGCCCGATTCGGTGTTCCAAAACAGTTAGTCTTCGACCATGGCCGACATTTCGAAGATCAGATTTGGCATGAGCTCTCCTCCCTATTGGGTTTTGAACACCAATATTCATCTTCCTATTACCCCCAAGGTAATGGTCAAGTTGAAGCGGTCAACAAAATTCTTAAGACCATGCTTCAACGAACGGTGAATAAGCACAAAACAAATTGGCATCTCATGCTCTTCCCTGCTTTGTGGGCCTATCATACTTCTGTTAAAACCGCCACCAGTTTCACTCCTTTCCAACTTGTCTTTGGCAAGGAGGCCATCTTACCAATCGAGTGTGAAATCCCTTCCCTTCACATGGCCGTCGAACTTCTCCATGATACCCAACCTCTCGAACAACAACTTATCGTGCTTGAGCGTGCCTCTGAAGACCGTCGTGTTGCATTGCAAACTCTTGAAGCGGCCAAAAAGCGCACCAAAGCTTAGTATGACCGAAAAGTACACCCTCACACCTTTCATGAAGGTGACCTTGTTCTAGTATACGACCAGGCCCACGATACCCTTGGTCATGGGAAGTTCGACTCATTATGGCTAGGTCCTTATATCATCAGTAAAGATCTTGGGAAGGGAGCATATCTTTTAGAGGACTTTGAAGGCCACCCCCTTCCTAATCCTCGCAATGCACTCCATCTTAAGAGATATTACCCTTAGCATTTCCCACTCGAAATGCATGTTTTATCTCCTTGTAGATAGCCTGCGTATGTTTGTTTTTATCATTCACTACTTCACCAGGACACATGTTGTCCACGAAGTCTCTCTTTCCCTCTTCTCCATATCGAATTTCCTCACTTACAACACTTTTCCTTGGGGCACCGCTTGGCCTCCATATTTATTCTTGTTCGTGTCGATTTCCGTCATGAGATACCATTTTGTACTCATGTTTTTTTTTTTCAGGTCCCCTTTGGACCTTTCATCATTCCACCATCATCATCAGTGTCTACTTGTTCGTCGCTCTACTATTTTCCCTCGTGCCTTAGTTGGGGTTCCCTTATTACCTCACCCATGGCAGACCTACTTCTGTCGACATCAACTCATTTATTCCAGAAGTCAGGTCTAGGGGGTAGTGTACCATTGGTTCGAGTTCTTCCCAGCATGATCATGATATATACACTTGATGGTCCAGTGACGCAGCAGCTGCTATTGGTGATTCCCGGGCATGTGTGAGATGTCTCAACCCTCATGAAAAGGTGGCCCTGCAGGTAGCCCCCCACATGCCCGGATGACTTCATTTCCGCCCTTGATGCAGCTCCTCCCATTTGATGATATCAGCCTCAACCGCTTGTGGCGCCTCTTCGATTTTCACGTATCAGTCAGATTTTGCAAGCCCTTCCCTGCGTGTAGGGGGCATTTGGGTGTATTTGTATCTCATGTACTACCATATTAGTGTATAAGTCTTGACGATTATTCCAGGCATCGCATGTATCTGGGATTCATCATGTTAGTTATCTGGCTCATGTTTAGGCCAATACATGCTTCATCATTGCGATCCGTGGTTTTCCGGGCGCCTTATTCTTTGTACTTTGTCTCGGCGGGCATAGGTATGGCTCCCCCACCGCCTTTAGCACAGGTACCACTTCATAAACTAGAGACTTGTTGCACCTGTAAGTCTCATCTCCTCAGGGTCTAATCCTTTAGCACATCAAACAACATTACATTTCTCTCTCTCACTTCCCTTTTGATATCTAGTGATTGAGTTCTTACAACGTACTTCGGTCATACGATTTTCTCCTAACACTCGTACGTTGGGGGGAAATCTGTTACACCATATTTTTGGTCATCTAACCTATTATTATTAGATGAACCCAAGTACACCATGTAAAACCAATTTTACCCTAAGTAAATTTGCTTTCACCATATAAAATAACTCATTTGGTCATATTTAACCCAAAACAAGGAAATTAATTAAATAAATCCTTATTTATTTAATTATTTCCTAAGAACAAGTTATTTAAATAATATTCTTAGTTAAATTTGACTAAATCATCCATAAATAATTAAATAAACCATTATTTATTTAATTATATCCCCATCATTCCCCTAAAATGATAAATAAATCATTTATTTATTTATTATTTATAAATAAAGGAATTGACCCAAGTCAAGAATCCTTTTCCCTCCAACAAATATAATAAAATATTCCTAAAAGGTGCTTCTACAATTCGATTAATAATATTTTATTCATGCACCGAGTTCTAGACGACCCCAATATTTTGTTATAAATAGGGGGGTTTTCCCCATTCATTGGTCACCTTCATTGCATTAGATCACTCTGGATCTACTCTTGGTCACCATTTCCATTTTTACTGGAATTTCCGGTAGCACCTGTTTTAACTAAATTTTGACACCTGTCAGCAAATTTTACCGAGCTAGTTAAGGATGGATAAGAACCCATAACCAAATGGATAATACAAGTGATGGTGAGAGGTGGTTATGTGGTTGTTGGAGGTCTTATTAAATGAAGCTACATGGTTATTAAAGACCCAAGACACAAGGAGATAAATCAACAGAAAAAGGGGCAACATGACAACACACTCAACATTCCGGCCCAAAATTCTTCTCTTCTTTCTTCTCCATCTGTTCTTTCTATTAGATTTCTATGAGATAAGGTTGTAATGTCTTTTGACACCTATTTAATGTTAAAATTAATGTTTCCTTCTTTTTAGAAGAGATGGAGTTGGTTTCTCTCTTGCTATATATACCACTTGTAAATACTATTTGCAGGTTGGATGTTGGTCTACTTGAAGATTGAATATAATAAAAAACCTTTTTGCTTCATGCTGGAGGATTTTGTGACTCAAGGAACATCTAATGTGTGGTGTGTCTCTTTTATTTGTTAATTTCTTCTAAAATATGAATTGCAACAACTAGTAAGGTCTGAGTGATAAGTTGTTAAAGGATTTAGCAGTAAATTACCTGCTTTCAGTTTTCTGCAAGTTATATGTGTGTTATAGAACATGTTAGTGAAGATTTCATAAAGGATTTGTGGAATAATTTATACATGAAATCTATTTTCTGAATGTTTTTTGCTTTGCATAAACAAAGTTTGTGTAAAGAGCCATCATCATAGTTGTGTGACTGATTTAGGATAGGAATATTTCCTGAAATAGGTACCAACTATTCATCTTCTTTCACTAGTTTAACTCTGCTCTGTATACTACCTTTACCCACACAATTTATACTTGCCACATCTTGCCAAATGCATGAAAGCCTTAAAGAAAATAAAATCATTTCAAAATCTTTGAGAAAGCCATCCCACCACTCAAACAACCCCTTTAAAATTTGAAATGAACTATGATGTGTAAGGCTTACTTCTTATGCAATCAATGAGTGACTTCTTACGCTAACAATTTCATTTTCTGAATAGTCATAACACAGAGATAATCATAGTTTTGTTTTTATGCATCAGTGATTTTTTGTAGATTAGTTCTTATTTTGATAGTTTTAGTTTTCAATTAAATTCTTTTTGTAAATTTAAATAGTCTTGTTTCTTAACAACGATTTATAAATTTCCTTTCTAAGCATAATAGTGTAAATATTTTCCAAGTAATTCCTTGATTCAAGTTTCATTCACATAAAATTTCCAAAAAGACACAAAAATATTAAATTTGCCTCTTTTTTCGAGAATTTTAAAGTTTTCTCAAATTCATCATTGGTTACTAACAGATAAATTAGTTAAGATTCTTTTAAAAGTTTTTAGGGGCAAAGTTACACTTTGATTTAATTTTCTCTCACGAATTATAGTTTAGTTTTCGAAATTCATTTAGGACATCTTCAAAAATGGTTTTCGCATATAAAATCATTATAATAAAATAAGTAAGGAAGGTTTCTAGCATATATAGTACACTTTCACTTCACAATATTACCAACTATGGTCGATAATTTATGATAGCAATTTAAGAACATTAAATTGACTAAAGAATTAGGCTTTAGGCTTATTGCATATATTATATTTTCATTCCTTTTAAAATCATGCGCTTATGGTTCTATCACGTGGCCTGACACATAGACCCCAACGCTTTACTTAACACATATTTCCATTCTGTCGGGATCCCTCTTACGGGATGAGCTGGTGAGGCCCCACACATATGAGAATGTGCATCGTTTGGCCTTATCAAACACGAAATCCATGCCACTATATCCCAGAGCATTCAATTCACAACCCTTTAATAAATGTTAGGATTAACCCAACAGGACAACTCATCATAAAGTAGCCCCCTCTTATTGCTTTTTCATTAGTACACGATGACATGCATTCCACGTAAGTATACATCCTAGTCATCTCGTTTGGATTTAAAATTGAGTAGCAAAAATTAAACGATATTCGTCGGGATTCAACCTTACGATATGACATAAGGAGACACGTCACATACCAGCTATTAATCTTACCCAATGAACATATGCCCTCTGTATTTTTGAACGTCGTCGGTATAAAATATAATTGAAAGTCACGTCATTAGTTGTAATGCATTTTCTTGTTACTGTGAATGATCATAATGACTACATTTATAACATTCTTACCACTTTTTAAGTTTGATTGAACCCTTTTTATGCCAATTTGTGCTCTGTTTATGGTAATTCTTCTTACCCTCAATATTTTCCATTATAGGTGAATTCTCAATGAAGCACCCATCAAGAGGCTACTATGGCCAAAGGAAAGAAGAAAGCTCAAGTACAGGTGTCGAATGAGCCTTTCAAATAAGAAATTAATGAGAAATTACTAGATACATTCCTATTTTCTGATATAGTATACACAACGAATTCTGGTTCTTCATCTTGGAATACCATTTATGAGCTATTCAGACCAAGATTGTTATGCATAATTTACGATTACAGACAAAAGTATCTTCCATAAGTCTAGTGGGATGGTCTAGAACAATAGAAAGCAAAGAATATAGAGTTTACCTTAGAGAAATTGAATAATTGAAAGAGGCTTACTTGGAATCCATCACAAGCTTTACTCTCCTCCTGACTTGTAAGATCCAATTGCAGCTCTGAGCGTTATAATTAGAACCTCCAGATGCAACCAAAACAAGCCAAGGATTCACAACATCTATGTAGCATAATCCAATTACTCTGTTCAATGAATCAACGAGGAGTTGAAATACATGAATGTAAACATAAAATAACACATATAGGAAAACAATGTACTCTTTTTATTAATAGAAGTAGGAGAGAGTTTATAACCAAGAATAGTAGTTGATATTGTAGATATCTCCCCAAATTTACTTGTCCTTCCTTGTCACAAAGCACACCTCAATGTCACCCTAATGCATGAATATGATAACTATCTTAGATTCAAGGTAACATCATGAGGGTCTGATCAATCTCCAAAAGCCAATCCTGATGTTGTGGATGGTAGTAAATTTATAGGAGAGGGATGGTAGTTTAGGAATTCTTATGCATTTACCAATCTAAGCTTGAGATCCACTTAAGATTGAAGGATGAGCTTAAGGGATAAGAGGTGAAATATCCAAGATAGGATCAAATGGGACTCGAGCTTTTTATCCATAGTAAATGGTTAAAAAAACCCCTGGAAGCTTCTCGAAGAGGAACCTTTGGATATATTTTTTATTTTCCCAAATTTCTAGAATCAATGCATCCTTAGCAAGGAGCAAGTTGTTATTGATAAATGCAGGTGTATGATATGAATTTAAAAACTTGAAGGTCCATTAAAAATTTGCAAGTAAGTTTATGTCTTGCGGGCGATAGATCAAGCTGTAAAAACACATAAAATTTAGTGTTGTTAAAAGTCAGTTTATAGAAATAAAACAGATAATATGAACCATACACAACAACATAAAACAACAAATTGATAACGGAGTTCACCCCTCTTGGGCTATGTCTTCGGGTCCAACTTCTAATGTTGGGCCTCTTCAATATTTGCTCAAATATGTAATTACATCGGTTTAAAATGCTAAAAATGCAAAAATAGTGCTGCAAATGGATTTATAATGCTCAAAAACCCCTATTTAGGCTCTTCTTGACCTCAAAAGGTTAAAAAATAAGTAATTTATGCCTCCTTGATCAAATTCTACTAATTGCTATGCAAAACTGCAAATCTAGAAAATCATTCTACATTTTCCACCTTTTTTCCAACCACTAAGTGACAAATTCGTCTGGCGTCAATGAGATTCTTGTGAAAAAAGGGGAATATTGTCACCTCCTTAATCATGGAAATATCCCTTAAGCAACGGATATAGTCACATCGAGGCCATGTGGCCGGGGGTTGAGATAACCGCTGGCCCCCGCCGCTCCACTCCCCCTAGTTTTGGCGAGTGGTCACATAGTTCTCCATAGGGCCAAGGGCGGGGCTAACTACCTGCCACCGCTGCTAGAGCCTCCCCACCTTTTTGTCGTTGGTCATATCAATTTACGATGGGATCGAGGCTAGGGCCAAGTGCCCCGCCCCTCCCGCCAAGTCTTTCAATGTGGTCATATGGCCTCCCATGGGACCCAAGGAAGGCGCTGAGTCCCCGACCCCTTCAACTTTGCTCCGTTGCATGGTCCTATGCACTATGTTATGACTCAGGGCTAGGGTTAACACCCGACCCCTCTCCCCCATATGTTCCATATATAAAATTTAAATATAGCTTGGTGACCATGACTATTAAGAACTTGTGCATGGTCTAGTGGTAAGGCGCAGAGTTGATGCCTAATAGGTCGAGGGATCAAACATCGTTGAGGACTTCAAGACACCTTTGCAAATTTTTTCCCAACCACGGGGCACCTTCACATTGGGCCATGTTGCGGCCTCTATTTGGGCCACTTTACATCAACAAACAAATAAGAATTTACGAATTGCCTTAGTATGGTCCCTCCATGTGTTAAGCTCGGATTGGGTCGCACAACCTACTATGCATGCCCAGTCAACTGCTGATGTCAGCGTACCGTCTTCCCAGTCAACAACCTAGTCAACCCTACTGCACAATTTTTATTTGTTTGGCCAAAACTTCAGAACATCATAACTTGAGCATACAATTTTGGTTTGAGTTGATTTAAGCGGCGTTGGATTTAGAATGATGAGAACTATGATTTGGCGTTGGTTCCGAGCAATTTTGAGCACTTTAAATTTTGAGTATTTTTCTGATCCCCTGGATAATTTTTCCCCACTGGAAGCTTTTGGACCACAAAAAGGCTATTTTTAGTCAACAAATAGGTGAGGGTACAACTCCCTCACCCTGCCAATCTCAATCCATTTGGCCTTACTTGTATTAGTTCCCTCGAGCACCATGGTGAGTGTTGATATTACACCAAGAGTGTTGCAACTCCCAGGGGCTGCCCTACTTTACTTTATCAACCCCGGGTTCATACAAACTTGGAGGTGACAGTGTTATGTACACATAAGATGCATTCTACTCGTGTAATCCTCTTTCGCTCTACGAAAGGGTGCTACTTCTATGGTTTCTCAGTGAAGTTTGTCACACTTCAATGAAACATAAATAAATTGCAGAAAAGAAACTAAATTAAATTGATGAAAAGAAATGGCAGGAAGGAAACTGAACTAAATTGCTGAAAAGAAATGACAGAAAGGAAACTAATTTAATTTTCGGAAAATAAAGGAAACTAATTCTAACCACACTTAATTTGGCCAAATGTCTAAATGCACTCTAATTATCTTATGCCCTATCTAACATGATTTTATATATGCAACTACTCATGGCCTACTCTAATTGAAGAGGTGTTGCTTGCAGTTTGGAGATGAAAGGGGCTAAAGATGCTAAGGGAAGGCTAAACACAGGAAACAAGGCTTAGAGGAGTGAAAAAGGTGTTTGAACTTTATTAAAGTGCATCATATCACAAATATGATTTGGCGTGGGAGGCTTTGAAAAGTGCGATGGCAGAAATGCGACGGGAGGACGGAAATGCGATATGCGATATGCGAAATCACAATCGCAACATCGCAAATTAGTCGGAGTGGCGGAAGTACTGTTCAAGAGCGAAATGCAAAGTGAGAGGTGTGATGGGTGATGGAAGTGTGATATGCGATGGGTGACGTGGCAGGAGGACCAGTGGCAGAGTGCGATAAAAATATCGCAATTGACAAAAAGGAGTGGTATGTATTAACGAGGCGGAGAGTGTTGTGAATTGTGATAAGCGAAAGGGAAATGCGGTAAGTTCAAAGGTAAAGAGAACGGTTGGGTTTTCAATGTTTTTTAATAATAAGCGGCAAAGGTAAGGTGTGAAGGGATATCGCAATTGCGGTCTGGAAGCGGAAGGGCATAAACAGAGAACACAAGAGATATGCAATTTGCGATGAGCGAAGTGCGATAGTGGGAGTTTCGAGGAGCAGGGGCGGAGGTCAAATTCTAATGTTTTTCAAGCATTTTGCATTAAAAAGGGTAAGGTAATCGTGACTAATGAAAGCAAAGGAATAAGGTAGGCTGAATATTTTAAGTGTTTTTTTGAATAAAAAGGTGGGTGCAACAATGAGAATAAGTGCAGAAAGGAGGGAATGGAGCGTGTAACAGCCGTGCTTAGGTTGTGAAGACGAACATGGGAAATGAAGCGGGAAGGCACCACATAGCTGCTCTGGGGCTTTAACAATAATTCCTGCAATCTACCCTGCTAACTTATGCGCAAAGAAATAGACAAATGCGCGATAAAAACAGTGAACATAAAGCAATTCTTTGGCTTGTGGGAAGGTCAACCCTGCTCGAACTCTATTGATAGAGATGAGAGGGGAAGGCTTGAACACAACTTTTGGATTTTTCCACTACTCTATTACTCTCATAAGCAAAAGAAGAACTATAACAACAAACTAAAAGCAAAACTAAACAACAATGAAACTATCATAAGTAGATCTAACTAAATGGCAGAAGCAAAACCAGCTAAACGACAGAAATCAAACTAGCTAAATGACAAAAAGGAAAGAATGATAAAAATAGAGAAGCTGAGGCACATGGGTTGGGCTCTAACCCACGAGCCGAGCTCTTTGGAACTAAATCAGTAAAATGGAGTCTGTCTGCTCATTTCAGGAAGAGAATAGCCTTGTTACATTTCTGAAAGTTTAATCACTGAGTACAATAATAAAAATCTTAATAGCTTGCAGCAAATGTTTTGAATGGAATTGAATGGACCGGAATGGACCAGAATCAACCCTAATTAGCTCTTGGTCAACTTTATTTATCCTCAAGGGAAGCTACCAACAACTCCCTCAAAAATAGTGTTTGAGTCCACTTTGACTCCAAGTAAACGATAGATTGAGTGCACTTCGTCTTCAGTTTGCTTGGTTGCCTTTGATAGTTAAGGAGGGCGGACAACCCCCTTGAATATCTCCAAGATTTCTCAATAATTTCCTGATATTGTGCCGATTTATTCTTCAATCTTGATCTTCCATTGGCAGGGATCAAGTCCCTAAATTATCTTCTTCTCCAAATCTGCATAATCTGCCCAATATTCTCACAATATTCTACAAAAATAACCAATATTAGGCTCAAATATACAATTGCCTTTAAACCTTTGTAAGAACATATTAAAGCATAATAAAACATTATTAAGCGTAGAAGGAGAGATTTAGTATATATTTTTATGTGCATAAGAAAGGTAGATGGGCCTAAGAAAGGTTATATGGGCCTTATTTTATGCCTAATTTAGAGGCCCATCATCACTCCCCTACTGAAACCGTTGCTCATCCTTTGAGTAACTTGTTCATCCTCCTTGCCTTATGGTTCTTTCTGCATGCTGGCTTATTTCATTTTTTGTTTATTGGCCCATGCGTTTCTCCCCATACTAATCTTCTTGCTACACCTCTATCTGCAATTCTTCTTGCTACACCTCTATCTGCAATTCTTCTTGTAGGTTTTGCATGGAGGTCCTCAGATGCCTTAAGCAAATTTGTTTCACATGCCAAGAGGTGGTGGATCCACCTTTTATTTTTATTTTTATTTTTTAATTGCATGCAGAATAAACTCATAGTTCTTTTTCTGTGAAGTGTGTTCGCCCTTGGTTACCCCTTTGGCACTCCTTGTCTTCCATTACATGAACTTCTTACTACCCCCTTTCTCAAGTGCTTTTTACTTTTGTCTTGTTCCTCTTCTTGGTGGAAAAAGTGAGGCTAGTTGCTAGATAAGGCAAGGTTGCCCTACTACTGATTTTTGCTGTAAAAAACTTTCCTTCTCACACTTTTAAATGTTTTCTTACGCTAAAATAGATTTGAAGAAAGGTTTAGATGACGGTGTTACACTGAAATTTGTCACCATGACGTTTTAGTGTCTATATGGGTTCATCATTACTCATATATTACTCCCTTAGAAGTCTACAACATCAAATTTCCTAAAATCAAGCCTTGAAATTGAGAGAAAAGCTCATAAAAGTCTTAAAAACACTTGTACCACACTTTCTCTTAACATTGCCTGCGGTACCACACCTTTTGTGAAGGAAAACTGCGGTACCTACTGCACGTTTTGTGTATTAAAGGTGCGGACACCTGTAAAAGGTAAAATGAAGGCGAAAAGTAACATTTAGAAGCCCAACAGTCAAATCTGGAAGCTTCTAGAAGCAATTATCTGGTCGAAGGTTCACTCCTATCATGTATGTTCATTCCTCCATTATGGGAGCCTACCCCTTGGTTTATAAAGCTCAATCCCTTCAAAAGAGGATTCTATCCCCTCTTATGTGGAACTACAACCTCTTCTCTTTTCCTATAAATTGAAGCTTTGGTTCAGTTTCAAGGGTACTTACTCAGACTGAAGATTGGGAGTTAGAGTTTGAGAATTTTTGAGGAGAAATGTTGTAGAAACTCAGACTCTCTTAACTGATCATTATATGGGAATTATTACACACAGATGTGTATTTTAGCTGAGAGAGTGAAAAGCTTGTCAGAGTAAAGGAAACGCTTGTTCTGAACCCCAGGAAGGCCTGTACGACATCAAGGCAGACACGGTTGTAAGGCTCTTCTTTATTAAAGATAATACGAATGAATACCGTTTTCTCAATGAGTTCTTTAATTAAGTAGCTTGTTTATCATGTTTTATCAATGGGTTATTTAATTAATTAGCTTGTTCCTTGAATTCATTGATCATCTTGATAGATATATGATTCATGAATTAGTTTTTACTATGCAGGTGCTTTTTATTTTTTCTATGTTTGTGATTGCAGATCTTTGACGACGACTCCTTCAAGCCATTGGAAAGAAGATCAGCGCTGGACTACATGTAGGTCTCCAAAACCCCTGTTATAGTTAATTCCGAATCAAATATTATCTAGAGAAAATAGTTTTTGTTTGTCTGTTTGTTGCTAGCTGTCCGTAGGACACTTGGGAGGTATATCTTGTCAGCAAGAACGACTTATCCGTCCAACAAAACGGTGACTCCACTGGGGAGTGGATCTTGAACTTCGATTTCGTTTATTTTTGACTTGTGAATTTATTTTTTTCTAATTTTGATTGGTTTATACTAGCTTGGGTAGTTTATACTTGTAGAATCCCTAACAAATACTTTAGAGTTTTTTTATTTTTCTTTTAGTTTTCTGGTATCCACACTTTTCTTTTAGAAACAGTGCAGGCATCTCCGCTCTTTTCTTGTATAAACAGTGTGGGACTGCACCTGTTTACAATGAAACCTGCAGACCCTGTGAAATTATTTAGAAAACCTTAAAATTCTATTTTTTGGATTAGTTTTTTAGATTCTCAAAGTATACCGAGACTTGTATTTTCTGTCAGAAAGCCTTGTGTGAATTTCTTTTAGCAATTTTACAATCTCATCAGTCTCCGTTAAGTTAATTGGGTGTTTTGAATATTATTTTTTGAGAAATTCTTAATTTGATTTCCTTTGGTCATTATTTCGAGGTTTGTTTCAGTCTCTTAACAATTTTGCATATTTTTTCTTTTGTTTTTGCAAAAAAATTTCCCCCTCATTCGCTAAATTGAGGGGGGGCTAAATTGTGTCTAAGTGTTAATCGCCTTTGAATGTTTTTATTTTTTGATCTTTGGAAATCTCACCCAATTTTCTTTACTTATACTTGATTGGTTCTTAGATTACATTAGAATCATCTTGTGTTTGAGAATTCTCTTGCATAGATTACATTTGCATAATTAGAATTCTCATTTTCAGAATATGAATGAAAAATGTGCATAGATTACATTTGCATACTTTTCAAGTGAATTGTGCATAGATTACAATTGCATAGTTTACATTCTGAAAAAATCAATCGTAGATTTAGATTAGTTTTCTTTGATTTGAATTTACATGTTTTATGCTTGTTTTAGAAAACACAAAAATAAAAAATGGAATTGATTAGCATTAGTTTTTCTTGATAAAATTAGTGCATTAGAAATTTTTTTATATTTTCTCTTATTTATCAATTTTTGCATTGTTGGAAGTGAATGGAAACTCTCTCCTTACTTTAGTTAGGATTCATCGAATTGGAAAGATTACATTATCATATTCGATTGCATTCATATCCATTTACCCTTTGAGTAATAACGGCCCAAATAACACAACGCTTAATAAAATTCATCTAGTAATTTTTACATTTTTAGGGCTCTTTCCACCAACATAGCTTAGGTTAGTGTCTCGGAATAGGTTTTAGTTAACTCTCCAAGATAGTAAAACAAACAAGTAGTTGATCTTGCGGTAAGAAAATCCAATAATAGCATGTATGCTCTGGGAAGCTCCTCCTAAAGGAGTCAAGCACGAGATCATATCCGAACCAGTGAGGTAATCAATCCCACGGGGGCGTCACTGATAAAGCAATATTATATCACGTGCGTTCATATTGGGGTAAATTTTTTTAGTAAAACCCAAAACATTATATTGGACATATAACCATGGGTTAGAGGGTTTTTTTTTATTACATAGGAAATATAAATATTTTAGGGTATTTATTATTGATTTATTTGGCCAAATGGCTTGTTGTGCGGGCATGTCAAAAATAAAAAAAGTGCACAATTTTGTCATTGGAGCGCATTCCATTGCAGAGAACCATTGCCATTGCCATTGCCGTTCGATTCAGATTCAGCAGATCATAAATTCACCAGAGGCCGACCACAAATTTTTCCATTGGAGCACGTTCGATTCAGCGGAGGTTCATTGCCATTCGATTCAGAAGAGGTCGACCATTTCCATTAGATTCAGCAGAGGCGGACGGGCATTGCAGACATCAGAGGCGGACAGACTAGGGTTTAGACAGGCGGTGGATGAATTTGAGATTCGCAAGCAAACTCTCTTGTCTCTACTGTAGCTGCTGGTGATATCCGCTGGTGAGTCTAGTTTTGCCGTAGAAATCGCATTCTCAGAGCGCTAGAGCAGAATAATATCATTTTTTTCAGCGATAAAGTTGCTTCTATTGAAGGAAAAGAATGATTTCAGAGTCTAATTATGGCATCTCCATTCAGATTTCTTTCTCCTGCTCTAGAGCGGCCCAAGACTGCCTTCTCAAGCCCAGGAAACGGGAATGGCCTTCGGAAGAGCTTCAATGTCAATGTGCATTCCAAGGTTCCCGCCAAGAATCTTTGCGCCTCCACCCTAGCCAATAGCCCTGCAGAGTATCCTCAGAGAGCACCGTCTCCGTTCAAGGATTCATTTTCCAGGCAAGCTGAGGAGATCAAAGAGAACAATGGGCCTAAGAACATCAGGCCTCATAAATCTGCAAGCATGAGGTCGCCCACACCCAAAGGCATCAAATGTTTCATGGCCCCAACGTTTTCAGCTGCTTCTAAGGTTGCTGAACCCAGAAAGAGGATTTTGATGGAGAAAAATGAGACTTTTGGTCATCCTGCTTCTTCAATGCAATCACCGGCCAAACTCCTGGTGAAATTGCCATCTGTGCCAAAGCCTCAAAATTCGGTCCTGTATGAGCCTATGATGGAAGATAGCCCACTTTCTAGAGAAGAGCATGAAGAAGTTTCAGTGGACTGTATGGAGGTGGATGAAGTCCAATCCACGCCACAGACTAAAAGCAAGGCCTGCAAGCTTCTTTTTGAAGCTGGGTTTGTTTCCAATCCCGACGAGGGAAAGGAACCTAACCTTGAATTAAGCGAGGAAGGTGAGTCATTAGCCTTTCTGGCTCAGTTTCCTAACCCTGGCGACGAGCCCACAATCCTTCCACCCTATGATCCTAAGACTAATTATCTGTCTCCCCGGCCTCAGTTTCTCCGTTATCATCCAGAAAGAGACTTAGAGTTGGAAGTTGGGGGAAAAGATTGTGGGGAGCAGGGGTTTTTGGAATTTGGACCGGAAAGTGGGCTTAGCAAAGTCACAGAGATTAAGAAAATACAGTCCCTGGGAGACCGAATGGCTTCTGTAGGTATATCCACTGATTGTAGATAAATCCATGAGGTTGAAGAAAAATAAATAGCATCAGTTGATAAATCTGAGGAAACGCCCTTCAACACTGGTGGTGCAGCCTTTGAACCTAGGTTGAATATTTTTGAAAAAGAGTGGGAAATGTATGATGATGAAGATGAGGAGGAGGAGGAGAAGCCCTCTGGTTGGTTGAAAATGTCAGTGCTTTTTGTATTTTTTTTGCTGTCTGCTTCAGTTGCTTTGTTGGGATCGGGAAGCCCTGGTCTTCTGCCACCATCTCTGCAGAACAATGCATTGGCTAATGGTGAGTTTTATGCGTCGGCAGTGAATGATGTTAAAGATGTACAAGGGTTTTGTTCTGTCAAAGATATGAATCATTCTCTTTTACAGTATTCAAGGGAAAAATTCGATGTTATTGTAGAGAATGTTAAGTTCTGGGTTGATTCATCCTTGACCAAGCGAAAGGTGCTAACAAATTCTGTTATGGAAAGAACAATGGAGAACTCCTTTGAGAAAACCCATAACAGTGGTATTGAAGGAATGGGTAATCATCTGGGCTTGGAAACTATTGTAGAAAGGTATATCAAGGACCATAGCCTTTCCTCCGATGAGGGCATATTGGAGAAGGGGAGTAGCACAGAGGCTACTCTGAAAGGATTCGATCGGTTTGTTGCTTCTTCAGTTCATAATGAACATTCCACCCAAATATCCAGTGCAAGGGAGGGAGGGCATGCTCTAGAGGGGAATACTAAGCTTGAAGCTGATCTTCACAGTGCATCTGAGAACCCGTCATCCTCTGGAATGCAAAAAAAAGACAATAAGGTTGGAGTACAAGAACATGGAGATTTAATGCCGTTATCTTCTCCAGAAACCCTTCCTCGTTTAGACATACCTTTATCCTCCTAGTCTGACATAGATGATGAAAACGATAGATACGGTTTTGAGGAATCTATGTTCTCATATTCTTCATATAGAATAGACATTTCTGCTGCTTCTGAGGAATCTCTGCCTATGGTTCATTCTGAACAAGCAGATAATATCAATGAAGCAACAGACATTGATGAGATTCCTGAAACTACCGTCGTTCCTAACCATGACCAGAAGTTTGCATCAATTGTCAGCGAAGATTCAGAAGTCAGTGAACCTTGGTTTCACAGAGCAATACAAAAGTCAAGCAAGAATCTGAGGCACTAGACATGGAAAGCCAAACACCTGAGAATGTGACTGTTGAAGATGAAAGTTACAGTGCTTCTCCTTCAAATGTAGATGGTGAGTACCTTGTGAAGGAGTTACAATTCATAGAGACGACTGACTCTATGATTTCCCAAGTGGAAGAGAGAGCACTAGAAGAATCTCCTTCATCTGCTGCAAGAGACTTCATTGGTTCTGGAGTTGATGCCTCCACCCTTCCAAATAACTCAGTAAGAGAGCTTCTGCCTAGTCCAACTATAGGTTTATCAATTCTAGTAGCTACTGCATTAGCTGCTATTTATTTTGTTTCTGCCTCTAGGAGAAATTCTAAAATCCCTAGTGAAGTTGGAGGGAAATCAATTAAAGCAACGAAAGAACCAGGAAACATTTACTACTCCCCATACTCTAGGGTGCAGTTTATGTCATCCACTCAAAACAGAATAGAGAAGCAAGTAAATTCCAGGCTTTCTCCACCTCGTGTGGAATTACTTGCCGAGTATTTTCCAGGAGAGATGAGCAGCTCAGATAGAAGTATCATCAGTAGAGCGAGTGCATATGACAATATTGCTCTAACATATGAAAGAAGGTCAAGAAGAGGAGACAACATATCCTCTGCAACTGATCAAGAGTATTCAGTTACACCAGAGTTTTCCACAGATTCACCTTCTTATGGAAGCTTTACAACTTATGAGAACATTGTCTGAAAAGAGGGTGGTCGAGATGAGGAGCACAAGGTAGTCACCCCGGTGAGAAGATCGAGTAGAATCCGCAAGCAAGCAGTATCTTCTCTGTGATGTGAAGATGAAAACAAAGAGGGTTTTTTATATCCCCTGGTTCACATGGCTCATCCTATCTGATGAGCAATATTTATTTTATTGTTCTTGGGCATCATTTTACGTTTCAGAATTTAATTACTGCTTAAACGATGCATTCCTCATTGGAATGGCGACAAGGCAGCAAGATTACATATGGGTTGTCTTAGTGCTCTGTGATTAAATTATTAGTTACTTGTGGATTTAACTGGTTTTTATTTGAAGGGAAAAAACTAATGTACATATGGGTTGTCCCGGTTCTCTGTAACTGAACTGAATTAGTTATTTATGGATTTGACTGGTTTTTATTTAAAAAAAATGTAATTTAAATGTAATTTACTTCATATAATATAATAAAATCATTCATTACCTGAGTGAAATACTTCATATAATACTCCTCTTCTTCAAACAAATGCAAATGCAGAATCCCTTTCTAGTTTAATTTCCCAGTTTGTCATGGTCACATTGTAACAAGTTCCTGTATGATACTGTTTCCTCCTCACCTTCGTTTTTATGTACCTTATATACCCTTGCAATTGTTGGTTCGTCTTAAGATTCTTTTCAATTTGAATAGCGGAGAGATATTTCGAGTTCTGAAAGTCGGTATCTGCAGAGAATTTTACGGTGTCAATTGAGATTGGCGGTGTGTCACACATATATGTTATGATGTTATGATCTCCAACACAGAGAATAGCTCCATGGCATCGTCTAAGCCTAAAGGAAAGGAAGAGTTCTTCAGTAGGATTAAGGTTTTCTAGCTTGATTTGCCTAGTTTTCCTTTTGTGTTCTGTTTCTTTGTTTGAGGTTTTGAAATGTTTAACAATTTGTACATAAGAAGTCGGTGTTCATGAATTCTTTATTTCCATGGACACATAATGCAGAGTCGTCTTCTTCTTGTGTGTGAGAGAAAGGATGCATTTTGGGTGAGTCATGAGGAGCAGATGTAGTGGGTCTGGCCTAGCGCTTTGCAAGTATGCTTGGAACCGAATTTATATAGAGGGAGTCCGGGAGAAGAGGGTTTTTGTATGATTAGCTTTGGGTTTTGTTAATCGGAGTCTGAGTTCTTGGTTGTTCTTGCATAAAGGGTTGAGCGATGGATTGCCCTTGTTAGGTGGCAATTGCTAGCGATGGTTGTCCTTGTTAGGTGGCAATTGCCAACAAGATATGTTGGTAGTTCAAATCTGATGAGAAGTTGAATACCAATATGGTATGAATGGATGATAAATACAAAATTTAAAAAAAAAATGAGGGGAAAGGGTTTGCCACAGTTATCAATAGCCTACAGTCTCCCCCTCCGCGCTTGAGTTATGTTCTCTCTTTTGTTTAAGGATTGATGTATGTTGCTTAGATGGTGGGATAAGAGTTGTAAAATTAAAGTGGCCAGTGCAGAGCTCCCAAGCTTGGTTCCCCCTTTTGTTTAAAGATCAGTCTGTGTTGCTTAGATGCTGAAATATGAGCTGCTGTAAAGTTCGTAAGTGGTCAGTGTAGAGCTCCTAAGACATTATGAGAACATGGGTGCCGAAAAGGCATGAAACTATGTTTAAACCCAGAGCTTTGCCAAACCCATAATTGGAAGAAAAAGAACCAAAATTACTACAGGCAGCTTTATATTTCTTTAAAATTTTTATGTCTGGATAATTTGATTATCAGAGTATCTTCTATTCTGCAATACAGGGGATATGATTATATGTGTATATTTGCAAGTTTAATTTTTTCTGTATGTTCCTTTCTGCCACACTGGGGATATCAATTTATGTTTGCATTTGGGGATTTGATAATTGGAGTATATTCTAATTTGTCAAGCTGGGGAAGCCAGGCATTCTATTGGACAGTTTCTTTGACTGCATCACGGAGATTGCTGCAGCGCTGACTCTTACACGGATGGGTGAGGCTGGCTGCAGAGTTGACACTACAGCGAGGCTTGCCCAATGGAGAATAGAAAATTTGGCTTCTTATACTTCCTACAGGAAGTCCGATCCTTTCAAGATAGGGGTGTGGAATTGGTAAGCATCTTTATTCTGTTATTAAATCTATTTTTTCTTGAATCCTGTGTTGGAAACTTGCATTTTTTAGTATGTATTATGCCAGCTAGATGAGATGCCAAAAAGAAGTTATGTGCAACTTCCAAGTTCATGAAAATTTATTGTGTGAGACTGCTTGTGAAACGTTGGTGATTTTATTTTTTCAGTTATCTATTTGCTATAGTAAAAGAGTAACAAGCTCTGCGATGAGCATGGGAGGATTTTATCTTTTTTATTCCTTGCAAGATTTGTAGATGTTTTAGACTTTCTATCATGTCTTAAGTTGGCTTTACTTTTCTGATTTTAAGAATCAAATCATTAGTTCTAAGAATCTGGGTTCAGTCATCAAGTCCTATATTTTCGACATTTTATTCCTGATTTGTTGGTTTTTGCGATCTGAATCTCTCTGAAGGTTGATTTTGGCATCATAGTTTCTTTTGTCTTAGTGTCAAGTGAATATCTTGCTTTAATTTCTTCGTACTTCTTGCCTTTGGACATTTTATTTCAGATTTTTAGGTTTTTGATCTGTGCATTACCCAAGGCTTCTCTTCCTTCCTGGGCCTAAATTATATTTGTTTGGGGGTCAATGTGATTTGATTTATGATGAAGCCAAAGTTCATTTCCATTTCCAATGTCAATTTCCTGCATCATTGTGTTTGTAAGCTACATTTATTTGGCCACTATACTCCTATTTGACCATTATTCTTCAGCCCTACTCTTCTGCTTGATTGCCACTTGATTTGAGATCTACAAAATGAGCGATTCTTGTTTCAGTGTCATGGCTATTGTTTGAAAAAATGTGACATATACATTTTACCAAGGTCTCCTATTTGAAAATATAGGGGCTAGTAACATACTTGGGTCATTGTCTCCCCTCATTAAACTTTATGAGAAACCTCACCCTTCAATAAGAACGGTGTTCCCCAACAACTCTTCATATGAAAAATCAAGGAAGCATCCCCTTGAAGTAATTTTTATAGATATAATTTGCAAGAAAAACATGTTTAAACAAACACATTTTTATTAGAAGTGCAGAATTATGGCCTTCCTTTTAAATTTTAATAACTGGGCAGAATATTTCCAGTCCTATGATAGGCCATTTGCTTTCAAACTTAAGAGATATACTAGCTACAATTGCATCTACTTTCCCTTGTTCTTCATGCCACTTATAACTTATAAGTTATAACCTATGAAACCAAATCAAACAACAACATCAATATCATAAGCATTACAAGATAAAGAGCAACATCAATATCATAAGCATTGAAAGATAAAGAGTATTTTGTTAATGAATTAACCAACCTCTTTTGGTTAGAATGTGTGTGTCAGGAAGAACTGATTTAATGTTTGTGATTGCATTTTTTTCTTTTCAATTATTTTTTCTCCCTGCCCCCTACAAGTATTGATAATGTACTATCTTAAATGTACAATTTTTTTACAGATGAGGGAAGGGGTTGCTTAGACCTGATTTAGATGACATGAATCATAACACTGGTTTTAATTTTGTAGGCACATTTCAATAGAAAAAAGTAAACTATCATATGCACGATGTTTTCCAGAACCTTCAAAGCTGTTGAAGGAGCAACCTCCAATAACATCATTTACTGTTCAAATTGTAGGGTATCAAGACTTTCAGTAAAGGCTATGGTACCTTCTGAAAGTTCAAAAACCTGCTGGCTATCGCCTTCATGAGGGTTAAGGTGCCTAGAGGGTTTTCCTTTTATTAGTCGGTCGTCTTTTTCTGGTATTTTGTGCACAATTCAAGTTATTGCATTAGGAATTCTGAGCAGCTGAAAAGAAGGTCGGTTCAGGGAAATTGCAGCTGCTCATTTTTGGGCGGTTGATATTTTTAGCAAGATGAATGTTGTAAAGTCACAGGTCTGGCAGCTTTGTAATCGTAAGCGTTATTAGACTAGGGGAGGAGGGAGGGGCATAGATCCAGAGGCAAGAATACAATAAAGGGAGTGAGTTCCATAGGTAATTGATCCACACGAAGGAGCCCCTTTTTCTTCTTAGATTTTTCTGTGTTTTTTTGGAGAAGAGAGAGGGAGAGAATGAGTGTGCAGAGTGTGAAGACTCGTGTGGGCAAGTATGAGTTGGGACATACCCTTGGCGAAGGCACCTTTGCCAAGGTCAAGCTTGCCAAAAATACAGAGAATGGTGAAAACGTAGCCATCAAGATCCTCGATAAAGAGAATGTCCTCAAACACAAGATGGTGGAGCAGGTACCCTCATCCTTATTCATCTTTAATTTAATTTCTTGTTTTTTTTTCGTTTTTTTGGTTTGTTTTTTTAGTGCTAACCTATAGAACAGAGCCTCTTCAAATTCAAAATTTCACCCCTTTTGTTTTTAAATTTTGGACAAGATGTCCCAAATTTCCAAAAACGCCCTTCTGTTTTTTTTTTTTTTTTTTGGTTTGTGGTTTAAGCGCTAACCTATAGAACGGAGCCTCTTGAAATTCAAAATTTCACCCCTTTTGTTTTAAAATTTTGGACAAGATGTCCCAAATTTCCAAACACACCCTTCCTCACTCTAACCCAAAAATTTCTAACATGCTCTTTTCCATTCTAGGTATTGCTGTCACAACATGCTAGAACCTCCCTTTGACTGAGAAGTTTTGGGTGAGGTTTCTATACTTTAAATAGAATTTGCACTTAGCCCATCTGCATGAAACGTTCTCTATCCTTAAAACCCAAATAATGTTTATGTTTGTAGGAGATATAACCCAAAACTTTCGAACAGGCTCTTTTCCACCCTAGAAGTGTTACAGTTACAACATGCTAGAAGCTCCCTTTGACTGAGAAGATTTGGTCGAGGTTTCTAGCTATTAAACACAATTTGCACTTAGCCCATCTACATGAAATATTCTCTATCAAGAAAACCCAAAGCATATACTTTTTTTAATGTTTACAGGAGATTTAAAGTTTGAAACTTGGTGGAGATACAAAACACTTATGCTTGGCAACTCACCGAGATCGATCAACAGACAGATACATGTATATTTTCTGTGGCCTCTCGAGTTTCACCTTGTGATGCCCTTCACATGGGTTACTATATATATATACCTTGTGGCACCTTTACCTTGGATGATGGGTTCTTAGGTATGTTTTGCACTGGATTCAATTTCTTGGTCATTATAACTAATTGTCATTGCAAGTGCATAGTCATAGACGACATAGGCCCTGCTTACAGAGGCAGACAAGTGAGAATAGGGAGCTTGAGTCCATATAATCTTTTGAAACCCTAGTTTACTTTCATTTAGGGTGTAACATCTTTGATGTTGTAAAAGCTTGCTCTGTATCAACTTACTGCCAAGGCTTCTTTGGTTTGTGCTGTGACATCATAAGGTTGAGTAGGAATTTTTGTCATTGTCTTTAGATAGTGCACAACCAAGATGAAAACAGCTGGTCAAAATGAAATCTGTATAGGAATTTTTCTTACGTGTCTTTGATTCCTTGAGTTCTTAGAATTGTTGTCAGCAATTTGTAGGATATGTTGAAATCTTGGATATTTTCTGTTTGGTGGCATCAAATTTGAATTTTCCTCCTTGGTTTGAAAATGTAAAAACTAAATGGTCAACACATGAGATAGGCACATAGAGTGTCCATTTCAAGGCCCAAAACTTCTGTGACTTCTTGTAGTTATATATTTGGTCTAAATTACGTTAAGGTGAAAACTTGACCTTTTTCTTGCCATCTCTGTGCTTTACTTTCAAGACTTCTGTTTCTGAAACCAAATGAAATTGCTAACTTTGAAGCATAGACAGACAATTTTAAACATAAAGCCCCCACTATGGCAATACATGAGTTTGGTTGCATAGAATCTTCAGTCCTTTGTTATTGCAGTGAACTGTGTATAGGCTATTTGTACTGAATGCTACTTGGTTATGTGGGAAATGATTTGCTGATTGATGATCACTAGGCTCTATAGTTCAAATCTCATAGCATTAAAAGACATCGGAGGTAAGACACTGAAATTGATATATGTGTTTCTAGCTTCTTTATAGAAGTGCTATTATGGGTTCCAAATAACAAAGGGACATATCTGCAAGCTTCTAATAAGTAGACTGTAACTCTGGTTTAAAAATTGAAGTCTGGTAAAGGCAATCCAACTGGTAAATACCTTTGAATGTTTTAAAGTAAATATCTAGTTTATGAATTAAAGTAAATGCCTTTTTGATTTGATGTATTTTGTGTAATCTCACGATTTTAGTGGATATGCAACCTCACTATCTGGGGGTGGGTGAAGTTCAGACACGTGTGATGGTTCTCACAATATAGACATGTGTGATTTTGATCAGATTGTTGATATCTATTTGTTTCTTTCCAGTGTGAAGTGAGAAAATGGGCCAGTAGGCCAGTCTAGAGGAAATTCCACTGCAGACCATCCTCAACCTAATTCTATTCCGAAGATTCAAAATGGTGGGCACATTCAAAGGCAGCAAACAGGGGGAAATCCCATTGCAGGATCCTCTCAACCTAATGTTAATGTGAAGAGTCAGAATGGTGGGAATACTTAAAGGCAGCAAACAGGAGGAAACCCCACCGTGGGCCCCCTTTTTTTAACATTCATTATGTCCCACATGTAGCACACCTTCCGGCGTTCCTTTGCGCCTCCTGGTGCAATTGCTAGTTTAGATGTTTCCATGTATGTATGTAACAACATCTATGTCATACCAGGTTGTAGAGCACCTTGTTACTCTCGGTGCAATTTCCAAGAAAATAATATATTTCTTTTGGTACACTGACCTTCTAATTGATGAAGTAAAACTTATTATGAGTGTGCCTTTCGTCCCTAAATGTGTAAAATTTTTACAGCTAAGAATAACTGCAAGTAAATCTAATTATCATTTAAAAACAAGAAGCCTCAGTAGGTCATTGTGGATCCTGCTTCAGATATTAAAGATGTAATGTAGAATAAGCCTAGAACCTAATTGCTATTGAGGCCATTGTACCTCAATAAATTAGACTGTAGAAAACAATTATTCGAGTGACACCTTCCATTAATTCCATTTCAGCAACAACAATCTCAGTTGTATACCATGAACCATGCCGTCAAAATTTTAAGGTTTAGGGTAAATAATTGAGATTGTTTTTGCTGAAATGGAACTGATGGGAGGTGTTGCTCGAATAGTTGTTTTGTACAGTTTAATTTCTTGGTGTACATTTGGATTACGTGGTTCATGGTATGTAACTGAGATTGGCGTTGATGAGATGGAATTGATAGCAGATGTCTCTTGAATACTTGTATTGTACAGTGTAATTCCGCGATGTACATTGGCCTCAAATATAGAAAAGAAAGTATAGGCACTAAGTACTCACTCCTAGATGAGGATCTAAATTGGTGAGAGTTAGTCCTAGCTATTTAGTATTGTTTTTATATTACAGTACCATTTCCTATTAACGGACGACAGAAGATAAGATAAGACTAGTTTTATTAATGGCAGTGGGCGACAAAAAGATAGGTCAATGGGGCTCAAAAGTACACCAGTTACAACATACTATGGGAGTGCCCATGACTTGTCATTAGGGATAGATGTAAAAAGTAGAGGGAGAAGAAGCATCCACATCTATATCAATCACTCTAGAGCTACTGATGTACTGCTTGATAATGTCAGCTGGGGAGTGTCAATATATAGTCTACATATTTAAATTAGTACTGGAAAGGGGTTTGGCAAATTTCAGCCTTGAGTAGGGTTTGATTCCCAACTTGAATCATAATCTAGAATGAGATTCTTGATTTTGGCCACAATGAAACTGTCTAAATTAGCTAATTTGTAAGTCTACTTCAATTGTTACCAACCTATATCCTTTCTAAGCTAGATGATAGGTATCACGGGTTGTTACCAAATACAAATATTTTTTATTATATTATTTTTGAGCTCCGAGGATTGGCTTGATTGGCCTTGGAGTCAGACATTGAACTTCTCAGAAGTGGGATGTCACGAGTTCAACTCCTGTGATTCCTTTGAAGTGGGATGTCACGACTTCAACTCCCGTGATTCCTTCGGGGTTATGAACTGTAATCAATACTGATGGTCTACCTGGTTTACCATTTATGAATACTCAAATTCCTTTGGGGTTATGCACTCTAATCAATACTAATGGTCTACTTGGTTTACCATTTATGAATACTTGGAAAGTGACATGTATTTTTTATGTATTGTTTTTCTATTGCTAGTTAATCAAAAATTAAAATTAGACATGATTAAATTGGAATAGGTTCAAAAGCAAGGGCTTCTGTGGAAGTGAAAAGAACTAATGGAAGTCTATGTGCTTGTGCGTTAATGACCAAGCCTTAAAGTATAAAATTGTCTAGGATTTTGATGTATTGAGTTGTCTAGCTAGATGCAAATATGTCTTGAGTATATCTGTGTATCATAGATAGCATGTTCTAAAGCTTATTAACAAAATAATTTTCAGTTTGTTGTTGCAAGATTTGATTCTTGAGGCAGTATGGTTGAGCATGGTGATTGAGCATTTAATATCGTCACGATGTCTTGACACCTTTGGTGACATAAGAGAACCTTGATTTGAAAATGACATTTATAATAATCTTGTGGATAGATAATAATGAGACTGTCAAGGGAAGTAATCTATAGACGGTGACCTATGTGTCCGTGATTGACCCTGTTTCACATTTGTATACTAATGTTTAATGACAACATGACAGATCTTGCTTTTGTCACAATAACCTTGACATCTGTATAGCAACAATCTTCTTTGTGACATGGTGACAATGATCCCCTTTTGTGAACACTGTTGAAGATTCATCTTGAGGTTGTTGAATATAGTTGTTACAGTAATTATGACTGAATATTAATCTTGAGGTTGTTGAGTATAGTTGTTACAGTAATTATGACTACATCTCCAGTGCTTCCAAATGGGCCTTGAAATTTCTGGTATCATTTTGAAAACACATTCTTGTCTTAAGCTAGTGAATATTGGGCTTATTAAATCTTCTCCAATCCAACCAAGATAGCGTTGTGACACCATAGATCCCTCCAAATGTGAAATCCCATCTTTGAAAGATGCTTACTGAAAAACTTGGGGGTAGACCTACCTATCATGTTGATGTTGGCAAGGTTCACAAAACATAGCCACATAATACCATCCATTTGAACTTGGGGGAAACTATCTACAATGCTTACAAAATATTTTTGATAATCCCGAAAACAAGAAATCTAGCGGTAAGAGCTCTTTAAATCACATCACCAAGCTTAAAAAACCATTAATGCCATCCACATGGGTCGTTTCCAAATGATGTCTTAATAAAATATACCATGGCGCTCTCATTAAAACACTTAAATTAAAAACAACAAAGAACAATGTTTTTAGTTTTTTTTCATTAAAGCAAAGGGAGGGTCTCATAACTCTCATCCTCACCTTGCCTTTTCTTCTCTATATAACTCTCCGAAACTGTAACTTTTGTTGTTCCACCTTAATAAGACACTAGTTTGGGTACATGAGATTGTAGTTGGATTTTTGAACAAGAAGCTTTCAAAGGGAAGAGGGTCTAGACTTGTGATTGAACACCTTATTTGGTGCAAACATATTCATGAAGATTGATCAATTGATTTTTCATCATCATATAGATCAATTTCTATGTCATTTTATAGACATGCACATAATCAATCTTCCTAAAACATGGTTGATCTTTGTATGCCTTAGACCATTAAATGCCACAAATCATAGTGAGATGTGCTTGAGTGTGGATTGAGTAATCACATTGTCGGAATACTAATATGCATCTCCTATGTATATCACAAGAAGAAAGGTGAATTTTAGAATGCATGTGGGGTGATAAGAGAGGCATCATGTCATTATGTTAAGGATATAAATATAAAGGGGTATAAAAAATGTTAATGAAAAAATGGATACCTACAATATCTAGTGAAAGTAGGGGGTCTTTAAATTGGGAAAATGCAATGGGTTAGTATTGGTAGGGGGTTAAATAAAATGATTTTTAAAGGTATTTTCCAATATGTAGTCAAACTAAGGGTATTTTTTAGTATGCCACGAACGCATGTGCTATGCCATAGGTTAATTGAGTGACACCCCCGTGATAAATCCTTCCCCATTGGGAATGATAGAAGATATACAGGTATTAACAACGGTAAACCTCGGATTGACCATTGTCGAGGAGCCTGGGGTCACTTGTCAGTAAACCTTGGATTATGTCAAGGAGCCTTCAAGGGGATTGAGCTTTGTTACTCTGCCCTTGCGTGTGTATCAGATCGTAGACTGTTCCCCCAGGTATATGTGTTCCTGTTGGTGACCTTAGTGGCCATAAAATTTAGGATTATTTCCCAAGGTGATGGTGGAGGGAAGATCCCACTGTACCTGGAGCAGACATCGACTAGACTCACTTGGACTCTCTAGAGGGTTCTCTTCACTCGAGATGTGTTAAGTGGAGAAACTTGCACCGGTCTATTTCATTAAGCAGGTTGTCGGGGTAACTGTTCCAACCGCCATTTCTGCATTAAAATTCTACAATGTTGGATTTCATCACCAACTAGTGTTTTTAGTGCGGGAATCTACTGTTTGTTTTTGGTTTGACTCCTAGATTTGATAGCGCATGTTAATTTGTTTGTTTTTAATTTTAGAGACCATAGGTGTGAATTGTGAATTTTAATTGTTAGGTGCGAATCGTGAATTGCTAATTTTAGTTTTAAATTGTTAATAAAATTCACTGAAGTTGAATATAATGGCAACTGTTCCGGAATTTACCAAACAAGGAACCCCTCTTAACGAGAATCCTAGTACTTTTCCTTGCTTTGGAAATGTTGGTCCTCCTTATATGGCTACATTTTCATTACCTGGATTTACAATAGGTTTACCAATATGGTTATTTTCAACTTCGTTGGCCCTGAATACTCCAATTGTTCCACCTCAACAGAATGCTTCACCTCAACAGAGTTCACCATCTCAACATCACCAACCTTCTGTTGACCCTTTACCTTCTTGACGCTAGTAACCAGGTGGCTAAGAAGAAGAAGAAAGGGAAAAAGAAGAAGAAGAAAAATAAGAAAGAAGTCAACAAACCAACCATGGCTATAAGTTTTAGTAGTGTTTAGAAAACCTCCAACATGCATCGTAAACCCAAATTCCCTTGCAAGCTTTGTAAGGGTGACCACTTCCTTATCAATTATCCTGGTTTTCCAAAGGTCTTGGAAGTAAGGTCAGAACATTCTCATTAAATTTCCGTTGATCCATCAACCAATGATAGTCAGGTTCCTGGGAAAAAGGCTAAAGTTAGGTTTCCTTGTAGGTTATGCAAAGGGAGTCATCAAACTCACATCTACCCTCACATGGATGAAGCCTCAAAATTGTTGGAAAACCTTATTGTTCCATAGCAAGAACTTCCAACTGATTACTGTAAACTTTCTCCCAACCTACCGTCAACTAACAGAGTGATTGATCTAATTCCAAGTACATTCGATCCCACTCTTCCATTGAAGAATGAAACTCATATCACTCAGGTTGATGATCCATTAGTTGATCAAATGGTAGACTCAATTTCACATTTAGTCGATCCCATTCTCCCTATAGAGAGTGAACTTCATACCGCTTAAGTTCTCCTTGTTACATCAGATTCTTCTACGCAAGGGGGCATTTCACCTGTTTCTACAGATCCCTCTCCAAGTACCGAGGTCTTTTCCTTTGATTGGAATAGACTGACAGAACCTCGTCTTCCTTCCTCCATCCCTTTCCAAATCATTGTGTAGGCTTGTCGTAAGAATGTATGCCGCACACATGTAGATGAAGGTGCTTCTGTTAGTATTTTATCCTCAACTGCTTGGAAAGCTTTGGGTTCCCCTCAGCTTGTGCCTGTTACGCAGAATCTGAAAGCTTTTAATAGAACCATTAGTGAACCTTTAGGGATCCTTCCTAAGTTTTATATTAATTTGGAAGGTAAAACTGTCTGTATTGATATTATGGTAGTTCGAGGCCCCTTGGATTTCAATTTACTCCTTGGGCGAGACTATGTCTATGCAATGAAAGCTGTCGTATTGACACTCTTTCGCGTGATGTCTTTCCCTCACAATGGAAACATTGTGACTGTTGACCAACTTTCATTCACTAGTCTTGATTCGACTACCAAAAATTTGACACCCCTAAATGTTCCTTATACTAAAGTGGTATCTACCCCGCCACGGGTTAATTATGTGGCAACCAGTCCCATGTTTCAGTTACCGATGCAAGTGAGCCTCTCACTGTTTGCTCGACTTCCTTTGACTTAGATCCGGTAATTGACATGGAAAACTCTATGGGATTATTTGAACGCGATGTTCTTATCCCTTTTGAGTCCCTTGACATGTGTTCCTTTCAGAGAAATTTTCTTCCATTTGATGAAGACCTTTTGGAAGCCATGATCGAGATCCGTCCCTTGACATGTGTTTCTTCTATTTGGAAGCCATGATCAAGAAGTCTGGTGAGAAGATTTCCTTTTACTGTGTCAACCTCGCTAAAAAATGAAAGAAAGATATGAGGACAGTGCCTGTTACTGTGTCAACCTCGTTAAAAAATTAAACATGTTGCCAAGAGGAAAGTTCCTTTTACTGTGTTAACATCGCTAAAAAATGAAACAGAGAGGAGAGGATAGTTCCTTTTCCTGTGTCAACCTCGTTAAAAGATGTAACAAGTTCCAAGAGGAAAGTTCCTTTTACTGTTTCAACCTCATTAAAAAATGAATCAGTGAGTCGATTAGGAGAGTTCCTGTTACTGTGTCAACCTCGTTAAAAAATGAAACATGTTGTCAAGAGGAAAGTTCCTTTTACTGTGTCAACCTCGTTAAAAAATGAAACATGTAGTTGAGGATAGTTCCTTTTACTGTGTCAACCTCGTTAAACAATGAAACATATCTTAGATGAGGAAATTATATTGCTAGATTAGAGATAGTAGTTTCTGAGGATGGTTCCTGTTACTGAGTCAACCTCGTGAAAAAATGAATCAGGTATGAGGATAGTTCCTTTTACTATGTCAACCTCGTTAAAAAATGAATCAGTTGGTTAGAGGAAAGTTCCTTTTACTGTGTCAACCTTGTTAAAAAATGAATAAGTGGTATGAGGACAGTTCTTTTCCTGTGTCAACCTCGTTAATAAATGAAACATGTAGTTGAGGATGGTTCTTTTTCCTGTGTCAACCTCATTAAAAAATGAAAAAGGTGCCCAGAGGAGAGTTCCTATTACTGTGTCAACCTCGTTAAAAAATGAAACATGTCCTTGAGGAAAGTTCTTTTCCTGTGTCAACCTCTTTAAAAAATGAGTCAGTAGGTTAGGTAGGTAGATTGTAGAGAGTAGATATGAGGACAGTTCTTTTACTGTGTCAACCTCGTTAAAAAATGAAACAGACCCATGAGGACAGTTCTTTTCCTGTGTCAACCTCATTAAAAAATGAATCAGTAGGTTATGTAGGTAGATTAGAAATAGTAGTTTATGAGGATAGTTCCTTTTACTGTGTCAACCTCGTTAAAAAATGAAACAGGTCACCATGAGCATAGTTCTTTTCCTGTGTGAAGCTCATTAAAAAATGAAACAAATCCTCTCCTAGTCAAATTCGAGTCTTTCATGTGATCTCGTAAATGAACCTTCATTCCATCCAGCTTTTAGTAACTAGTAGTCTACTTAGTTAGATGAAATGAAGCTTGGGGGGCATGCACTCTAGCAGGTTACGCTTAGGGGGCATTGAAACCTATCTTAAGCATAGTTTTCCTACGTTTCAAGCTTGTGTAAAAATGAAACCACTCTTAAGCATAGTTTTCCTACGTTTCAAGCTTGTGTAAAAATGAAACCACTTTTAAGCATGATTTTTCCTTTGTTTCAAGCTTGTGTAAAAATGAAACAAACCTTTTTCAAGCATAGTTTTCCTACGTTTCAAGCTTGTATAAAAATGAAACCTATCTCGAGTCTATTTCGGTTATTATTTTCAAGACTCGTTAAACTCATGAAAATCCCGAGATTATTTTGCTATCTTTCATTCTCGTAAAACACATGAAAATGCCGAGTTCTTTCTGTCTTTTCCTTCTCGTAAATTAAATTGAAAGTTGGCCACATGAGTACATTTTTATCCCTTTTTCGAACTCGTTAAAACTTACGAAAAAGCGAAAACCATGAGTACATTTTTATCCCTTTTTCGAACTCGTTAAAACTTATGAAAAAGCGAAATCTGGAGTCCTCTTTTAAGCCCTTTTCAGACTCTCTAAACATGAAAATATTGCCGAGTACTTGACTATTCGAACTCGTTAAAGGAAATAAATAGTTGTCCTTTCAGTATAAGTTTACCCCTTTTTCGGACTGAAATGGACTATTTACGAAAAAGGTATACGTTGACTTATCATGGTCAATAGAGTTCTCTCCTGTATTGTTTTATCCTTTTTCGGGCTTGAGAGACTAAAATTACGAAAAAGCACACCCATGGAGTTTTCTTAAGTTTTTTCTTCTGACTCCCTAAAAATAAAAAACACCGAGTTTCTCCTATACTGGACTTGTTAAAGTTTAATAGTAAAGGACCTGTCGATTACAAACAGGAACAGACCACTCCTTCTTAGGGTTCGATTTTAAACTAATTTGGACTCATCCGAAGGATGAGCTTATAAACAAGCAAATGTTATCCTCCTCAAGCTTGTCAAAAATAAAGAGGTACTTGCCAAAAATGGTGGGGGAAAAAGAGAGAAAACGAATCCATTTGTTACACTTTGATTTAAAAGCAGTATACCACTCTTGAACACGACACTTTTGTCACACTTTAACCTAGGTTGGGAAAATACTTTGCCTATCATTTAATCAAACCACATTGAAGGTCTTCAGCCGATTTCTGGGTATTAGCTTAGGGCAATTGTTACCAAACCATCTGCAGTGCCGTTATGTGTTCAAGAGGACAGTCAAACAAACCATTCATCTGCAAACATTTGTCTCCTTTCGCGTTGACCATCCCTGAGTTAGTCCTTGCAAAAAATTTCTTCAAGACTTGATCTACGGTTTCGTGTCGTGAGCTTGCTTACGACGGATCACTTTCTATCGACGACAACTCATCATCTAGGAAGTTGATCTAGAATCCGTCAGTACCTTGGAATCTGCATGCCTTAATGGCAGGTTTCTCACCTTCAGATCACTTATTCACGTTTCATGGATTGTACTAAGTACTTTGAGAGCCATTTTAATTATTGGTGGTTTCTCTCACACTTGTTAACAGTTCACATCATTGACTGGTAATCAAGTGGGTTCTACCATGTTCGACTTCAACACATTTAATCGCATGGATAGAATTGTACTAGTTCGGGAAGCAGAAATCAAGACCCTGGATCTAGTTTCCACCATCCAGGCTACGAGGAGTTATATTATTCATTATGAAGTAGACTATTCATTACAGATGGCTGCGTCCATGCTGTGTCTACACTATTGATGTAATATTAAAATCATTTCTGTATCAGAACAAGTTTAGTTAGTTTTTGATATGAGTATGGGAATGCCTACCTCAGTGATGATATATATATATATATATATATATGTTTTGCATTGAATTTTTTTACAGGATTTTGACTGGGGTGTCCACAGGCTAATCCTTGAAATGATAAAGCACTTCACTCTTCGAATTATCTCAGACTTCGCGCTTTAGGGGGCAATATGTTACACTGAAATTTGTCACCATGACGTTTTAGTGTCTATATGGGTTCATCATTACTCATATATTACTCCCTTAGAAGTCTACAACATCAAAATTCCTAAAATCAAGCCTTGAAATTGAGAGAAAAGCTCATAAAAGTCTTAAAAACACTTGTACCACACTTTCTCTTAACATTGCATGCGGAACCACACCTTTTGTGAAGGAAAACTGTGGTACCTACCACAAATTTTGTGTGTTAAAGGTGCAGACCCCTGTAAAAGGTAAAATGAAGGCGGAAGTAACATTTAGAAGCCCAGTAGTCAAATCTGGAAGCTTCTAGAAGCAATTATCCGGTCGAAGATTCGCTCCTATCATGTATGTTCATTCTTCCATTATGGGAGCCTACCCCTTGGTTTATGGAGCTCAATCCCTTCAAAAGAGGATTCTATCCCCTTTTATGTGGAATTGCAACCTCTTCTCTTTTCCTATAAATTGAAGCTTTGGTTCAGTTTCAAGGGCACTTACTCAGATTGAAGATTGGGAGTTAGACTTTGAGAATTTTTGAGGAGAAATGCTGTAGAAACTCAGACTCTCTTAACTGATCATTATATGGGAATTATTACACACCCATGTGTATTTTAGCTGAGAGAGTGCAAAGCTTGTCAGAGTAAAGGAAACGCCTGTTCCGGACCCTAAGAAGGCCTGTACGACATCAAGGCGGACACGGTTGTAAGGCTCTTCTTTATTAAAGATAATACGAATGAATACCGTTTTCTCAATGAGTTCTTTAATTAAGTAGCTTGTTTATCATGTTTTATCAATGGGTTATTTAATTAATTAGCTTGTTTCTTGAATTCCTTGATCATGTTTTATCAATGGGTTATTTAATTAATTAGCTTGTTTCTTGAATTCCTTGATCATCTTGATAGATAAATGATTCATGAATTAGTTTTTACTATGCAGGTGATTTTGATTTTTTCTATGTCTGTGATTGCAGATCTTTGACGACGACTCCTTCAAGCCACTGGAAAGAAGATCAGTGCTGGACTACAGGTAGGTCTCCAAAACCCCTGTCATAGTTAATTCCGAATCAAACATTATCTAGAGAAAATAGTTTTTGTTTGTCTGTTTGTTGCTAACTATCTGTAGGACACTTGGGAGGTCTGTCTTGTCAGCAAGAATGACTTATCTGTCCAACAGATTGCATACCTGAGCCTTACCATTGATATATATATATATATATATATATATATATATATATTTTTTTTTTCTTTCCGGTGATATTGAAGCTGCTGATATGGCTGTTGAAGCTTTCTTTGGTGGTTCTTAAGCTGCATGTGATAATATGCTTGAGGTCCTTTTGGAGCTTCTGAGCACAGGAGGAGGAACTCCAAGTTTGACTACCTTTGACCAGGGTGTTGACCAAATTTTATTTTTGTGCCAACTCATTGTTTTTTTGCTTGCAAAGGTTGGAGAGCACATGCATTCATTAGAGAGAGATACATGGAGAAATGCATTTTTTTTAAGGCCTACTAGCTGCCTTGTTGAAACGTGCTAGTGCTGAGAGTAATGGTGGCACGGGTTTAATGAAAATCTGTTATGGAGGAGTTTTTCCGCTGTTTTCCTTCTAAATGGTGAAAACCCAAAACTTTTTGGATAGAATGGCGGAGAAAAAGGTGGGGATGGCGGTATTAGCACAAAGCAAAGAATGGTTTTCGGGGGGGGTATAAGCTATAAGAAGTTGAATGAAGGGGGTGCAATGACGAGAAGAAGACATGTTGCAGTGGGGTCATATCAAAATATTGCCTATTTCGGACCCCCCAACTGTTAAATCCAGAATGGGAGAAGGGGTCGAAAATGCAATTAGGACCTTTGATCAATGGAAGGGCGATCACAAGGTGAAATAAGCTGCGGGCTATATTGCAATTCGGGAATTGGAATTTATCGCATTTCGGAATCGGGGATTATTTATTTTCGCATATCAGGGCTTGGGGTAGGTAACATGAATGTTTGACTATGGGAAATGTGATATGCAAAAGTGATTTCAGACATGGCAGGGGATGGGTCTCACTATTATCGCAATCGAGGATTTAAAGAAACAACAATTGCAATATCCTGCGGTTGGATCTGCGATAACGGTAAGTGATAAAGGTTATGCGAAAAGGCGGAAAGTGTAATGAAATGTAATATATATGATATATATTACATAATATATGGTATGGATTTTTGTGGGTGGGCGGAGCTATTTATTTGAATGGAGTTGAATGGTTTAAAAGGGTTTTAACGGGAATTTAAGAGCGCTGGAATAACTGCCTCAATGAGGTTTTCCACTAGTAGGTCTGCCTAGGCGCCTCAAAGGAGTTTTTCACCTAGGATCTTTTATTTTTCTCTTTTTTTTCAACCCAATGACCGCCTCATGGAGGTTTTAAATCAGTGAGCCAATCTCAGACGCCTCAAAAGAGGTTTTCACCTAAGATTTTATTATTTCCCTTTTTTTTTTTATTTCACTTTCCTACTCTACTTGAAAAAACAAAACCTTTTTCAAGTATTGGAATACTTCCAGTGGAGCCATGCACACATCAATATGACAGATAAAATCATGTGCACACTTGAAATACATGCTTTGACATGTACCTGAATAGAAGATAGAATTGCTTTGACTGCGATTGTATCAAGTACTGTTGGAAAAGAGCATGTTGCTATAACTTAATGACTGTTCGGAACCATATGTAAATATAGTTGTGATGCCCCTGGTCCACTTGATAAGTTGGATCACCTTGGATGTCCTCTTCTATTATGACATTCAAATCTTCCTCTTTTTGCCGATTGTTCTCTTGAACACATTGAGGAAATGCTGATAATCATGAGGAAACTTTCTCAACATATGATTCTGATGCCAACTCTTCATCAAGTGCAGCCCTTGATCTTTTGATCTCCTCATTTGGATCTTCTTCTTCTTGATGTTGTCCTTCAATGAAATTAAGAAAATCTCTTCTCTGCAATACATTTCTTGAACTAAGATGAATACCATCTAGATCAATAGGATATGTTTGGTAGTCATGTTGTACCTCAGAATTGTAAGTGGGCTGAGATACTTCATGGTGTGGGTTTGGAAATGGTGGTACAGGTAGTTGAGTGGGGGTGGATATATGAGATGGATATGGTTGAGGCTGTGGTTGTGGTGGAGGTGGATGGTAGGGATAACATGGAGTTGGGTATGGAGTATATGGAGGGAAATATTGAGGATATTGTGGATTTTCCCAATAAGGTCCTTGCCAACCATGTTTCCAAGATTGGTTTTGTGGTTGAGATGGCCAAGGTTGCCAAGGAGGGAGTGTGTCCCAATTAGTTTCAGATGGATGTGAATAAGCTTGAAATTGTGAAGTGGGTCCTTGCATCATATCAAGTTGACTAGGCTGCCAGGGTCTCCTTGGAGCTACATAAGATAGCTTCTTTAGTGTTTGCCTTGCTCTATTTTCTTCCTGGTAAACTTATTTAAACCCGTGGAATGATGAACAACATTTAGTAGCATATGATTCTGCATGGATAAAAAAAATATCAACATCTTCTTTTTGCTCATTTTTCATTCTTAACATTTCTACTTGTTCACTTAGATTTCTAAGAATTTATGTTTAAAAGTTATCAAGCAAGTTTCCAAGTTCCCGTTGCCTTACAATGTTGATGCTGATTTACTTACTCTTTCAATTCCTCTTGATATGCACTTGCATGTTTCACAAATTTCTTCAAATGACAATCAGTATACATCTCCTCTACTCATCAGATTAAGGAGATCAATCCACTCATCCCTAATTGTTCTAAGTAAGAGGGTTTTTAGTGTGTCAAATCCTAGATGATGCAATTTTTCCCTCTTAACATTATACATGAACCTCTCTATTAGATCCTCAAGGCTCTCATCTTCATCTTGGTTCATTCTAAAAATTTCTTCTCTAAGATCACGATCTTTATATTTTTCTAGAAATATTTTTTGCATATCATTCCATGATCTTATTGAATTAGTACCTAGACTCATGAACCATTTAAGAGCTTTATCCTTCAATGTTGCATGAAAAAATCTCAGTTTTTGAGTGTGTGATAAGTAGCCATAAGATCTACAAAGTATCTCAAATTCAAAGAGAAATGTTTTCGGATGCTCTGTCCTCATACCATGGAAGTTGGGAAGGAAATATGGATGGATGTTCTTCATATGTACACTGATGTCCATATCTTGAATGGGAAACCCAATAAGGTCTTCTTCATTTTCATCATATCCATCCATATCTTCTACCTTCAAAAGTGTATGGTGATGTGGTTCTTACTGCACTACATCGTTAAGTTGGGGGGGGGGGGGTTGGTATTGAAGTATTTTTAAAAAATTTCTGAGTATCCCTACTCTTATGAGGCATGAGAATCAGAGTTTTTTGTATTTTTCAATATTTCGGAAACAACGTGAAAAAGGAAAGCAGAAAAGAATGCTAAAACAGAATCAAAGCATCTACTAGACACCTCCCCGACAACGGTGCCAAAAAGTGGTGAGCCATGGTATTGCACCAAGAGTGCTCAACTCCTAGGGGTTGCCCTACTTTACTTTATCAACCGGGGGTTCGTAAGAACTTGGAGGTGACAGTGCTATATACACAACATATGCATTCTACTCATGTCGCCCTCTTCTGCTATACGAAAGGGTGCTACTTCTATGGTTTCTCAGTGAATTCTATCACACTTAAATGAAACTAAAATAAATTGCAGAAAGGAAATGACAGAAAGGAAACTAAATTAAATTGATGAACATAAATGACAGGAAAGAAATTGAACTAAATTGCTGAAAATAAATGACAGAAAAAGAAATTAATTTAATTTGCTGAAAATAAAGGAAACTAATTCTAACCATACTTAATTTTTCCAAACGACTAAATGCACTCTACTTATCTTATGTCCTATCTAACATGCTTTTATCTATGCAGCTACTCATGACCTACTCTATATGAAGAGGTGTTTCTTGCAGTTTGGAGAAGAAAGGGGCTAAAGATGCTAAAGGAAAGCTAACCACCTGAAACAAGGCTTATAGGAGTGAAAAATGTGTTTGAACTTTATTAAAGTGCATAATATCACAAATATGCTTTGGAGTGGGAGGCTTTTAAAAGTGTGTTGGCAGAAATGCGATGGGAGGACGGAAATGCGATATGCGAAATCACAATCGTAGTATCACAAATCAGTCGGAGTGGCAGAAGTGTTTTTCAGGAGCGAAATGCGAAGTACGAGGCACGATGGGTGACGGGAGTGCGATATGCAATGGGTGACGTGGTAGGAGGACCAATGGCTAAGTGTGATAACAATATCGCAATCGAAAAAAAAAGGAGCGATAAGTATTAACGAGGCAGAGAGTGTTGCGAATTGTGATAAACGAAAGGGAAATGTGGTAAGTTCAATGGTAAAGAGAAGGTTCGGGTTTTCAATGTTTTTTTAATAATAAGCGGCAAAGGTAAGGTGCGAAGGGATATCACAATCGGGGTTTGGAAGTGGAAGGGCATAAACGAAGAATGCAAGAGATATGCGATTTTTGATGAGCGAAGTGCGGTAGCGGGAGTTTAGAGGAGCAAGGGTGGAGGTCAAATTCTATTGTTTTCAAGTGTTTTGCATTAAACAGAATAAGGTAACCGTGACTAATAAAAGAAAAGGAATAAGGAAGGCTGAATATTTTAAGTGTTTTTGTGAATAAAAAGGTGGGTGCAACAGTGAGAATAAGCGAAGAAAGGAGGGAATGGAGGGTGTAATAGCCGTACTCAGGTTGTGAAGACAGAGATGGGAAATGAAGCGGAAAGGCACCACAGAGCTGCTTTGGGGCTTTAACAATAATTCCTCCAATCAACCCTACTAACTTATGCACAAAGAAACAGACAAATGCGCAATAAAAACAATGAACAAAAAACAATTTTTTGGCCTGTGGGAAGGTCAACCCTGCTCGAACTATATTGAAAGAGATGAGAGGGGAATTCTTGACCACAAATTTTGGATTTTCCTCTACTCTATTACTCTAGTAAGAAAAGGAAGAACTACAACAACAAACTGAAAGCAGAACTGAACAACAATGAAACTATCATAAGCAAATCTAACTAAATGGCAGAAGCAAAACCAGCTAAATGACAGAAAGGAAAGAATGATAAAAGTAGAGAAGCTGAGGCACATGGGTTGGGCCATAACCCATGAGTGTAGCTCTCTAGAACTAAATCAGTAAAATGGAGTCCGTCTGCTCATTTCAGGAAGAGAATAGCCTTGTTACATTTCTGAAAGTTTAATCACTAAGTACAATAATAAAAAGCTTAATAGCTTGCAAAAAAAGTTCTGAATGGAATTGAATGGACCAAAATTGAACCTAATTAGCTCTTGATTAGCTTTATTTATCCTCAAGGGCAGCTACCAACAATTCCCAAGAAAATAGTGATTTATTCCACTTTTACTCCATGTAAACCATAGATTGAGTGCACTTCGTCTTCAGTTTTCTTGGCCACCTTTGATAGTTAAGGAGGGTGGACAACACCCTTGAATCTCTCCAAGATTTCTCAATAATTTCCTGATATCGTGCTCATTTATTCTTTAATATTGATCTTCCAGTGGTAGGGATCAAGTCCCTAAATTATCTCCTTCTCCAAATCTGCATGATCTGCCCAATATTCTCACAATATTCTACAAAAGGAACCAATATTAGGCACAAATATACAATTACCTTTAAACCTTCGTAAGAACATATTAAAGCATAAGAAAACATTATTAAGCACAGAAGGAGATATTTAATATATCTTTTTATGTGCATAAGAAAGGTAGATGGGCTCAAGAAAGGTTAGATGGGCCTTATTTTATGCCTAATTTAGAGGCCCATCACACCACAGGAAGGTACTCCACATTACCTCTACGTGAATTCCTTATCCTCCTTTCAAGAATAGTATCTTGCTGCAGTTCTTCCAAGTATTCAGAAGGAAAATATTCTATTGTTGGAATCTGAACATTCTCTCCTTGATCTTCAATCAAAGGAGGCTCATATAATATTAATCTCTCCACATTTACAACAAAATAAACTTGCATGTATGGAGGTAAATCTAACCGGAAGGAATTATTACCAATCTTTTCCAAGATTTTAAAGGGTCCATATCTGATTGGTTTGAGATTTTTACCTTCTCCTTGGAGCCTTTCCTTGCTGATGTAAAGCCAAACTTTATCTCTCACCTAAAATTTGTTGTTGACATGATGCTTATCATTTCATGCCTTGTACTTGGCTTGACTATTTTCCAAATTTTCTTGTACCATTTCATGCACCAACTGAACCTGTTCAATAAAGCGCTTGGCCTTAATGTCACTGTGTCCACCTATCGCAACATCTTTCCCAAAGATAAAATCTAAGGGATATTTTGGTAAGTATCCCAAACATGCTTCAAATGGATATGTTTGAGTCGAAGAATGCTTGGCTCTATTGTAGGCATGCTGGATGTAATGTAAGTGTTCATCCAAAAGCTTAGGATGTTTGCTGCAGTAACCGTGAAGGAGATGTACTACTTTTTGTTCACCATTTCTATTTGGCCATCGGTTTGTGGGTGAAATCTTGTGCTGTTTTTCAACTTGGTGTCCATGAGTTCCCATAAAATTGACCAAAATTTCCCGACAGATTGAGAATATCGATAATATATAATAGAAGTAGGTAACCCAAAATGCTCCCATACATTTTGGAAAAACATATGTGCGGTCTGTTTAGCTGTAAGTTGCTTCTTACAAGGCATCAAAACACACATTTTGCTAAAACGATCCACAAAAACATAAATATATTCATGACCTTTCCTATACATAGGTAGTCCTACTACAAAATCCATAGAAAAACTTTCCCAAGGACGGAAAGGAATGGGAAGTGGAGTATACAAATCCAACTTTCTATTGCTAGGCTTACTAGTAGCACACATAGAACATCCTCTTACATATCTTGACAAACTTCCATTCATATGAGGCCAATAGCAATACCTCTGTAATTGTGCCACTATTTTGCCTACACCAAAGTGGTCAGAAATAAGAGAAGTATGAGCTTCCAAGTTCCCTTATGATGCTGACTCTTTCACCCTATGGAACACATAAATTTCCAAGATGATACAACAATTTACCATGAACATGATAATCCAATTCTTCAACATGATTTCCTTGACACAAATTTGTATAAAAATCTTTGAAATATTCATCTTTAACATATTGTTCAACAATATAGATCTCATGCATGAAAGAATTATGCTTAATAATGACATATGCACTAACAATAGGCCTTGATAAAATATCAACAACTTTGTTGTATATACCTTTCTTATCCCTGATTACCGGATGGAATTGCTGTAGAAATCCCATCACCTGAAATGTCTTGCTTGTGCTTGGTTTGCGATAGGAAATATTGAAAATGTTGATGGTCAGTATGAACAATCGTTTCCTTACCCATCAAATAATGCTTCCATTTTTTCATGCTTTTTACCAAAGCATACAACTCTTTGTCATAAGTTGGATAATTAATTAATGTATTTGTAAAGGTTTCATAATGATAACGTATAGGCTTAGCATGTTACATAAAAACTTCTCCCATGGAATAAGCACTTGCATCGGTTTGAATCTCAAATGACTGCTTAAGATCTAGAAGTGTAAGAACTGGTGTTGTAATGATTTTTTATTTCAATGTATCGAAGGATTTCTGTTGCTTTCCTCCCCACTGAAAGACCTATTTCACACTTGTCAAAGCATGTAGTGGAACTGCAATAGATGAGAAGTTAGAAATAAACTTTATCCAATATTGGGTTGCTCCCAAAAATCTCCTAACATCTATTATATTATTGGGGTTAGGCCAATTCACAGTGACTTTAAACTTTGAGGGATCAATATTCAACTCACCCCCTCTAACAATATGACCCAAATAAACTAAGGAGGTTTTCCCAAGTTCACACTTAGACATCTTCAAATACAATTTCTCTTTATTTAAGACATCTAAAGCTTGCTTAACATGCTTGACATGCTCTTCACAAGACTTACTGAAAATCAGAATATCGTTTAAGTAGACTATGAAAAAATCATCAAGGAATGGTCTCAACACATCTTTCATAACTCTCATGAACATTGCAGGTGCATTACAAAGCCGAAATAGCATAACTAACCATTCAAACAAACCTTGTTTTGCCTTGAAAGCAGTATTCAAAATATCATCTTCAACAAAATTGATCTAATGGTAACCACTTCTCAAGTATAACTTAGTGAAATAAACATCATCCTTCAATTGATCTGTCAAATCATCAATACGAGGAAGAGGATAACAGTTCTTTACTGTGATTTTGTTCAAAGCTATAAAGTCCACACACATGCGCTATGTACCATCCTTCTTTGGAACCAAAACAATAGGAGACCCACAAGGAGATGTACTTGGTCTAATGACCCCTTTATCAAGCAACTCTTGGATTTTCTTCTTGATATCTGCATTCTCCAAAACTGACATTTTGTACATGCCAATATTTGGAAGAGGTACATCCTACTTCAATTGAATCTCATGTTGGATTCCTATTTTAGGAGGCGTCCCTTCAGGTTCCTGAAACATATTATCATATGTGTTAACAACTTCAACCAAATCATGCTTGAGTTTTACATCACATCCTTGGAAGGCTTCAGATTCAACAATACAAAATTATTACTAACATTTACAAGCCTTTTCATTTGACTAGCACTTACAAGAGATAAATTCATTTTTTTGCGATGTGCTCTAATAATATACTCAATTCCATATTTAAACAAATGATATTTGTTCTCATGATGATAGAATATGGCTTTCCAGTCATACAAGTATGGACTCCCTAAAACAATCTCGCATATGTCAAGTCGTACAACATCAAGCTCTACGTCATCAATAAAGTTTGCAATGATGAAAAATTAAAGTTTACATTTTCTTGTCACTTGCAATTTGGAATTGTTACATACCCAACCCAAAGGATAAGGTTTAGGGCTAGGTATAGTTTCCAAGTTTAGTTTCTTGACAATAGATTCAAAAATAAGGTTAGCTTGGGATCCACAATAAAACAAGGTATCAACTTTGGTATGTTTTCTAATGACCCTAATATGGAAACCCTCAATTCTTTATTTACCATTTTGAGGCTCAATAGTTTTACTAGAATAACCAGTACTTGCAATAAAAGCTTTACCTTTCATTCCCATGGTTGTGATTTTGGTCTCATCACCTGAATCAGATCTTAGATATTTTTGAGTTGTTGTAGCAGTCTTTTGTCTCCCCTTGTTATTAAAAATTTTTGGTCTTAATTCTAGATGTAATTTCCAACAATGGTCTTCATCATGGCCTTCTTTTGAACAATTTTTGCATTTGATTTTTTATCCATTTTATTGACTGTAGAATTATATTTTCCCTCACCTTTAAACTTCCGCTTTCCTTTGTCTCCAGATTTGGATGGCTTCTTGCTATTCTCTTGAGGAACAATTTTTCCTCTTGCTTCTAAATGAGTTTCCTGAACACATACTTCATCTAGATTGGTGGGATTAAACATGGGAATTGTATGTCTTAAAAAAATATGTAATACACCTATGTATTTAAGGAGAGTGTACTGTGAAGACAAATCTACACCCAAGATTAAAGCTATTCTTCTAAATTATTGTGTATAACTTTGAACGCTCTGACCTTTAGCTTGTCCAAAATTTTTTGTTGGCGAAAAGTCAGGTCTCGCGGGCAAGACCCAGGTTCAAAGGGTTGTGGCCAACAAGGGGTCCAAAGTAGTCTAGGAACACGCCGACATTTTCACCCTGCTCTGGGAGAGCAGTGCGTCTCACCCGAGGCGTGCCGTGACCACATGCATAAGGGGATGAGATCAATGGTAATGAATAAACCCGCAACCAAAGAAAGAAAGTGCATCCATTACATATACCAAATTACACATGCGTGATCTCTAATTAAGTATTCAGACAGTCGCAACTTAAAATTTTTGAATCAGTGTAAACACATCAGAACGCATGAACAACACATTAAGACAACAATCCTTCCTTATATTATTCTTCTGGCCGAATACATGGTTACATAGCTTTCTTCTCTGATAACTCACAAGTCAGATACAGATGGGTTTGAGAACAGAAGGGAAGAACATAGAAAGTAGGAATCCATAGAAAGAACAGGTCTGATCCTTCTGCGGCTGCTCTGCGCATCCATTCAACCCTCAACCATAACACTAACACCAACCAATCAACCAACCCCCTTCTTCGGCCGGGTGATCGCCTTTTATTCACCCGCTCCTCGCGACTGGCGGCTTCTCTGTGTCTTCACTCTGGCTTTTCCCGACTTCTCTTCTGATGTCTGCATGTTCCTCTTTCTGTTTTCTGCTGTATTTCTTTCATCTGTACTTATCTCTGTTCAATCTCCAGTTATCAATTGCTTCCGCGCCACCTTGGTAGCTCCGCAACTCCTGGTCACTGCGGCGCGGTCGCGTTAGCTATGTGTATTTCTTCCGCAACTCAAAAAGAGTCCAAGTTCAAAATGTCTTGGCCGAAAATTCAAAACTTAAACAAAAACAAGGGCCCCAACAGGCCCCGACCACAATTCTTTGACTCATCCGCGAGTCAATCACAAATGACAGTTTCTATTTCCATTCCGCTGCTGGCTTCCGCGCCCTGCTCTGCTGTTCCTTCTTCCGCCACCCTTTCCTGCTGTACTCCGCCACCTGCTGGTTCAAACAAGGGCCCCAACTCCGGGACCCGGTGGAGTGCTGAATCTCGAAGCTCTATGAAGGTCGCCACTGCTTGCTGCCAGTCTTCCCACGCAAGCTCGGATCCGAGCTCCGAGCTCTGCACACTCCGCCAACTGATAGACCCTGTTGCGGTCGGGTTGATGTAATCGTCCCGCTTCCCTGCAGTCATCTGATAGAGATGGTCCATCATCTGAGCATCCTCCCGACTGTCCACCGGTTCTGTATATTGCGGACCCTGATACGGGTCGAGAGGCTGAGTGACCCTTACCTCCCCATCCTAAAAAATCATCAGCTCCTTCTTGAGGTCGATGATCGCGTAATTCTCAAAAGCCCAATCAATGCCAAGTAAAGCAGGGTAGGGGTCCTTATCGCCCATAATATCAATAACCTCAAAGTCAGTGTATGTCTTCACCCCCGCAACGTCGACCTCGACACCCTCGAGTCGGCCGATTGGCAAAATACAGTACTGGTTCGCCATCCTGAGTTGGATTGGGGAATAAGCGAGCCGTGGCTTTCCGAGAGCCTCCCATGTCTTTCGTGGCAATATATTGACGTCAGACCCCAAGTCCAACATGGTGTCGCTGATTTGGAATCCCGCGACCTGCGTGTTAAGCCGGAATTCTTTGCCTGTTCGTTGCTTGTTTCGCTTGACACGTTGCACGTATTGCGGCCTAGCGTCCACCAGATTTCTGGGTTCTGCGCGCCCCTGCAGCGCTCCGTCTAACACATACTTGAGCTGCTGCCGCAGCACAGCGTCATCAACAATCCTGAGAAATAGCCGGAGCCAATCCTCGACCACAGCATCTGCGGCGTTATGAACACCGGTTTCCGGCCGCCGGGGCTCCTCCGGCCCTCCCTCGTTCCGCAACTGGGCGAATGCCTCAACCGCCTCCTGAAAGTACTTCTTCTGGACTTCGGGCCTGATCAACTTCTTTGGGGATGCCGGCCGCACCACTCGGGCTGGCTCCTTCTCGTGGGCATCCTCTCCAGTCTTCTTTCCACCTCCGGTTACTATCGCAACGTTCTGCCTGTCGGGAGTTGCGGTGCTGCGCAGTTCTGAGTTTACCAGGTTCGCTCCCCTCTGCCGCACCCGTTCTTCCCATTTCTTGATGAGCTCCGGGCAGTCTTCTGTAGCATGGGCGTTGACCCGACACTGGGAACACCAGGGCCGTCGCGGAAGGGGACATTCTCGAGCCACATGACCCTCCTGGTCGCAGTTGTAGCATTTTACCGGACCGCGTCCTCCAGTCCGGCCTCCGTGCATGCCGCCACCTCTCCCCCTTGTAGCCTCGTTCACCCTGTACGAGGGACGATCCAGTCGATCCGCAAGTGCGTCAAGCGCCCTGCACTGCTCAGTGGTGTGCGTTGTAGACACACAGAATTCGCAGTATACATTATTCAGTACCGTGGAGTACTTCTGTAATATCGGGCACATCCGAGGAGGATGCCCCATCGTCCGGCAAATCTCACAGTACTCTGAGGTGGAGGACCTTGTTTGCGGTGGAAACCCCGCAAAGGCCTGTTGCGTCTGGTATACCCCCTGCGGGTTCATTGCCGCGCCACCCCCTGGTGCTGGACCCCCCTGGATAGCCGCAACTGAGGGTCCAACTCCTGCGCCGCGCAACCGAGGACATTCGGTTGCGACGTGCCCCTCGACCAGGCAATGAGTACACCAAACATTCGGTCGCGCTGGTCTTGCTGGCTGAATTTCCTTGAGCTTCTCAGTCAAGCTGGCGATCTGGTGTTGCAACCTTATCAGAGAAGGGTCTTGCGGGGCCAGCCCCCCCCTGTATTCTTGGGGGTATCCCGCCATGGCTTCAATCTTCATGGCCTGCTCCAAAGCATCCTGCAGGTTATCGATCTTCTGCTGAGTGAGAGGGGTTCGTGTCAAGGGGAGCAGAGCCTTGATGAACCAGTCCCTCTGGTGGTTTGGATCGATCGGGTAGCTCAGTTTCCCGATCGCATCCTTGAATCGCCGCATCAACTCCCACGCAGTCTCACCTTCCTTCTGCTTAATTTCCCACAGCTCGGACAGGCCCTGCTGGTCTGTCTGGGGAAGCTTGAATTCGCGGACAAAATCCCGCTTCACGTCCGCAATTACAGGATTAGGGTGCGCCTCGGACCACTTGATGAACCAACGCAGAGCTCTCTCTCTGAGCGTGGTTGGAAACTCTATTAACTTCCCTGCATCCGGCGTCTGTCGAGCTCTCCAGATGGCTTCGCACAGATACCAGTGTTGTTCTACGTCGTCATTTCCCCGGCCAGAGAACTCTGGGTACCGGGTGAAAGATCCAGCCATGTATGCTTGCGAAGAATTAACCAGGATAAAAACTCCGGGTCCTGGTTGCGTAACGGTCCCACTCGGGAAAACACTACTACTAGTAACGATGCTGCTTCTGGGCGTTACCGACGCCGCTGAACTACTATATGACTGACTTAATGCTTGAAACTGAATAAAAATATTTCTTAAAGGTTGATAAAGTACCAGGGGAAGGTCGGGATCCTGGCCATGCGGAAGGTGGGACGTAGGGCTGCCTGGAGGGGTGGGTGCCGTCTGATCCTGGAACATCTGCTGCATCACGCCGTGCCATTCATCATCGAAACTTTCTTCGGGCTGCATCTTTCCATTATCTTCGCTAGTCGTTACTTCTCCTTCTCGCGTCACTGGGCTCCCATGCACCCATTGTACGTCTGCTGCTGTCCCGTCTCCTGTCCGGGTATCCAAACCCATGGTTCTTGTCTTCTGAGGCGCCTCCTTCTGATTTCTCCTCTCGATCTCCCTTCTCTTCAAATCTCTCATTACCCTTCTTCGCCACCTATCGGCGATCTGTGCCCGCCGATGTGCACGTGACTCCCGCAACTTGCATGCGGCCTCAACGTCCATCCCCCTCTCCCCACTCTTACAGTCTACACAGCATTGGTCCCCTCAATCCTTCCCCCAGTACGGGTGGTTTACGCTTCCATACTCGTTTTTGTGGAATTCAATCCACAGCGGAATCTCCTTCAACAGCTTCCCCCTCAATCCTGAGTGAAAAACAGCCTCAGCCTTCGAGAAGGATTGGTAGCACTCAGCGGCAAACTCCACAACGTATCCTTCCAACGTGGTCCTTACCCAAAAATCCACTGCGCGGGTTAGTTCAGTATCTACCCGATGCAGCGCTACCAGATCTTCGTGCGCCCACCTGCGGTTTATCTTCCGCAAGCCTTCTTGGGGCAGCGTCGCTCGTAACCTCCGCAACCAGTTGTAAAGATCTGTGGGGAACCTTCCCTAGAAAATTTCGTACGTGTCACTAGCTGAGTCAGAGAAAAGAACAAGCTCCTTGACCGCCGCTTCCTTTTTCTTGATCAGCTCCGCTTGCTGAGTAATGAAATGGTCAAGATGATCATCCCACCATCGCCGTATTGCTCCTTCAAAAATCCTTGAGACCATGATCTAGATCCCCTCAGAACATGCAGGTCCCGGCAACGGAACCATTTGTTGGCGAAAAGTCAGGTCTCGCGGGCAAGACCCAGGTTCAAAGGGTTGTGGCCAACAAGGGGTCCGGAGTAGTCTAGGAACACGCCGACATTTTCACCCTGCTCTGGGAGAGCAGTGCGTCTCACCCGAGGCGTGCCGCGACCACATGCATAAGGGGATGAGATCAATGGTAATGAATAAACCCGCAACCAAAGAAAGAAAGTACATCCATTACATATACCAAATTACACATGCATGATCTCTAATTAAGTATTCAGACAGTCGCAACTTAAAATTTTTGAATCAGTGTAAACACATCAGAACGCATGAACAACACATTAAGACAGCAATCCTTCCTTATATTATTCTTCTGGCCGAATACATGGTTACATAGCTTTCTTCTCTGATAACTCACAAGTCAGATACAGATGGGTTTGAGAACAGAAGGGAAGAACATAGAAAGTAGGAACCCATAGAAATAACAGGTCTGATCCTTCTGCGGCTGCTCTGCGCATCCATTCAACCCTCAACAATAACAATAACAACAGCAACCTCCTTCTTCCGCCGGGTGATCGCCCTTTTATTCACCCGCTCGTCGCGACTGGCGGCTTCTCTGTGTCTTCACTCTGGCTTTTCCCGACTTCTCTTCTGATGTATTCATGTTCCTCTTTCTGTTTTCTGCTGTATTTCTTTCATATGTACTTATCTCTGTTCAGTCTCCAGTTATCAATTGCTTCCGCGCCACCTTGGTAGCTCCGCAACTCCTGGTCGCTGCGGCGCGGTCGCGTTAGCTATGTGTATTTCTTCCGCAACTCAAAAAGAGTCCAAGTTCAAAATTTCTTGGCCGAAAATTCAAAACTTAAACAAAAACAAGGGCCCCAACATTTTTCCAATCCATAATTGACTTTTTCATGTAATCTAATGCATAAAATTATCTTCTTAATGCAACTACAAAATCGTTCGAAGAAGAGATAATTTTACCACTTTTCTTCAAGTCTTCATGAGTTCTAGCCTCCCACCAAATGATAGATGTTGTACCTAAGTGAAGATAAGAAATCTGGATCTTGGTCACATCATCCTTATTCCTTTGAATCATGCAATAAAATTCAATATAACAAACCCAATTATCCAACTTTTCAACATTTAATTCTCCATTGTACATAGGCAATTCAAACTTGACATCAAGCTTTAACAAAGGAGAGTTATCATGTCCTTTTGGAGACATTGGAGGAGTATGTAAGGGGATGAAGTAGAATAGGATGAATGTGAATATGGAGGTGGAGGTGGAGGCTTGTTCCCATCTCCTCCATTACATTTTGGTTGATTTGATCTATCTCCTTGCAACCTTGTTTTCCTCTCTTCAAACAAAACTTTCACCATTTCAGACATATCAAAGAAAGCCTTTAGGAAAGTTCTCTCATCCTCAGACATCATCTCATGTCCTTCTTCATGTGCCATGAATGGTGAATTCTGAGGAGTTTGCAACCTCCTTGAACCAATTTGAGGATTTGGTTCTTCAAGCACTCCTCCTCTTTTCAACTTTAACCTCGTAAGCATAAGTAAACACTTGCAAACACAATCAAACCTTCAAAACAACCATGTTCTGATACCAAACTTATTTGAATTTAAAAACTTGAAGGTCTATTAAAAATTTGCAAGTAAGTTTATGTCTTGTGGGAAATGGATCAAGTTTCAAAAGAACATAAACTTTAGTATTGTTAAAACTCAATTTGCATAAATAAAACAGAGAATATGAACCATACACAGCAATGCAAAACAACAAATTGATAATGGATTTCACCCCTCATGGCCTACGTCTCTGGTTCCAGCTTCAAATGTTGGGACTCTTCAATTATATGCTCAAATCTGTAATTGCATCAGTTTATAGTGATAAAAATGAAAAAAAGTGCTGCCAATGGATTCAAAATGCTAAAAAAGCTAAAAAACTGAACAAGTTATGCCTCCTTGATCAAATTCTGCTAACTATTTTGCAAAACTGCAAATCTGGCTAATCGTTCTATGTTTTTTTCCTTTCTGGCAACCTTCGAGTGAAATTTTTTCTTAGCGCCAACAATATTCCCACCGAAAAATTGGCAAATTATTGCCTCCTTAATCGCCCCAATATCCCTTAAGTCTCAGATATGGTCACATTGAGGTCTTGTGGCTGTGGGTCGGGCTAACGACACGACCCCATCGCTCTGCTCCCTCTATTTTTGGCGAGTGGTCACATAGTTGTCCATAGGGTCGGGGGTTGGGGCTAACTTCCCGCCCCCACTGCAAGATCCCCCTCGCCTATTTGTCGTTGGTCATACTAGTTGCCAATGGGACTAGGCTTAGGGCCAAGTGCCCCGCCCCTCTAGCTAAGTCTTCCGACGTGGTCATATGGCCTCCCATGGGACCTGGGGCAGGGGATGAGTCCCCTCCCCCTCTGAATGTGGTCAGCTGCATGGTCTTGTGCACTATGTGATGACCTGGGGCCAGGGCTAACATCTGTCCCCTCTCCCCCATATGCGCCATATATAAAATTTAAATATAACTTGACGATCATGACTATTAAGAACTTGTGTGTGGTTTAGTGGTAAGGCATAGAGTTGATGCTTGAAAAGTCAAGGATTCAAACCCCGCTAAGGCCTTCGGGTTGCCTTTGCAATTTTTTGGCCAACCATGAGGCACCACGTGGTGCCTTCTCATTGGGCCATGTGGCAGCCTCTGATTGGGCCACTTCACACCAACGAACCAATAAGAATCTGCCAAATTCCTTAATACAATCCATCCATGTGTCAAGCCCATATTGGGTCATACAACCTACTGTGCATGCCAAGTAAACTGTTGATGTCAGGATATAGTCTGCCTGTTCAGCAGCCTAGTCAACCCTGATGCATAATTTTTAGTTTTTTGGCACAAACTCCAGAATATCATAACTTAAGCATAAAATGTCGGTTTGAGGTGATTCAAGCGGGTTGGATTCAGAATGAAAAACACTACGATATGGCATTGGTTCCGAGAAATTTTGAGCACTCTCAATTTTGAGCATTTTTCTGATAACCTCGTTCAGTGTAGAAAAAATTACGCTGCTGCTGAACACAAGTCTCTAAAGGGGCATAGTGCATTGGGGCTTAAAATCATTGATTTTTAGTAGTTAGACACTAAAAATCAGTTATTTGAAATGGTCATTCTTAGAGCTTTGTGTAGGGATGATGAAAACATGTTTACGGATGTGGATTGATTCGGTTTGTAGGCCTATTAAATAGATGCACAAAAATGGACTATAACAGATTTCCCCTTAAAGCGGAAAGTCAAAGGTGGTAGTTGATGACTAAAGTGTTTTACCTTGTGACAAGTTCAGATCGAGAACAACTCATCAAGATCATCATTTGTTACAATTCATCTTCATCTTGATATCTTTGTTGAGGGAGGCATACCGATACTCAACACATAAGCTAGCATTACATGTGCAATGATCAATAAGTCACATCCACCGATGATAAAGCGTGGACTTATGATTGGATGACTGTCTGTATGATCATAGCCATAATACTTTGGAATCTTGTATTAATGCTAAAATCGTAGCCTGGATGGATGAAACTAGATCTGGGGTCTTCTATCTCATTCACTCGATCGTCTAATGTACGAGTATAACCATGCGAATAAATGAGCAGGAGTCAAAAATGGTAGACACCATATGATTACTGGCCAATGATGTAAGCCATTAATAGACACAAGAGAAACCACTGATGATGTTACTGGCTCTCAAGGTACCATAATACAATTTTTATGGTTTGAATGAATGAGTTGAAGTCAAATACCGCGCAAAATATTTCGGTCGAAGGCCAATGATGAAAACCTATCACTGAGAGCGAGGAAACTTGACATTGATGTATGCAAGATCCAAGGTACCAAAGGGAGTTTCTAAGTTAACTTCCTGGATAATGAGTTGATGTCAATAGGAAGTGACCCATCGCAGGAGGGCCTTTATGTATCCCCCATCAACGACATGAAATAGGTATCATGATTTGAGACAAAATGATGCCGATATGGAATTGGTTCAGGAATGGCAGACATGGAATTGGTTTAGGAAAAGAAGACAAAATATATAAACAAAGTGCATTGATGTGAAACTATCTTGGAGCATAAGGGTATGAGAATTTGAGTTCTTCAAGTCATTGACCCACAAAAACCTTATCATTTTACCATTCCCACATGCAAATTTCGGTGTGTACAATAGTTGATGCATGTAGGATTATGATTAATTTTGAAGTCTCCTTGGTGGAGATAACATTTTTGTTGACAATCAATCACTTAGATGACACCCTTTTGACTCACGGTATTCATTTATTGAATAGACAAAACTTTCGTTTAATAAGTCACGAGTTTTTTTCTTTTTAGAGTTCTAAGTTGACCCTTCAATCTTACTTTTAAAGAAATCATATATATAAAATAATTGTGCTCCTACATCAAATCAAATGTGCACTGCATAATATATTAATACAAATAGCCCTTTGTGTCTCTTTCCAGGGGTGGGTATTAACATAATGTTTTTCTGACATTATTGTAAGCTCATATTTTGAATTCATTTAATATAAACATACCCTTTTATGCCAGAGAAAAGGCTCTTCACTTCCGAAATATTCTCTACCTAGGGGCTAGGATGGCGTTTGGGTCATATGTAGTCTTTCTTTAGACAAACTTGTCCCACTTTTCGCCAAAGTGCGTTTTCAAATCTTCCTCGGTCGGGTGATGCGGAAGATATTGTTTGGCACCAACACCTGCTTGTTGAAAAAATTTCAGTATATTTTGGTTTTGATCCATCAAATAGTCTAAGCGCTCATGAGATGATGATATGGTAGAGCGTAGGAAAGCTATAAAATAAAATACGTCTGACTCACCGCTAACATCATTCTATCCCACCTTAAAAATGTTAAAGTATTGAGGAATATAAATGGAATGAATTACTATTATGAAATAAATCAAGAGAAAAAAATGGAGCTAAGCATGTGTACTTATTGCGGTTCATAGGGTAGATAAGAATCACACCATCTCTAGGTTTATAAGCATATATTTGAAAACTATTACGTCAAACTCTGCTATTTTTCTCTTCGGAATAAGCAAGTTGATTCATGGATGGGGTACCTTTCATAGGGCGTGAGAGCGTAGTTTTAGCTCCTTTATGTGAACTCGATCTAGGAAGTCAACATAGGGAATATCCATTGCAAACAATGAAGAAGGAATGAAGTTGAGAACGTCCATATGCGAGTTTATTTCCCGCATAAAAAAATGATTTAAAATCCCTTTGAAAAAAATGGACTCTTAGCCACTATCAATATTCAATTCGTTCGAGCAACACTAGTGGTGAGCAACACTAGTGGTGTTGCTGATTGTAGTGGGAGCAATGTCACGAGTTCGAGTCCTAGGGTTGTTTATCCATTAGGTCGAGAACATGCATCTAGAGCGCTGCTTTTAATTTTTGTGCTCGTTGAATTGAGCGAAGAGGTTTTAATGCAGGAATTGGAGGTCCGGGGTCTTGTTCGTGCATTTTATTTGGAGAGGAGATGAGAAGGGCTTGTGACAGTTCTTTATTACGATCTCAGGCATGCGAAAGAAGGCTCGACAAAAATCTAGATGCCACATTTGATGCAGTAAAGGCAATTGAAAAAACATTGTAGTAGTTTGTTGTATAGGAAAAAGGAAAAGGGAGATGAAGATCATGAGAATGAAAACTACGATGACCATGACCATGATCGAGGAGAATGTTCTTGGTTACAATCCCATCTGCGAAGAGGATCATGGTATGATTAACACCGTAAGGAAATAATTGTGTGGCCATGGCGAAAATGTCAACTCCTCTAGGAGGCACCCATCACGAAAATTCTCTTTGACATATTCGAAGCAAAAGCCACCAAGCACATGCACCATTTGTGGTCAAGCAAGAAGACAAGCACCAAACTCTTTTTACATGTAATTTTCTTACTTGACAAAGGAGAACGAAAATGATAGATTTTGATTCACTGCAATGAAAAGTTTTTGTGCAGACATAAAGGCCGTAGATAAAAGCGCCTTCAACGAAAAAACACCTGGTCTATGGTAAAATTAAGACACATTCAGGTCAAAATAGTAAAAAAATAATAAAATAATCGTAAAAATTACCATAAATGGGAAAAAAACTAATTCATTTTTTCCATGTCACATTTTAGCTCTTAGTGAGTGAGCTTTGAGTGCATTTTGCCCCTGATATTTTGCAGCTGATTATTGCCAATCCAATGGATCATTTCGAGCACCGTCATTTCCAAGTAGGAGATCTGACCTTCCTCTTTCTTTTTACGGTTCCATTTTCTCATTTAATGCATGGTTTTTTCAAATTTTTAGGGACCTGGAGCTTTAATTTCTCGCCCTAGCCCTAGCACACCCCAACAACGTTGAAAGGTGTGCTTGGAAAGAAATAATTTCACCAAGGAGAGCAATGCGTTGCATTGTCCACCTTTAGTAGGGTGCATTGGGGCACATTCCAAAAATTAGTTTTGCTTGTTTCACTCAAAATTCTCCCAGGTTTTTGCATGAGATTCATTCTGATGGTTCTTATTTTTATGTTTCAGGTTTTTATCGGAACAAAATGGTTCTAATATGGTGAGAAAGAGAACAAGAAGAACAAGATACAAATGTAGCGAATGATCCAGCCACTATCCAGGCATTGAGAAACACTTGTATTCTTAAATTCTTTTGGCTTCCTAGTATGAGGCAACAAATGGAGCTATTAGAGTATCTTGTTCAAGCATGGGATTTTTAGGCACATGCTTTCAGGGTTGGAGCACGTGCGTTTGAGATACAGGTGGAAGACATATTTCATGAAAGGTTTATCTAGGAGAGGTGCCCCAGTCTTGGTATCTAGATCGAGGATGGGTGGAGAGACAATCAAGAATTATATCAGTACACACTGCAGACCTCGATCCCAATCGACCAAGGATGGGAAAATCAAGATAAAAGATGTGTTTTGCTTGCCTTTGAGGACAATCCTATTTATCATTGTGAGATTGGCTGGTAGTGCTACCCTGCATTTGGCCAATAGGTCGCATATGCAGTATGCTCTAGAGTGCACGGAGCCGAAAATATTCAACTAGAGTAAGGGAGTACTAGCAAATATGAAAGAACAACTTACCAAGGATGGTTTAATAACTTTGGGTATGGTTCGATTTTGATTTCATTTTTCTTAGAGTGGATTCCATTACTCCGAACACAACATATCTCCCTAGAGCCTGTAGATCTGAGAGTCCCACGAATGAGGAGATGGGTGGATCTCATGTTCGGACATGCAGGTCAATCGTCGATGAGCTTCACACCAGTCTTATTCTGATGGATGTGCATGCAACTCATTATGATTGAAGACTATCCATATGCAGAGATAAATTTCCAAAGAGACCCAAAGCTTGTGCTTCCTGATGGCGAGCGATGGGATGCCATAGATAAAACAAAACATTTTGATCTTTATTTTTTAAGTTTTACAATTTTTTTTTGTATTTTTCTATGTATCCGAGACTAAATATCAATTTTTACATACAAATGTTTGACCTGTTCGACCCATGGGTTCTTCCTATCTTCATAATGTAGGAGACCACAACAGGCACTAGTTGGAGTATAGGTTGTTGCAGGAAGACAAGAGGTATTATAGGATCTGAACATGGCTGAGACTCTTGTAGAGGTCGAGTGACACATGGAGGGGCTGACTTAGGGCATAACTGGGACTAGGGTCTATAAGATCCCTATGATACTGTAACGTCATATTATTGGCATGCCTGGCCGTATCAGTCGATTACTATGAAAGATGACTCACGCAGTTGCTTGTTATCATGAGCATCATGATTAGTCTACTAGGAGGCTTATGTAGACATATTTTGACTACATGTATATTTTTTAATATGACAGGCCGTGTGGCCATATGTGTCTTGGGCACAAGTTTTGTAATACCAAACTTTGATATATACATACCTATCGTTGATTCTTATGCATTCTGTTATCTTCATTCAATGTATGTGACGTGAATTGAATTGAATTTACATATGTCGCAAATGTATGTCTAAAACATAATTTTCCAATGCATATTTCAATGTATTTAGACTTCTATATATGGGTTGATACTGGATATAATCAAAATTTCTTTCCGGAATGTGAACCCTTAAGAACATACGAAGCATAATTGGACTTTAACTGAATAAACATTAGTCAATTGTAGTACTACAAGTTGTGAGTCAAGTATGTGACTATACGACAAATACCATGGGAAATAACATAAGGCAATAGTTCGATCATTGCACTATACTCATCGATTCTATTGGTAGAGCGACCGATACAAATTCCTTGTAAACTCACTAACTCACCATTCGGGGCGTATGTAGCCCATGTTGCAGAAGAAAGATTCTGAGTACTGTGACTAGCACCATTAGCATAACCAACATATGGTTGAAGAAATGCTAGCATTTGCAAACCAAATGTAAACAAGATTACTATAAGCCATAGGAAAATCCGAAGGGAACACACTACAAACACACTCAACACACCTATATACAACATGTACATAGTGAACTATGCAAAAATAGCTTAAGCATAGTAGTTTTTAAGGTACAACCCATTTCTAGGTTGTGCCAATGGAACTCCATCGAAATCAACAAGTTCATAGGCCTCTTGATCATACAATAGGACAAGGTCACCTTCCAAGAAGACATGAGGCTTGAAATTCTTGTAGTACTGTGCCCTTATGCGTTTCTTATGGGCCTCATTAGCGATCGCAATGTGACGCCGAGTTTCATCTAAGTGTGTCAGATGTAAGAGACAATCTTCTTCTACATAAATGGCAGGGAGGAGCTCGACAACAAGTTTCAGAGATGGAATTTCAAACTGAATAGGAAGGATTGCTTCCATACCATATACTAATTGGAATGGTATAAACCTGGTAGCAGTTCGAATAGAGGTTTGATATTCCCACAAGGCTGTATACAAGATCAGATGCAAGTTCAATTTGTGGACCCCTATCATGCACCGAAGCTTCATTTTTAAAAAATTTCTTTGGATTGCCTCAACTTTCCCATTCACCTAAGGGTAGTAAGGATTTGAGCTCTCATGGGAGAGGCCCAACTTGGAAGTCATTTAAAACATCAAGTGATTACGGAAATGTTTCCCATGGTTTGTAATTATAGCTTGTGGTACACCAAACCTTGCAATGGCATGATTAAAAGAAAAATAAGGCAGTTGTTTCGCCGATGTTATTGTATGTAGGCATCACCTTGACCCATTTGGTAAAATATTCTACCACCACAATGATGTAGCCATGCCCCCTAGCTGAGTGAGGGTTACATGTCATGAAGTCAATGCCCCATTTCACAAAAGGTCCAACGATAATAACAGGGTGTAAAGGAGCTGGTGGAGAACTACTTTTACGATCTTATATTTGGTAGGCATGGCACTTTTTGACCACGAGGATGCAGTTGCGAAACATAGTAGGCCAAAAGTAGTCAGCACACAAAATATTCCATGCGATGGCATAACTAGACATATTTCCACCACATGCCCCAACATGGCTTTAGTTTAAGGCTTTTGCGGCCTCCTCATGAGTGAAGCACCTTAGAAAAATCGTATTGATACTAAGACGATAAAGGGTGTCACCGATTATAATATAGTTTTTAGCTTGATATCGGATACGTTGTTGGTCAGAGAAAGAGGTATCAGACCTAAAATTTTGGATTTGGAGATATATGATAATGTATCCATATCATGGGTCAGGTGAATTGATTAAGAACAACGACTCCTATGGAATATAATTGTCAGAAATTGTTTTAGTTTCGGCAGCTGGAAGGTCACAGATCAGCTCGAAAAAGAATAAGGATTTCTTCGACTTGGATTTGATGAAATCTAAGTCAAACTCCTGGAGGATGACTATCCCTTTGGAGTGCTTCCCCCCCAACAATTGTCGTTACAAGATGTACGTCATGGGATTTCCGTTAGAAACAACCATAGTCTTGTGAAGAAGGATATAGTGACGAAACATTTGGACAACCTGAGAAACCACCGAATATAAATTTTCAATGTGAGTATACTTGATCTTAGTATCATTCATATTTCGACTCAAATAATAGATAGGATTTCTGGTCGCTATATAGTCCTATTGGACCAATACCACAACGATGGTAGTAACTGTAGTGGTGAGGTACTAGAAGTAATCACATTGGTAATCTGGGGGATATAATAGTGATGCCCGAATCAGAACATATTTGAAGGCATCAAATTCCTTTTGGGCAATGTCATCCAAATGGAAGGGAACCCCTTACTTTAAAAAGCGAGTAAATCTTTTGGTTAATTCGGCATAGTTGGGAACAAATCTTCGTAGAAAGTTATCCTTCCCTTGTAGTCGTTGAAGCTAAGAGAGGAAAGAGTGGAAGATCTAGGATCATCTAGAATTTCAATGGGTTAATACAAATTCCATGCTTTAATACAAAAAAACCAATAAGTTGACAAGAGCTTACACAAAACACACTATTTTGTGGATTGAGCCTAATATTATAGTGTCGACAACGTAAAAATATAGCCCTAAGATGCATTCAATGATCAACACGATGTTTCAAGTGGGAAGGTAAGTTGTCCAAATATCGTTGTACAATATGTTTAATGTCATGGAAGGCATAATTCATTTCCCTTTGAAACGTTTCCCCAACATTTTTCAATCCGAAAGGGAGTTTTCAATATGAAAATGTGCCCTAGGGACAAATGAATGTGGTCTTATGTTGGTTTGCTGGGAGAATGTCAATCTTATTGTAGTTTGGAAAACCATCCATAAATGTAAATACTTCACATCTAGCATAATCGTCAACAATCTGGTCGATGAACATGGTAGGATAATTGTCCTTAATACAAGTGCAATTAATGTCCTACTAATTTACACACACGAATTGTTCCATGTTTCTTCATGACAGGAACGATATTGGATACCCAATCAGATAGAGGTACTAGGTAGATGAAACCAATGCGTAGAGGTTTTTCAACTTCAACTTTAATAGAAACAACATTCTTGGGATGGATAGGATGGAGGTGATTTCGTACTGGTTTAGGATCAGGATATGTCTTAATTTCATGTACAAAAATGTTTAGATCAATACCTGGAATCTCTTCATAAGACCAGGACAAAAAATCTCTAAATTCCTGGAAAAGGGCTTTATAGGTATTGATCTCATCGAGAGAGAAATATGCACCACTATGTACATTCTCGAAAATTTCAGGTTTGATCAAGATATCGAGAGGGAGCGTCTCTTAAATATTCAACAAATTCTTCTCAAAATCGATATCATGAATAGATCCAAAATTCACAGACATCTCAATGATATTGGGCTGATAGATATCACTAAGATTATCCTCGGAGGAATCTGGAAAGGAGGAACAATGGTGATGATCATCCCATGGTGCATCGTTCGACATTATGATCTCCATGATGCTTACATCAATAGAAAATTTAGGAGATACAAGATCATATGATGTGTCGTAATCTAAGGAATGGTCAACCCATTTGATCGAATAGGAGAGAGCAGAATGCGCCGCACAGGTGGAATAGATGGCTTCATAGACACACTCAATAGGATTGAGCGGTATGCGGTCATCAAAACTGTGAATATTAGCTTGATCTGACACTATCCAAGGATCATATGGAATAGTACGAAAATATATCATGTTGACATAGGAAAACAAATTAGAGATGTTGGGAAGGAATTGGGGAAAAGGAGGAGGAAGGGAAAAATATCCCATGAGGGAATAATCCTTAAGAAGTCCCACCTTGACATGCTAATATGGATGTGGGGTTTCTCCCACAAGAGGGGCATTTCCAGTAACTTGAGAATTGGTGTCAAAGAAAGTGAGCTGATCAATGGCTACTATAAACCATTATGAGGGAAAGCGATAATTGAGAAATATCTTGAAAAAACAGTAGCCATAGCATAAAATCACGTACAAGCCAGTATAAGATTATAATCTAAAGGTTCATCAATAACTTTTACTTCTACTAACATAGTATTTCCTCCTAATTCTACTTGTAACAAATTCATAATTCCACAGGGCTTGAAGCCTCTTCCATCAAAAGCCTTTAGAGTAGTCAGTGACTGATTTAATTGGGGAAAACCAATGGTCTTCCGACAAAAAAGGGACATGATGCAGGTTGAAGCTCCTTCTTCCATAATGGAACGATGGATGTCCTTACGACAAACGATGACCTGAGTCATAAAATCTAATTGGGGTGCAAGTCAAGGCATATAATTATCATGGTTGAAAACTACTAGGTTAGAATCCGAAGGGTCAATACATCCAATTGTGGAAATTAAAGCGTTCTTCTGGGCAGGACAGTTTTGTAACACCTCGAGAGTTGACATGGTTGAAGGAGCTTGGGCTAGATCCTCAACTATGTTATAATTCTGAGGAACTCTTGCATGAGGGTTGAATGTGTATTTATGGATAACGCCTTTGGGAGGCTTAATCGTCAATTTAGTAGGAAACACATTGGGAGTAGGATCCGATGGAGATATAGTCGATCTGGAAGTTTGATCAATAGCCTAATCATTCGAGGGTTTCACATTAACATAATCTTTGTTTTCGGTGGCCACCATAACATCATTTTTCAGCTTAGCAGAGGAAAGAATCAAAGCTAGTTAGAGGAAGCAAGATCCCGATCAACCATATTATTCTACTGATTCGAAAATGAATCTGTCAACGCAATAGGTGCAACAAATGACTTAAGGAATTGATTTACTTCGGCCTGATGTGGACAGTCACGAGTGAATTTCTCCTCATTAAAAATCAAGCATGGATAACGATGTTTTCTTTTTTCTTTAGAAGATTTATTTTTCGGTTTATCCCACGGAGGAGTATCTTTCTTCTTTTTACCTTTTCCTTTATTATTTATTCTTGCTTGCGAATATTTTCCCTTGGTGGATTGGAAAAAATTGATCTCGGAAGTAGAATTCGCCAGAGCAGTGGAAGGAGGGTTTTCGGTAGCCACAGGGAGAGTCAAACCATATGGTTTACTCATCGAATATTGGCTAGTAGAACCAATCACACCATCTGTGACATGTGATTCTTTACCGGGAAGTTGATGAACAATATTGGAAGAGTTCAAAGCATTTGGTATTTTATCATAAAGCGTTCCATATTGGGTATAAATAAGATCCAAATACTGGGCATGGGAAATTACTTGCTCTTAGGTCACAAATCTGCCTTTAACGACATATATTAGTGATGGATGGTAACAAAGACATAATTGTAACACCCTCCTCCCACATCTACCCAAGTAACCAACCAACCAGGGTAAACATGTGATGAAAGGCTACTATGATTTGAATCAACTCCCCATGTACAATTAAGGAAGTGGAACTCACAAAACATAATCAATATGACCTTCCACACATGAAAAAGAACCCCTAGGAGCCATCCAACCCTTCCAGGTGACCAACCCCTGAGGAAACCTGATATTTTTCTGCATTAAAGCCTTAGTCGCTCCCTTGACATGGGCATGCATGCAATTAAGACTCTCCAGTTGCTCCCACAACAAGGCAAGCATGCAACTGGGTATTTTTCCAAGTAGTTCAATGCCAACAAAGCCAGAATTTGTGCCACTTTTTCAGGGCCAGGACTTAGGCCACTGTCCAGAACTCGATGAAACTTCCAGAAATTAAAAGTAACAACAAAACAATGATACAGATGCAAATACTTGAACAAGGACTTGATTGGACCCCTACTAGCCATGAAAAACATTTCATCAAACATGTCACAAATATGCATTCTACAAGTTTAAACAACAAATCTGAGCATAGGGGTTTTATAATTATCTGAGAATAGCTAAGAAGCATTGATTCCTTATCACATTAGCTACATTATCATCTATTAGGTAATATGTTCATTGCTCATTCATTTATAAATCAAAACATGATGACAACCATACATTTTCGTTGTCATAAAAGATATTCATAACCAACATATAAACAACATAAATAATGAGGATACAACAACCATAAGTGCCACATATGAACCATACATTTACACATAAAATACCAAGGAAAGGAACTCTTATTATTGAATGAAAAAGCCAACCTGGAATGGGATTACCACGTTCTACCCAACCATAGATTGGCTGAGCCAAATCTCTCTTCATCCAATCACCCTCGTGCCATATTCCAGGCATGAATGTGGGACTCAAAACCAAAATAATCAACTAGGGATTCCCGAGGCTAAACCACCTCACCCTCATCAATAGAACCAGGGTTTACCATAATCCTCATCGGATCACTGGGCCATAAACAAGCATGGATTCCACCAGATTTCTCTACCTACACTGTGACGAATTTTCCTATCTCCTAGTCTCTAGGCTTTATTGAAATCCACAATCTGATCCAGGGCTCACTAAGCCATAATAGAGACACCACCATCCAGGATTTATCGTATATCTCATCATTCACTGGCAAGGATTCCTAGGCCTGATCAAGGGCAACCACCTCTAGGATTTACCATATATCGTGCCATTCACCAGTCCAGGATTCCTAGGCCCATTGAGGCACAAAATATATTGCTTTAACACAACCCACATTCCAGTTCAGGGGTTACCAGGACAATGGATTTACCACAATCCATAGTTCGGTTCAGGGATTACTAGGCCATGTGTTCTTTCATTCAGAGGTCCACCTCACTTAGTCTCAAACCATATGACAATCTAGCTCAACCAAAACATGAGAACCCCATAGCACCATGGATATCCAGATATGGAAAGGCAAGGAAAGGCTAAAGAAAAATTTCACACCTGGAAAAACCCATGCCAATGACAACAAGAGAACCAAGAACACACATGCATAACCATACATGCCAAATCTAGTGAGGAAATCACACATGCAAATCGATAACTGCAAGTAAACTCGATGTAGCTTCTTGATCGTGCTCTTTCTTGCTTGATATTTTCTTCCTCTTTGCCTTCGTTTCCTTTCTTGATCCAAAGCTGAAATGCTCCAAGAAAATAAGTGTCCAAGAGTGAGAGAGAGAGAGAATAGAGAGAGAGCTCCAAAACTAAAATGACCAAAAGCCATGAATTGATCCTTAGAAGCCTTTTTATTAATGTGCCCTATATTTTCTTTATTTTCCATTATTTTCCTTCAATTTCCTCCTCACATGCAACTTGTGACCTTTCACCATCCTTTTCTCCTAATTTCCATTATTTTCATAAATAAATTGCCAAAAATTCCATTTTGCATTTCCAAAGCCTTTGCCATTGCCTTTGCCAATTTCCTTAGCCATAATAACCGAAATGAACACCCACACTAGGATGTTTTACCCAACATTTAGCTTGAAATAAGTGTCCCATAACTGTGCTTATTATTTTTCCTTTATTAACTTTTATTATATGGAAATTTCACCAAGGTTGTTACATTAATAAACCATTCAAATAAAAATTGATCTTGAAAAAAAGTTTTAACCAAACGATGACGACGTTGCCACTCATGAATGCTATGATAAATTTGATTGGAACTAGATTGTTTGAAATTGGTTAAAATTTCAGTTCCAATATCATATTGAATGGGTAACTGGAAATGTGTTAGGAATGTGGTCGCTAAGGTGCTGAAATTATTGAACAAAGCTCGTGGTAGTTAAATATACCATTTTTTGGTCATACCAGTAAGTGTGTGTTGGAAAAGACGTAAATGAATAGATTCATCATTGAGAGAGTTCGAAGAACACCACAAGTGATAAATCATGGCGTGTGTAGATGGGTATTCTCCAGAATTTCCATTGAATATAGGGATTTCACTAGGCAATTTTGTTGGAATAACCAACCACCAAGGAGAATGGGAAATAGGATCATTGGTAAGCTAGGTTATATATAACACTTCAAGAGTTGCTACAAATGGAAACCACCTACTAAATTCTGGTGGAGGATATCCTGGGTAAGATGGGATGGCCTGAGAAACAGGTATCCGAGCTTCTTAATAGAGAGGGTTCTGATAAACAAGTATTTGCGCTCCAGAATAGGGTGGATTTTGATAACCGAGATACACATAACCATGATTCCTAGCTCTGGGATAACCTTGTAAAGGTTGAAATGGATGATTTTGGACTTGCTGACCTTAGTAAAAAATTTGAGGGATACCTTGATACAGTGGATATATTTGCACTGCGGAATTTTGCATTATATCGACATAAGGTTGGTTAGGTTTTTCATGCACCATACCGTATACATTCTGACCCACTTGCATTTGAGGGGTAGCCTGACCAAGCAGTTGATATTGTAATATATTTTGAAGAGGCTGGGTAAGTGGGTCCTGGAGGGCACCAGATACCGGTAGAATAGGTTAGGTCAAAGGTGCAACTTGCAAAGGTTTACTTTCATTAACTTGAGGTTTAATAGGTTGGGGTACAAGTTGATAAGTAGGAATTTGAGATGTAGATGGAACAGGTTGGGAGATTAGAGATGGATCCACAACCAAACCAGGTTGTATGGGAAATGTAGTTTTCCAAAAATAGACATCCAGTCCAGGATGTGGAAGACCCGAAGGAGGTTGAGCACTAACTTGTACTATTTGATGGATTGACAGAAACATTCTGACAACAAGTTTCCCCCTGATGAAAGAGGAGGTGAATATGGAGGCAAATTCCCCCCAAGAGGAGGGTTCCCAACATGAGGTAGATTGGGATGCTGTAGGTGTCCATACCCACTAACACAAGGACCAATTTTTTTCTCAATTGTAGGTGTATGTGGAGGAGAAAGAGTAGTCTGTGTAACGCTCATCGAAGACGTGTAAAATAGGATTCTACACTACAAGGAAAAGACCCTCCAGCGGTTGTTTTTGAGGAACCCCTTATAAAAATAGCCCAGATATTCGTTTGTAGCGGAGGTCTCTAGAAGAGGTTGTTGGGTGGAGGTTTTTGCGGATGTTTTTTTTTCCGGTGCGTTTCTCATCATAAACCGCACTGGTGCGTTTTACTCGCAACACATTGGTGCGTACTAAAAATTGACACACCGAGACACCGTGCTCTTCGTACAAACCCACGCGGTGTGTCTAAGTACTATAGCACACTGATGATCTACGTATAAATAGGCCCAGTGTGTCACAGTAATCTAATGTACCGTAACGAGATGCAGTGCACCATCGATAATACTGCCCGATGCGTCTCAAAAAGCCGCACATCGAAACAGGATTAAATAAAAAATTACCGGTCGTAAAAACGTCATTTTTTGTTCTTCAATTCTCTAGACCTCTCAAGCATTGGGGTGACTTTTTCTTGTGTGAGGATCCCTGTCATTTGTAATATTCCTAAATTAGCTTGCAGCTAATTGGAATATTAAAGTTTTGTTTTGGCACTTAGATAGGTGGATAAATGAGTAGGGAGACCCATAAATCTCTTTATGAAGAATAAAACTACTTATCATGTGAAAGTGGATCATCTTTTTAGCTTAATAAAGCACCCTAAGGTGTGAACAAGGGCTAAAACATGTGGATTGGGTCAAATTTGACCAAATCAACAACGTTGTCATGGAGGAGTGGACATTAATGAAGGATCAACGCAGTTTTAAATGGAGAGACATTGCATGGAAGTAGTGTCATTAATGGATGTGGCTTAGGGTTTTGAAGCTCATACCTTATAAAAGGAAGAGGATGGTAGCCATATTATGGATCTGGATATATTTGATATTTTGATATATGGTCTGTTTAGACATATAGCTTTCTTCAGTTGTTTAGCTAAGATTGCATGTGTTGTTGAGCACAGGGTGTTCCTGATCGAGAATCCCAACTCTTCCATTGAGGAACTCTTGGAGGAGTTTTCACTATACTTCCACAATCAGGCATTTGGCCAAGCTTCAGTCTCATGTACAACGCAGTTCTATTTAGAGTTGGGTTGTGTTGTAGGGGTGTAGTAGTGGAGGAGATATATCTCCATTTTCTGAGCTAGTTTTCCATTGGAGGGATCATCCTTTCATTTGGAGGCTTGTGAGGAAGACTTCAGGGATTCACTTAACATATTGGCACTCGGCCAAGTAGCAGTCATTAGATACAGCGCAGTTTCCGGTATAAACTGCGTTATTTTGGAGAGCAGCTGCAGCAGTGGGTTTATTGCCCTATTTGGAGTGTTTGGGTTTCCTGTGTGGGAATTAACCCTTCATTTAGGAGATCTGTTGGAGGAGGATAAGCCGTATTGTATATCATATCAGCCATCTCCCATCAATAATTTATTTTTAGAGATTATTCAGCCTTAGGGCCAAATCTGCTATATTTTGTATAGTGTGTATTTCCGAAAACCTTTTATGGGTTGTCCTGAAATCCTGTTTTGGAGCATGGATCTCTAGCCTTGTAATTTTTGGAGCATTATATCAGAAGTAATATATTTTTATATCTTTCATCTACTATTCTCTCTTAGACAACACAATTTTCTGGGTTCATATATTTCATGTGTTAACAACATTTTAGATCTAGGTGTATGCTTTCATGAGAGGCTTATTTGGCCAACTTGAGTGATCTTTTCCTCAAGATGTTGTACCTATTTTGATGTTATAATCATAATGGAATGGATTTAATGTTGTCTCATGCCTTGATCTATTATATTTCTGCATATTTCAATTTTTATGCACACTATTCCTGCTTTTCCCATTTGGGAATATTACATATACCAGCTATATTTTGTATAGTGTGTATTTCCGGAAACCTTTTTTGGGTTGTCCTGAAATCCTATTTTGGAGCATGGATCTCTAGCCTTGTCATTTTTGGAGAATTATATCAGCAACAATATATTTTTATATCTTTCATCTTCTATTCTCTCTTAGACAACGCAGTTTTCTGGGTTCATGTATTTCATGTGTTAACAACATTTTAGATCTAGGTGTATGCTTTCATGAGAGGCTTATTTGACCAACTTTAGTGTTCTTTCCTCAAGATATTGTACCTATTTTTCTATTATAATCATAATGGAATGGATATACTATTGTCTCATGCCTTGACCAATTATATTTCTGCATATTTCTAGTTTTATGCACACTATTCTTGCTTTTCCCATTTGGGAATATTACAGTGGTATCAGAGCATAATCTTGGCTCAACCTGTGTACTTTAGCAATTATGTCATCTAAGGAGGCTTCTCATAGGAAGGAGAATATTTGTAGAAGAGATGAAGGCAAACCCTCATTTTCAAGAGGGAAGGAGTTCTCAAAACTTCTTCTTCAAACCATGCAGTGCATTAGCAGAGACATCAAAGAGATGAGAAGGGAGAGATGGAGAGATTCTCCAAGAGGGCTTGTACATGAATAAGGCTCTAGATTTTCACATTGTGGGTGTGAGCATTCAACTACACCATCAGATCTACAACGTGGTACTATGCCTAGGGTCATATCAAGAGAGATGGAGGAAGCAGATGTACCAAAAGAGGAGACTCTTGGTGACTATCTTCAAGAGTATGAATCTCAAACTCAGAGATTTAGAGATCATATAAACTTCCAAGGGTTTTGCAAGATCAAGGAGGATATAAGACCTAGAAACCATGATATAAGCACAAAGTTCAAGTAGCATGATGTGGGTAGATTCTTTCTATCTACTTTTGATGGTCACCTAAATGTTAAACTAGGGCTTGGGTGGAGGAACTAGACACCTATTTGCAGCAACACCAAGTTTCAGAGGATGAAGCCATTAGAGTAGCAGGACCACACCTTGGAGGTAAGGCTTATGCTTGGTGGTTTTATGAATCTTATTCATTAAAATATGAAAATATATCTACTTATGCAAGGTTCACTAGGAGGTTAGTGGAAAGATTTAATGAAAAACATGCTGAAACTTCCTTGGTTGAGGTAGCGAAGCATAAACAAACAAAACCTTTGCATGAGTTGGAAGGATCTATAAATCCAACTCCATTTCAGAAAACTATTAAGGGGGTTAAAAACTTGCAGAATACCTTGCTAGAGGCAAGATCCCCACTTCAAAAAGAGCTCTCCTCTCAAAGGGAAGACATGGAGATCTCTTTTTCAAAAGAGGAACTAAACAAAGAACCTCTTAATGATGATGAGACAACCTCCATTCATGATGGAAGTAACAACGCTATCGCAACAGTAGTAGATCTAGTACCTCATGAAGAGGAATATGGAGCATTTACTCCAAAGAGAGAAACTCTTGCAATCTTGCAAGGAGTTCCAAAGAATCTAACATATGGAGATCAGGGCACAGTCCATGTGTAGCATGTGCCATCATTGATAGATTGTGATATCTTGAAGATAGAAGGAGATAAAGGGGAGGACAAGCATCATATGATGAGGAGCACACACCCCTCTCTATTTCATAAGATTGATGCATAAAAGAGGTAGGAGAATTTGTGCAGGGAGAACAAGGACAAATCAATCCACTCACATATACAACCTGCTCTAGGCCTTGATGTTTCATTACATGGAGGCATTCCACCAGGGAGACCCCCTGATTGGAAGATGAATAAAGATTTCTCTCAACATGGTGCAACATTGATATATTTGGCTAAGGAAGGAGCCTTGGGAGGAGTTAGCACAACGCAGAGAACCTTTGATGGGTTCAAAGGAGAGGTGGGAAATTTTCTGATATGGACATTGCAATCTCCCACTTAGATATTTGCACTAAAAGATGATGATTCAGAAATCTATGATGACATGAGCATGGTGTCAAAGGGCTACTCCATAGCCTTGTAGAAACAAATGATACTTCCACACATGAGGAAGATTTCTAAATATGACAAGAGGCTATTGACACTCTTGCATGCATTAGCCAAACTATGGAAGTTTGGGATGGGCAACACCTTCCAAGAGTAGGATGACCTTCCATATGCTTCAGTCTTGTCTTGGGCAAGATCAGTTGCAAGGGAGGAAACAAAGGTGGGGTAGCAATACTCCAACATGTGGTTTTTGCATTAGGCATGTCAAAGAGGAGAACTATGATATGACAGGTGCTTCATTTCAAATTTCTACAGTGCTGTCATTATTGGGAAGCCTAGATCCATATTGGGAGTCCCAACTATTGGTATAATATTCCAAGGACCTCTTCACATGTAAGGTTCTTGATGGGCAAGTGATAGATGGGAGGTATAGAGTGGTTGATGGAGTCATTTATTTCCATGATCAGATCTACTTGACTAAAGAATCTAAGCTCAAGAAGGAAATTATACATGCAATATATGAGGCACTATCTTTAGGATATGTAGACTTAATTGAGTCTTATCACACCATCATGGAGGGATTCTATTGGGAGGATCTCAAAGAAGATATGCACCAACATATCAAGAGATATGTATCTTGTTTTATGTATGAGGAGGAAAGCAACCACCTTGCAAGGTTGTTTCAATCACTTCCCCTTTTGATGTGTAGGAATTTACATGGTAAGTTCAGTAGATCAAGAACCAAAGGTCACCACTCAAAAATAGATCACAAATCAGTACACCAGTATAATCACGTGGTTAAAACCCTCAAAGAGGGAAACAGTCCATGCCCTGAGCCAACGCGGCCACTTCAGGGAATTTATTAATATAAAGAAAAGTTACATACGTTTCTCTCATAAACGGTTACCGGAAAAATGACCCTCCATGCTCTTTAAATAGAGATCATGGACCAATCAGGTGTTAAGCCACGGATCAAGTGCCGTTAATACCGAGGTGAGAGATAACCATCGAATCACTACAAATCGTGACCATCAGATTATAAGTTACAAATGTACATGGTAAAGAAACACACTTTACCTAAATCTACACTAGACTAAGTTATTATTAACTATTTCCTATGTGTCAGAATATCCTAACATCCCCCCTTACGAACAACTTGGGATAGGATTGAAGGATTTACAGAGGTGACACAAAAGGAGCCTATTTCCTATGTGTCGAAATATCCTAACATCCCCCCTTAAGAACAAATTGGGATAGGATTGAAGGATTTACAAAAGTGACACAATAGGAGAAGGAAGGAGGCATTAGAGCCTATCCCCCCTTAATGAAAACTTTCCTGAACACCAAGCATGGATCGAATTTTGGTAAAATTTTCTTCTGTGAGAGCCTTCGTAAAGATATTGACTACTTGATCATTGGTCAGACAATACTGCACTTCAAGAACACGATCATGAATGAGCTTTCCGATGAAGTGTATGTGGAGTTCAATGTGTTTCATACGCTGATGCTGAACTGGATCTTTACATACCTGAATGGTACTCTGATTATCACACCAAAGTGTAGTTGGATGCTGCTGATGAAGACCAAATTCAAACAGGATCTGATGAAGCCACATGGCTTCCTTGTTGGCTTCAACTGCACCACGATAGTTAGCTTCTGCTGAAGAAAGGGAGATGGCACTTTGTTTCTTACAAGACCAAGTAATAGGTCCTGAACCAAGAGTGAATACATATCCTGCAGTGGACTTCCGATCATCAGGGTCACCAGCCCAATCAGAATCAGTGAAACCAATCAACAAGGGAGATGCTCCTACATTGTAATGAATCCCGAACTGAACTGTACCTCAAATATATCGAAGTATTATTTTAGCTACTTTCCAGTAACTTTCATGAGGTTGGTGCATAAATTGTGCAACAAGACCAATGGCAAAGGAAATGTCAGGATGGGTATGGGTTAGATACAAAAGTTTACCAACAAGTTGACAGTATAAGGTAGCATCAACTTCAGGGGTAGTACAGTTGACTGAAAGCTTGAATCCAGACTGAAAGGGAGAAGGGGCAGGCTTACAGTCTTCCATGTGAAAGTGGTGTAGAAGATCACAGGCATACTTGGACTGAGAGAGGGTAATGCCTTCCTTGGATTGCAAGACTTGAAGACCAAGGAAATAATGAAAGTGTCCTAAGTCTGTCATTTCAAACTTCTTTTTGAGGCTAGAATTCACATGGTTTATATGGTTTGGATCACTACCAGTAAGGATAAGATAATCAACATAAAGAACAAGGATGGTGAAGGAATTACCCACCTTCTTGGTGTAGACAATGTTGTCAGAATGACACCTAGAAAAGCCATTATCTAAGAGAAATCTATCCATTTTGGCATACCAAGCCCAAGGATCTTGTTTGAGACCATAGAGAGACTTCCTAAGGCAAAAAACAAGGCTGGAGTCTTTTTGGATAAATCCAGGGGGTTGTTCCATGTAGATTTCTTCATGCAAATTGCCATGTAAGAAGGCGGATTTAACATCCATTGGATGGACTTCCCATTTAAAGGAGGCAACAAGGGAAAGAACAAGGCGGATAGAATTCATTTTGGCAACAGGGGAGAAGGTTTCAGTATAGTCAATGCCTTCAACTTTTGAAAAACCTTTAGTGACAAGACGAGATTTATGTCTATCCACTTTTACTTCTGGTCTAAACTTTGTTTTGTAAACCCATCTGCATCTGACAAGTTTTCTTCTTTTTGGAAGAGGAACAAGATCCCAAGTATTGTTTTCCAATAAGAAACGATACTCTTCATTCATAGCTTCATCCCAATATGGATGACCGGAGGCTTCTTCAAAGGTTTTTGGATCAAGTTTTTCTGGAACTTGAGCCAATAAGGTAGAGGCTCTTTCAAATTGAGAACGTGTACGTCGTCGATCGGCAGGGTCACCTGCAAGAGAACCTGCTGCATCCCGAGTAGATCGGACCCATCTTGGAAGCGGTGGAGTATAAGGAACAATTTCACGAGCTGGAGGAGGATTGTCATCCTCGCTGTCATCATCTGAAATAGAAGGAATGCTATTAAAAATAGAAGAGAGAGAGAGAGGTGGCACATATGCCGAATCAGGCTTGCAGGCCAAAGGTGGCACACCCGCCAAACTAGGCTCGCAGGCCGATATATTTTCATCAAAATTTACATCTCTTCTAATGATTATATTTTTGGATTTGGGTTGAAGAAGTCTATATCCTTTGACATCTTCAGGATATCCATCAAAAATACATTTTTCACTCTTAGGTTCTAAGGCTTTATGTTTCGCATTTGGAATATGGGCCCAAGCATCACTTCCAAAAACACGAAAGTGATTTACATCTGGTTTGATTGAGCTCCAAGCTTCTTCTGGAGTTATATTCTTTAAAACCTTAGCAGGAGTGTGATTTAGTATGTAATTTGCACAGTTAATGGCTTCTGCCCAAAAATTGAGACCAATTCCTTTAGATTGAAGCATACAATTAGCCATTTATTTTAAGGTGCGATTCTTCCTTTCAGCTACACCATTTTGTTTTGGAGTATATGGAACAATATGTTGCAATTGAATGCCATGCTCAGTGCAGAAGTTGATAAATTTTTTGTTAACATATTCTCCGCGATTGTCTGATCTTAACTTAAGAATTTGATGTCCCAATTGTTTCTCAACAAAGGCCTTAAAGGCCAAGAACATGTCAAAAACTTCATTCTTGAGTTTTAAGAAATATACCCAAGTGCGTCTGGAAAAATCATCAATGAAAGTTAAGAAGTACTTGCAACCAGTGAAAGAAACAACAGGAAGTGGACCACATAAATCACTGTGCACAAGCTGCAAAGGGGCTGAAGCATGCCAAGAGGCACGTTTGTCAAAACTATCCCGATGATGTTTTCCGAGTACACATAGGAAGGCTCGTCACCATATTTTCCTTACATAGATTTTGAAGAGAGCGATAGTTTAAGTGACCAAATCGCTCATGCCAAAGTTTGCTCACATCATCATTATGAGCAACAAAAACAAAGGGAAGACATGATGACCCAAAGTTGTCAAACTTATACAACCTTGTGGAATCATCAGCAATGCCAGTAGCTAAAATATGTCCAGGATCTTTGAGGTCCTTGATTACAACATCATGAGGTGATAATTCTACTGTTTTCCCTTCACCTGAATGAGTTATCTGATAAACAGATATAAGGTTGCATGACAAGGTAGGAACACATAGTACATCATTAAACTGACCATTATCTAGATGAATGGTTCCAGATCCTACAACACTAAGAGATCTATCATCACCAACATAAATATGTTTGGTGTTACAATCATTTAAAGAAGAAAACATGGATTTATTTTTGGCCATGTGGTAAGAAGCTCCAAAACCAATGAGCCACTCATGAGAAGGAGAAGAAGAAGATACATTTAATGCATAACCAGATCTTGATGCTTGAGAACCACAAGCAGAAAGTGCCATGCTTGAAGATGAAGGTGAAGAGTGCTCCAAATTGATGTTGTGCTTCTTCATTGCTGCTTCTAAGACTTCCATCTTCTTAAAACATTTGGACTCTATATGGCCATCCCGGTTGCAAAAGTTGTAATGTCTCTCTGTCTTCTTCCCTTTGTTTTGATTTGCCTTATTATTTTGGTGATTTGATTTTTCAGTTTGCGGCTGAAATTGCTTAGGGCCCTTGTTTGGTTTAGGCCCATATTTTTTAGGATACTACTTCTTGGGATTATTTTGATATGGTTGTTGTTGGGCTGCTAAGACTTTCTTAGAAGCGTTTCCAGCAGTGATAAGACCAAGGTGTAAAAGTTTTTCTTGTTCTCTTATCAAAGAATCAAAAAAGGCATCAAAAGAGGGATTCTTGTAGGTGGTTCCTGAAGAAATGATGGCTTCTCTGGTGGAATGGAAGGCAGAAACAAATACAGAGTATGCAGGACCAAGCTTAGCAAGAATGCAATATATGAGACTACCATCGTCCTTTTTGATCTTACAACCTTCTAAAAGAATTCGGAGGGTCTTAAATTTGGACAAAAAATTTTCAATGGAGGAGAAATTATTGGGGTCCAAAGTAAGCAACTCATTTTCAAGCTGGTGGGCCCGGATTTGATTTTGAATTCCAAAAACAATTTTTAGCTTTTCCAGGGCCTCATCAGGGGTGTCAATGTCAAGGATATGAAATCAAAGATCTTGAGCAATGGACATTCCCATCAACCCTCGTGCTTGACCTTGTTTATTTTTCCATTTAGCATCTTTATCATCATCAGAAGGTTTAGTTTCTTGTCCTGTGGCTATTCTATAAAGCCCTTTACTTTTAAGTATATCTTCCATGTGAGGTAGCCATTGGAAATAATTGGTGTTGTTAAGAATAACCGGGCATGCACTTTACATTTTTTTTTTTTTTAAATAAAAAAAAACTGAAGCTGAGAAAAGCTGAAACTAACTGCTCCAATGGAAATATCTTGAAAAATTAGGCCGTTTAAAAAAAAACAGCTCGAAAAACGGCTTCCGGATGAAGAAGTTATGCCTTTTGAAAAAACTGAGTTGTAGATGCCGAATAGTTACGGGAACGGGACAAAGTGTGGCTTTAAAAAAATTTTTTTTTGCCCCTTTGAACAAATTTTTTTTACAAAAGAAGCTTGAGAAGGAGACTTGAACCCAAGACCTCTATTCTCATAAACTAACCCCTCACAAAGTGAGATAGTAAAAGGATCATGTTATTTTAAAAAGGAGGAAGGGGGGATTATTATTATTATTATTATTATTATTATTATTATTATTATTATTATTATTATTATTATTATTATTATTATTATTATTATTATTATTATTATTATTATTACCTTAGGTGTGCGTGCCTTTTCTTGCACAAAAAACACAAAAAACGAGCAAAAAAAAAATGAAATGCAAAGCCTTATGGAAGAATGTTAGATTCTCAGTTAGCCTTACTGGCAACTGTCACTTTTTTCACTATTTATGATTTCCCGAGATCGCACAAAGACGCGGGGAAAGAGCATACGTAGCAAAAAAAAATCCCTTTTTCCTGTTTCTAATTTGCCGAGATCGCACCGAGTGCACGAAAAAGAGCATACACAGAGAAGAGGGTATAGAGCCAGCAAATAAATAAAACCTTAATACAGAAAAAAAACCAAAATAAACAGAACTATTAACAAATATAATTGCAAAATAGATGCTTTATACCTCCAGATCTAAATTGACATAATATGGGCAGCCGGAAACCTTTTCGCTTGAAACGAAAGGCATTCCTCACTGTAATAGATGCTCCGGACACAACCGAGCAGTTCTCCAAGCCCAAAAATGTTTATAAATAGTAGATCTACAAAACGACATTCGCATGCAGTCAAACCGGCTTCGGATTTTGATCAACAACAGATGCGGCCCTCAAAATAGCTCTGATACCATGTAGGAATTTATAGGGTAAGTTCTGTAGATCAAGAACCAAAGGTCATCACTCACAAACAGATAAAAAATTAGTACACCAGTATAATCACGTGGTTAAAACCCTCAAAGAGGGAAAAATTCCACGCCCTGAGCCAACGCGACCACTTCAGGGAATTTATTAATATAAAATAAAAGTTACATATGTTTCTCTCATAAACGGTTACCAGAAAAATGACCCTCCATGCTCTTTAAATAGAGATCATGGACCAATCGGGTGTTAAGCCGCGGATCAAGTGCCGTTAATACCGAGGTGAGAGATAACCATCGGATCACTACAAATCATGACCGTCGGATTATAAGTTACAAATGTACATGGTAAAGAAAAACACTTTATCTAACTCTACACTAGACTAAATTATTCTTAACTATTTCCTATGTGTCGGAATATCCTAACATGATGGAGAGATGGGAAGGCTCATCTATGGACCTCTTCACCAAATTGTCTACAATATATGGTAAATATTGTGTTTTGATGCTTATTTATCAACTAACAATGTATGTGCACTCCTTTACCATGCATTTACAACACATTGCTCCACAAGAGAGCAAACCTCTTTGTGGATTTCATGGTCCTTTTGGGACTACTTTCAGTGATGGGGATGACCACTTTATGGAGAAATTTGGGCAAGATATGTTTTTCTTGGGTCATATTCAGCCAACACCTAATGTCCTCTACTATTTTCAAGATTTTTAGAAGCTTATGACAACAAGAAGGTGGTTGGATGGCCACTTATTATATCATGTTTTGAGACAACAAGAAGAAGAAAAATGCTGGTCTCAATTGAGGGACTATTTTCACCATCCAAGATATCATATGACACTTAGTCCATATTTCTTTTGAAGCTCATATGGTGATGACACTCTATTCACTATATGCATGAAGGATTGAGCAAGAAGGCTTCCTAGAACCAATGCATGGGATCATGAGGTTCCAATTATCTTTTGGCTTCATGAGGACTATATTATTGCAGACCAAGATCAGTAGCTCTAAATTTATCATAAATGGAGAGAGAGACAGCGTAAGTTGAACAACCTTATCTCTCACTTTCAGCCATGCAGCCCCTACACATTGCATAAGCAAGGAATTTGTGACTGTTTCTATGAGCTACCAAGGATGGCTCACTTTGTTTGGATGATAGCATGGAGATTGGAGTTTCTCATTGGGGTTGAGGCACCCAACATTTATCATCTCTCATGCCTTAATAAGACCAATGGACAACATATAACTCTTTAAATATATCTCCCACTTTTTCATGATGAGAGCTATTTGGTTTATCCACCAAAAGCAAACTTGTATTCTCGGGAGGAGACATATCCATTGGATATTTTGTAGTATCCTTGTAGTTGCTTGAGGACAAGCAACATTTTGGAGGGGAGGACTGTAATATTCCTAAATTAGTTTACAACTAATTGGAATGTTTTTTTTTTGTCACTTATATAGGTGGATAAAGGGGTAGGGAGACCCATAAATCTCTTTATGAAGAATAAAACCACTTCTCATGTGAAAGTGGATCATCTTTTCAGCTTAATAAGCCACCCTAAGGTGTGAACAAGGGCTAAACCATATGGAATGGGTCAACTTTGACCAAATCAACAACGCTGTCATGGAGAAGTGGACATTAATGAAGGATCAACACAGTTTTAGATGGAGACACATTGCATGGAAGTAGTGTCATTAATGGATGGGACTTAGGGTTTTGAAGCTCATATATTATAAAAGGAAGAGGATGACATCCATATTATGGATCTGGGTATATTTCATATTTTGATATATGGTATATTTAGACATATAGCTTTCTTCAGCTGTTTAGCTAAGATTGCATATGCTGTTTAGCACAGGGTGTTCCTGGTCAGGAATCCCACCTCTTCCATTGAGGAGCTCTTAGAGGAGTTTGCATTATACTTCCACAATCAGGCATTTGGCCAAGCTTCAGTCTCATGTACAACGCAGTTCTGTTTAGAGTTGGGTTGTGTTGCAGGGGTGTAGTAGTGGAGGAGAGAAATCTCCATTTTCTGAGCTAGTTTTCCATTGGAGGGATCATCCTTTCATCCAGAGGCTTGTGAGGAAGACTTCAGGGCTTTATTTCACATCTTGGCACCAGGCCAAGTAGCAGTCATTAGCTACAACGTAGTTTCCTGCAAAAATTGCGTTATTTTGGAGAGCAGTCGTAGCAACGGGTTTATTTCCCTATTTGGAGTGTTTGAGTTTCTCGTGTGGGGATCATTCATTCATTTAGGAGATCTGTTGGAGGAGGATCAACCATCTTGTATATCAGATCAGCCATCTCCCATCAGTAATTTATCTGTAGATATTATTCAGCCCTAGGGCCAAATCTGCTATATTTTGTATAGTGTGTATTTTCGGAAACATTTTCTGGGTTGTCTTGAAATCCTGTTTTGGAGCATGGATCTCTAGCCTTGTCATTTTTGGAGCATTATATCAGCAGCAATATATTTTTTTATCTTTCAGCTGCTATTCTCTCTCAGACAACACAATTTTCTGGGTTCATGTATTTCATGTGTTAACAACATTTTAGATCTAGGTGTATGCTTTCATGAGAGGCTTATTTGACCAACTTGAGTGATCTTTTCCTCAAGATCTTGTACCTATTTTGCTGTTATAATCATAATGGAATGGATCTACTGTTGTCTCGTGCCTTGATCTATTATATTTCTGCATATTTCTAGTTTTATGTGCACTATTCCTGCTTTTCCTATTTGGGAATATTACATCATCGGTGCTCCCATTGCACGCACTGCTACCGTCCATTGCCCACCTTGTGGAGTTCAAATTTTTGAAAACGGTGGGAAAATTTGGTTTCTTTAATTCCTCAGCAAATATACCTCCTCGACGTGCAAATGTACAGATATTTTACTTGTTTCTACATAAATAAACGTTTTAGCGGATTAGATTTTTGAAAAACCTTAAAATTAACCGTTAAAAAAATAAAAAAATTTCTGCGCGGCGCACTCTAGCTGTTCGACTCGCACTGTTCGCAGTGCTTCCTGTAAATTTACAGGCCGCACCATGAACGATGCTAACGGAAACCGCACTGGGTTCCGGTGTGGTACTGAAAAAATGCACACCGTGATTAATTTTAAAACTAACATGGCGGTGCGGTCATTTAAACGACCGCACCGTTGACTATGTACTAGTGTCGGGAGGGTAGTGCATTGACCAAACTATCTGCAAAAGCCCGATAGGTCAGCGCACTGCCCGCCTGATAACATTACATAGTTAATGGTGCGTTTGTTTAGAGGACCGCACCGTTGACCATATATTATTGTTGGGCGGTGCATTGACCTAAATATCCGCCCCGGGGCAGATAGTTTCGTCAACGCACCACAGAAAAAAAAAATATATATTTTTTTATCTTTTGCGATGTGTGAACAATTTCCATGCGCACCGAGAGCGGTGCGCGATAAAAACGTACGCACCGGTACCGGTGCGTGACTGTTTTTTTGGACACATCGAATGTTTTTTTTCTTTTCAGAATTATATATATATACATGTCTCATTTAATAAAAAAAATGTATTTAATATGTGAATCATTCAACAACGTCAATGGAGAGAATAAAGAGAACAACAAGAACATATGGAGGACTAGTATAACATGATTCACTTGTGGGAGGCACGAGAGAGGGAGAGACTTATGTAGCCTCATGCTATTATGGTAGCCACCCAGTTTCTCGTAAGGGAGGTAGGCCTCATCAAGTTCTATGAGGAGGATACATCCCTAAAGGGCCATAGTGGGTTATTGGGACAACTGATCTTCAGGTGGGATGCCCACTGACAGGATTTCCAGGTCGGTCCTAGCCAGTGGTACGTGCCCACCGAGGAGGACATATATTTTATTACCGGCCTATCTAAGAGAGGGTAGGATTTGCCCCAATTCCCAGATGTCCCCGTTAGCTATGCAACATGGAGTCAGTTGTCATACTCCCAAAGATACATTAGGGACGATATTGTTTCTCCTGCAGATTTTCAGGTGTCCAGTGGTTAGTTGCGTATTAATTCGTTTGGTGCAGAGGAGGTGAGGTGCTTATCACTACTGCTGACGACCATTGCACACTATACCAGTGAAGAGAAACGCATTATTTGCTCGCTTTTATTTTATGTTGATTCTTTATTACAGGCGCCACGACTTGAGAGATGGTCTGCGATTTTTTTGTGGCAGTTTTATACAACATTAGGTAGATGTCGTTCTCAGGCACGTGGGAGGTTGAACTTCCCTTTTGATTCAGAGTTATTTTGTTTATTTTTTGAGAGTTTTCCAGAGACGAGGCCTACTTTTGTTCGACAACCTCATAGGCTAATGCTGCATGTACAGATGCAGATGTGGGGCCAAATGATGCCTAAGAGGGGCTAGTCTGACGTTGCCGCTAGGATATATCCTGGTGCACTAGAGTTGCTATCGAGTGTTGATGATCACTACTTCGTTCTGGTGCCATGTCTGTATGCCGATTTGGATTGGCGTGGGTGTAACAACATCCGCTTCACACAGGATGAGCCGCCGGATGTGAGAGGTAATATTAGTGTTTTCTTTAAATTAATATAGTTTCATTGTATTATCTTAATTAATTAATTAGAATTATCAAATTTATTCTAACACGTAATTTAACTTATTTTATTAAATTGTTTAATGAAAATGTCTAATTATTGTTGTGTACTATATATTTTGTAGATATTGGGACATTTGTTGGGGATGAGATTCCACCCCCACCAAATGATCCAGGAGTAGATGTTGATGAGGAGATGGTAGAGACGAAGGATCAGGGTGATAGACCTGATATTGATCGGGTGCAGATACCCACGGGGGTGAGGCGTAGGCCAGACACCCGATTTAGGATGGAGTTGGGCGACCAACTCTGTTTACCGCTAGTTGATGAGGGAGTTCGCCCGGTTACGATCAGAGAGATTCAGGCTGATCGTAGGCTCACACAACTATGGAGAGGCATGCCCCGCAATATGTTTACCCTCAAGCGTCATATCGTTGGAGCTTCCAGAGCACTGGCGCAGGCTAGGAGGGGTAGGCGTCGTGGAGACGAACGTCAGAGTAATGCCTCATCTGATGATCATGATCATGAGGGGAGTGATCATCATTCTAGTACTCCACCTCATCCTCCTTCACCTCATGGCGGAGATCATGATGAACAACCAACATCTAGTCCTAATCAACAGGCATCGTTTGAGTAGTTTGCACCATCTCAGCAGACACCTAGTCCTGAGCAGGCAAGTCCATCTAAGGAGGATAGTCCATCTAAGCAGGCCGCACCATCCAATGAGAAGGTTGCTCCATCGACGAGTCATCAACAGGCAGTACCTGATTAGACTACACCATTGACTGATCAGTAGGCACCTCTGGAGCAGGCATGCCATCTATCTGAGCATGAGGTTGCACCATCAACTAAGAAGACCTCGACTAGTACTAGTATTGATGTACCACCATATATTTGACATTTGTATGCAGTTATATTATAGTTGCATATTTTTGACATTATACAGTTATATATATATATATATATATATATATATATATATATATATATATATATATATAGATATAGATATAGATATATGGTCCATGTATTTTATGTTCATTTTGATGTACTTAATTTACATGTTGGTGTTCATCATGATGTGTATATTGTTAGGTCCTATTAGATATGTTAATTTAATGTGCTTGCAGATAGATGTGTATGTGATAGAAGTTATTTGACATAAGATTTATATTTGATGTTTGTGTTGTGATGATGCTATACAATGCTTGTGTTTTGTTAGATGATCATGATCACAATGATTAGATGATGTTAGCGAATTTGAATGTGTATTTTAGTCAAATATGATGTTTGTACGATGTTTATCATGATCGTGATGTTTATTTTTAATATTAAATCATGATATTTATTAAATATTATGTCGCGATTGTAATTGAAATTTTAATTTTAGTTGTATGTAAAATTGTAATTGTAATTGTATGTAAAATATTTGTAAAATTGTAAATGTAATTGTATGTAAAATATTTGTAAAATTGTAATTGTATTGTGAAATTGTAAAATTGTAATTGTAATTCCATGTATTCATGTCATGATTCAATTTTATTAAAATTGTAAAAATTTGTAAATTTGTAATTTTGTAAAATTCTAAAAATGTAATTGTAATTGTATGGATCGTGATTATAATTGTAATTGTATGTAAAATTGTAAAATTATAATTGTAATTGTATGTGAAATTGTAAAATTGTAATTGTAATTGCATGTAATATTTGTAAAATTGTAATTGTAATTGTATTGTGAAATGATTGTAATTGTAATTTTATGTAAAATTGTAAAAATCTAATTGTAATTGTAATTATATGTAAAATTAAAATTGTAATTTTAATTTTAATTGTAATTGTATGTAAAATATTTGTAAAATTGTAATTGTAATTGTAATTGTATTGTGAAATTGTAAAATTGTAATTGTAATCATTCAATTTTATTAAAATTTTTAAATTTTTAAATTTATAAATTAATTGTCAATTTTGAACCATAACTACCGTAAGTAAAATGTATACCATAAATATTGTTAAATTACCATAATTGTAAAATTGTAAGTTTGTATGAATATAAATAATTGTAAAATAATAAATCTAGAATAATATGAATTTTTGTAACATAATAAATTTTAGAAAATAATGCAAATAAATTCATGTTTAGAATTATCATTAGTTTATTATGATCTTACATACCAAAAATAATAGTATACATTTTGAAGATATCATTCACACACATTTAAAGCAATCAAGTAGTTGTATTATTTTAGGAATTGACATTATAAAAAAATAACTTTATACAGTACGCCATTGTTTTCGAGATCAACATAATTGCTAATTATCAAGTGAAATGATTTTAACATTAACACAATGCAAACCAATTAATTCAAAATACATATTATAATGTTTTGAAAAAAAGAGTCTTAGTTATAAGGTAATTAAGTCCTCTTCTTTATAAAAACCCATCTTAAAAAGTATAAATGATGAAATAACACATGTACGATATCACTCTCAGTTCTCATGATCACCCTCATTATCTTCCAGCTCGCTTGGCATGATAACACTATTGCTCTAAAAAATATGTTTTGATCTAGGGTCATGTCTCAATACGAACCACCAATCCCTATCCAACACATCTGGGTAAAAAAACATCTGGTTGCAATGTTTGGGGAAAACATAGGGCTCCTTAGCTTCATCCCACATCTTTATATAGTTGATGCATATCAACCTACTATCGCGATCTTATTTTACATTATTCTGATCAAAGGTGTCCCACCACTTGCACCTAAAAATAACACATTGGAAAGAAGATAAATCCAATTCAATGATCTCTTGTATCTTTCCGACGTAACCTAACGTCCCTCGTACTAGGTTTTGATCACGGTGGCTAGCTCGACTAGAGTGATCGAACTCGTCTTCCACTCCACAGTCATGTGTCATGTGTCCATCATCGGTATTTTCTGTGCGAAAATGGTGTACATATGCCCACATAGATGGGAACAAATTCACCTATTAAAAAGTTAAAAAATCATAGTGTCACGTGTCTTATAATAACCCGACTGTATAGATGTAGTTAAATTTCAAAGGTGCATTATTAAGTTTAAAATGTACATAAATATATTATTACCGAGTGGGTGCACGTGGGTAACGACCGGTTGCACCATATTTCTCTCTGACTTGGTCAACAACCCAACTGTTGGGGCATATATTTGGCATATTTGATATTAAATTATCGGGATAAGGCACACTTCTACCATTCAACCGTCTGAATTATTTCCTGTCACTATCCCATTTCATTCTCTTTTGTTCGTACAATGCGACGCATGGTTGTGTCACTTCGGAATTGTAAAGAATGAATTTATTGATTGCTTTAATTTCTGCATTCGTTGATGAAATCAAACCGACATATAGTACACATGAGATCAAAATATACATTATATCGAAGTTCAACATGAATATTTACTTTGTGTAAATTTGAAAAATTATAAGTCGCTTACTCTTTATCAAGTTCCTTTTTTCATTCGTTTGGAGTAGCTCCCCTTCTCTTTTGTCTTCATCCCTTTCATCGTCACAAATCACCGCACTTGGTCCGTTGTTGATCTTCTTGATGTACTCACTGGCATAATATAAATACTAATACGATATGTACCCCTTTGCCATATACCCCTCAGATTTTGCCCTTTGTCAAACAAAACCTTTCAATTTCTTCATGTACCTCTCTAAGAAGAACATCCAACGACAAGAAACCGCTCCAAATAATTCAACCTCATCTACTAGGTGGATTAGAAGATGAACCTGCAAGTCCATGAAACTCGTCGACAGTTCATTCTCAAACATACAATCAAACTCAACTATCTCTTTTGGGCCATGTATCCTCTATTTCGGGTCATGTATCCTCTATATGCTTCATGGCTATTGAATCTGTTGGGATTTGCATAAATCCAAACTCACTTCTATGTGAGGCATGCCATCCCTGCAACATAGCTAATTCTTTGCAACGAAATAGCCTTTGAATCTTTGGGATTATAGGCATGTGGCTCAATATCTTAAAAGGAGGACCACGTGATTTACCCTTCTTTTTTGATTTATCATATCTATCATGCACACATTTCGAACATATGTCTTTGTCTACATATTCTCCTCTATATAGAATACAATCATTTGGACATGCATGATATGATATGTACTCAACACCCAATATTTACAACAATTTATTTGCCTCTTCACAGCTATCAGGCAAGAAATTATCACTCGAAAGACCCTTATCTCTAAATAACATGTGGTTGGTCATGGACAATATTAAATGTACATTAATGCTGATATAATTATTAACGTTCATAAAATTTACCATTTGTAATGTTCATTATGTGATTATATTTCTCAAAATATAAGGGATTAGGACTTGATGGTAAATTACCTCAAAATTTCTGAGAAAAATGCATTCGACAAGCCAAAATTTGCTTTCAAGTTGTACAGTAGCATCGTTGTCCCCAACTGGGTAGACTTTGACTGACTTCCAGGTCCAAAGAGAGGGGTGGTGGAAGAAAATTTAAGGATTTTGAAAATGGTATCAACGATATGAGCATCATCCTCTAGTTGATCATCATTCTGGAATGGATCTAACAAAATTGTCTCCATGGCAGTCATATCCCTTAAATAATCATCCATGCCAACCTCTATTTTATTACCTCCATTGCCAGCTTGTGAAGAACCACTATTGCTGTAGTTATTCCTAATTGGTGAATCTGGACTTAGTGGGAATTGAATAAGTGGTTGATTCAACCATTATTTGTATCGTTCCTCTCTGAGTTTTTCTCTTAATTCAGCCTTCTCTCGATTTGATGTTGTTGTGGGGTGCAACGGAAGATGGTAGGTAGGTCGCTCATCATCACTAGAATCCTAATAATTTCAAAAAATATATTTGAACATGATTAATACAAAATCGATGATATCAATTAGTAAGCACGTTGACAATTCATGATTAATTGGTTTGACGTTGAAATAATTACATTAATATACAAACCAATTCTTATTACCATCATTGTCCCAGGATTGTGGCTAGAAGATGCAATGTTACAATTGGCAGGGTGAAGCGACTGTCCATTTTCATCTACCAAATGCGCCTTGTGGTATGTTTCTCCTGATAAGAGCTTCCAGTGTTTTGGAGTTTTTTGAATATTTTGTGCATCTAAACTCGATTCTAAATCTGCATGAACCTGAAAATTTGCATACATTAATTTTATTCAACTGATTGACATGGATAAAATAAATAAATTCAATTACATAATGAAAATATAAATAAAATCTGAAGTAAATATTACGTCTGGAGATGGATAGGGAGAACTCAACGATGGACTTTGAGAAATATCATGGAATGAGCTAGATGTTGAAGAATTTTCCATTTGATATAATTATGAGATCTTCTCCCTGCATTGAGAAAAATCACCAATAAATTTTGGTGTACATACTTAAAAGTAATTTTGCTGCCTTAAAAATGGACTTATTGTTATCGGTGCTAATGTATAGTTAACCGCACCAGTGCGTTTTAGTTACTGCATACCAGTGCCGTGTTATTAATTGACGCACCGGTGCGGTTAGTTAACAAACACACCGAATATCCAGAAATTAAAAGCGCAACTTTATTTTTTTAAAGTGAAAAAAGCGGTAAATTGAAAAATGGGTGGCAAATTATTTTCGGAAATATAATTTCATAAAAAAATTCTTTAAATAGTAAAAGCTATTCATTATTTCATTATTTTTGCAAAAACTTTCAGGGAGGGATTTTCACAAGAGACATACCTGGGGCAAGAGAGCACGAGAGCATTGTGGAACAACAAAATACTTTCAAACAACATCACTATTCAGAGAACCAAAATTTGAAACATCTGGTGATTCACACAAAAACCCTGTAGTATAGTAAAATTGTTAAATTTTACTGTAATAATTGTTTTTTTTACAGTTTTTGTTGGATTTAATACATGCATAGTAAAAATTTTAAATTTTACTGTGCATTTAAAAAAAAAAAAACAAAAAAAATCCATTCTTATGTTAAACCCTTGCTTCTTCTTGTTTCTGCCCTTGCTTCTTGTTTCTGTGACTTCACAATTAGGGATTTTCATTTTAGATTTATAATGTTTGTATTTCTATATATATAGGTGTATGACATCTAACCTGCGGGACCACTTGCAGAATCGGGTCCCAATCCATGTCGACCCTTGCATGATTTAAAAAAAAACAGATTTTTTTTAATCGGTGCACCCTATGTAAAATAGCGCATCAATTAGTCAAATGTTACACAGTTGGGATTCAATTCTTCATTCAATTGTCCTGAATGAATTAAATGTTACACACTGATTAAATATATGGATGATTAAATATTATAATGAATATATGCAAAATTTGATGATATGATATAACAAATTAATCCAAACATCACATTCAAATGCACTAATAAAAATTTAATTGTTATGAATACTGTTATAAGATATGTGTCAACTTTCGATGAATAATGAATTTAAAAAATCACTATAATTGCACTGTTACAGGTCGATGTTTCTAAAAAATACAAAATAAACACCGGTGCATGTTAGTTACTACGCACCAGTGCGTTTGTAGGATAATGTGCACCGGTGCGTTTGTATGACCTATGGGCACCGCACAATACCAATACCAATTAGAACGCCAAGTGCACTTTATGAACGACTACCACTCGGGCGATTCGATAAGCATTGCATGCACCAGTGTGATTTTCCTTTAATGCAATGGTGCGTTTTTATAACTTAACAACCCGGTGCGGTTTTACACCTTAACGATCCGATGCATGCACCTTCCATTGGCTTGGTGCGACTGGCTGGCTGACACGCACCGGGCTGTTGCTAAATGCCCCGGGGCGTTCAAAATTTGTTTTCCATCCCGGTGCTTGGTAGATTTACAGTACTGGTGCATTCATGGTACAACACACCAGTGCGTTGACACCTGATGCATGCACCAATGAGAAAAACATCCGCAACAACCTTTAGCCACCTAGTGTTTTTTAGTTGTGTTGAAATTCTGTTAGAAGCTCTGCCAAAACCTCCATTACCAAAAACATATGTTGTAGAAAATGTTTTTTTGACAATTTTGGCCAATTTTATAACACTAAAAACCTCCTTGACAACCTCTACTAGAGGGTCTTTTCCTTGTAGTGCTAGAAGAGGATGACATGGGAGAAGTCCATAGACTAGATGGTATGCTAGAAAAGGTACCAGACAATGATTGATAACCATGTGGTATGGACGAACGACCATATGAATGTGTCTCTAGCGATGTTAAAAAATGGATGAAGCTGCAACATGGGTTGTATCGGTCATGGTGGTAGGTACATGATGAGAAAACATAAAAGATTCAGTCCTAGTTATCTGTCCCAAAAAGGATTGATGCGGGAAAATCAAGGGTGAGTTGAAATAAAAAGAACTAGACAAAGGATTTTGTGATGGATTATGAGGAGAAGTAAAACGATGGGCCTGGTAAAGATAATCCCCTCTCAAACGACCATGATAGGAGGGTTGATGCTCTTCCTGAGGAATCTCTTAAATGCTCATATGACCAGGTGGAAGTGGTTCACCGTCGGGTCCAAGATATATAGGTTGTGGTTGAGTCTGAGACAGAGGAAGAGAAGAAGAACGTCCTGGAGTAACAAGTGTAGGTAACTAAGGTGCCTCAGATTGTAAAATCTTAGGTTTTGTTATTTCTCATTCAATATAGTGAGGTTCAATAAGCTCAAGTAATGAAATCTTAGGTGCTTTTGTTTCGACTGTGTCAGATTCACCAAAAAATAAGGAAGTAATCTCGGTTTTAGTACTCACAGGAAGAGATTATTCTGGTGGATCTATTTCAGATGGAGGACTAGAAGGGGTAGCTCCTGAAGTACTAGATTTGGTAGTCTGTGTTTTTTGTTCTTCTGACAACAACTAGGAGTTTCCTCAGAAGGTGGTAAAGGCTTATTTTTCATTCTACACAAACAAGAGAGTGGCAGGAGTTGTTCTTCCACATTGGCTTAATAATATTTAAAAATTAACAACAAAAAATAAATAAAAAAGGGGAATATGGACAAAGGGTTTGTTAAGAAACTGTGAACTGCAATATACTACCTTGGAGAACCAAGGATTTACATACGGGCAAGAAAAATCCCTAAATGTTGTGTTCAGTGTATCACAATATACAAGGTGGCCAACTTGGTTACCTAAGGTGAGGATAAAAACCTATGGCGGAATTCAAAAATACACTCTACGGTATGTGAAAGTGCAGTCCGTGTTAGTGTTGTCTAATGCGTAATCGTACGATGAGAGAATTCCCATCTACTTTCCATGTGTGGAGCTCCATCCAATATACCCGAAGGTACGTGGAGAACAGTATGATACACTTACATACGTGGAATGAGATTTCACTCCTGGAATGCAACGCTGGAAAAAACGACAACTCCTATATTTACAGACGTTGGAACACGTCTCTTTCCTATAAATCTATATGCTTGCGTTAATGTTTCAAATGCTCATCAAGGCTCACCGTGAATTTCACTTGAATGTCCTTAAGATGTAATCATGCATGATGAAATGAAACTTTTTTTTCAATGAAAAAATATGAACGAGAGAGAAGAGAACAAAGAGTAATGAAACATATGCAACAAACAATGTTAAGTCAATTACCCTAATGCAACTGTTCCAGTTTCCAATTTCACACACAAAACCTTAAATGCAATGTAAAATGAAAAATGCTGATTTTTCTTTGCAATCCACTTAATTTCAAAATGAAATGAAAACTAAGATGCTTGCTAAATTACTGATAAAGAAGCGATACAGAATGATGACTATAATATGAATTTTTTCATGCAATAAATTATCAAGCAATTACTTTTCTAATGACCTAATTGATAAGAGTAAAGAAAAATCCAAAAAAATTCATATCAAAGGCTATAAAAACCAAAAGAAAACAAAGTGAAGGTTTTTTAGAGACCTAGTCACACTCAGAGACACACAGACAACTAGCTGGAACAAAGAAAATAAGAGAGCAAGACAATAAAAGGCAATTTTTTGCATGTAACAAGGATCAATGTAGATGTTGAAAGGGCACCAATGCTCTGCAACACAGGTGCAGATAAGGCTAGGGTGCATTGGAGCGCTCTGTCTCAGGACCAACAGGAGCGATGATTTAGATTTGACCAAATTACAACACAAAAAATCAAATGAAGCTCATTTAAAGGTATCCCTAGGGTCAATCAAGACATGCGTGAGGCAATGAAGGTCGCTTTAAGAGGTGAAACATGTGCTATGGTCAAGGAAACCACCAAGGGAAAGAAACGGTCCCCAGTATGGTCGCCAATTTGTTATGTAGAATTTACGATTGTGGACAAAAGTATCTTCCCTAGAACTAGTGGGCTAGTCTAGAACAATAGAAAATAAAGAATATAGAGTTTCCCTTAGAGAAACTGAATAATGGAAAAAGGATTTCTTATAATCCGTCGCAAGATTTAGTCTCCTCCTGACTTTTAAGCTCCAATCATAGCTCTGAGGACTATAATTAGAATCTGCAGATGCAACCAAAACAAGCCAAGGATCCATTTAATGAATCATTGAGGCATTGAAATACATAATAAAACATAACATAACACATATAGGAAAGCAATGTACTCTTTGCATTAAGATAAATAGGAGAGAGTTTAAAACCAAGAATAGTGGTTGACCTTGTAGAGATATCCCCAAGTTGACTTGTCCTTCATTGCCAGAAAGCACACCTCAATGTCACCCTAATGTGTGAAGATGATAACTCTCTTAGATTCAAGGCAACAACATGAAGTTATGACCAGTCTCCAAAATCCAACCCTGATGTTGTGGATGGCACTAAATTTATAAGAGAGGGATGGTAGTTTAAGAATTATTATCCATTTACTAATCTAGGCTTGATATCCACTCAAGATTGGAGGAACAACTCAAGGAATAAGAGGTGAAATATCCAAGATAGGATTAGATGGCACTCGATATTATTATCCATAGTAAATGGTTAAAACAACCCCTGGAAGCTTCTAGATGAGGAAGCTTAAGAATTATTTTTAATTTTCTTGAATTTCTAGAATCAGCGCACCCCTGGCAAGGAGAAAGCTGATGTTGATCAATTCAGGTGTAAAAAGAAGCAAGTTGCTGTTGAACATAAGTCTCTAAAGGGGAAAAGTGCGCTGGGGCTTAAAAGCATTGATTTTGAGCAGTTACACCCAAAAAATCAGTTATTTGGAATGGTCATGCTTAGGGCTTTGTGTGGGGATGATGACAACATGTTCATAGATGTTGATTGATTTGGTTTGTAGACCTATTGACCAGATGCAACAAAATGGCCAATAATAAGGATGGCCTAAAGACTTCTACACCAATAATTAGTGACGTTGTGATATCTCAACTTATTAATATTGTAGCGCGCCGAAGGCTATTGCCAAACACATATATGATACACTGGGTGGTGATGTCGATATCAGTGAATGACTATTTGCTACCCATAGAGGGATCACATTTGGGTATTTCATGCCTGCAAGCATTCTCCATATGTATCATTTACCCCAACCCGAAATTGTATATAATGCTTAGTTTGTGGAGTATTTTTTTCTAAAGGAATGCGAGGGAGACAAGGGAGATTCACCTAAAATTATTAAAGAATGTACGTAACAAAATAAGTTTAAAGAATAATCTTCTAAAAAATATTCAATTGCTTCCCTTGCATCTCCATTTTCTTACATTGCCTCTATGCTTTATTTTTTATATCCCAAACAAATGTTTCTCAATTTTCAAGCGATTCAGTTGCTCTTATTGAAGACGCCTCTCATGACTGTGTCTTTGACTGGGCTAAAATTTTATGAGACAACATGGAAAATCATATTCTTCATTTTTTGACACAAAATACTATCACTAGTGTGCCACCTTTTTACATTTCATCATATATCATGGATGCAATTTGTTTCTCCCTTGATTTTCCATGCATGAGCTAGAAGTGGACACTTGCCAATCCCCTTCCCATGCACACACATCACAATATTCTATGGGAAGAATTTTTTGACCACTTTTACTATATTTTCCATCTTTCCATGATTCTTATTTATTGAACTATTTTCAATTCCAAAATACCAAGGATGTCTCTTAAAGCCCTTGATTGTTTATTGAGAATTGAATGTTGTTTCATTGAATAATTTTTCACCTATATTATAGCTTGGGGAAGCAATGGTTGTCCCCATGTTCTACCTCTCTATGTTGTGGATAAGCTTATGTCAAGATAAATTTCCTACCAGACCGTGGGAACTGGGACAAACTTTGAGCTAAAAAAGGATTCCAAAAAGTTTTGGCTGAAATTCTCTTTTCAAGTTGGTCTTTTCACCCTTGCTAATTGTAAACATGCAGAAACATAAATTTTAGCCCTAAATGAGTTAAAAATTTCCACTATCCTTGCTAGGGCTTATTATCCTTCCCAAGTGGCCCAAAATGTAGCCAAAAAAGAATTGATTAGAAGTTACACTCATGAGCACAATCAATAAGATGGTTTGTTTTCTGAGGCCTCAACTTGTGAGTCAGTTTGTTTTAAAGTTAAGTAATTATCTCTAGATAATTTTCAACATTTTATTGTTTTTAGAGATTCTAGAAGAGCTCCTCTACCTATGCATTTACTCAAGCTTCTAGAGTGAGATGGTTTTGTAGAGAAAGCTATCAACTCTACATCGCATTCAATGCCTCAGGTTTCCACAACAATGTAGGTTCTTCAACATATCAATCTTCTTCAGTAGACTATGGGAACTGGGACAACCTTTGAGCTAAAAAAGGCTTCCAAAAAGTTTTGGCCCAAAATCCCTTTTCAAGTTGGTCTTTTCACCCTTGATAATTATCAACATGCAGAAACATAAATTTTAGCCCTAAATGAGTTAAAAATTTCCACTATTCTTGCTAGGGATTATTATCCTTCACAAGTGGCTCAAAATGTAGCCAAAAAAGCATATATTAGAAGTTACACTCATGAGCATAATCAATATTATGGTTTGTTTTGTGAGGACTCAACTTGTGAGTCAGTTTGTTTTAAAGTTAAGTAATTGTCTCTAGACAATTTTCAACATTTTATTGTTTTTAGAGATTCTAGAAGAGCTCCCCTACCTATGCATTTAATCAAGCTTCTAGATTGAGATAGTTTTGTAGAGAAATCTATCAACTATACGTCACATTCAATGCCTCAGGTTTCCACACCAATGTAGGTTTCTTCAACATATCAATCTTCCTCAGTAAATGTTTTGGTCAATGACATGAACAAAGAATGGAAGTCATAATTAGACAAAATATCAACTCCAGATAACACAACCACAGACAATAAAATCTTGAAGAAAATGCTTCAAATGTTTTCACTTAGCAAATAAGCCCTGTCACTCCTGAATCCGCACAGACTGCTCTTGCACACTCTGGTCTCATTGCTAAGGATCCTCTCAACACTTGGGTTAATGTAGAAGTAATTCCTTCTCACCCTACCTCAAAGATTCAGTTTAGCATTGAAAAAATTCTCCCAATCGAAGTATTTTATCATCATAAACATAAGGGTACAATTAAGAAGAGAAGAAAGAAAAGGAAAGAGAAAAATTAGGTATCTCCGTCAGACTCTACTTCCTTAGAACTAGTCTGGAAAAATACTTCTACAACCCCTCATGAATAATTTCAAGAATTAGCTTAGTATGCAGGGGCATATGCCTCAACCACAATTGATAAAGAAGTTCATGTTAAGCAATTTTTTCAAGAGAAATATGACAAGATACAATAGCTTGAACAACAAGTTGCTAAATCTTAAACAAAGTTTCAAATGCAGGTTAAGTTAGTTAAGAATCAACACTCTAAAGAGATAAAACTATGGGATTATCAACTAAAATAATTTCAGAAAATCCAAGAACAAGCAAAAGATGAAGCTTTTGATCTGATTGAGTTCAAACATGAAGCCCTTGAGCTCAATTCACAGCTCATGAAACAACAACAATTTTTTTTTGTGATAAATTCAGTTTGATACAGGTGAAATGCAAGTTGAGTTTTTCATTAGTTGATGAGATAATTGAAATGGAAATTCAGTATGATTAGGACAACCAACATCTAAATGATCTCTTAGAGTGGAAATCAGATAAAAGAAGATTACAATCAAATCTTCCCAAGATTGATGAAATGCACAAATCCATTATTCTAGGGAATTGGAAGGACAAGAAACGTTTTCTCAGAAAATTGGTGACTGATACTCGAGAACTTTCAAGCTCTGTTGTACAGTCCATTACCCATCCTCTTTTGGAAGAAAATTTAATTTAAATTTATGAATAAGATGAATTTCTAGACATTGAAGCATTGCAAAAAATTTGGATGAATGACAAGACAAATTTGGTAAAAGGATTGAACAATTATCAAAGGTAAATCTTGAGTTAAATTGGCAGCTTTTAATTAAACCTCATGGCCATTTGTGGGTTCTCAAGACTCTCGCATAGTTAACAATTCAAATGTTTCCACCACTCCGAGCTTCTTTCTTCAATAGCCAACTAAATATAAAGCCCGATTCTCCTCAAGAGCTGGCACCCCTTCTAGATATCTATCGACAATGGCAGCAACCTACTAGCTCAACATCAACTGAAATTCATCTGATTTAATATTTCATTGTCAACATGTAACCATTTTCTATTTTATGCAAGTCGTTTTAGGTTTAGTTGTGGATATATCAGAGACTTACTTTCTCCCTTTCTTTTGTAAGAAAAACTATTTATATGGCTTTCAAATTCATGCAAAGGGTTATGAATTTTGCAAAAAGAGCTTCTATTTCACTTTTGTACTTAGTCCTTTTATTAATATATTTGAACCATTTTGATTCCAAAATGCAAAGGCTGCGAGAAAATTTGGTACTTTTATCTTCTATGTTTTCTATTTATCTTTAATGGAATTGATATATTGAAATTGAAACATAGTTCATTGTACCTTGTTTTCATCGATTGAAGAATATTCACTGTTGACGTGTGAATATTTGTTTGTTTCTTCTACATTGAACGATTTAGTATTATTCCATATGTGTCTGTGTTGAACATTTCTTTTTTTAATTATTTAATCGAATTAATATTTTTAATTGAGATCATAAACGTTATATCTTGAAAATCTTTATTTTCATTCTTGTAACGTTATCTTTGTCTCACATATGCATTCTAATACCCGGGTAAAATATATGATTAGTAAATTATTATCTTATTTTATATTAGTCCTTTTATGTCAAGTAATCAATTCATTTTTTGTCCATTTCTTTTCCATTTAAATTTAAGCCTTATGGATCCAACTAAACCAGCGAGAACCACCATTTTCAACGGAAAAGGGTCTAAATTTGGGCTCTAACTGGGTGGTATCCCAAATGATGATGAGGTCAGTTTTTTCCATTAACAAATACTTAGGATACCTTTAGCTTAATATACTTGGGTTAGATGGTCCCTAAGCCCTACTAGAGAATCCTCCCTTGTGTTGTATTGTGTCTTTCACAAAAGAGAGGAGAGTAGTTGCTGCGGTGATAGTTGTAACACTCACGTGTGTTGCACATTGTCTAAGTCAACTAGGGAGGCTTTATAATAGGTACTACATTTTTCTATATAAAACTAAATGAATGTTTTCTTAGTTTTAACATAATTAAGTTAATCCATTATTAAAGTTATGTTGTTTTTTTTGAAATCTCATCAAAGTGTTAAACAAAAAGTAAGTGAAGATTGAGGGTTACTCCTTCTAGTTACTGAATTCATTTAGACTAGCCTAAATCAACAAGGATTATAACTCCATAGGTTCTTTCGTGTTGTTCCTTAGCCAAAGTGTCTCATGGAACAAGAGGTGGATCTGCTATGTTGAGTTTACTATGGTCTATTGCCACTCTACTATATCAATGGCCTATATTGTGGCCTCTATCCTTTAGATTGACATCTATCAGTCTCGATCGCATTTCCCTTTCTGCATCTCTACATCCTATTACTAGTTTATGTGTGTTAATTGATAGAAAACTTTGTCTTTGTCCTCTTAAACTTGAAGGTCTAGATGGTATTGACTAACTAGCCTCCAAGAGTTCCTCCTGAACTATGATATCCCTTTGAAATATCTCATGGAATGTATGGGACATGTAGTATCCATTTCCTAACCTGATAGTTTTTGTAAATGTAATTAAAGGGTGATATTATTGGAGGGTTAACATGGATTTCAGGACAAAAAAATTGATGTAAATATCCTATTAGATTAAATTATAAATTAATAAAGTTGAAGAAGAAGGAAAAACCTAAAAATACCAATATATGAAAGGATAAATTACTTAAGGAAATTAGTAAGGGAGATTGGGAATTTTCCTATCTTCCTTGAATTTAATGTTTCTGACCCTTGATGTTCTATTCAAACCACCCAAATTCCAAACAATTACCAAAAAGATGGGGAAGGAGGTAGCTGAATGTCCAAGCATGGGCTGTGTACCATGTGGTACTCTTAGTTGACTTGGTAACCCAAGAAGGGACCCAAAAGCTATCATGAAAGGAGGTATCACTAGGGAAAAAAGTAATTTCCATTATGGCGATTCAAGGAAACAATGTGTGTGATGTGAATTATAGTAATTGTAGACAAAGAAACCATGTGGAAAATCCATAACTCTTTGTGAGACTAGAGACCTATGAACCCTTGTGGATTTGGGATTTAGAAGGTTAAGAGAGAGTTACTTGAAAAATAGGGGATAGAGAAATCCCATGAGTTGTAGCCAACATGTGAGTGAGTCCCTATTTTGAATTTTTATTGTAAATCGACGATGAACCCTTAAAATGAGTTAAGTAGACTGAAAAGGAATATGAATGTCTAGTTGTATTGTGTACGAGAAGCAATTAAGAGAGTGGTGGGGTGACATTAAGGGATTATAAGAAGTAGTGAAGGGGTATCCATTTGTGTTATGAAAGCCCTTAGTGGCCATACTTTGTTGTTTGAAAATACTAGATTCAGTTTTGGAGAGGAAACACTCATGTTTATTATTTATTGTAAGTGAAGGAGATTAAAATTCATACTCCATACCTTTAACTAAACCCTGGTTGAAGTTTCCTAAGAGAATAATCCTTTAGACATTGGATTGGGCTCAAGGGTGGCTATCTGCAAGAAACTTGTAATGTAGCTACGCTTACAATTTGGTGAAGAGTGGTTGTCCCTTATTCAATTTCCAAAAAATTCAAGTGGAATATTGTATATTTACCACTTTGTAAATGAGATGTAGTTGTTCAATGATCCATGCTTAAATTCTAAGCTAGATTCACTATGTATGTATGCTATGATAAGATGACAATTGTTGTATTTTCATATTGAATATGTATGATCAATGTGATGAGTAACTAACATGGCTTGCTTGAATGTTGATATGCATTCTTTGATGAATGAATTATTTATGCAAACGGAGCCTTTCACATATGTTAATTGTGATATTTGTATGTTTTTTGTTGATAAATTGAGATGTTATCCTTAGTTGCAATGGCTACACTCAGTACTATTTGATGAATGCTGTCATGATGGATTGCTGTGTGTTAGTATAATTTATGGATTTGAATTAGAGCATCTGTTTTAATTATCAATTCGGGTTGGTAAACTTAGAATCACACCAAGGTATATGGAATCTTAGATTACACTAGTTTAGGAAGTAGTTGTTTAGATGAAAATAATGGAAATGCATATTACAAATATAAATTACTGAAAAGAAAACATTGACATTCTGATCTAAAAGAAAGAGTGAAATGAATATTTATGGAGTATAGCCAACAAGGAAGAGGCTCAAACTTAGAGGTCCTCATTGTCCTTCCTCATTATTCATATTCCAAAAATATCAGTTCCACCATAAAGCATATAACCAAAGTATTAAAGGTCAAATGCATAAACACAATTTCCAATTCAGTTCTTAATCTAGAAGGAAGAGGATCTAAATTAGATACTTTGGCTTACCTTCCCTAATTAAACCAATTACTGAAAGGAAATCATTCAAAATATTAAATGAACATGTCATATAATGAATCTATTCAAAAAATATTCACAAGAAACTATAAAGGAAACAACAATATAAAATATTCACAATTATACACAAAATTACACTACAGTGTACTTAGCTTAGAATAGGGGCCCTCCACCCTTTTCTTGGTACACCAGAAGATTATCAGCTACTGTAGATCAATAGTCACATCCCACAGCAAGAAAAAAAATAAATAGAAGGCAAGTTATTCAAATTATATTAAGAAATAGAGAAGTCTCAATAATCATAATATATGTTCATAGTTGCTGAATAGTTGTGTTTAAATAGGCTAAAAGTATAACAAAATCAAATAAAATAGCTGTAAAAATAGTAAGAGTCCTAATCCATCTAATAAGGTCGAACTCATCCCTTTTGTTTCACAAAATATGGTTGGATTCTATAAAATCACAAAACTGCCCCTTAAATAAGGGGATTTTCTCGGTGACTAGTCAAGTTTGACCAGCGTTAACCGGGCCTGTTCTGACTCATTTGGAGTGTGCCAATAGGAGTTTGTCCATCCGTGGTTCCCATACTTCTCTAATCTATCTTCAGTTTGCGCCCAGGTGTCCTGCACATATGACTTCAATGGATCCATTACAGGAATTTCCGTTTCTGTCAAAAATAATTTTTAATACCCAATTTTTACTAAAAATTCCAAAAATTAAAAGACATAATTATTTTACCTTAATGCGCAAAAGAGGCAAAAATATGACAAATATGATCATGATATGGTGGTAAGGGATGATATAAAGGTGGAATATTCATGGTGAAAAATGGTCAAAATTGAGGGCTAACATCTCCCCTTTGTTGATCCACAAGCATGTCCTCATGCTTGACTGATTCTCCTGGACTTCCTTCTTCCTTTACCTATTTTATGTAATAGCCTTTGCTTGTGTTGCTCGAAGAAATATAATAAGACTCTCCATTTCCTCCTATGTCAATTCAATTGGAGCTTCCCTTTATAATATTATTCCCTTGTCATTGATAGATTTGTGGCTTGAGAAAGTTACTCTAGTGTGATTGGAACAAGAATGCCTCCTACCATGGTTTTATCATTATTATAGTTAAACACAGACATCTCTATCACTTTTTCATTATACCCATTAAATTTCCTAAGAAACTCTAATAATCCTACTTGATAGAGTTTCTCTATAGTCTCCTCATACCAATTTTTGATTTAAAATCCCGTGGGCTCAATTCTGTTTCCCATAGTGAAGTCTGGATGACTCTGTTCTTTATTGTTTTGTTCTCTGTACCAATTTAAATAACCTTCAATAGTTAATAATCTCATGGAAAAGGTAATGAATATGTTTTAAAGAGGAGAATTTCGTTTGTAGTCTTAAATAACAAAGAAATTACTTTCATGGTGTGAAGAAAGATTCAACTTGTAGCTATATTTGAATTTTTTTTTTAATAACAAAAAGGTGTTACTTACTAGGACTCTGATCTGAATTTTGTTTATAAAAACAAGGAGAAATCTCTGACTATTGTATCAAAATTTAGGGCTGAGATACTACCTCTGTCTTTGTTGCTTGTGGAGATAAGGCTCTGTTTTGATGTCTTGAAAACACTTTCTAGAAAACACCCAGTGTCAAAATACCTCAGAACACACTCTTATAGTCAATACCCTCTTTATAAATCGAATTCTAGACGCCTATAGGTCTGGAAATCACAAATTTGAATAACTTCCTTCAAATGCATGTACTCATCTCCTCATCTCTACTTTCAACTTTTAATTAACATTTCCATGCACTGCCTCTTCAAAAATCGAATTCTGGAAAGAAATTGATTTTCTGGGAAATCTAAAACAATCACCATGCACTTCGGACCTGTTTCTGAGATCAATTAATGTGACAGGGGTATTAATGTTGCCAATCATACACCTGGAGCTTGAATTTGAGCCTACGATGCCACCACATAATTGTTAACTCGCACTTGAACTTTCCACCAAAATTTTGCTAGCTCAGAGTTGAATTACGTTGTCAACTAGAGTTCATGGTTAAGCCTACACTGCTAGTAATTAAATGCTAACTCAGACTTAGGATCTCACCATAAAAACGAACTACCTGCATGTAACTCCTAATCAAACTCAACTTGGAATCTCTGCAGAATTCACGGGATTTGAATGGAGATTTCAACATTTAGTTTGTGGGGTTATAATTAATGAAAACACAACACTCTCTCTGGCTCTTTGTTGAGATTTTTGGTATTAAAATATATGCATACCTTAACAAATTATCCATCTGTCTCCATTTCAAAGTTTTTTTTTTTGGGTTGTGTTTCCTACCTGAGCTGAGGCGCAATACTTTGTTGAATTCCTTTTTGCTCCCTGTGTGAAGGCACTGGCACTGAACATTTCCTCTCTGTGTGGTGTTGAACGTTTTCTCTCTGGGTAGGTGCTGAACGTTGCTGTCTGTCTTAGCAATGTTTGAAATGTTGATCGGTTTTGTGTGCAATGTTTTGAATTTTCTTAACCGTGGGTTTTAACACCTGTCCATTATCCTTTTTTTCATTTTGTATCCTTATTGATTTCAAAAATCGTTAAGCATTTGCTATAGTTTATTTGATATTCCCTTGATACATATGATTTTTCATAGTTTTTTGGTTTATATGCGCCCACCATTTCATGCATGTATTTTTGCAAAGGTTAAGACATAAAGGTTTGCTTTGTGATCCAGAGGAAGATACACAAATTCCTACCATTGATGATTTGGCACCTGAGTATATGAATGAGTTGGAGGAAGATACCATATTGGACAGGAAGGTTCACACTTCAAGGCGTGGATATGTTGAATATCTTCGAGTGGGACTCAAAGGCATGAATCCTAACAAGGCGAGGTGGATGGAGATCAGAAGAGTGAGGGAGTTGTACTGTCACCTGATATCTACTTAAATCAAACATTTTTTGGTCCAAAATCTTTCAAGTGGAGAGGATTGATCTAGGAGGATATTGCATCAGTTCAGATTGACAGGGAATTCCAGTATAGTTGTCAGTTTCTTCAGTGATCTGATTAGAGTCTTCAATTTGGTTCATGGTGCAATGTCTAGTGTTGGAAATGGAAAGTTACTTCATGGTGTATCTGTTAAAGGGTGGAAAATTGTAATGTCATGGTGATTATATGGTGAAAGTGCTAATATGTAACCTAATGTAGGAATTTACAGGGTAAGTTCCTTAGATCAAACACCAAAGGTCACCGCTCATAAACAAATCGCAAATCAATGCACCAGTATTTGACGTGGTTAAAATCCTCGAAGAGGGAAACAGTACATGGCTTGAGCCAATGCAGCCACTTCAGGAAATTTATTAATATAAAATAGAAAATTTACATAAGTTTCTCTCATAAATGGTTACCAGACAAATGAACCTCCATGCCATTTAAATAGAGATCATGAACCAATCGGGTGTTAAGCCATAGATCAAGTGTCCGTAATACCGAGGAGAGAGAGAACCGTCAGATCACTACATATCGTGACCGTCAGATTATAAGTTACAAATGTAAATAGTAAAGAAACACACTTTACCTAACTCTACACTAGACCAATTTATACTTAACTATTTCCTATGTGTCGAAATATCATAACATCCCCCCTTAAGAATAACTTGGGATAGGATTGAAGGATTTACAAAGGTGACACAAAAGGAGACTATTTCATATGTGTCGAAATATCCTAACATCCCTGCTTAATAACAACTTGGGATAGGATAGAAGTATTTACAAAGGTGACACAATAGGAGAAGGAAGGAGGCATTAGAGCCTACTCCCCCTTAATAATAACTTTCCTGAAATCCAAGCATAGATTGAAGTTTGGGAAACTTTTTTTTTTTTTTTTTTGTGAGAGCCTTTGTAAAGATATCGACAACTTGATCGTTGGTTGAACAATACTACACTTCAAGAACATGATCATGAATAAGATTTCTGATGAAGTGTATATGAACATCAATGTGTTTCATATGTTGGTGCTGAACTGGATCTTTGCATAGCTGAATGGCACTCTGATTATCACACCAAAGTGTAGTCGGATGACGCTAATGAAGACAAAATTCAGACAGGATCTGATGAAGCCACATGGATTCCTTGCTAGCTTCAACTGCACCACGATACTCTACTTCTACAAAAGAAAGAGAGATGACACTTTGTTTCTTACAAGACCATGTAATAGGTCCTAAACCAAGAGTGAATACATAGCCTGTAGTAGACTTTTGATCATTAGGGTCACCAAACCAATTATAATCAGTGAAACCAACCAACAATGGAGATGCTCCTACACTGTAATGAATCCCGAATTGAACTGTACCTCAAATATATCAAAGTATTATTTTATCTGCTTTCCAGTGACTTTCATGAGGTCGGTGCATAAACCGAGAAACAAGACCAACGGTAAAGGAAAGGCCAAGACCGGTATGGATTAGATACATAAGTTTACCAACAAGTTGATGGTATAAGGTTGCATAAACTTCATGGGTAGTACAAGTGACTGAAAGCTTGACTCCAGACTGAAAGGGAGAAGGGGCTAGCTTACAGTCTTCCATGTGAGAGTGGCATAGAAGATTACAGGCATACTTGGACTGAGAAAGGGTAATACCTTCTTTGGATTGCAATAATTGAAGACCAAGGAAATAATGTAATTGTCTTAAGTCCGTAATTTCAAACTTCTTTTCGAGGCTAGACTTCACATGGTTTATATGGTTAGGATCACTACCAATAAGGATAAGTTCATCAACATAAAGAACAAGGATGATGAAGGACTTACCCAATTTATTGCTGTAGACAGTGTTGTTAGAATGACACCTAGAAAAGCCATTATCTAAGAGAAATCTATCTATTTCGGCATACCAAGCATAAGGAGCTTGTTTGAGACCATAGAGATACTTACTAAGGCGAAAAACAAGGCCAGATTTGTTTTGGATAAATCCATGGGGTTGTTCCATGTATATTTATTCATGCAAATATCTATGTAAGAAGGTAGATTTAACATCCATCTGATGGACTTCCCATTTAAAGGAGGCAACAAGGGAAAAAAACAAGGCGGATAGAATTCATTTTGGAAGCAGGGGAGAAGGTTTCAGTATAGTCAATGCCTTCAACTTGTGAAAATATTTTAGCAACAAGACAAGCTTTATGTCTATCCACTTTTCCATCTGGTCCAAACTTTGTTTTGTAAACCCATTTGCATCTCACAAGTTTTCTTCCCTTTGGAAGAGGAACAAGATCCCAAGTATCGTTTGCCAATAAGAAACAATATTCTTCATTCATAGCTTCATCCTAATCTGGATGACCTAAAGATTCTTCAAAGGTGTGTGGACCAGAATTTTCTGGAACTTGAGCCAATAAGGAAGAGGCTCTTTCGAACTGAGAATGTGTACGACGTCGATCTGTAGGGTCACCTGCAAGAGAACCTGCTGCATCCACAGTAGAGCAGACCCATCTTGGAAGCTGTGGAGCTGAAGGAATATCTTCAATAGGTGGAGGAGGATTTTCATCCTCACTGTCATCATATGAACTAGAAGGAATGCTATAAAAAATAGAAGATATAGAGAGAGCTGGCATATATGCTGAATTAGGCTTGCAGGCCAAGGGTGGCACACCCGCCGAACTAGGCTCATAGGCCGATATATTTTCATCAAGTTTTACATCTCTTCTAATGATTATATTTTTGGACTTTGGTTGAAGAAGTATATATCCTTTGACATCTTCAAAATATCCAACAAAAATGATTTTTTCACTCTTAGGTTCTAAGGCTTTATGTTTCACATTTGGAATATGGGCCCAAGCATCACTTCCAAAAACATGAAAATGACTTACATCTGGTTCGATTGATCTCCAGGCTTATTCTAGAGTTATATTCCTTAAAACCTTAGTAGGAGTGTGATTTACTATGTAATTTGCATAGTTAATTGTTTTTGCCAAAAAATTGAGACTAAGTTCTTTAGATTGAAGCATACAATTATCCATTTCTTTTAAGGTGTGATTCTTCCTTTCAACTACACCATTTTGTTGTGGATTATATGGAACAATATGTTGCAATTGAATGCCATGATTAGTGCAAAATTTGATAAATTTGTTGTTAACATATTCTCCTCCATTATCTGATCTTAACTTAAGAATTTGATGTCTAGATTGTTTCTCAACAAAGGCCTTAAAGGCCAAGAACATGTTAAAAGATTCACTCTTGAGTTTTAAGAAGTATACCCAAGTGCGTCTGGAAAAATCATCAATGAAAGTTAAGAAGTACTTGCAACCAGAGAAAGAAAGAACAGGAAGTGGACCACATAAATCACTGTGCACAAGCTGCAAAGGGGCTGAAGCGTGCCAAGAGGCAAATTTGTCAAAACTATCCCAATGATTTTTTCCAATTACAAATTAAGAGAAAACACCATATCGAAAAGAGACCATAAGAATACCTATCACCATATTTTATTTACACAGAGTTTGAAGAGAGCGATAGTTTAAGTGACCAAATCGCTCATGCCAAAGTTTTCTCACTTCATCATTATGAGCAACAAAAATGGAGGGAAGACATGATGACCCAAAGTTGTCAAACTTATACAACCTTATGGAATCATCAACAATGCAAGTAGTTGAAATATGTCTAGGATATTTGAGGTCCTTGATTACAACATCATGAGGTGAGAATTATACTGTTTTCCCTTCACCTAAATGAGTTATCTGATAAACAGATAGAAGGTTGCAGGACAAGGTAGGAACACATAATACATCATTAAAATGACCATTATCTAGATGAATGGTTCTAGATCCTACAACACTAAGAGATCTATCATCACCAACATAAATATTTTTGGTGTTACAATCATTTAAAGAAGAAAACATGGCTTTATTTTTGGCCATGTGGTAAGAAGCTCCAGAATCAATGAGCCACTCATGAGAATGAGAAGAAGAAGATGCATTTAATGCATAACCAGATCTTTATGCTTGACAACTACAAGAAAAAAGTTCCATTCCTGAAGAAGAAGTTGAAGAGTTCTCCAAATTGATGTGGTGCTTCTGCTTCCAAGGCTTCCATCTTCTTAAAACATTTGGACTCTACATGGCCATCACGATTACAAAAGTTGCATTGTCTATCTATTTTCTTCTCTTTGTTTTTATTTGCCTTATTAGTTTGGTGAGTTTCTTTTTCAGTTTGCAGCTGAAATTGCTTAAGACCCTTGTTTGGTTTAGGACCATTCTTTTTAGGATATTGCTTCTTGGGATTATTTTGATATGGTTGCTGTTGGGATGCTAAGGATTTCTTAGAAGAGTTTCCAGTATTGATAAGACCAAGGTGTAAGATTTTTTCTTGTTCTCTTATCAAATAATCACAAAAGGCATAAAAAAAGGGGGACTTGTAAGTTATTCCTTGAGAAATGAGGGTTTCTCTAGTGGAATGGAAGGTGGAAACAAATATAGAGTATGCAAGTCCAAGATTAGCAAGAATGGAATAGATAAGGGTACCATCTTCCTTTTTGACCTTAAAACCTTCTAAAATAAGTCTAAGGGTCTTGGCATTGGACAAAAAATCTTCAATAGAGGAGAAATTATTGGGGTCCAAAGCAAGCAACTCATTTTCAAGCTCGTGGGACCTGATTTCATTTTGAATGCCAAAAACAATATTTAGCTTTTTCATAGCTGCATCAGGGGTGTCAATTTCTTGGATATGAAATTGAAGATCTTGAGAAATGGACATTCCTATCAACCCTCATGCTTGATCTTGTTTATTTTCCCATTTAGCGTCTTTATCTCCATTGGTAGGTTTAGTTTCTTGTCCTGAGGCTATTCTATAAATCCCTTTACTTCTAAGTAAGCCTATCATTTAGGATAGCCATTGGAAATAATTGTTGCTATTAAGAATAATCAGGCATGCAATTTCCATTAAAAAAAAAAAAAACTAAAGTTGAAAAGGTTGAAACTAACTGCTTCAATGGAAATATCTTGAAAAATTAGGCGGGTTAAAAAAAATGGCTCAGAAAATGGCTTTCGGATGAAGAAGTTATGCCTTTTTGAAAAAAATGTGTTGTAGATGCCAAATAGTTATGTGAAAGTTTGAAAGTTGATGATGAGGTTCTACTTAAAAAAAAAAATCCCCCACACCCCCCCCCCCCTCCCCCCTTTTAAAACTTAATATAATAAGCTCACTTTAAAAAAAAACTACTTTATGTGACCCACTTTTATAAATAAGTGAGAGTCACTTTTACAATGTTACTTGTACATGTGCTTTTGAAATAAAACCCTCTTTTTAAATCCGACAACTTGGCAAAGGGCATTATAAGAAAAATTAACTTAACAATTTTTTTTTTACAAAAAGAAGCTTAAGAGAGAGACTTGAACCCAAGACCTCTATTCTCATAAACTAACTTTACAACAGGTGAGCTAGTAAAAGGATTCTGTAATTGCTTGAAAGGAGGGAGGGTTTTTATTTTATTTTATTTTTTGTTCTCTTCGATGTGCATGATTTTTCCTGCAAAAAATCACAAAAAACCATGCACAAAAAAATGAAATGCAAGCCTTATGGAAGAACATTATATTTTCGGTTAGTCTTACTAGCAAATTTCCTTTTTTCTCACTATTTCTGATTTCTAGAGATCGCACAAAGACGTGGGGAAAAAGCATACGTAACAAACAAAAATTTAAATCCCGTCTTCCTGTTTCTGATTTTCCGTGACTGCACACAACGCAGAGAAAAGAGCATACACAAAGAAGAAGGTTTAGATCTGACAATAAAAAAAAAACTATAAACCAAAATAAACAAAGGGAACCGAAATAAACAAAAGGATTAATAAATATAACTGCAAAAAATATACTTTATACCTCCAGATCTAAAATGACATAACTCGGGCAACTGAAAACCTTTTCACATGAAACGAAAGGGGTTCATCACTGTAACAGATGCTTTGAACACAACATAGCAGTTCTCTCGACCTGAAAGTGGTAAAAAATAATAGATATGGAAAACGAAATTCGCATGCAGTCAAACCGACTTTGGTAACGGATGCGACCCTAAAAATGGCTCTGATATCATGTAGGAATTTACAGGGCAAGTTACTTAGATCAAACACCAAAGGTCACCACTCAAAAACATATAAAAAATCAGTACACCAGTGTTTGATGTGGTTAAAACCCTTGAAGAGGGAAACAATCCAGAGCCTCAGCCAACGCGACCACTTCAAGAAATTTATTAATATAAAAAAGAAAATTTACATAAGTTTCTCTCATAAACGATTACCGAACAAATGACCCTCCATGCTCTTTAAATAGAGATCATGGACCAATCGGGTGTTAAGCCACAGATCAAGTTTCGGTAATACCGAGGAGGGAGTGTACCGTCGGATCACTACATATCGTCATTGTCGGATTATAAGTTACAAAGGTACATAGTAAAGAAACACACTTTAAAAAGGTACATAGTATAACTAAACCAAGTTATACTTAACTATTTCCTATGTGTCGGAATATCCTAACACCTAAGTGGTAAATCCTAAGATGGTAACCTAAAGTCCTAATCCTAAAGTCTAAACCTAGCGCAAATGTTATAAAAACTATGAAATGGTGTTTTAGGACTATGTTAAAACCTATGTAATGAAACCTGAATCACAATGTTAAACCATATAACATATGGTAATACAAAACTCATATTGAAAAATAATCAAACCACAACGGAGAAGACCGTCAGGAAGATTGCAATCATCATGTGAACAGTTGGAATGTAATGCACAGTTTAAAGACCTGACCATTGGTTTAAATAGCAGAGAATATCTAACCGTCAGGATGTGAAGCTGTCACATGGAAAATTGGCTACCAACGAAGCTTGACACCGTCGGAGCTGACCACTGATGTGGCAGAAAACGGTTAGACTGCCCGTTGGTCACATGTCAAATGGTTCACCGCTCCGCCATTTAGCTGAACCATCGGGGTTTGATTTTAGCACAATGTCTGTTTTGGGTTTTTTAAATTAAAATGCACTATGTTATTTTTAACCACCATGTAACAAAACTCCAAGGTGTATGAATTTTATAAGACCGAGAACCTAATCCACTTAATACATTTCAATGATATGCCAATTTTGACCCAAGGAGTTCGAGATTGAACCTGCATAGAATTTTAAATTTTCTCCATTGCTCATGATGAAGGATGGGAGTGTTTTTTAAGGCTTGTAATCAAAATTCTATAAGGGAGAGGAAATTTTCTTTCAGGTCTATCTTGGTCGTCTGGAGGTAGAATTGGGTGCCGAGATAGGAATTGGAAATCTAGGAGGGAGAGATTTTTGTTGATAGAGACCAGAGGTGCCTGTGAGCACGTTCAATCTAGTGAATTTCTTTGTAAATACTTCCTTGGATCATTCCTCCATGAAACATATGCCCATATTGAAAGCAGACCCAGAGATGTAGTCCACCATGGATGAACTCTGTAATCAATGTTTGCTGTGTTCTATCTCTATTCTTTGCTGCAAATTCATGTTTAATTTTGCTTCTTAAGTTTTGGATTAAGTCGTAAAATCAATTGCTTTCCTTCAGTCTTCCACACTAAGCGATTAAGTTAACAATCAATTCACTTTGGAAAATATTCAGTCCTATTTCAAATCTATTTCAAATCATATATTTTGGTATTAGAGTAGGTTCCGTTTTATAGGATTTTTTCCACTGAATGTTAACTAGGTCCAGGTTGCAACGTGGAGAAGGAACGCTCGAGGATATAGACCCAGAAGTTGGAAAGCGGAAATTTTCTCAACAATCGACAATGGGAGGATCTGATGCAGGTGAAACTCCTGAAGTGAAGGTCATGGGCAATGAATAGATTCAACAAATGTTTTTGAACATGCAACGGATGTTGGGAGAACTCTATGAAGATAAGAAGGCAAGAGATGTAGCATCATATTCGAAAGCAACGAAGAAGGAAAAGGGAAAAGTAAAAGCTGATAAAACTCCTTTTGCTCCATCATCTTCATCATCATCATCATCATCATCTTCTTCCAGTTCATATTATGAAACAAAAAAGAAACCTTAGAAATTATCTCTTTTGAAAATTTATGTAAAATTTGAACTACCTATTTATGATGGTGAAATGAATCCTGAAAAGTTAGATAACTGGATTAATCAGTTAGAAGTGTATTGTAGAATTCAGAACATTTCTGATGAAATAAAAAAAATTCAGTTAGCTACACTTATAATGAGGGGAACAACTTTAATTTGGTGGGAAAGTAAAACTCAAGTAGATTTAAAGCAGAAAGGCAAAGTAATCTCTTCATGGTATAAGTTTTTAAAAGCTCTCAGAAAAAAATTCTATCCTTTGGGATACATGCAACAAGTTGTTATTGATTGGCAGCGTTTGAGGCAAGCTAAAGGGAAAAATGTTCAGGATTTTAATCTGGAGTTCAGGAAGAAATCTTTGGCGCTTGGTATTCCATTAGATACACGTGAAACTTTATTAAAGTACATTGGCAGTTTACATTCTTATTTACAACATACGTTATTGATGTTTAATCCTAATGACTTTGATGAAGTGTGTGTTCAAGCCATACATATTGAATAAGGTGGCAGACCATTCAAGTTTTCACAGAAATCATCCAAATAGTTGGAAATCAAGGATTCCAAAGACAACAAGAGGAAGAGCGGTTCGAAGGGAAAGAAAACAACAACACCTCAGAAGGAAAGTGAAAGACCTACTTGTACTCACTGCCAGGGAATTAGACATGATGAAGCCAGATGTTGGAAACTTCACTCAATACTTAGAAAAAAGAAGTTCCAGAAAAATAAAGGTGAAACGAAGGCTAATACAACAATCCAACAAGATTTGGGCTCCGACTCAGGTTATGAAAGGGAAATAACCGTAATGGTTTCGACAGGTAAAATTTTTGACACTAGTTCAAGTTCTAGTACTTCTGCATCTTCTTCAAACATAAATAATCTGGATGAGGATAAAAGAGTTGAATTATTTCACATAAGGATAAATTCTAAGCACACAAAAATAGACACATTATTTGATAGTGGATCACAAGAAAATTTAATATCTAAATAATTAGTTAAGAAATTGGGTTTGGAGACATAGAATCATCCAAGACAATACCCATTAGGTTGGCTAAAAAAAAGACTCAGATTAATGTCACAAAGTAGTGTCATTTAAAATTTGTCATCATAACTAATTACATTGATGAAGTGGATTTAGATGTGATTCCATTAGACATATGTGGAATGGTGCTAGGAAGTCCTTACCTCTATGATCATGATGCTGTGCCATTCATAGGAAAGAGCATAAATATCATCTTAAGAAAGATGGGATCAAATTCATTGACATGGCACATAAAATCAAAGCACACTTGGGTTTATTTACTGCTAATCAGATGAAGAGGCTAATAAGTTCAAGTAAAATATATGTACTCATGGTTGTAAAAGAAAAACATAAGGATCAACATGATGCTTTTTCAGGTTGTGAATCTTAGTTTAAAGATAATTTGGTTAAAGTGGTAGATTATTTTCAAAGTCTATTTAAAGAACCAAAACATATGCCTCCTAAATGGGAAATACAACAAGAGATACAATTTTTGTCTGATGCCCCTCTTCCTAATGTCAGAATGTATCACATGTCAATTATAGAGAACGAAGAAATAAAGAAACAAATCCAAGAGCTGGTTGAAAAAGGCTTCATTCGACCCAATTCATCTCCATGTGGTTCACTCATAATTTTGGTTCCTAAGAAAGACGAGATATGGAGAATGTGCGTCAACTTTAGGGCCTTAAACTAAATCACAATCAAGAACATGTATCCTCTTCCTAGGATAGATGATTTCCTTGACCAGTTGAAAAATTGCTGTCTATTTCACTAACTTGGATTTGCGTAGTGGGTATCATCAAATTCACATTGCAGAAAATGACATATGGAAAACTACATTTAAAACTAGGTAGGGGTATTTGAATAGTTAGTGATGCCTTTTGGTTTGTGTAATGATCCAAAAAATTTCATGTGGGTTATGAATGATGTATTTCGTCCATACATTGATATATTTGTCAAAATATACTTAGATGATATCCTGATTTTCAGTTCTAGTATGGAAGAGAATGTTAGGCATGTTAAACAAGTCTTTGAAGTGTTGCAAAGGGAAAAATTGTACCTCAAACTGTCCAAATATGAGCTTGGGAAAACTTCATTGATTTATCTTGGTTACACAGTTGGAGGTGGTCATTTGAATATAGATCCATCTAAAATCGATGTGATTGTTAAGTGGCCAAGACCATAGAATGTGACTGAAGTTAGGAGTTTTCTAGGTGCAGTTCAATATTACAGAAAATTCATTTCTTAGTTTTCTTTGATTTCATCATTGTTACATGCTTTAATAGGTTCTAAAGTTTCCTTTTAGTGGGGAGGGAAACAACAAAAAGCTTTTGATTCACTTAAGCAGAAAATTGTCACAACACCAATCTTAGCTTTACCCGTTCTTCAACAACCTTTCGAAATTGAAACATATGCTAGTGGTTATGAAATGGGTGCAGTATTACTTCAAAAAGGGAAACCTATTTGTTTTCATTTAGAAACTTTTTCTAAGGCAGTTGCAAATTATCCGACGTATGATAAAGAATTGTTTGCTTTGGTTGAAAGTGTTAAGAAATGGAAACACTGCTTAATGGGTAAGGAAACAGTGATTCACACAAATCATCAGCCGCTTCAGTTTCTCCAGTCTCAAACTAAGTTGCAACAATATCGTCATTACAAATGGATGAGATTCCTTCAACAATTTCACATAGTAATTAAATACAAGAAAGGTGTAACAAAAAAAGTAGCTGATATGTTGTCTAGACCATATATGAATGCTTTCGTAGTGATGTAGAATAGTTCTTTAAAACTTGAAAGTTATTCAGAACAATATAGTAGAGATGTTGATTTCAAATATATTTATGAATCACTAACTCATGGTACTCAGGTGAAAGAAGTCAATTTTCATATTCGTGACAGGTTTTTATGTCATTTGGGTAAGTTGTGCATACCACATACCAAAAGGGCACATTTTATTCGAGAAGCACATTCTTCTCGCATTTCAGGACATTTTGGCGTAAGAAAGACAATGGCGCAAATTTAAAGGTATTTCTACCGGCCTCATATGTATGAATAAATTGTTAAGTACATTAAAGGATGTATTATGTGTTTGACGAGAAAACCAAGCAATTGAAAGATTGGCTTGTATATGCCACTTCCAGTTCCTTCGTGACCATGGGACAAAATTTCCATGGAATTTGTTGGAGGAATTCCTATGTCCAGGAGCGGGCATGATTACATGTATGTCGTGGTTGATCGTTTCAGTAAGATGTGCATTCTTGTTCCATGCAAAAAGCAAGTGATTGCTGAATAGATTGCACAGGTTTTATTTCAACAGGTATGGGTTTATTTTGAGTTACCTACTTCCATCATTTCCGACCGAGACACTTGCTTTGTAGGAGAGTTTTGGTCCACTTTATGGGGACTCATGGACACAAAGTTGAAGAAGAGCACAACTTTTCATCCACAGATTGAAGGGAAAACATAAGTGGTGAACAGGACAATGATACATATTCTCTGAGGTTACTGCAATAAGCATCCTAAGTTGTGGGATGAATCTTTACCTTATGTGAAACATGCTTACAATCGAGCCTTACATTCTTTGACTAAGTGATCACCATTTTAAACATGTTTTGGGTATCTACCAAAGTCACCAATGGATTTCATGTTTGGTGAAGAAGATAAAGTAGATGGACACGATGATTCAAATAAAGAAGTTAAGTTCATTCAACAGATACAACAGATACATGAAGCAGTGCAAGATCAATTACAGAATAGTCAGGCCAAGTACAAAATGTGCCATGACAAGCACCGAGTGGATCATCATTTTCAAGTCGGTGATCATGTATGGTTTTATATCATTAAAGACAGGTTGAAAGGTGAAGGTAAGAAACTGAAACCCATCAGGTATGGTTCTTTCAAGATTGTGGAAAATATTGGAAATAATACATTCCAGTTAGATTTACCTCCTTACATGCGCATTTATTTAGCTGTAAATGTAGAAAATTTGAAGTTGTATGAACCTCCGATGATCATTGAACCAGATGAAGATACACATATTCTTATAGTTGATGATTTGACACCTGAGTATATGAATGAGTTTCAGGAAGATACCATCTTGGATAGGAAGGTTTGCACTTCAAGGCATGGAGATGTTGAATATCTTCGAGTGGGACTCAAAGGCATGAATCCTAGCAAGGCGAAGTGGATGGAGATCAAAAGAGTGAGGGAGATATACCCTCACCTGATATACGATTAATTAAAACTTATGTTGGTAAAAAATCTTTCAAGTGGAGAGGATTGATCCAGGAGGATATTGCATCAGTTTAGATCGACAGGGAAGTCTAGTACAGTCGTCAGTTTCTTCGATGATCCGATGAGAGCCTTCAATTTGGTTCATGGTGCAATGTCCGGTGTTGGAAGTGGAAAGTTACTTCATGGTGTATGTGTTAAAGGGTGGAAAATTTTAATGTAATGGTGATTATATGGTGAAAGTGGTGATATGTAACCTGTGTGGTAAATCCTAAGGTGGTAACCTAAAGTCCTAATCCTAAAGTATAAACCTAGCACAAATTTTATAAAACCCATGTAATGGTGTTTTGGACTATGTTAAAACCTATGTAATGAAACCTGAATCACAATGTTAAACCATAGAACATATGGTAATACAAAACACATATTGAAAAACAATCAAACTATAGCGGAGAAGATCATCATGCAGATTGAAATCAGCATGTGAACGGGTGGAATGTAATGCGTAGTTTAAATACCTGACCATCGGTTTAAACCGCAGGGATGTGAAGCTATCACATGGACAGTTGGCCACCAACGAAGCTCAACACCGCCATAGCTTACCACTAATGTGGCAGACAGCGGTTAGACCACCCGCCGGTCACATGTCAAACGATTATCTTGGTCGTCTGGAGGTGGAATTGGGCACCGAGACAGGTGTTGGAAATCTAGGAGGGAGAGATTTATGTTGACAGAGACCATAGGTGCCAGCAAGCACATTCATTCTAGTGAATTTATGTGTAAATAATTCCTTGGATCATTCCTTAAGGAAACAAACACCCATCTTGAAAGCGGACCCGAAGATGTAGTCCACTAGGGACGAACCGTAATCAATGTTTTCTATCTTCTATCTCTGTTCTTTGCTACAAATTCATGTTTAATTGTGCTTCTTAAGTTACGGATTAAGTCGTAAAATCAATTTCTTTCTTTCAATCTTCCACACTAAGTGATCAAGTTAACAATCAATTCACTTTGGAAAATATTCAATCCTTTTTCAGATCACTTTATATGTGCCCTTCTTTCACTTTGCATACATTTCCTTGTAGAGGACTCAATTTCATTAATTCATGCACCTTTCATTGCATATTCATATCCATCAAGACTACATTCCATTGTCTCCTTTGGTGATTACATTGATCTTTGCAAGGTCCTTTTTGTAATGATTTATTTTTCTTCCTTGTCCCTCAGAGTTTAATGTCTTCCTTCTCATGATGCATTTCTCATAATTATTACTCTTTAAAGTAGATTTTTGAAATTACCATTTTAAGGTAATTTCAAGACCTATAATTAAGTAAAAATTTTCACTTTAGATCATGTGAATGCATCATTGATACCATAGCATTATAGTTCCATCTTTGTTCTTTTTTTTAATGACACTAACCCATGCTTGCTTGTTTTGCATAGAAGATTTGTAGGCAAAGAGGCATGACTTGAATAGATACTAGGGTAGAAATTTTTATGAAAAGAGAGATAGGGTAAGAGTTTTTTTGTTTTTTTTAATGAAAATATAGATTTTTGTATGTACAGGGAATGAAGGCTTTCACTCTTTATGCACCAAGGTTTAATTAGTCTCCTAATTTAAGATTTTCTTTCAAAATCAAAAGGAATTAGAAATAAATTTGTAACTTACAATACTTCCCTTGATTGATGCTTTGAAAAAGATTAGCTCCTTAGTGAATTGATGAACTTGAATAATGAAATGATTGATGAACTTGATTGGTTTTTCTTTGTAAACAAGTCCCTTCTGATAGAATTTACATGTTAATCCTCAGGTCCCTTTAAGAAATAGTATTTTAATCATATATGTTCAGGTCCCTCTGTGATGTTGATGCTTATCATGTTCAGGTCCCTTTTTGATGTGATGCTACTCATATTCAGGTCCCTTTGTAATAGGTTTTGATGTTGATTTTTCAGGTCCCTTGCATTCTGAGTTGTTTCCATATCAAGTTGAACAATATGTTGAGTTGCTCAGCTTTTCAAAACAAATGCACTTGTTTGATTCTGTCTCCCCCTTTGATTATTTTGAGACTCGTACTCAAGTACGGAAATTGGAGGATATAATGTCATAGCTTAGTGCCAACCTGAAATATAAAATGAATTAAAAACACAATTTTTTTAAAAGGAATTCATATTAGCCAAGTGACTTGGTTTTCCAATATGAATTCAGATTTGTACTATGCCATAAATATGGATTTTCACAACCAAATTTCTTTATTATTATTATTATTGTTATTTTTTTTTTCTTCCCTGGATGGAAGTCGGATATAATGAAGTAGGGAAGTATGGAAATCTTATGAAAGTAATATAGGTTTAAATTTTTGTTTAGCCACCTCATACACCAAGAAAAATGAGCAGCTGAGATAAAACGAAGAGATTTGTTATCACAAAATCAGGCCTGATGGGCTACTCATCAAGTAAACATTGTGTAACTGTTTCAAACCAATATTTTGGCCGAGGCTTAGCCTCCTCAGCCTAAGAGGGCTCTCTCAAAATTTTATGATTTTTGATAAATAAGTAGATGGATAACTCTAAGGTAAAACAGATAGATGATATAATTGGTTGTAAATCACATTAGCAAACATTCATTGGGCTATGGAGTCAAGATAACTTCAACAAAAACATCACAGTCTATCTAGCATGGAAGTCAAGGCATTTGGAGTTCAAATTAGGGAGTAAAACATATAGAACAGTGAAACACACAGTTAGTTTGTATATGAAGGAAGTTAGAGCATTATGAATGAATTCTAAGTATCATAAACAAACACCACTGCAGATAGAAATATTGAAGAATGCCATTAGAACAATAATGAACAAGAACTCCTCATGAATCTTGAGTTGTCTAAATAGAACTCTGTATTAAGCTGAAAAAACCATTACATACAAAACACAGTATTTGCTAATAAAAATATCCAACCCCTTGGATTTCGATCTTATGCACTTTATAGAACATTTAAAAAATAGGATTCCTTCTTCTCCACTAGATAAATCAAACTCATAGAGTTTGACACCTTTTCTAATCATAAACATGCTATTTATTACAAATTGATAGCTATAATCCTAATGAAAAGTTCTATTTCTAATAGGACTAAAACTCTTTAATACCCTCCTAACAACCTTATCTAATCTTTATTACATATTTTTCCAACTGCAATCCCATGAAATCAAATTTGAATGATGATCTTTAACTTGATGTGGCCATGATGTTGATGATAATGTTCTCCTAAAATCTAGGAAACATGTCTTCCTGTTTTTTAGGCCCTTTGATTCCCTTATCTGTTTTGAGCACTTTGACCATTAATGAATCATGTCTACATGTCTCTTGTTGCCAAATATTACACCATATGTCTTTAATTCTCCAACTGTGCAGAATCTAAACTTTGAACAATGCAAAAAGGTAAGAATAAACCTGCGCTACGAAAGCAACATAGTTTCATAGCGCTTTTTGTAGTGCAGTGTTTAGCTCCATTTCTAATCTGCTTTTGATCTGTTTTCTTCAGGGAAGCCTTCATTTGCCATTAACACACTTCCAACAGCAATTTCAAAACAAAATTCACCAAAATTCCCTCAAAATTTGATATGAAAATATGATAAAAGACTGCTTCAGCAGTTTCGTAGCGCATTTCATCAGATTTGCACTATCTGCGCTACGAAACTGTTGTGTAAGCAGTTTTGTCAAAACTGTCTTCAAAATTTATACTTTGTAGATACTTAAACTTTAAGGGTATTGGTATTATTTAAAAAACATAGCAATATGACCCTGAAAACATAATTTTCATCAAAATTTACCTTCATTTTGATCAGAGATTGTCTTGTGGATTTATCATTCTGTTTCACTGCCTTTTTAACTTTTCTTGAGACCTTGTCAATTGTATCTCTAGATATTCCACCTGTCTTCTTAACCTTCTGTTGCTAGCTCTCAAATGATTATTGATCACTCTTACAAACTTTGCCTCCTTAATGGCTGGGATTGTCCATGTGAAGAATTGTTCTTCACTGCTTGGTATTTTTGATTTGGAGACTATTTGACCTTCCCAAACAACTTTCATCCTATTAAGTTGTGTTTTCTCAATGACGTCTTTTCTGGATCTTTTCTTCAACTTAGAAATCTCATGGTTTGCTGATCTTAACTCCTCCTCCAGGATTTTATACTTGGTCATTTCTTCTTCTGCTGTGATTACTCTGTTTTATGCATGTTCTGCTATAGGTGAGGAAAGATCAACTATCTCTTCAAGAACAGTAGCTGCTTCATTGATTTCTTCAACTTCTGCATTAAGTTCCTTGAGCCTTTTAGAATGTCTAGTTACAGGCTTCCTAGCTTGGAAAACAAATGTTGCATCTCCACCCTTAAACTCCAGCTTCTTTGCTGATTTCACCTTTTTCTGTTTGCTTTCATTTATTCCTACGAAATCAGCTTGCACTATAGGTGATTATTATATGTCTATTGCATGCAATATGTCATCCAAGTTTCCTTTCAATCCTAGGCTGTCACTTGATCCTGAAGCTACTGTCTTTCCTTTTGATGTTGTAGCTTGGCTCCTTGTAATTCTTTGAACTATTTGCTTACCAGCTGTTTGTTTTTGTTTAGCTTCCTTGGTACTTCGTAACCCTTGTTTTGCAAGTGAAGGAGTTTCTATAACAATCACTGGTGTTCTTTCTACCTTATCTTTCACTTATTTACTTGGCTTCAATTTCACAAACTTCCTTGTCCTTATATCTACTGGTTGACATTAGGGGAATTTTGAGGTCTAAAATGGGCTTCCTAAGGAAATAATAAAATAATAGCTAAACTAATAAAATAATATTTATGATTTTTCAATTCACTTTTTGCACTACAATCCATGTAACCATAGTTAAATTCAATTGAAAAGTTGTACCACAATAAAATTAATAAAAAAATTGTATTGATGTGACTATAAAGAAGAATGAACTTTTCAAGAAAAAATCATTATCATTGAACAACTAATGCATTTGTCCTTTGTACTTAAATAACTTAAAATAAAATATAAATATAAATTTATAAATTCTTAATTATATTATATGCTATTAATTAAAATTCATATTATGTAAATTGTATAATAATATGTTATTAATATACTATATAAAAATAATATAATGTAATATAATAAATGTATAGGGATATGCATTGTTTCTTTCAAGAAATATGAAATGACAATAATATATTTTTATTCAAAAAGTGTGAAATGACATTTATTATGAGTACTTTACTTTGAATTTAAAGGTACTTAAAGCAATACCATGGTTAACCATGATTTTTTATCCACCATTGAGAATGTGACAAGTAAGTACCTTTAACTCAAGCATTGTCATTTTAACCATTAGGGATGATGTCATTCCCTAAAATGTGATTGGTTCTCATAAAGTGAATTTTGATTGTAAATTTTCCTTAGGAGACCCATTTTAGACCTCAAAATTCCCCTAATGTTGGATTATGCTGATGGTGATGGATTTTCCTTTGCCTTAGAGTTTTTAGCTAGGGTTAGAGTTTCCATTTCAAATCCACTTATAAAAAGAAAAGAAGCCCAGTCCCTACTAATCTTCTGGAGCTCATTCAAAACCAACAGTTTAATTAAACCATGGTGAAACAAATATGTTTCACAACCCTCGGATTTTACTTGAACTTTATCAGCCATTTTGGTAATACTTCTATATAGGAAAAATGGTAAATCCAGTGATATCATACCTGTGAAATGTAATAGGAGTTTGAAATGATAGGTGTAGACTTTATGGTACTTGCCTTCGCATGTGAAATATATTTTATGTTGAACAATAGTTTGGCATAGCTATCCTTAATACAGTTTCTGGGAACTGCATTATTCAGGTCCATCTCTGCATATTCTGGCTTCATAAATATCTTGCATGGCTCCATATCGAATCTAAAACCCTTAAATCAAGTTTCCTGTCCTCTAGGTATTTCAGTCACTAGAGCTATGGTTTCAGGTGTCACTGACATTTTTAAAATTCCAACCTTTGTATTTTTCCCACTGAAATGTAATGAAAACTCTTTGGATACCTGAGTATGTCCACCTTGCAACTTTTCGCAGAACTTTAAACAACCTGCTTTACTGAAAGCATCCATGACTGTTTGATCTTCAGCTAAAACTTTTGTGATTTCAGGTTCAGCTCTCAAACAATGTCCTCCTCTGTGGTTCTTTTTCTCCTCATCCATGCTTGTTTCAGAAAAACTCTATTGGTTTCCTTCGGAATTTATAAAACAACCTCTCTTGATTTAATTTGGCAGCCTCGCTTGAGAAAAAGGAACAACCTCGCTTGATTATGTATGAAAATATACTTGGTATAGAACAACCACAGGATTAACTCTAATACTTTAGATTTTGAAACAGAGATGTTTCATAGTTTAGTATGAGCAAATGTAGACTGGAATGACTGAAACAGATAACACTTTTCGAATTTGAAATCCCATTTTTTAATATGAAACCCCTGCTATGATAATAATGGATATTAATGGTTAAGTACTTCGAATATGACCTCTAACTGACTCACCATGATGTTACCCTATCATTACCTAATGTATTTCTGACAAATTATGGGTTTTTGACTTGACCTTTTAAGAATCCACACTTTCGTAACACACATAGTGTATTTTTCGCACTTTGTGCTACGAAAGTAGCAGCACTTTCGTAGTGCAAAACCCATTTTCTGAACTAACCGCGCTACGAAACTATGATTTTGTGGCTAATTGCAGGAATTTCATCCAAAACCTAATGACATGATCTCTAAGTGAATGATAAGACTTTTTAATCATGGAATGAGACTAAAAGACTTTATTTGAAATTGAAAACTGACCTTTGAGACTTCTAAATCTATGACCTGCCCTTTATCAAGACTAAAGTGACTCAAGACCTACTTGAAACTATGACCAAAACAATGTAAACTTACAACGTTTAGAATTTTTTTTTTTTTTTAGGGTGATAACAAGATTTAAGAGGATGGCTGGGTGAGTAAGTTGAAAGATATCTTGATAGGAAATTTTCTTAAGGCACAAGCATGGATGGGAGACTTGATGTGTGAAACAGCCTAATGAGAAAGCCACATTCCATATGGCAGAGATACCAAGAAGTGGAGCATGAGCGAGATATTTCGGGGGCATCAAGAGAAGGCGGAAGGACATGAAGGTTCACCCCCCAGAGAAGGTGACACCACTTGGTGGCGGACTAAGTGCAAACGTTCCGTGGGGTGATGGAATGGAGCACAAGACCTTTGTGAACCCCCACCTGAATTCTAACGTGGGCCCATCAAGAAGGGCATCTGGCGCAAGTAAGTAAAGGTAAGGTAAGTATAGGGAAGGTAGTATGAAACTAGTACATGCTTTAACCCGACACGTGGCTCTCACCCACCCGGCTCCCGAAAGCCAATAGCCTACAACCACGTGTCCCACTGTCGACGTCCTTATAATGTCAGCCCTACAGTTGTCACCCTCACCTCGTATTCCGCAAAACTCGGCTCAATATAATCTTGTTTCACTCCCAGGCGGGGTAAAATATTTGTTTTTCATGGGTTTGTCATGCAGTGAAGGTTAAATCTCTAGTGCTAGGTCGTTTTCAACCCCACATTGCTTTCCCCTCGGGCTTCCTCACTATTTGCAGGTATTTAGTCATTCCTTCGTCCCACCATTTTCCTTTCTGTTTTTTCTATTCAAATGGTCATGAGGAAAACGAAGTCCAGAAAGTCCGAACCTGAAACCCCACAAGCTCGTGAGGTCAAGGCTGTCCCTGTACCTGAACCTCTTATCGACGCCCATGCACGAATTCATGACCCATTCTACCCTTTCAGTGTAGCCCGTGTCAGACCCGAGCAGTTCGAAAGTCATTTAAAGGGTCAAGACAGGTTCAGAGTCGTTGAGTCGGGTTTGTACTACCAAGTTGCCCCAACCACATACCTAGTTCTTGAATTCATTAGTCGGCTTGGTGAAGCTTATGATGAGCGCAGAGATATTTTCTTGTTTGCTCAAGGCAATAAGATCTTCTGAATATCACCTGAACTCATAAAGAAAGCCCTTCATTTTACTCATATTCAAAATGATGTTGAGTTCATTGAGGTTTCCCTTTCCTGTCAATTTTATTGGGAACAATAGAGCGACTTCCTCATCCTCCTCTCAGATTCTTGCCTAACATCTCTCCCGCCTTCGGACGTTGTTCCCTTGTCTACCTTAAGAGATAATGTGCAACCGATCCTAGCTCTTATTTTAAGGTTGTTAGGGCTTTAGGAGGTCGAGAAAGTGTCAAAAGAATGTATAGCTCTTCTATGGCTCATGATGCAAAAGGGTACACTTTTAAATATTCCCGTTTTCCTAGCTTCGACTATTCAAACCCAGTTTTAGGAATTCCCTTCTATTGGGTATTTCATGTTTTGTTCTTTAGTGTTTTACCTATTCTTGTTTGAGCATGTTGATAAGTTTGAGAGCCTAGGCCTAAAGAAGCTCTTGAGGACAAATGCCCAGCCCAAAATTGTCTTTGAGTGGATCGTTTCAGTTCGTCAGCAGCCTGGGGGAAAGGGATATACTAGATTCTTAAATGAGTTCATGTCCATAGCCTATGCCATAATACATGACAATCCTCCTCCTAGAATATTTCCTGAGTAGAAGGACTGGCTGCAATTTAACGAGGAATATAGCACAGGGGACTGGTACCTATATGATGATTACAACGAGATCAGAGTCTATGGCGTGGAAGTACCTCCCTACCGTCTGCCGGTTTTTCTAGCCATGCGGATTTTTGCCCTCGAATTTATTCGACAAACCTTGAAGGCTGACCAAATCCACTTCATGCCCGTGAAGAAAGGATACATTCTCAAGCTCCCAACTTCTGTCGGTCCCTTCACCATAAATTTGAGACACGCCCTTTCCACTGTGGAAACATTACTGCAAGGGATGGACCTGCTACAAGGAAAAGTCTGGCCTTATGACCTGAAAGGATTCCTTTCCAATAGGAAAAGGAAAATAAAGTCAACTGCTTATATACATGAGACTAGGCCCTTCATTGAGTGGAGAGCTAACCTTGATACATGGCCTTTGGATTCACAGATGGAGGCCGAGTCTTCAGCCGCATAAGGGAGTGGCGACAATGCGTCCGTGGAGACAAAAAAGAGGGGACAAACAAATGATTTAGATGCCTCAGGAAGTCAAGAGGGAATGAACATTGATGAGGGAGCTCATCCCTATAAGAAACAGAGAACAGAAGGGCCAAAGAATGTATGGGAGGAGCCATCTCAGGAAGAATTTTCCCGATATGGATTGCCCGATAAAAACAGGGTAGGTTTCATGGTTGTTTTCGACGGCGCATCTTCGTCGGGCCCTTCTAGGATTTCACAAGCAATTTAAGTTGACAGGGTAGAAGTGAGAGAGGAGATAAACACTAGGAACATGACCACACGAGAAAAACTCAGGGCTGAACTGGTCGGGTTTATAGATAAATACCATACCCGAATTACTACTAAGCTAGACATGGACAAGGAACAACTCATATTTGCTATTTCATAGGCAGTGTTGCAGCCTTCAGCCGATGGAAGTCATTACCAAGCCCTAGATATCACCTTGAACCTGGCTAATATTCCACTAATAGATAAACTTGGCTTGCACCAATGTGTCGGAGACATGTTGCGAGATGAAGTAGTGAAACTCGCACTCGCCTTGAGGAAGCTTGAGGAGAAGCATGCCTCACTATTAGAAAACCAGAAGAGGGAGAGAGCTAGTGCCAGAGCGATCAATAACAAGCTAGAAACCCTTAGGAAGGTAGTAAAGGACAAAGGGGCCGACAAGGATGCAGTTCGACAGAAGCTCATCACTGATCTAGAAGCAGAGAACTTTGAGTTGAAGAAGAAATTAAATATACCTAGAGGGGAGCATGTGCAAACAGATGAATTGATCCAAGTGGAAAGGGAGAAATCGGCTCTTGCCGATTCACTGGCTAAGGAGCAGGAAGATAATACCCAAAAGACCGCAGAGATTGCAAGTATAAAACATGGATTGTCTGACTTATAGGAAAAATGGGACCAACATGTATGCATAGCCCCAACATCCAATGAGCCCAGAACCACCCCTAAACTATTGACTAAGGCCCTGTTTGAATTAAAGGTTTCAGAAAGTGAAGCACGTACAACTCACCAAAGACTAAAGGAGACGGAAGCTACATTGGCTATGAATCAGAAGGTGGTAACGTCCCTAGAGAATGAGGTCGAGAAATTACAAAGAAAAAAATATGCGCATGATAAGTCTATTAGAGATTTGACTGCTTGGCTGAAGGGTAACATGAATCTCCTAGAAGCCAGGCACCTAATTTGGATTGACATAATGGCATAGGTCAGGCATCATTGGAATTACCTCACCCTGATTGACGATAAGAAACTTGCAATTCGCTTATTTCAAGTACAGTTGCAGGAAGGGCGCATAGAAGGAGAAGCAAAGGCTGTAATGGCTAACAGGTATATTCGATATCTAAATGAGCGGAGCCTAGAGGAATTGCAAGCACAAGGAATCACTGATCGATTCAGAAGGGTAATGGAGATTAGAAGAGCAATCGAGATGGAGACCGCTCACTCGAACGCGTTGGGTTGTTTGAAATTGCTTTCAATCGGAGTTGAGGAATCATTGTTCCCTAGACAGAGCCGAGGACCCTCGCTCAGTCCATCCCAGATTCTGTTTGCAACCTCCACGCCAAGAAACCCTAGACCAGGGGATTTTCCGCCGCTTCGCTGCATCCTCTTATGTTGTTGTTGTTCTTTTTTTAATATATTTTCTAAACAACCTTCCTAACTAGTTATATCTAAGTGTGCTTCCCCAGTAACGATGCCGAAAATGTTAGTCTAATTTATGCAGTTGAACTAGAGAATCTGTTTTAATTATCAGTCCGACTTGGTAAAATTAAAAGCACACCAATGTATATGGAATCTTAGATTAAACTAGTGTAGGAAGTAGTTGTTTAGATTAAAATAATGGAAATACATATTACAAATATAAATTACTTAAAAGAAAGCATTGAAATTCTGATCTAAAAGTAAGAGTGCAATGAATCTTTATGGAGTATGGCCAACAAGGAAAAGGCTCTAACTTAGAGGTCCTAGTTTCCTTCCTCATTATTCGTATTCCAACAAGATCAGTTCCACCACAAAACATATAACCAAAGTAGTAAAGATCAAATGCATAAACACAATTTCCAGTTCAGTCCTTGATCTAGAAGGAAGAGGATCTAACTTAGATACCTTGGTTTACCTTCCCTACTTAAACCAATCGCTGAAAGGAAATAATTCAAAAACATAAATGAAAATGGCATATAATGAATCTATTCAGAAAATATTCACAAGAAAATATAAAGGAAAAAACAATATAAAATATTCACAATTATACACAAAATTACATTGCAGTATGCTTAGCTCAGAATGGGTGCCCTCCACCCTTTGCTTGGTACACTTGAATATTATCAACTATTGTAGATCAAAAATCACATCCCACAACAAGAACAACAAGAAATAGAAGGAAAGTTCTTCAAATTTTATTCAGAAATAGAGAAGTCTCAATAATCATAATATATGTTCATAGTTGTTGAATAGTTGTGCTTAAATAGGCTAAAAGTATAACAAAATCAACTCAAATAGCTGTAACAACTAGTAAGAGTCCTAATCCATCTAATAAGGTTTAACTCATCCCTTTCATTGCACAAAATATGGTAGGATTCCACAAAATCATAAAACTGCCCCTTAAATCAAGGGATTTTCTGGGTGACTGGTCAAGCTTGACCAGCTTTGAATGGGCCTGTTCTGACTCATTTGGACTGTGCCAATAGGAGTTTTTCCATCCTTGGTTCCCGTACTTCTCAAATGTATCTTCAATTTGTGCCAAGGTGTCCTACACATACGACTTTAATGGACCCATTACGGGAATTTCCGTTTTAGTGAAAAATAATTTTTAATACCCAATTTTTATTAAAAATTCCAAATATTAAAAGACATAATTATTTTACCTTAATGTGAAAAAAGAGACAAAAATATGACAAATATGATCAAGATATGGTGGTAAGGGATGATATAAAGGTGGAATATGCATGGTGAAAAATGGTCAAAATTGAGGGCCAACAATGTGCACATTGTAATGACGTGGTAAATCTACGTGATGGAAGGAGCTTAAGGCTCCATATGACCCTAGAGAGAAGCCAACCTGTGAGTATTTTCAATTGATATTCACAAAAGTGATAAGTATGATGTTTCTTTTTTAGAGGAAAAGAATGAATGTGACCTTTGAAGTAGTTAAAGAGTTTAAAATATTGGAAAGGGGATTGCATGAAAGAAAATCAACTTTATTGATTTTTTTAAGGTTGGAGCTCTTGTCCTTATCTCATGGTCATATATATCAATAGGAGCTAGGTTAAAGAGCTAGAAAAAAGGGGCTTATTGAGATACCGAGGCATGTAAGAATGGGTGAAACATCTTTGGTGGAGTCCTAAAATGACGTGGCCCTAGTCTAAAGACCACCACTTGATGGTCCTATTCCCATTTACCTGGTTTGTCAACTAACAACATCAGAGTATTGGAGCATCGAAGGTATTGAGGAATGATGTCAACATGATGATAGACCAATGAGATAGCAGTGATAGGCGTAGGAAACATGTCCCTTAGATTCAATGTTTTTGCATGTCATATAGGAAAAAATTCAAGTGACATGTGGTAGAAATTAGTCATGCCACATGGTAGGGGACACATCAACATCTGCCATTTTTTAGTCGGTGATTGGATGGTAGAGAATGAGGTGGCATGATAAGCTATCATATCAACATATTGACATATTGGGATTTTCGTGTGGGATGGGCCTTAGATATTCTATTATACATGTCAACAATGCCACGTGCTCAAGGATGTATCTACACTAAACAAATTTTGGAATGTGACTGGATGGCAGTGATATGAGATGGCATTGTCATTGAGACAAAAACCCTCCAAATTTTGCTTACACTTGAATTTTGGTGCCTACTAAGGATCTTAGGATTTGGCATTCTATGGTCACTTCGTGGTCATCTAATGTTTTGTAAAATTCTTAGTCTTATTCTAAGTTCTAAAGTCACTTTCTTATGCATGCTCAATTTTGAATAATTTACAAGTATCATATTCTTTTGATGCAAGCTCACATAGGCACTACGCAACTCTTGAAGGTAAGGCTTGCACAACCACTAGTGACGATGACTGTGCAATCCATAAGCACAATATACTACGCAACATATGATCATAGTTGATCTGCACTCTCCATTAACAACCCTCATCACTTCGATTGCAATTTCACTTTTATTTCAATGAGTTTTCTCACTGTTGATCTGGTGCACCTTTGTTTTCACAAGTGTCACTTTCACATTCATGATTTTAATTTTGGCTTTATTTCACTTTAAAAAGTGTCGTTTTCATGATATCTTCTCTCTCGTGTAGAAAATATCTAACACAACTCTAATAACATGTAGAAATAATATCAATGGACTCAATTTGATCATGCAATGTACTAAATCAAGATACTGAATCCTTCTTCAAAATCTGTGGAATATAAATCACGATCACTCAATCACATGCAAGTAAAAGAAAGAAGTAAATCAATACACAACACCAGATATTCCTGGAGAAAGAAACTTCTCAAAACCCCTCCATATTTATTGTATAATCAACCAAGGAATCATGAAACAATACAATGTATTTATGATCACCAGAACCTCATACACTCTACCAATTGCTTCACATCGATCTAAGAAAAATTGGAAAAACATGTAGCCAATTATCAGCCTACCCTGAGCCTACCCCAGTTATAAAATCCCTAGAGAATTAAACCCCTATTAAATAGGAAATTCAACCTTCCTTGATTGCATAATTCATCATGGAATTCCCATGGTTTTATAACTGCACCTAGGTAGTTTGCCTAAAATACAACTGATAGTTTACTAGCCTTGAACCTTTGTCTCAACTGGGTATCCACCAGAATTAGCATGCATGTAGCTATAAATAGTGAATGATAAGTTACTTGGTAGATCACTACTAGTGAATTAAATCTATTTTAATTCACTTGATCTTCCACTAGCTCATCAAACAGTAGAACTAGTTAAACTGATTTAAACTCAATTATTGTGAGTTAACTAATCCCACCCACACTACACTAGTGATACAACTGAAACTGGACCCTGTTAATAATAGAATCAATCCACATGCCTATCCTTAGATCCTCAACTCAAAATTATTGAACTAACTAAGTCTATCACACTTAGTTAACTATTACAAGTTGTTATGAGATAAGATTACAATTAATTTTCCAATTTATTGGTTGCACAATAATGTGTTGCTAGGATCCATCATTGTGTGACCTATGATCCCACACTAGTGTGCGTGTTGTTTCTGGATGCCAATTTCAATTTTTCTTGTTGAAAATTTCAACACTCCCTATCAACAAGAAAGGAATCAATCTGTCCCGATCTGATACCTTTGGAATGTACTGCATGCAACACTACTCTAGTGTTGTTCGCAAATGAAAATATCCTGAAACTAAATAGCATCCAAACAAATGAATCAGTATATTGCATCTGTAATCAAAGTATTCAGACTGCTGCTAGCTACTGTACATGTCTACTGGACTCCCTACACTGCTGACATCTGCATCCATGCTCTACACTTCTGCCAACTCTGATCTGCGCTCAATTATCTGACACCTGTCACTCTAATTTCTATCCTCCCGACATCTGATTGCATCAATCTAACTAATCCATCTTGATATTGATATACTGTGGGCTCCTCGTAGCCAGGTTCTATCCATGAGACACACAATCTCAATGGACCCTGCCCAATTTATTCTTGGGATTAATTCTGCACATTGCCCCACCTCGCACCTGGAGGTATAGCTGCATGTACTCCCTCTGCCCATCTGGCTTGAAATTTTCCCCTCCTGGAGGTCTCTGTTTGCTTCACCTTGTAGATCCACATGTATCTAACCACTAACTTCCCCACTGGTCTTGGGACCACTTCCCATACACTGTTTCTGATAATGGAGTCATATTCCTCAACCATGGCATCAAACCATGTTGGCTGCTACACTGCTTCCTCAAAAGAGGATGGTTCTGTCATAATACACTCGCTCATAAGAGCCATGTATCCAGTGTACTTGTTTGGGGACCTTCTCTGCCGCACTGTGATGTAGGTGTTCCTACATGCTCTGTCACATCTAGCATCAATCTATCAGCCTCTCTGGTGCGCTTCCTAACATTTTTGGTGGATGGCTCTGCATGAGTGGTTTCTTCCACTCCATTATCCTCATCTTGTGGCTGCTACACATCTTGAGGTTCATCCTTTGGAACTAAGCATTCCTCATCTGCATGCAAGTCAATCTCCCTCTCAAGGGACAATTGCATGGCTTTCTCCTCATCAAATTTAACATCTCTCCTAACAACTGTCATCCTGTTAGCCAGAAAATACACCTGATAGTTGTGGGGAGTATTAGTGTACCCCAAAAATATCCCAACCTATGCTATTGGTTCTAGCTTCTTCCTGGCATCTTTGGTCACATGGCAATAGACAGATGAGCCAAAAATTTTAAAATATGAAACATCCGGTATCTTACCTGAAAATCCCTCCTCTGGTGTACTCATGCCAAGTATCCAATGAGGACTTCGGTTCTACACAAACACCACTATGTTGCATGCCTCTGCCCACAAATGCAATGATAGGCCATGATCATGTAACATAGCTCATGCTGCTCCCACAATTGATCTGTTCTTTCTTTCTGAAACCCCATTATTTTGTGGGTTATGAGGTGCAATCAATTCTCTCCGAATTCCTTCTTTGGCACAAAAGTTATTGAATTCATTAGAGATATACTCACCACCATTGTCGCTCCAAAGAGCCTTCAAATTCTTCCTTGTGTCATTCTCTACTATTGATTTGAACTCACAAAACTTGGAGAACACCTGATCTTTCTTCTACAGAAAGAAGATCCAACACTTTCTAAAAAAATCATCAACAAAAATCACATAATACCTGTGCTTTGCTGTGGAAGGCATAGAGAATGGTCCACACATGTCTGAGTGAACTCTCTCAAGGATTTCCGCTGCTCAGTTCTCCTTCTCATGAAAGGTGGTCTTAGTATACTTCCCCATGGTACATCCCTTGCATGTGTCTATCTGCGCAAGAGTACCCTTTGGAAGACCTGTAGAAATTTGCTGCATGATCCTCAAAGCACTTTGGTGTATGATGAGCTCCATCATTAGAAATATTTGGAGGGGTTAATGGTCACATTTTTTCCTTCTTAAATATCTTTTTCTTTCATTTTTATTGTTATTTCGTTTTATGATGCTAATATAGGTGGTGATTAAGGCTAACATACTCTGAGTTCCTAATATGATGTGAGTGCAGAAAATCATGAGTAATTGACATCATTTTTAAAGATTTTATCATAAATAATTGAAGGAGACAACAAGGAGAAATTATAGGAGGATTTTCTACCCTCCTTAACTCTCGAAGGCAGCCAAAGGATCCCCAAGGATTCTCTACAACAATTTGAATTCCAAAGGTAGCCAAGCATCTCAAACACCAAAGTGCACTCAATATATGTTTACTTGGAGTAAAGTGGACTCAATCACTATTTTCAAGGGATATGTTGGTAGCTGTCCTGTAGAATAAATAGAACAAAGCTAGAGCTAGGAAGGATTCAATTCTATTTGGAAAATTTCTGCAAGCTATTGAGTTTTTTTATTATTGTACGTAGTGATTCACACTTTCATAAATATACGAGACTATTCTTTCATGAAATGAGTAGATTGATTTCATTTTACTGATTTAGGTTCCAGAGAGCTAGGCTATGGGTTAGGGCCCAATCCATGTGGCTCAACCTCTCTATTGTACTTGTTATTTTCTTGCTACCAGTAGATCTACTTCTGATAGTTTCATTTTCATTTAGTTTTTCTTTTAGTGTGCTGCTGTAGGTTTCATTTGATTATGAGTAATAGAATAGAGGAGAAAAATATAAAAGTTGTGGATCAAGACCTCCCTTCTCATCTGTGTCAATAGAGCTCGAGGAGGGTGAACCTTCCCATAGGCCCAAAATTTGATTTCTGTTCACTGTTTTTGAGAATAGAGTAGAGTTGCATTACCATTTTCAGCCTTACTTTTGTATTGTATTTTCACGCATTTGTCTGTTCTCCGTGCATAGATCAGCAGAGTTGTTTGCAAGAGTAAGAATCAAAGTACCAGGGAAGTCCATTTGCACCTCCTCGCTGCATTCTCCATCTCTGTTTATACACCTCCATCACTTTTTTTGTGCCACCATTTCCCTCCTATTTGTTTTATTGCAGCTACCACCCCTTTTATTCACAAAACACTTAAAAATGCTAAGATTTTGAACTTCACCCTTTCCTCATCGAAACTCCCGCTACCATACTTCACTCTATAGCAAATCATCCAGGACTTCGTTAATACTCCCCACTTCCAAGCTCTGATTACGATAGTTCATATAACCCTTCCTCCTTACTTGTGCTAATTATCACAAAAATATTCAAAAACCTTTGGAAACCGACCTTTCCATTTTTTTCCCTTTAAAATACTTACCGCAATTCCTTTCGCAAATCACAATTCGCATTTTCCATTTGGTTCCCATTAACACTTACCACTCCAAACATCGATTGCGATAATTCTTTGTACTCCACCACACCGCAATCACAAATCACATTTTTCATTTGGTTCCCATTAACACTTACCACTCCAAACTTCGATTGCAATAATTCTCCATACTCCTCCACACCACAATCACAAATCACATTTTTCATTTGGTTCTCGTAACACGTTCTTCTCCCAACGCTTATTGCGATATCGCTGTCGTACTCTTCCACCAGCCCTATCACCATGTCATCCTGTCACATTTCACATTTCGTAGTCTTTATCCCATTGCATTTCGCATTTCACTCCCGCTCCCGAACAACACTTCTGCTACCCCTCTGGCTTTGCGATATTGCGATTGCGATATCACATATCGCATATCGCACTTCCGTCCTCCCATCAAAATTACACCATCACACTTTTAAAAGCCTCCCACTTCAAAGGATTTTTGTGATATTATAAGTTTTAATAAAGTCTAAACCCTGTTTCACACTTCTAAGCCTTTTTTCATGTGTTTAGCCTTCCCTTAGCACCCTTAACCCCTTTTTCTCTGAACTGCAAGCAACACTTTCTCAAGTTTAGTTAGATCATGGATAGTTGCATGGATAGAAGCATGGTAGATAGAGCATAAGATAAGTAGGGTGTGTTTAGCCGATTGGCCAAGTTAAGTGTGGTTTAGAATTAGTTTCCTTTCTGCACATTAAATTAGTTTCATTTCCGTCATTTCCTTTTTGCAAATTAAATTAGTTTCATTTCTGTCATTTCCTTTCTACAAATTAAGTTAGTTTCCTTTCTGTCATTTCCTTCCAGCAATTTACTTTCCAGTTCTTATCATAATTTAAGAAATAACACCCTTTCGTAAAGCAAAAGAGGATGACATTAGCATAATGCATCTGCTGTGCATATAGCACTATCACCTCCAAGTTTGTACGAACCCTAGGTTGATAAAGTAAAGTAGGGAAACCCTTGGGAGTTGCAACACTCTTGGCTCAATACCAGGGCTTACCACTTTTTGGCACCATTTCTGAGGAGGTGTCTAGTAGATGCTTTGATTTTGTTTTAACATTATTTTCTGATTTCCTTTCTTTTCATGTTATTTCATAAATATAAAAAAATACAAAAAATATCTAATTTCCATGCCTCGTAGGAGTAGGAATACTCAAAGAAAAATCTTACCTAAAACCCCCACATCACCTCCTAGCCACCCTTCACTCTTCTTCAGTGGCAGTGAGATTGAAATTCCTATAGGAGAGCCTTCTAAATACTTTGAGGAACCTTTTGGGGAAGAAGAAGAAGACCTTGGTCCAACTGAGGGACATGCTTCACCTATCTTAACCATGGATGGGATCCAGAGAGCCTTTCCCATAAGAGAGGTGGATGGGGAAACTAAGATGAAAAAAATTAGCACCTCAAATCTTCCACACTTCCATGGACTTACCTCTGAGGATCTTGACACCTTCATGTTTGAATTTGCTGTTGTTTGTAGGACTTATGACTACACCTCTGATGATCAGAAATTGAATCTATTCCCATCCACCCTTAAGGATGCAACCTTGCGCTGGTTCATGGGTTTTCCTAGGGACAACATCACCACCTAGGCATAGATGCAAGAGACCTTCAATGACAAGTTCAGAGACTACTATAGGTCCAAGGAAACTAGGGATGAGATATTTAGGATGACTCTAGGGCCTGATGAATCCCTAGAGGACTATGAAGATAGGTTTCAATTAAACTATAAGAGCTCCAACTATACTCTTGATCCTGCATCACTTAAACTTGTACTTATTCGAGGGATCAGAGAAGAGATGATAGAAACCTTGAATATGCTATCAGGAGGAGATATATACCAACTGCCTTATGAAACAATAAAAAATATCTTTCGGAACCATTATAGGGCATGTAAAAAGATGGGAAGATATGGACAAAACACATCCAATACCCCTTCCTCTTCCACCTCCATAAAACATGATATTGGAAACATGCTAGAGGACTTCAAGAGTGACATGCTGCACACCCTTGCTTTGCAAATGGACACAATTCAGGTCAAAATGAAACAAGAGGAAGCAGAGAGAGCCCTGACCATATTTTGTCCTAGATGTACCTGGAAGCACCCAAGAAATGAATGTCCACTGACTTTCATGAAGGTTTGTTTAGTCTATGAGGAGAATCATGCCACAGAAAAGTGTACATCCTTACTTGGACTTAAGGTTGTATATCAAGGTGGCGAAGCAATGCTAGAGAAACTCTGTTTCATCAACCAGAGAAGGCCTCAAGGCCCTCGACCATATCAAAAAGGTATGCAAGGTGCACCTTACTCTTACTATCACAACAATCAGAGTGCACCCATGCAACCTTGGTACATCCCTAGTCCTCCATCCTGGTCTACACTTCCTACTTGGCCTTACAACCCTACATATCATCCTAAGCTAGGGAATGAACCATTTCAGTAGTATGTTCCACAAAGACCTCAGTGGAACAATCCATCCCAAGGGTGGAGACCTCAATAAAATCAACCACCTCCTCTAATGCCTCCACCCCAACCTCAACCTCAGCTTACTCATGCTGCTCCACCTAAGATACCTCAAATACATACACAACCCAATTTGAACCCTAACAACAGACATGCACAATAAGCTCCCAATGGAGAAACATTTTATCCAGCTTATGCTGTGGAGATACAAGAGTTTAGTCTTAGGTCGGGAAGAGTAATCCTAGACAACCATCCTCCATCTCCACCTGTAGAGGTTGAGGAGGAAAAGGAAGAAGGTAACACTCAAATCCAACAACCTCCTTTTCCTTAGCGCTTGATCCACCCAAGTCAACACATCCCAGAGGAGACTGAAATTTTGGGATAATTGGAAAATTTGTGTGTAAAGATACCACTTCTCTAGGCCATTAAGGATGTCCCTATCTACAATAAGCTCATCAAATAAAAGTGCTTCAAAATACCTGGAAGAAAGAAGAGAGATACCCCTACGATCAATGTGGTAGGACAACTGTCTGATCTAATGTTGGGAAGGGTGATCTTTCCAAAGTACCTAGACCTTGGTATTCTAGTTGTTGATTTGCACATCGATGGTGTCATAGTCCTAAAAAATCTGATTGATCTAGGGGTTGTCATAAATGTCATGACCAAGTAAACTATGTTGAAACTTAATCTCCAAGGGACTTTGAGGAAAACCACAACAATTTTGCAACTTGCAGATCGGTTCACAGTAACTCCGGAAGGAATTGTTGAAGATGTTATGGTTACCATTGACTCTTGGGAGTATCCTATAGATTTCTTGGTCCTGAAACCAAAAGCCAAGTTTAATGGTTATCCTCTCATCTTAGGGAGACCTTGGTTAGCCACTGCAAATGCTTATATTAGCTGTCGGGCTGGAAACATGACTATAAAAAATGGTCCTTTGTTTAAACATCTAGTGTTATATCCTGCAGCTCAGCCTTCCATTGATCATGATATACCTATATGGTTGGAGGATGAATAAGATGAGTTATATAACATTGCCCCTATGTGTACCATAGATGCTATTCTTAGAGGGGGGAAACTTGATGAAGATGAACTCATCGACCATGCCATTCAAAACCAGTCCTCCACTAACATTCCTCTCGAAACCTTAGTCAAAGAGTCTGAAATCCAACCTTGGATGGAAGTGAAATCAGCTGAGTCAACCTCCGAAACCACCAAGGCTATCGATTTTGACCATCCAGATCTCTAAAAATCAACCCAAACCTCTCAAATGAGGAAGGGAAGTAGCTATGCCAGCTTTTGAAAGAGAACCTAGATGCATTTTCTTGGGATTACAAGGACATGAAAGGGGTGCATCCTTCAGTATGCATACATCATATTTACATCAAAGAAGGATGCAAGCCAGTGAGACAACCCCAAAGAAGGATGAACCCGACTCTGAAGGACATAGTCAAGAGAGGGCCACAGAAACTATTGGATGCAGGGTTCATATATCCTATATCCGATAGTGAGTGGGTATCTCCTCTTTTCCTAGTCCCAAATAAGATTGGGAAGTGGCGAATTTGTGTTGATTATTGAGAACTTAACAAAGCCACCAAGAAATACCATTTCCATTTTCCCTTTATAGATTAAGTCCTAGATGGCCTTGCATGGAAGAAGTTTTTTTCCTTCTTAGATGGGTTCAGTGGGTACAATCAGAATCAAATCAGCCCTGAAGACCAGGACAAGACTATTTTCACCTGCCCTTGGGGTACCTTCGCTTATCGAGTCCTACCTTTTGGGTTGTGCAATGCCCCAGCCACCTGTAGAAATTATATACAAGATGCATGTATATATATCCAGATTCTCCTGATCTAACAATATTTATCTTCTTGCTAAATACAAAATCCTTCCACTATTAATCTTTTGCGGAAATTTAAAAACTCAATTGCAAACACATGAAGCAATAAAAACAATCGCACATAACACAGTTGTTTAACGGGAAAGCCTGAAGCTGAAAACCCCAAATATCATATATTATGTATCATGGAGATCATGTAACAATCTCATATAAAGCATAGTACATCAATCTCTCAGTAAAATCAATCGTCACACACTAATCAGAAGAAATATGCAAATCCATGCACTGATTTCTTGGCACCTGATAGCCTGCCTTCACTGCGCAATCCCTGCTGAAGAAGACCTCTGAATGAATTCGAATCTACCTTGCTTGCACTGCACAATCCTCATTGGAAACTCCAATGTGTGTGTGGTGCAATTAATGCATCACTATAGTCACAACGGATAGTCCATCTTTCCCTTTCACCTACCTCTCCACTTGGTCTCCATTGGAACTATCATGCACTGTAGTTAACTGCTATCTTTGTTCAGTTGATTAATGAGTTATTATTTGTGAATTAATTAACTAATTAATTCACTCCACTCTCACTAGTGTGTCATTAGGTTAGACTAGATACAACTAGCTCAACTGAGTTTAACTCCATTAACTGAGTTAAACTGAATAACAACTCCTGTAACTACTCTTCCAACTCTGTCATAACTTTGCCACTTTAGTTCTAACTGAGTCCTCCATGCATGAACCACTAGTAAACCCTAGGAATTGCGTAATTCCTTTAGCCCATTGATTTGACAAATCTGTATACTGAAATAGAGTGCTCCAAGAGAATAAGTTGATGTTTATTGTCGGATTATTATTAAGAGCTAATAATAATCAACACTTCTATTTTTAGATCGACGGTCTATAAATAGACTTCACCAAATATTCTAAAAATAGAATTTCAACTATTTTTCCAACTTGACCAACCATCCACAAATAGAATCCTGCAACTTCTAAAATATGATCACCATGTCTAAAAATAGACTTACACCTAAAAATAGCCTGCGGGCCCACTTAGTGAAGGTGAATGATTTTCACTAAGCTCATCATCTTGTTGAATCTCAACACTCCCTCTCAACAATATAGGGGTTATCCTTCACCCCAATCCTGCCTCTATGGTATTCAAATTTTCTCCTGGTGAGCACCTTCGTCAGAATATCTGCATCCCGATCTTCCGTAGGAATGTATTGAAGCAACATGATCTTCCACTGCACACAATCTTTGATATGATGATACCGAATATCAATATGTTTAGATATATCATGAAATACAGGATTAATCGAGAGTTTAATGCAACTCTTATTATCACAATGTGTCACTGTAGGATCTAAATGTGAACTGAACAAACCAACTAGGATCTTCCTCATCCAGATAGCCTTACATGCAGCTTGAATTGCTACCATGTATTCTGATTCCGCTGAAATGAGTGCCACAGATCTTTGTTTCCTGCTGTACCAAGAAACTGCTGTAGATATGATACTGAAAACCCCTCCTGATGTGCTCTTTCTGTCTGTTGGGCTGCCAACCCAATCTGCATCCGTGAAGCCATGCAACTTCACCTCATCTGTCTGTCTGTACCATAAGCCATACTCAGATGTGCCCCTGAGATACCTCAAGACATTCTTTCCTGCCTTCCAAAAGAGCTTGGTAGGCTTAACCATCGCTTGTGAAAGCTGGTTCACCACATAGCATATGTTCGGTCTTGTATTAACTAAATACATGAGCGAACCCACCAACTGTCAATAAACAGTGGCATCCACTACCTCTGCCGATGTAGCATCCTCTTTCCTCCAATTTCCTAGAAGAGGAGTATCAATAGGCTTGCAGCCTTGCATGTGAAACTTCTCAAGTATCTCTCGAGCATACTTGCCTTGAGACACAAACAGTTCACCTTCCCGCTGCCATATTTCATCCATGGAAATAATGAAGGAGGCCCAAATCCTTCATCTCAAACTCCTTTGCAAGATCTTCCTTGCATGAGTGTATCAACTGCTCATCACCCGTTAGTATTAAATCATCAACATAAAGAACAATGATTAAAAGCTTACCCTCCACCACAATTTGGTATAGGTTTGCATCCACCTCACTCTTGGTGAAGCCAAGTCCAGTGAAATAGCTCTCGATTCATGTGTACTAAGCACGTGGTGCTTGCTTCAACCCATACAACGCTCTTTTGAGTCTGCACACATGCAACTCGCTGCTGAAGATCTCAAATCCTTCAGGCTTCTCAATGTACACCTCTTCCTCAATGATCCCATTAAGGAACGTAGTCTTCACATCCATCTGATGAATGTGCCAACCCATCAGCGCTGAGAGAGAAAGGATGGTCCTTATGGAAGAATATCGTGCGACAGGTGCAAAGTTTTCTTCATAATCAATCCCCTCGATCTGTGAGAAGCCCCGGGCAACAAATCTTGCCTTATACTTCTTGACGCTCCCATCAGCAGCTTGCTTTACCTTGTAGATCCATCTTGAATCTACCATTGATTTACCCACCGGCCTTGGAACAATCTCCCAAGCACTGTTTCTGACAATGGAGTCATACTCCTCCACCATAGCATCTACCCATGTGGGCTCTTGCACTGCTTCTTCAAAAGAAGATGGCTCTGTCACGATACACTTGCTCATAAGAGCCATGTATCTAGTAAATTGGTCAGTTGATTGTCTCTGTCTGTGCTGTGATGTAGGGACTCCTACATTCTGTGTCGCATCAAGCTTCAGTCTCTTAGATTCTGTGGTACACTTTCTGCCTTGTCTGATGTTTGGTTCTGCATGAGTGGACTCCTCCACTCCATGAATCTCCTCCTGTGGCTGATCCACATCTAGAGGCTCATCTTTGGGAACAAGAAGTTCCTCCTTTGCATACAAGTGTAGCTCACTCTCAAGCGACAACTTCATGGATTTCACCTCATTGAATTTTATATCCCGTCGCACCAAAGTAATCCAACTGTCTCACAAATACACACTATAATTATGGGGTGTTTCTGTGTACCCCACAAATATCCCAACTTCAGTAATCGGCTCCAGCTTCTTCTTGGTGTCCTTTGTCACATGAATGTAAACAGATGAGCCAAAAATATTCAAATGAGAAATATTAGGCTTCTTACCAGTAAAATCTTCTTCAGGTGTACTCATGCCAAGTACTCCATGAGGACAACAAATTTTCACATAAACTGCAGTGTTGCATGCTTCCACCCACAAGTGCATCGGTAGGCCTTGGTCATGCAACATAGCTTGTGCAGCACCCATGATCGTTCTATTCTTCCTCTCCGTGACCCCATTCTGCTGTGGGTTATGAGGCGCTATGAGTTCTCTTCGAATTCCTTCTTTGCTACAGAAGTCTTTGAATTCACCCGAGATGTATTCACCACCATTATCGCTTCGTAGAGCCTTCACTTGCTTCTCCGACTCCTTCTCCACCAATGCTTTAAACTCACAGAACTTTGAGAATGTTTCACTCTTATTCTGCATGAAGAAGATCCAACATCTACGAGAATAGTCATAAAAAAATATAACATAATACCTATGTTTTTCTGTTGAAGCAACCGAGAAAGGTCCACACACATCTGTGTGAATTCTCTCCAGGATCACCGAAGCACAGTTCTCCTTCTCATGAAAGGTGGTCTTCACAAAATTACCCATAGTACATCCCTTGCACTGATTTGACTGTGCAAGAGTACCCTCGGGAAGTCCAGTAAAAATCTGCTGCAAAATCTTCAAAGCGCCATGGTGAAGATAGCCCAATCTCCCGTGCCATAATTCACCCTCATCCCGGCTCACCACTTCTTTTGCTTTGCCCATCATTGTAGCGTAGCCATATACCTCTAGCTTGTAGAGATTCCTAACTCGAATCCCTATCCTCTTGGTTTGACCCATTTTTTTATGTCGCAGGAAAGATTTTCCATCACTAAAAACAACTTCATAACCTCTGCCTTCCAACATTGCGACCGAGACCAAGTTCTTCTTCAGACCTGGAAGATGCATAACATCTTTAAACAGAAATGGATTGCCTGACTCCCTCTCAAAGGTAATGGTCCCAATGCTAGTCACATTGTATCGACCATCGTCGCCCATCTCTATATGCATTTGCAGATCCTTCTCCTTTAAGTCACTAAACAACTCCTTGTCTCTCGTCATATGGAAGACGCACCACTATCAAGATACCACACCGATCCCATTGAGCTTGAAACCAAGCATGCGATCAAAGAGAAATCAAGTTCAAATTACGAGGCTAAGGCCTCACCTACTGCAGCTCCAACAACCTTCTTGTTATTCTTCTTCTGTGGGAAGTTAGTGGCGAAATGCCCATGTTCGTGACAGTGAAAACACTTCACCTTCGACAAATCCTGCTTCTTGCCTTTAGCTTCGGATTTTGGATGGGATTTCTTCCCCTTCCCCTTCCTTGTTTTGGCAGCCAAAGTGAAATTCTCTTCATCTTCATTCTTCGATGAAGAGCCATCCCTGGTACTTCGCCTTATCTCCTCCTACACAATATCTGATCAAAGTCTCTCCCAACCTAGCAGTTTCTCCCGTCCATTGACAGAGTCTTTGTAGCTATGCCAACTCTTCGGAAGCCCAAGGAGAGCCAAGCTCACCAAGTCATCATCATCAACAGTAATCCCCACACTTCCCAGTTCATCCCTATAGTGGACAAACTTCGCGAGATATTTTTGAATACTGTCGCCCTTCTCCATTTTTATTTTTCTGAGCTTATCTGTTAGCGCCAACTTCTTCTGGTCGCTGTTGCTTTGGAACAAATCTGTCAAAGCCTTCCACATTTAAAATGGAGTGGCTTTCCCATGAAGGCTAGACATAATATGGTCCTTCACACCTTCCAACATAATTCTTCTTGTCTTTGCTACCTTCTTTTGCCATGCGTCAAGTAATGCAACATTGTTAGAACCAGGCTTAGGAACATCATTATCGATGAACTCCTTCAGTCCATTATCTTCCAGCACTGCCTCCATCCTATCCTTCCAGGCTATGTATTTCAAGCTGCCCTCAAGGGCATACTCCAATCACAACCCATTGAAAGACATTTCAATGTATACTCAACTGTCACACCAAGAAATTTCTGCAACAAATTCGAATTGTCCACCAGCACAAACTCATCAATTCTTCACAACTGCAATCTTCAAGAATTAACACTACTCTGATACCATGTAGAAATTATATACAAGATGCATGTATATATATCCAGATTCTCCTGATCTAACAATATTTATCTTCTTGCTAAATTCAAAATCCTTCCACTGTTAAACTTTTGCGGAAATTTAAAAACTCAATTGCAAACACATGAAGCAATAAAAAAAATCGCACATAACACAATTGTTTAACGGGAAATCCTGAAGCTGAAAACCCAAACTATCATATATTATGTATCATGGAGATCATGTAACAATCTCATACAAAGCTTAGTACATCAAGCTCTTAGTACAATCAATCGTCACACATTAATCAGAATAAATCTGCAAATCCATGCACTGATTTCTTGCCACCTGATAGCCTGCCTCCACTGCGCAATCCCTGCGGAAGAAGACCCCTGGATGAATTAAAATATACCTTTCTTGCACTATACAATCCTCATTGGCAACTCCAATGTGTGTGTGGTGCAATCAATGCATCACTATAGTCACAACGGATAGTCCATCTTGCCCTTTCACCTACCTCTCCACTGGGTCTCCACTGGAACTGTCATGCACTGTAGCTAACTGCTATATTTGTTCAGTTGATTAATGAGTTATTATTTGTGAATTAATTAACTAATTAATTCACTCCACTCTCACAAGTGTATCATTCAGTTAGACTAGATACAACTAGCTCAACTAAGTTTAACTCCATTAACTGAGTTAAACTGAATAAAAACTCTTGTAACTACTCTTTCAACTCTGTCATAACTTTGCCACTTTAGTTCTAACTGAGTCTTCCATGCATGAACCACCGGTAAACCCTAGGAATTGCGTAATTCCTTCAGCCCATTGATTTGACAAATCTGTACACTGAAATAAAGTGCTCCAAGAGAATAAGTTGATGTTTATTGTCGTATTATTATTAAGAGCTAATAATAATCGGCACTTCTATTTTTAGATCGACGATCTATAAATAGACTTCGCCCAATATTCTAAAAATAGAATTTCATATATTTTTCCAAATTGACCAACCATCCACAAATAGCATCCTGCAAATTCTGAAAAATGATCACCATGTCTAAAAATAGACATAGTCTAAAAATATACTTACACCTAAAAATAGCCTGCGAGCCCACTTAGTGAAGGTGATTGATTTTCACTAAGCTCATCATCTTGTTGAATATCAACACCACCTTCCAAAGAGCTGTCCTAAGCATTTTTTTCGAGTTATTCCATCACTCTGTTGAAATCTACATGGATGATTTCACACCATATGGGGATGAATTCCAGGAATCCCTCTCCAATTTGGGTAAAGTACTAAGAAGGTGCACTGATATGCATCTCTCCTTGAGCCCATAAAAGTGTGAATTCTTGAAGAAAACAAGAGTTGTGTTAGGGCGCTCCATCTCCTAAGTAAGAATACAGGTAGACCCAAAAAAAATCACTATCATCAAAAGGGTACCTGCTCTCAAAAGAAGAAAGATGTTAGGAGTTTCTTAGGCTTAGCTGGTTATTATAAAAGGTTCATCAAATATTTCAGCAAGATGGCTTCACCATTATTTGGGTTATTGGCCAAAGATTCCTAGTTTATTTGGTTTGGTCCTTGTTAAGAGGCTCTCAAGCTCATTAAGGAAAATTTGACTACTGCCCCCATCCTCCGAGGTCCAAATTGGACTCTGCCTTTCCAAATCCACACTGATGCATCCGAAAAATTTGTAGGGGCAGCATTAGGACAATTAGAGGTCAAAATCCCTATGCCATTTATTTCATCATCAAGAACTTGTCCAAGGCCGAGCTGAATTATACTGTTACTGAGAAGAATATGTTAGCCATTGTCCATGCTTTGAAAAAATTTAGGCACTATGTAACTAGATATCAGAATTTTGTTCACACTGACCATGAAACCATAAAGTATTTAATGAAAAAGCCAAATGTTAATGCTAAGATAATTATATGGTTGTTACTATTGCAACAATTTGATTTGACTATTGTTGATAAACCTGGAAAGGAGAATGTTGTTGCAGATTTTTTGTCTAGGTTAGATCTCCTTGCAGGTGAAGAAGGAATGGTGGATGACCAGCTTCCAGATGAGCATCTCTTTGCTATATCAACACTCTCACCATGGTTTTTTGATATAGCCAACTACTTGGTTGCTGGGATACTCCCTCCTAATCTTTCATTCAGGGAAAGGAGCAATATCATCCGAAAAAGAACCCCTTTCACATGGATTGGGGGAAAATTTTTCAAGCTAGTACTTGATCAAATCCTCAGGATATGTGTGAGGGAGGAAGAAGTTTTTGATATCCTCTCTGCATATCATGACAACCCATATGGAGGCCACTTTTCTGCAAAGAGAACTGCTTACAAAGTTTTGCAAGTAGGATACAATTGGCCTACCCTTCACCAAGATTCCAGAAGATACAACAGCAGGTGTGACCAGTGCCAAAGGATGGGGAAAACCATGCAAAGGGATGAGATGCCTTTGCAATCTCAGGTGGATCTTGATCCATTTGAAAAGTGGGGCATGGAATTTGTTTGACCTATCGATCCACCATCCAGACAAAAGAAGTATATCATAGTATGCATTGATTACCCGAGAAAGTGGGCTGAAACAAAAGCACTGAAGGTAGCAACCGAGGAGAAACTAGAAGAATTTATGAAGGAGAATGTGTTTTACAATTTTGGATACCCCAGAGAAATAGTCATTGCTTAGGAAGCACAATTCACTTCTCACCTCATTGAAAATATTTTGAGAAAGCACAAGATTAAACATATAAATTCTAGTGCCTATCACCCTTAGGCGAATGGCCAAGTAGAAGTAGCTAACAGAGCTTTAGAGAGCATCCTCACCAAGGTTGTGAGCAGCAGTAGAAAAGATTGGGCAGACAAATTGGTAGAAGCTACTTGGGCCTACAACACTACTTGGAAGACAACAACAAGATTCACTCCTTATGAACTAGTCTATGGTAAGAAAGCTCTACTCTCAGTTGAGTTTGAATTCAATACTTTAAAGATGGCTACTAAATTAGATCTAGATCTATCAAATGCCAAAAAAGAGAGATTGCTGCATAAATGGATTGGATGAGTTCAAAATGCAAGCACTTCTTCACACAGAGTTAGTTCAGCTGCAAAGGAAGGTATGGCATGATAAGAAAATTAAGGAGAAGGCCTTCCAAGAAGATATTGGGTGCTGTTGTATGATTCAAGGTTTAAAGAATTTAAGGGAAAATTTATGACAAGATGGCTGGGACCTTACATAGTGGAAAAATGTTTTGACAATGGTGCAATTCAAATCAGGACCATAGATGAGGAAGAAATCCCCTTGCTTGTCAATGGTCACAGACTTAAAATTTACAAGAAGCCCTTATCGAGGGCATATTTCATAAATTCAATAAGAAGAGAGGTGTATGTAATGGGAAATTCCATAGTTTCTAGCACCTCTTAACAAAAAAAAAGGAAAAAAAAAAGACAAAAAGAGAATAAAGATCCATGGGTGAAAAACTCTCTTAGGCGCTCAAGGCAAGATTTTGGGTTGAAAACCTCAATGGAGACAACCCACTTGCTTTCAAAAAAGAATAAGAAGAAAAACGAGAAATAATTCTGCATCTCTGTGTTTTCTGTGTTTGTTGTTTTGCAGGCCATTAATGGTTTCTAGAAACGCATGGAAGTAGTCATCTTCTTCTTTCCCCTTCTATGTTACCATCCATCCCATAATTCACTCCATTCATTTCCATAACTCCTTCCATCACCTCCATACACCACATTCCTACATTCCTGAGCACAATGTAGCAAAAGAAAGCAAGCCACAAATTGCTACAAACATCAGGAAGTTCCTTCAAAAACAAAGGTGTTCATGGACTTCAAAGAAAAATAAAAAGAGGAAAGATGCATAATAGACTCCAGGAGAACGAGAATTCCACCCATGGAATCTCAAGCACCCCACGCAACATCCATAGTAAGAAAAGATTAGCAACTCACTTAGAGAGCTGCTCACTCGAAGAACAAGAAAATAGTGAAGAACACAACATCTAAAAGGCTTGCCTCCTCAATCCAGCTCCTGCAAATGCCTTGAAAACAACAGGTAAACTTAGGTATAGCATCTCACCCCTCACTATGCATCCATAATATCTAGAAATAATTAAGTTTGCAGACATAGAGTTTAAGGGGCAGAAAGGTGGCTAGTTAGCTTGGCCACCATCGTGAAGTATGACTAGGGAGAACTGCAAAGTCACGCCACCTAGGCATGAAAAATAAAAAAAATTAAATCAAGTAGAGTAGAGGAGAACGAGGGGAGGAAACACATATTCCATCATGAATTAACAGAGAGAAGGAAACAACGGTCTCTAACAGAAACTGGAGCTAAGCCCAAGTTACATAAGCGCTCTAAAATTAGTTGCGAAATCTAATAAAAAGAGATCCCGTCTCATCCAAACTAGTGAATTGAGAAATTTTGAGGGAAAGAGACCGAAGGAAGCCCACAACATAGTAGTACAAAGTTTGGGCTGCATATTTGAACAACGTGCAGTAGCAGCAACAGAACAACATCACCAACAGTCGAGCTAGCTTCCGAAGTATACCACATATCAGACATAGTAGCAAGGGACCAAGAGAAGCTTTTATAGCAACCCAAACAAGGCATAATTATACTCCTAGCCTTAGAGAAGAAGGAGAAGAAGAGCCAAAAGAAGAACCAGAAGAAGGACCAAAAGAAGAAGAACTAGAAGAGGAACAAGAAGAAACAGAGGAAGAGACAGAGGGCCAAGGAGAAATGGAAGAAATGGAAATGGAGACAGAAGTCATAAAGGTAGCAGAAAGTGAGCAAGAAGAAGACTCACAACACCACCCAACATCCCCTCAAAACCAAGAGGAAGTTGCCACCTGAGCTTCTCTGAGCACAAAGAGAAAAAGGCAGACCTCTATGTATTTTAGAACTAAAAAGAGTCAGAGGGTAAGTCAGAAAGAGCCAAAAACTCCTTCCAAGAGCCCCATCATCATTGAAGAATCACCAAGGGAGGAGGAAATAATCAGAGAGATAGTTCTGAAGGAGCAGCTTCAATTGACATAGGCAAATAATATAGCACTAAAGGAGCAATTGTAGCAAAAAGGGAGACAAGTAGCCACCATGGAAGACTTGTGCATAAAATCCCTTCAACACAAATTCTCTGCTAAATCATATGCTGTGTACCTCTAGGAGAAATGGCTCCTATTTCAAATCAAAACTCTAGCCTCCCATGGATCCCTACCTTTCCAATATTGTAGGCAATTCATGGATTTGTACAAGCAAGCTAACATGGATGATCAGGCAAAGATGTTAGAGTTTTATGTGCATAACCTTGTGCTAACAAATCTGGATACTTGGGACCCCAATTCTACAATGGGGGATATGCAGTTGATGGCTCTAGTATCTTGGATGATGAATGATGAAACTAGAGCAAAAGAGATACGGAGGGTCATGAAAAGAAGAAATAGAGAACCCTTACATATCAGACCAAAATTGTTCAGCCCAAGAGGAGTCATCCTTAACCATCGAAATATTGAAAGGACCTTGCATTAGTTGAAATCTACCTCTAGACTCAAACACAGGTAATGGGCCAGTTTGATGATGTTTCTAGGAAGATAGAAGATGAGTGCATTATGGCCATCCAGAGGAGATGGAACAACCTCACTCACAACTTCAACAACAGGGAATACCATACTCCAGAAAGACTGAGGGGTGCCTTGGAAATGACACCATTATATAAGAGGGCATGCAGGCCAAGAAGATCCAATGCCTTGGTCTCAAGCTCAATCCACCTATGCTGCTAGGGTTGAATTATGAAAGGGAGACAGATGCACACGATAGAGAATGGGAGAATGCATAAAATAATAATGGGTTTTACTCCCTTTAGGGAACTCCCACACTTCTTCCTCAGGAAATCAAGGGGGCTGTCAAAGACTTGAAGGAAATGAAGGAGGGGGATTAGTTTATTGGAGGATTAGCAACCATTCAATAGGGGGGTGATGATGACCTCCATCATTAGACATATTTGGAGGGGTTAATGGTCACCATTTTTCCTTCTTAAATCTATTTTTCTTGCATTTTTATTTTTATTTGGTTTTATGATGCTAGTATAGGTGGTGATTAAGGCTAACATACTTTGAGTGCCTAATATGAGGTTGAGTGTAGAAAATAATGAGTAATTGGCATTATTTTTGAATATTTTATCATAAATAATTGAAGGAGACAACAAGGAGAAATTATAGGAGGATTGTCCACCCTCCTTAAATCTCGAAGGCAGCCAAAGGATCCCCAAGGATTCTCTCCAAAAATTCGAATTCCAGAGGTGGCCAAGAAACTCAAAGACAAAAATGCACTCAATCTATCTTTACTTGGAGTCAAGTGGAATCATTCACTATTTTCAAGGGATCTGTTGGTAGATGTCATGTAGAATAAATAGATCAGAGCTAGAGCTAGGAAGGATTCAATTCTATTTGCAAGCTATTGAGTTTTTTTATTATTGTATGCAGTGATTCACACTTCTAGAAATATACGAGACTATTCTTCCATGAAATGAGCACAAAGATTTCATTTTACTGATTTAGGTTCCAGAGAGCTAGGTTGTGGGTTAGGGCCCAATCCATGTGCCTCAACCTCTATGTTGTACTTGTTCTTTGCTTGACGTTAGTAGATCTGCTTCCGATGGTTTCATTATCATTTAGTTTTGCTTTTAGTGTGTCGCTGTAGGTTTCATTTTCTTATGAGTAATAGAATATAGGAGAAAAATCTAAAAGTTGTGGATCAAGTCCTCCCTTCTCATCTTTGTCAATAGAGCTCGAGGATGGTGAACCTTCCCACATACCCAACATTTGATTTCTGATCACTGTGTTTGAGAATAGAGTAGAGTTGCATTTCCATTTTCACCCTTCTTTTTGTACTATATTTTCACCCATTTGTCTGTTCTTCGTGCATAGATAAAGATAGTTGTTTGTAGGAATAAGAATCAAAGTACCAGGTAAGTCCATTTTCACCTCCCTGCTTCATTCTCCATCTCTGTTTTTACGCCTCCATCATTGTTGTTGTGCCTCCAATTCCCTCCTATTTATTTTATTGTAGATACCGCCCATTTTATTCACAAAACACTTAAAAATGCTAAGATTTTGGCCTTTGCCCTTTCCTCATCGAAACTCCCGCTACCATACTTTTCTCTATCGCAAATCCTCCTAGTATTCATTAATACTTCCCACTTCCGAGCTCTGATTGTGATAGTTCATATAACCATTTCGCCTTACCTTTGTTGATTATCACAAAAATATTCGAAAACCTTTGGAAACCGGCCTTTTCCTTTTTTCCCCTTTAAAATAATTACCAAAATTCCTTTCGTAAATCGCAATTCACATTTTCCATTAGGTTCTTGTTAACACTTACCACTCAAAACACCGATTGCGATAATTCTCCGTACTCCGCCACACTGCAATCACAAATCACATTTTTCATTTGGTTCTCATTAACACTTACCACTCCAAACGCCGATTGTGATAATTATTTGTACTCTACCACACCGCAATCACAAATCAAATTTTTCATTTGGTTCTTGTAAGACGTTCCACTCCCAACGCCGATTGTGATATCGCCGTCATACTCTGCCACTGACCCTACTGCCACGTCATCCCGTCGCATTTCAAATTTCGTAGTGTTTATCCCATCAAATTTTGCATTTCTCTTCCACACCCGAACAACACTTCCGCTACCCTTCCGGCTTTGCGATATTGCGATTGCGATATCGCATATCGCATATCGCACTTCCGTCCTCCCATCGCAATTCTGCCATCGCACTTTTAAAATCCTCCCACTCCAAAGGATTTTTTCAATATTATAAGTTCTAATAAATTATAAACCCTCTTTCACACTTCTAAGCCTTGTTTCATGTGTTTAGACTTCCCTTAGCACCCTTAACCCCTTTTTCTCCAAACTGCAAGCAACACTTTCTCAAGTTTAGTTAGATCATGGATAGTTGCATGGATAGAAGCATGGTATATGGAGCATAAGTTAAGTAGGGTGTGTTTAGCCGATTGGCCAAGTTAAGTGTGGTTTAGAATTAGTTTCCTTTCTGCCATTCCTTTCTGCACATTAAATAGTTTCATTTCCGTCATTTCCTTTATGCAAATTAAATTAGTTTCATTTCTGTCATGTCCTTTCTAAAAATTAAGTTAGTTTCCTTTATTTTATTTCCTTCCAGTAATTTACTTTCCAGTTCTTATCATAGTTTAATAAATAGCACCCTTTCGTAAAGCAGAAGAGGATAACATGAGCAGAATGTATCTACTGTGTATATAACACTTTCACCTCCAAGTTTGTACGAACCCAGGGTTGATAAAGTAAAGTAGGGAAACTCATGGGAGTTGTGACGCTCTTGGTGCAATATCAGGGCTCATTAGTGTAGATGGCCCAATCTCATGTGCCATAACTCACCTGTATCCCGACTCACCACCTTCCCTACTTTACTTCTCAATGCTGCATAGCCATCTACATCAAGTTTGTAGAGGTTCTTCACATGAACCCCAATCTTATTTACCTATGTTGTGGATTTGTGATGAAGGAACACCTTTACTTCACTAGAAATCACATCATATCCAAGATCCTCCAACATAGAAACTGAAACTGAATTATTTTTCAAGCTTGGGACATGTATGACATATTTTAATAAGAAAGGTTTTACTGTCTTGGAGAGTTAACTAAAACCTATTCCAAGAGACTAGCCTAAGCTAAGTTGGTGGAAAGAGCCCTAAAAATGTAAAAATTACTAGATGAATTTTATTAAGCGCTGTGTTATTTAGGCTGTTATTACTCAAAGGGTAAATGGATATGAAATCAATGGTGTTATGACCTGACCCAAAACTGAATGCAATCGAATATGATAATGTAATATTTTCAATTCGATGAATCCTAATTAAAGTAGGGAAAGAGTTTCCATTCACTTCCAACAATGCAAAAAATTGATCAATAAGAGAAAATATAACAAATTCTCTAATGCACTAATTTCATCAAGAAAAATTAATGCTAATCAATTCCATATTTTATTTTTTATTTTTGTGTTTTTAAAACAAGCATAAAAACATGTAAATTCAAATTAAAGAAACTGATCTAAATCTACGATTGGCTTTTTCAGAATGTAAACTATGCAGTTGTAATCTATGCACAATTCACTTGAAACGTATGCAAATGTAATCTATGCACATTTCTCATTCATATTCTGAAAATGAGAATTCTAATTATGCAAATGTGATCTATTCAAGAGAATTCTCAAACACAAGATGATTCTAATGTAATCTAAGAACCAATTTAGTGCAAGTAAAGAAAACTGGGTGAGAGTTCCAAAGATCAAAAAATAAAAACACTCAAAGGAAATTAACACTCATACACAATTTAGCCCCCCCCCTCTCCCCCGACGAATGAGGGGGGATTTTTTTTGCAAAAACAAAAGCAAAAAGATGCAAAATTGTGAAAAGACTGAGACAAACCTCCAAGTAATGACCAAAGGAAATCAAATTAAGAATTTCTCAAAAAAGAGACTCAAAACACCCAATTAACTTAACGGAGATTGATGAGATGAAAAATTTGCTGAAAGAAACTCAGAAACAAGGCTTTTTGACAGAAAAATACAGATATGGGTAGATGCTATGAATCATAAATTAAATCTAAACTCAATCTGGAACGAGAAATCTTAAGTTTCTCAAAAATTTGATAGGGTCCGCAGGCTCCAGAGAAAACATGTGCGGTCCCGCACTGGTTACTCAAGGAAAGTGCGGAGATGCCCGCACTGCGTGTGAAGACAAAGTGCGGTCTCTAGAAAAATTCAAGAAAAACACAAAAGACTTCAAAAATTTTCAAAGAAAAGTAAACCTAAGCTACCCAAGCCAGTATACATCACTCAAAAACTAGAAAAAACCATTTTCTCAAGTCAAAATGAAAGAAAAACCAAAAATCAAATTCTTTCCCCAGTGGAGTCGCCAATTTGTTGGTCGGATAAATCGTTCTTGCGGACAAGACCGATCTCCCTAGTATCAGAAGATAGTCTAGCAACAAACAGACAATTGAATCTATCTTTCTCTAGATATATCACGATTTATAAGTAAATGCTACAAAGGTGTTACGATCCTACCTTGATCCAACGCTTGTTTGTAGTAGTTGTCCTTCAGTCGCCCAAAAGAGTTATCTTCGAAGATCTGCAATCACAAACAAACAAACATCAAATAGCACCTGCATAGCATATATTCATAAATCATATCTATTATGGTGATCAAGGAATCCATAAAATAAACAATCAATTGACAACTTATTGAGAAAAACAAACTTATTTGTATTAACTTTGAATAGTAAGAAGAACCTTACAACCTTTTCAGCCTTGATGTTGAACAAGTCTTCCCGGGGTCCGAAGCAGGAATTTCTCTTACTCTGACAAGCCTTGCACTCTTCCAACCGAGATTCATACAGGTATGTAATCTTTCCTCATAAAATCTCAGCTAAAGGAGTCTAAGTTCCAACAACACTTTACCTCAAATAACACTAAAGCTTTAACTCCTCCATTGTTAGTAACCCTTTGAGGCTGCCCTATGCCTCTTTGTATAGTGCAAAAGAGGAGGTTACAGTTCCACCTATGAAGGGATAGAATCCTCCTTCAAAGGGATAAGCTCCTCACATCAAGGGATTAGCTCCTTAAGGCATGGGATACATGAACCTAAAAAGAGCGGACTTGCCACCACAAGATTCCTTCCAGAAGCTTCTAGAAATGACTAAAAGTGAGATTTTTGAGTTTACTTGCACCCTTTTAATATTTTACAGGGGTCCACACCCTTAACACAGAGAAAGTGAGGTCAGATACGCAGGAGACATGACCATTAGGTGCGGGACCACAGGTAAGACAAAGAGAAAGTGCGATACCAAAGTTTTAGAGACTTTTGAGACTTTTTCTCTTATTTTTAAGGCTTGAAATGAGGAACTGATATTTTAAGACTTGCAGAGGAGGAAAGTATGAGTGATAATGAGCTCATACAGATAGCAGAATGTCAAGGTGGCAATTTTCGTTGCAACACCGCTACAACTCCTGGAGCCTTCTTGTTGTTCTTCTTCTTTTGTGGACTCTCCATTTTTTATTTTCCTAAGATTGTCCTTGAGTGCCAATTTTCTAAGGTCACTGCTGTTTTGAAACAGATCTGTCAAGGCCTTCCACATAGCATATGGAGTTTACTTTCCATGGATACTCGAGACAATATGATCTTGAACTCCCTCTACAAGATCCTCCTCGCCTTTGCTACCTTCTTCTGCCATGCATCAAGAAGTTGGGCATTTTCTGTTGCAGGCTTGGGAATATCATTATTTATGAAATCATTCCACCCATTGTCCTCCAACACTACCTCCATCCTGTCCTTCCATGCAATATAATTTGAACTGCCCTCGAGTGCATATTCGAGTCTCAAGCCATTGAAAGACATCTTGATCTGCTTATAGCTCCAAAGAAAGTACCTGCAAATTTGAATATTTTTCAACACAAAATCAATTTATTCTCCACTATTGTGATTCTTGCCGCTCTGATACCATGTATAAAATCTCCAACACAACTATAATACCATGTAAAAATTATATCAATGGACTCAATCCGATCATGCAATGTACTAAAGTAAGATACTAAATCCTTCTACAAAATCCGCGGAATATAAATCACGATCACTCAATCACATGCAAGTAAGAGAAAGAAGTAAATCAATACACAACACCAGATATTACTGGGGAAAGAAACTGCTCAGGAGTTAATCTTCCCTCCTTGGGCTACACATTGTGGAGTGGAATGCCTCAAGCATGCCCCCTTGCCTCCTAGAACTACACAATGCACAATTTATGCCTCCAAGGATTGTCCATTGCACAGTCACAATGCTCAATAATGGCCTCCTGACCTCCACAACTATGCAATCGAGCCTCCCTTCCAGTCTCTTGCTATGCATTACGTAGTCTCAGTCATCAATTTGCCTCCCTGTTTCCTTGAATTTCACAATCCACTGATTAGTCTCCCTTTAGAACTGTACATTGCACAGTCTGAAGGCTCAATATTTCCTCACTAATATCCTCAACTACATATTCATCTTTCCTAGGCCTATAGAAATGTGCATTGTGTAGTCTCAAGCTTTAGTCCATCACTCTTGACCCCTGGAACTGCACACTTCACAAACCTTGAGTCAGCCTCTCAGTCCAAATCCCAATTCTAGTTCAATGATATTTTCATGTAGCAATTTAGACTAGGAGATTTCCAGATTGATGTCTTCATGTCATGAGTGGACTTCACTTGCAGGTACTAAATGTTGACATGACAAGATGATGCCCAAGGAGGAAGAGAAGGAGACTATGTATGTCCATGTGCCTTGCCACATCATTTGTGGATGTAATGATGTAATTATCAAAAGGAAAGGATAAAATGTAATTTGTGGAAGTCCAAGAGTCATATGTGGAATATTAAAATTCACATAGTCATATATGGAAAAAAGAGTCTTTAGGAAAATTAAATAAGTCATATTGAAGTCCAAATGTCACATTAGAAGTCCAAGAGTAATGAGGGTAACTCAAGAGTCATAGGGGATATGAAAGGTCACTGCTCTTATAAAATAAACCTCATAACTCAAGCAAATGGATTTTGGAGGCTTAGCCTTTGGAGATCTAGCCTTGACATCTCTAGCTTATCATAGGAGAGAATATCATTATTTGGAGTAGCAAGAAGTGACTTAATGTTCCACTATTGGAGCTAGTTGATCACCATTGTAACTGTGTACTTGGATCTTTCATCTAATAATAAGAAGCTCATTGAGCCAACACATTTTCAGGTGTATGTCGTAGATGTTGTAAGACTATTCGTTGAATGTTTGCGATATCTATTGTTCTCATATGTACTAAAGAAATTGAACTATTTCGGTGGCTTTGGTGCTTATCTTGTTGAATGTGTGTGTTGTATTCTCTTTAATTTTAATTGTGTCTGTTTGGTTCCAATTGATGATGTCAATTAGAGTTTAATTTAATCTCAACCCGGAAAGGTAAACTTAGAAGTGCCACCTATAGGTCTAGAAAGATTCCTAATTTGTCCGAGATCTTTAGTTCTCTTGCAAGAACATATTCATCAAGATCTCTTCCAAACCTAGATCTAATAATTGTTCGAGATCTATAGTTCTCTTACAAGAACATATTCTAGAAGATCTCTTCCAACATTAGAACATCTAATAAAAACTTAAAAGCTGAAATGAAATAAATCTAAATCTAATAATTGTCTGAGATCTTACGGTTCTATTACAATAACACTTTCAAATAAGACTCTTCCAATATTAGAACATTTAACAAAAACTTGAAAGCTAAAATGAAATAAAAACATAAATTAAATTACCTAAAATAAGTATGCAAGTGAGGCCATGGGGGCCCTCCATAACTCCACAAGCACACCACTTCAAAGGAGACTCAGATGTAGAGGCAAAATCAAAGTATGATTCTTTATTTCAAAATCTCCATTATGAACCAACTCTAAGATTACAACTCTAAGCTTCCAAGATTACATACTCCAAAATTCTAAGATTCTAAGATTACAAAACTTCAAGATTAAAAATGGAGGAGATTGTACTCCTATTTATACAATGGGATGAGTAACAAACTCATAATGATCATCCACTAATCTCTCTTTAGTTCCATACATCTCTCAACCATTTAGACACATAACCCCCTTTTGTCCTTGATCTTTTCCATGAGGTTTATCTTCTCAAATTCGAATTTGATCATTCAAGGCCACATAAAGGTGTCTTGGAAGCTTCCTTGGTACCTACACATGTCACAAAAACAATCCACTTTCCATATATAAAGTAAAATATATTATTTTCTAATATTTAATCAAGATTTTCTCTTAAAAATGCTTAAAAATAAATAATATTTGGAAAATATAAATGAGACCCATTAATGGTGAACAATAGGGAAAATGAAGTGACATGGTGGTGAATAATGAGTGATATAATGGAAGCATAGGTGAAAAATGTATGGTAATGAGTGATATTTGCATGACATTTTGAAGCTCAAACAGTGTCCATGTGAACTATTTCGATAGATAACTAATGAAACTTTCCTTGCTCTCTTGTGTCTTTCCTAGGATAGTATTATTACTTTCCTTCTAGAGGTTAAATTTTGTTTCCCTCTCGTGAAAGTCTTTGTTTACACCTTGCAACTGGTGTTTCACAACTTCATGAACAACCTCTTTTTGTGTAATTATTCAGTTTATTTTCAGCATTGTACAGTGGACCTTTATAAACTTATGTGATAACTGCTACTATATTGAGTCCAGAATTGTTTTCCTTATGTAAGGAGGTTCTGGGCTCGCTTTTTGTTTTAATTATGGTATTATATGGGGCTGGGATAGTATCTACTGCCAGTTCTTATGGGTGCTGGAGCATCTCGATTGTGCTGTCTCTTACTGCTCTCATCTGTTTTGATGATGAGCATAAAGAGTCACACCGATGCTTAAGCTGTGGTTATTTTGGTTTTCTCTTGGGCTGCTAACATCTTCTACAGATGGTAAGTAGCCTTGATTCCATTCTCTTTCAAAGGGAATGGCTGTTTTGCTTCCAGAAATGCTTGGCATATGTTCAGAGACTATCTATATTAATAGAAAGTTCGTTTTTTTTCTGTGGAAAAAAAAACTGTTGTTTCACTGTGTCAACTTTCTTGCTGATTTCAAAGGTTATTTGCATACTTTCAAATGTTATTCATTGCAGCTGAGGAAAACCGCTAAGATATGGTGGCTGGGCCGATACTCCAGATGATGCTCCTACTCCAAAAGGTGTTAAGTCTAATTGGGAATTCACATCGGGGATACCTCCTTGGTTGACATATTTCCAGCACTGTCAACATTTGGTGCTAAAAGGAGGGCTAGATGACAAGCTGTTTCCGTTGAGTCTGTTTTGAATATCTTATCATAAATGGATCTTTCCAAAATCATGCTCCTAGGGTGTTTCACTAATAAATCTGATGGTAAAATTTCAATCCCCGATGAGTCTCTTTATAACTTGTCTCTATTAAAATTTGATGGTGAGGGTGAAATATCCATAACCGAACACATCTATGAGTTTCTCTATTTTTATGAATTTTATGAAATTGATTCTGAAGATGTTTCTCTTATAATATTTTTCCTCACCCTTGATAGTCGAGTTAACCGATGGTATCATACCTTACCATCTTCTTCCATCCATTCTTTTGAATACTTCATTAGGGAGCTTCATTTAGCATTTGATAAGTATGATTACCGGGATATTCTTGAAAGGATTAATAAACTAAGAATTAATCCTAGTGATTCAATTGAGGATTTTTCTATTCGATTCCTCCACCTTTTTTATGAATTTCCTGAAGAAGATATGAATTGGGATTTCTTTAAACAAAAGTTTGAGTGATTGGTTCATATCTCTTTACATGGTGAGCCCGAACCCCCTATTGTTCCTGCCTCCCCAACTTTTGTAAATAATGAGACACACATAATTTTAAAGGAAGAACCTAATATTCCTTTTATTCCTTGTCCTCCTCCTTTTTCAGTTCCGATGTGGGTGCCTCCTTGCAATGATGTAAAAGTTGGGAAATATGAAAATCGAATGGTTGTTCCAACTCTTCAATATTCATCCATTTCTCATGATCCATATCCGATGGATGAAACTTTGGAATGTTTTATGGAGCCTAAGGTGAAGACTACTAAAATCCATTCCACAAGAAGACATTAACACTCATAAATTCAATCCTAAATCTGATTTGGAAACCTATCATTCCCTATCCTCTCTTTCTCATGACCCCTTATCCCTTGATATTCCTAATTCATATCTTCTAAATCCAAGTAGTGAATAGGTGCAAGGTAGTCACATTTTGTAGGTAGAGGAGCATGAAGGTGAAGATTATTTCAATATTTATTCTATTTTTCAAAGTCATCCATGTGAAGGTGGAGTTTCTCCATTCTTGGCCGATTTTGAATCTACTAATCTCGGGAGCCAATAAAATGAAATTGATTTTCCTAATCACTTTGAAGTCTTGGGAAACCAATATTTTGATGATGATCACTCTGTTTATGTATATGATGATGGAAGCCCAAGTGCACCAACTGATATTTCAGTTTCTCTAGAAGATTTTGTTTTGAAATATTTAGATCTTAAATTTGATTTGGTAAAAGAAGATTCTCTTATGAAAACTTCTTCCTCTTCACCTCCCTATTCCTTGCGCTCCAATGTTTGTAATGAATCAGCTTGTGATGAATATACTCCATTCTATTCAAGTTCATCATCTGATGAGTTGATTCTTGAAATGACAGAGGGTAGTGAGATTACCCATGATGAAGAAGAAAGAAATGAAATCATAGATCATCCATTCCATCCCTTATCATCTCCTGTTTTGCACGAGGACAACTCTTCAAATCAATTTCTCATGAGATTTATCTTATTCATACATATCTAGATTTGCGATCAGAAGAATATTATGACTTGAATAACCTATTTTTTTAGGTTGAAAATTCAGATAAAACGAGTGATGTAGATGGCTGCCATCCAGATAATAGTAATCTTTTTAACTTAACCGATAACAACTATCCACATGTAATTTGTGATCTGACTCAATTTTCAAAATGTACTTATCTATATTTTCAAAGTTCTAGAACTTTTCAGGAAGTCGAGGAACTTAAACTTTCATTGATGGTTATTTCAAGTTCTCGCAACCCGGCGAGATTCCTAAACCATGTCAGATTTGGATTTTCTTGCAGAATTATTTCGTTCATATTGTTTCACTGGATGAAAACTCATTGTTGATGGATTTTGGGATTTCTTGTTACAATTTTTCTATCTCTCGAGATTGAGTTTATGATCAGATTAAGAATATTGCTGTATTGAATTCATCTTCATGCAAAGCTCTTGTATCTAAATCAGGATTGGAATGTATGCCTTTCATGGATGCACACAATTATGAAGCTGATCAAGTTAAATATTATCTTTGGCTGAAGAATTCATATCTTTTGAGTGCTATGGTGAACAATAAACTCCTAATATTCATTGTGAATGTCATTAAGAAAATCATTTTTGTTCTAGCCCAATCAATCCTTTTGAGCAGAATTCAAGTCTTGAATCATTCAATGGATCAAAACCCCCATGATGATATGGATTATAGATCTGATTTGATATTCCTTATAATATTTTATCAACATGTTATTGGTTTCCCAGATCTACAAGGCCAATAATTACTTTTAATTCCACAATATATCATATTACTGGTATAATATGGAATTGGACACAAAGGGAACTGGTCAACAATCAAGAGTCTTGTATGTTAAGATACCGAATTGATTGTAACGTTGGATCTAATAGTTGTCATTTTAATAACCATTTTACCACCCATATATTTGATGATGGTTGCTTTACATTGTTTGATATATTTGGATCTAGTGGTATTTATAATTTATCATTTCATTGATTAGATATTTGTCAAATAGTTGAGGCACTTCACTCTTCACTGATGGTTACGGTGGGATCTCACTATTTTGACAAGCCTTCTAACCATGATCATACATATTTTCCCTTACAATATTCTCATCTTGATCCTGTGCCTTTAATTGAAAATCCATCTTTTTAGGGATTTCTGGGTCTTGAATTTGTTTGTATTGGATTTAATGATCTAATCTATGACTCGATGGAAGCATATTACTCAACAAACCTATTTGTTAACAATAAGCTTTGATCCTTCTTGATTTTTGTAAAGCAAGACAACACTGATGAAGGTACATTCACAAGAAGTTCTCAAGGTTCGTATGAATTTTGTTCTCATCATAAAGGTAAGGTTGTTGTATGGTTAAGGTTAGATGTTATGACACATATTTCTACCTTTCAACAAGAACTTCGATACCTTTTGAAAGCTATTCAGGCTCTTATCTTTTCTGGTGCACATTATTATATATCGGTTTTAATTATTGCTATTTTGTGTTTGCAGGTCAGGAGAAGTTACGTTGGTTACATTGGAAATCTCATTACACTTGACTCTAACCTTCGATATGGTTAGGTTAGGAGTAAGTCTAGCTATATTTTAGTTTCACTTTGTCACATTCGTCCTGCATTTGCTCTCCATCTGGTCTCTTCTTTTCTTTTGTTTGTCTACATGTTTTATGTTCAACCTCCATTTTCTTGCCTTTTCGTGTTGTTTCTTTGTTTTGTATTTTTTTTTCCTTTTGTGTTTTGTTTTTCATGAAAGATGCTCCTTTTTGGCTCAAAAGACAATGTAGAAAAACTTAAAAAGGGAAATTATGGCGATGAACAATGCTTGGCATATCTTTTATCTCTTCTCTATTTGGGTTTACATATATTTAAAGTCGATGCATGTATAAATGGAATATACAATTTCTTCCAGACGAAAATCATTTGGTCAAACTACGAAGCCCAAGTCTTTATTAGGATCTTCCATTTTGACTCAGGCTTGAATTAAATGCTGATTTGACCCGCTGTTTCAATCAAGTAGAGAAGGGAAAGGCGAAAAACTCTAAACGAGCATATTAACTTCGATTCTCTTTAAAATCCCTTAAACAAGGAACCAACCTATTATGCTCTCAATAATTCATGTTCCCTCTTCCACCGTCAAAATAAATAAGTGATTTTTCACATTATATTAGTAACTAAATAAATAGGTGAAGAAGAGAAAAGCTTCTTATGCAGAGAAGTGAACCAATGAACTTTGTTGGGGTACTATTTAGGCTCACTGACAGCAAAGCAATGCTTGTGGTTCCTTGAGGTGACTCTGCTAGGGAACTGACTAGGCTCGTTGGAAACAAAGAAACATCGTGTAATGTGGTTAAAAGCTTGGTATACTTACTATCCTTCTCCCCTATCGAAACAGTTGAGGTTTGACTAGTCTTATGTTGATGTGTTCAAAGTTGAGAAAGGAATAGAAAAGACTATATATTTAACTAGGATAAGTGGAAAATCCAGGGAAATACACATGGCAAATAAATACTTCTTGAAATATTGAGACCTTGTACTTAAAGATGAAACTTGAGTAGAGAAGTTGGAGTTTTACTAGTGTTTTTCCAAGTGTTGTCGCTGCAATAAACACCCTAATTTTTTTTGCTTAAACTTGAATTTTGGAGCCTACTGAGGATCTTGCGATCTAGTGTTATATGGTAACTTCGTGGTAATATTTTTTTTTGCAAAGTACTCAGTATTATTCTAAGTGTCAAAGTCACTTGCTTATGCTAGCTCAGTTTTGAATAATTTACAAGTGCACTTCTTTCGATGCAAGCTCACATAGTCATTGTGCAACTCTTAAAGGTAAGGATTACGCAATCACGAGTGATGGCGACTACACAATCCATAAGCACAATATACTATGCAACACATGATTTCAGTCAGTGCACACTCTCCATTGAAAATCCTCCTCACTTTTATTGCAATTGTACTTTTATTTTTGTGAGTTTTCTCAACTATCAATCTATCACACCTTTGTTTTCGCAAGTGTCTCTTTCACATTCACAATTATTTTTTTGGCTTGATTTCACTTTAAAAAGTGTCATTTTCATGTTATATTTTCTATGACACGTGTCACTTTTACTTTCTTTAAGTCTTTACAAGTGTAATTTTCACTTTGCTCTCACTTTCTAAAGTATCGTCTTTTGGCATGGGAAGTGTTGTACATCACAAAAGTGGAGTTATGGTTCATGTCAAGGGAAAAATTTTGTACTAACAGGTCATATTTATCATATAGACATGTATTAGACACATTCCCAAAGTTTCGTGCACTATCGCACAAGTATCATCACTCTAATTGCAAAGTGTACCTTAACTGTCGCACTTGGAGGAGTATGTTATTTTTCCATTGCAATAGGGGGACCATGTCCTTTCTAAGTGCTAAGTGTTAAATGTTGTGTCATCGATTGTTATGAGGGTGTGATAATGTTCAAGTACTACCTTGGTTTCATCTTTGCCTCACTGTTCCCACACTTAACCAAATTCCGTAAAGTTTTCTACCTCACCAACTTGAGCTCAATTTTCCCTCCTTGAACTACACATTTCATAGTGGTAAGCCTCAAGCATGTTCCCTTTCTTCCTAGAATAACACAATGCATAGTTCCTGACTCTAATTATTACGCATTGCATAGTCACAATGCTCAATCCTCACCTCCTGATCTCCACAACTACGTAATCAAGCCTGCTTGCCAGTCTCTTGCCACAAATTATGTAGTCTCAGTCATTAAGCTATCTCCCAGAGTCCTTAAACTATGCAAATGTGTAATCCACTGACCAATATCCCTCCAAAACTGTGCATTGTTCAGTCTCAAGGTTCAATATTACCTCAATGAGCTCCTTAACTACATAGTCATATTTCCCAGGCCTCTAGGACTGTGCATTGCGTAGTATCAAGCTTTAGTCCATCACTCCTAACCCCTAAAAATGTGCACTGCATAATCCCTGAGTCTTCCTCTCAATCCAAGACCCATTTCCAACTCAATCAACATTTTCATGAAGAAAGTTATACTAGGATATTTTTGAACTGATGTCATCTTGTCATGAGTGGACTTCGCTTACAGCTTCTATATCTTGACATGACAAGATGATTCCTAGAGAGGAGGAGAATGAGACTATGCTAAAAGACACTTGTGAAGTTGAAACCATGAAGAGGTCATCAAGCGAGAAGATGAAGGAACACTAGTTTATGATATAATACTAAAGATGAGGACCACATGAAGACTTCATACCATTCAACCCCTTGTAGGGTGAATATGAATAGAAATGTAGATCTTTCATGAAGATGAAGTACTGAACATACCTATAATGATGATTGAAGACAAAGAAACAAGATAAACACCTTGGAATTTCCACTTCATCATGAAGTCCATTTCATCATTGTCAATTTGTGATTTGTACTAGTGCCATCACAATGTCATGTGTGTCCATGTGTCTTGCCACATCATTTGTAGATGTAATGATGTAATTATCAAAAGGAAAGGGCCAAATGTAATGTGTGGAAGTCTAAGATTCATATGTGGAATATTAAAAGTCACATAGTCATATATGGACAAAAGAGTCTTTAGGAAAAGTCCAAAAGTCATATAGAAGTCCAAGAGTCACGAGGGTAATTCAAGAGTAATAGGGGACTTGAAAGGTCATTCCTCTTATAAAATAAACTTCATAACTCAAGAAAATGGCATTTGTAGGCTTAACCTTTGGATAACTAGCCTTGGCTTCTCTAGCTTAGCATAAGAGAGAAGACCATTATTTGGAGAAGCAAGAAGTGACTTAATGTTCCACTATTGGAGCTAGTGGCTTTCCATTGTAATAGTGTACTTGGATATTTCACCCAATAATCATAAGCTCATTGAGACAAAACACTTTCATGCGTATGTCATAACTATTGTAAGAATATTTTTTGAATGTTTTCAATATATTTTGTTCTCATATGTACTAAATAAATTAAACTATTTGAGTGGATTTGACGCTTATCTTGTTGAATGTGTGTGTTGTATTCTCTTTAATGTTCGTTGTGTATGTGTGAACTATTTCACTATATAACTAACAATCCTTTCCTTGCTCTCATGTGTCTCTCTTAGGATAGTACTATTACTTTCCTTCTAGAGGCTCACTTTAATTTCCCTCTTGTGAAAGTCTCCATTTACACATTGCAATTGTTGTTTCACAGTGTCAACTTTCTTACTGGTTTCAAAGGTTTTGTGCATACTTTGTTATGTTATTCATTACAATTAACAAAACCTTTAAGTTATGGTGGTTGGGTTGATACTCCGGATGGGGCTCCTACTCCAAATGGTGTGAGGTCTAATTGGGACTTCACATTAGGGAGACCACCATGGTTGACAAATTTCCAACACCGTCAACAGGTAGTAAGATGAGTTGGCCCCCAACCAATCGACATATCAGTAATATTAGAATTTTACTATTATAGGCGATTTCACCAAAGTATGAAATCCTAATATTCCATGTTTGGATATCGACTATATTAGTATATCAGCCATATAGGCCTACCAAATATACCAAAAGATCAAAGTATTTCAACTTGAGGCATAACAAACATATCGATATTTGGTCATATTAGGTAGAATGACATGTAGAACCATCAAAACCCTAGGGGTTTGGACAACGTGTTTTCAATGGGAACAATTGATATGGTGGGGGCTCTTATGTGCCAAGGTGTTAATAGATGTGAACTGTAGAAATTTTCTGTTTCCCACCCCGGTTTTCAGTTTCACCTTATTTCTCCAAATAGTTAAATGCCCTTTCCCATATCCTTACATTCAACAAACTGGAAAATATTTTTTTTGCTGAAAACACAAATTCTGGAAAATTTACAGAATGCTGGAAAATGCAGAAATAAAAATCAGAAAGCTTAAAACAATCATTCACACATTTTAACACAGATATTTTTGGTCAACATGACCTTGGAAAAACCCCCTACAACTCTTGGGGAAAACCAGTTCGAAAGCTTCTCTTTTATTTTCTGAATATTGCTTTTTACAGTGAAACAGGAAAAACTTAGAAAAAATTCCAGCAACCAATTTACAGACTTATCTCGATTTCTGTGCTTGCACACCGCCTCAGAAATTGTGCCAAATCAACAACAACAGAAAATAGAAAATTTACAGCACCTTAGGACAGCATTAAATGCTGTACGACCACCTCGGGAAGCGTGCTAGAACATCTGTACTTTGCTGTACAGACTATATAGATTTTGTACAACAACCTCTCTCGAAATTCGTGCCAAAAAATAGAGCTGTAGTTGCTGTCCTCTTCCTCGGTTTTTGTGCCGAAAATGATAGCCACCCTCTTCCTTGAAAAACGTGCTTGATTTTGTGCCTTGGAGTGCGTGCTTGCTGCTGTACCCTCTTCCTCGATTTCTGTGCCTCCTCACTTGGGAACACTGCCTCTCCTTTGCTGTACGAATTTTCTGCCTTGGTATGTGTGCCAATAAATGCTGCTGTACCTTTGCTGAAATCTCTTCACTGCTGCCCTCCTTCTCACTGCTCAGAAAAATCTCCAGCTCTCCTTCTCTCCTTCTCCCAATCTGCTCATGAAAGAATTAATGACTTTTTTCCTCCTTTTTCTCCTTTAACCTAACCCTAAGTGACTTTTGGGGAATCCCTAAATCCAATGGCTGAAATAGATTGACATCTAGGGCTGAGATTAAATGCTCATTTAATTCTCACTTTCTATTTTTTAATTCACCCCACTTTAATAAAGACCCACTTAGTCATTTATTTCCAAAGTCACTTTTCCTTTCTAATTTTACATTGACTTTATTAAAGTCACTTTAAAATTAGACTTTAGTAACTTTATCACTTAAATTCACTTTTAAATTAGATTTGACTTTATAACTTTATAAAGTCACTTTAGTAACTTTATCACTTAAAGTCACTTTAAAATTAGATTTGACTTTATAAAAATTATAAAGTCACTTTAGGAGAAAAATTAAATTCTTTTGGACACTTTTCCCTAGGCCAAAGATCAAAGCCTTAGGAAACCACCTGTCCTCCGGTACCAAATTTCAACACTCCCTCTTACCGAGGAAGGTGTTCCTCACCACACCCATCTTGTCTCTGAAGTAGACATGCTTGCCCCGTGGTGAGGCTTTGGTAAGAATATCTGCAACCTGCTCATCAGTGGGAATATACTCAAGCTTCACAGCTCCTTTCTGAACATAGTCTCTGATGAAATGATATTTGATTCCGATATGCTTTGACCTGTCATGAAATACTGGATTCTCCGTGAGTTTAATGCAACTCTGATTATCACAGTAAATCACTGAAGGTCTCAACGGCTGACCAAATAAGCCAAACAAAATCTTGCGAAGCCAGATGGCCTCACAACTAGCTAGACTGGCTGCCATATGCTCTGCTTTCGCTGAACTCAATGCTACTAACTGCTGCTTTCGGCTGAACCATGACACCACTGCCGAACCCAACCCAAAACAACACCCTGAAGTGCTCTTCCTATCAGAAGCACAACCTGCCCAATCAGAATCAGTGTAACCTGTCAATCTCACTCCATCCCCCTGCCTGTAGTCCAGACCATAATCCACTGTCCCCTGCAAGTATCGCAAAATGTGTTTTGCAGCCACCCAGTGAACCTTCCTAGGCTCACACATAACCTGACTCATCGTGTTGACTGCAAAACAAATATCTGGTCTAGTGTTGACCAAATACATCAAGGAACCAATCAGCTGTCTGTACAATGTGGGATCCACTAACTCGGAATCCGAAGCATGAAGCTTCTTCCAGTTGGTGATCATCGGTGTCGACATGGGTCTACAATCCTCCATGTGGAATCTGCCAAGGATGTCCACAATATACTTCCCCTGTCCCACGAAGAAATGCCCCTCCTCCTGCCACACCTCCAAACCTAAAAAGTAATGCATCAAGCCGATGTCCTTCATCTCAAACTCCGCCGCAAGATCTCTCTTGCAGTGCTCTATGAGTCTCTCTGCACCTGTAATGACTAAGTCATCCACATACAACACTAGAATGAGAGGCTCCTCACCTATCACAATATAGTAAAGGTTCGGATCTGCTTCACTCTTTGTGAAACCCATCTTCTGCAAGTAAGTATCTATCCTGGAGTACCAAGCTCTGGGAGCTTGCTTCAGGCCATAAAGGGCCTTCTTCAGTCTGCACACATGGGAATCCTTCCCATGCACCTCAAAGCCCTGTGGCTGCTCAATGTACACCTACTCCTGTATGAAGCCATTGAGAAATGCGGTCTTCACATCCATATAGTGGATCTTCCAACCCATCTCTGCTGCTATCGATATAATGGAGGGGATCAAAGTATATCGAGCCACGGGAGTGAAGGTCTCCTCATAATCAACTCCCTCTACCTGGGAGAACCCTCTAGCCACAAACCTCGCTTTGAATTTCTCAATGCTGCCATTTGTAGCATGCTTTACCTTGTAAAGCCATCTGGAAGTAACCACGGATTTGCCCTCAGGCCTTGGCACCACCTCCCAAACATCATTCTTCATGATAGAAGAATACTCCTCCTGCATGGCCTCTCTCCAGACCTGCTGGCTAGCTGCCTCCTCATAGCTAGAAGACTCAGAGTCAAGGATGCTGGTAGCCATTGCCATATAGCTACAAAACCTCTTAGGTGGTCTTCTCTCTCTGACCGGCCTCTTAGGCCCAGCAATAGATGTGGCCTCTCTCAAGGTGTCCTGAAGCCACTTGGGCTTCCTCTTCCCTGAGCATACTTCTCCCATTGCAGAATGAAACACCTCCTCCTCATCATCATCAGGAGCCTGAACTCCTAACTGTCTGTCTGCTATCCTCCTGCCTGCACCTGAACCTGTAGAAGCTGAGGTACCGTGTGAACTGTCCATCAGTGGACTCCCTAGTGAACTGCTCTGTGGACTGCTCTGCATGCTACTCGAAGCACCACCCCTCTGACTCTGTGAGCCACTGCTCACTGATAGACCTGACATCGTCATAGATGTACCTCCGGATCCTCCTGATCCCTGCCCACTGGATCCCTGCGATTGACTCAACTACTGCTGAGGGTCTGTCTGATCCAGATACTATAACTCTTGTGACCTCTTAAAGGCCCTATCCTCCTCTAACTTCACATCCCGCCTGACAACAACTTTCCTCTGTGTAGGAATGTAAATCGGAAAGGCCTTTGAGGTCTCACTGTAGCCCACAAAGATACCCTTCTCTGCGGTGGGCTCTAGTTTGGTCCTCTTCTCCTTGGGTATGTAGGAGTATGTGATACACCCAAAGATACGAAGATGACCCATATCAGGCTTCTTCCCAGAAAAATCCTCCTCCGGAGTCATGTGCCCCAAGGCACGATGCGGACTCTTGTTCTGCAAGTAAACAGCTGTGTTGCAGGCCTCTGCCCACAAAAACAATGGCAACCCCTGATCATGCAACATGGCTTTGGCAGCCCCTCCGATGGATCTGTTCTTCCTCTCTGCAACCCCGTTCTGCTGGGGGTTGTAAGGAACAGTGAACTCCCTCCTAATGCCTGCCTCCGCACAATAGTCAACAAACTCTCCAAGGGTGTACTCTCCTCAATTGTCCGACCTCAGGGACTTGATCTTCCGACCTGTCTGTGTCTCCACAAGAGCTCTAAACTCCTGAAACCGCTTGAAGACCTCACTCTTGGTCTTCAAGAAATAAATCCAGGTCCTCCTGGAGTGATCATCAATGAATAACACATAGTACTCATATCCACTCAAGGAAACATGAGACATCCAACCGCTCACATCGGAATGAATCAAATCAAGTATCCCAGTCGCTCTGCTGTCACTGCTAGGATAAGGGGATTTGGCAAACTTGCCCATCGCACATCCTCTGCAAGTATCAAAGTGATCAGTACTGAAATCTGGCACACCTGTAGTGATCTCCCGCAAAGTCCTCAAAGCTCCATGATACATGTGCCCCATCCTGCGGTGCCAAATCTCACACAACTCAGAACTGCTAGCTCTGCTGTCGGTACTACTGCTCAATGCCAAAAGGGGCTGGAATGCAAACCTGTGCACCTTTGCATGGCGTACACCTATCACTCTAGCTGAATCAGCTGGAGTGCCCCTGGGATACATCAACACCTGTCCTCCCCTGAACAGTACCTCATATCCTCTATCCTCCAAAGCTGAGACGAATATGAGGTTCTTCCTCATCCCTGGCACATAAAGAACATCTGACACCTTCAAAGGAGGTTTGGACTCCCTCTGAAATGTCAATGTCCCCACACCGACTGCTCTAACAACTCTGTCATCACCGAGTACTACCTCTATATCAGTGCCACTCTCTGAAAGCTCTGAGAAGTACTCACGGACTCCTGTCATGTGACGTGAAGCCCCACTGTCCACATACTAGATACCCGAAGATGCTCCGCTAATTGAGGGAAAAGCATGCTCCCTCTGAACCTCTATGGCAGATAATCCCGCACTAGAGGACTCACATGCAATGAACCCAAACTCCCGGTCAAAGCGATCTGCAAAGTCCTCAACCTCTGCTGAAGCTGCCATGCTCTGGTTCTTCCCCTTCTTCTTCTTTTTCTCCGGACACACAACTGCATAGTGTCCCATCTTCTGACAATTCCAACACTTCACCTTGGAATAGTCCTTCTGTGTGTTATCCTGTTTACCTTTACCTTTGCCTTTGCCCCCACCATTGCTTGTGGAACCCTGCTTCTTCCCTTTGCCTTTCTTGCGTCCTGCCAACAGTGCTACATCCTCATCCTGCTCAACTGGCTTGGCTGCCCCAAGCTGACCTTTCCTGATCTCTGTCTGAATGCAATCATCCCAAAACCTCTCCCATGTGGGAAGGGTCTCACGTGCACAAACCCCATCAGCAAAGTTCATCCATGAACGGGGGAGGCCATTCACCGCAATCCGCACCAACTCAGTGGGTGGAATGGCCTCTCCAATCGCTGCCAACTCATCTCTCACATTAGTAATCTTTGTGAGATATCCAGCTGCACTATCATTGCCCATCTTAATGGTCTTCAGCTTCTCCTTCAGGACCATTTTCCGGTTCTCATTGGTACTCTAGTAGAGATTGGACAATGCTGTCCACATCTCATGAGCATTTCTGTTCCCTCTCACATGAGGAATGCAATGGTCTTTAATTCCGTCTAGAATCAGTCTCTTACCCTTATTGTTCTTTTTATTATATGTCACTAAATGAACAACACGCAGGGCACATTAATGTGCTGTCATGGTATGAACCATGATATCCCGACTTTTTCCTCCTCAAAGATACTCGTATCTTCCTTCCAAACGCCGTGTAATTGGTATGCCCATCCAACCTATCCTCCACCCTCAATCCCAATGACATCCCGCTATCCTAAAAACTGAAAAATAGCACCGTCAGAGTAAAGATAAAAATTGCTTAGAAAAATCATTGCTGGAATTTTCGAGTGAAAAATCAAAAGAGGGTCGTATTTTTCTCCTTGTCGTCCCAAACTGCAACACTTTCAAGACTCAAGCTCGATACCATGTAAAAATTTTCTGCTTCCCACCCCGGTTTTCAGTTTCACCTTATTTCCCCAAATAGTTAAATGCCCTTTCCCATATCCTTACATTCAACAAACTGGAAAATAAATTTTTGCTGAAAACACAAATTCTGGAAAATTTACAGAATGCTGGAAAATGCATAAATAAAAATCAGCAAGCATAAAACAGCCATTCAACACATTTAACACTGATATTTTTGGTCAACATGACCCTGGAAAAACCCCCTACAACTCTTGGGGAAAACCAGTTCGAAAGCTTCTCTTTTATTTTTCTGAATATTGCTTTTTACAGTGAAACAGGAAAAATTCAGAAAAAATTCCAGCAACCAATTTACAAATTTATCTCGATTTCCATGCTTGCACACCGCCTCGGAAATTGTGCCAAATCAGCAACAACAGAAAACAAAAAATTTACAGCACCTTAGGACAGCATTAAATGTTGTACGGCCACCTCAAGAAGCGTGTCGAAACAGCCGTACTTTGCTATACGAACTGTACAGATTTTGTACAGCAACCTCTCTCGAAATCCGTGCCAAAAAACAAAGATGTAGCTATTGTCTTCTTCCTCGATTTTTGTGTCGGAAATGACAACCACCCTCTTCCTTGAAAAACGTGCCTGATTTTTGTGCCTTGGAGTGTGTGCTTGTTGTTGTACCCTCTTCCTCGATTTCTGTGCCTACTCACTTGGAAACACTGCCTCTCCTTTGCTGTACGAATTTTCTGCCTCGGTATGTGTGACAATAAATGTTGTTGTACCTTTGCTAAAATCTCTTCACTGCTGCCCTCCTCCTTCTCACTGCTCAGAAAAATCTCCAGCTCTCCTCCCAATCTGCTCATGAAAGAAATGAAATGACATTTTCCCTCCTTTTCCTCCTTTAACCTAACCTTAAGTGACTTTTGGGGAATCCCTAAATCCAATGGCTGAAATAGATTGAGATCTAGGGCTGAGATTAAATGCTCATTTAAATCTCACTTTCTATTTTTTAATTCACTCCACTTTAATAAAGACCCACTTAGTCATTTATTTCCAAAGTCACTTTTCTTTTCTAATTTTACATTGACTTTATTAAAGTCACTTTAAAATTAGACTTTAGTAACTTTTTCACTTAAAGTCACTTTTAAATTAGATTTGACTTTATAACTTTATAAAGTCACTTTAGGAGAAAAATTAAATTCTTTTGGACACTTTTCCCTAGGCCAAAGATCAAAGCCTTAGGGAACCACCTGTCCTCCGGTAACCAAATTTCAACATGGACTATTGTGGGGGCACCATGTGCCCAAGTATAGCCATATGTTAGCTAAGTGCATTGTATAGAGGATGATGTGGCTCTTCAGGGTTGGGGGGAGGTAGGGTAAATATTTAAATGGGCATAAATTTGTTCCTGGAGATCAAAATGAGATGAATACATATTCTTGAATATATATCAGTGAGTAGAAGACAATGATGGTATCATAATTTGTGATTTGAGGTGATGAAATAAAGAGGAAATTTGATAATCCCATCTTCATAATACACCTTGAAGGTTGAGTCTAGTTATGTCCCACAACCTTAAATGGAATTAGGGGGTGTGGTGTATTACATGGTGGTATTAGACGAGTGGTTCAAATATTATACCTCGAGGGCCAGAGATACACCACAAGAATAAATTTGGAGCTCTACTTAAAAGTGCCAAGGTTTAGCACTTGGACTAGATGGAATCTAAAGATAAAAAATATCTGAAATAATGTTAAAGCTCTCATATAGAGTGATACCGGATCTAAAGGTTCAAAATTTAGGCTAAATAGGCTTTGAGTAAAGAGAGTTAAATTTTAATATATGTTTTGATGTCTTTTTTATTTTATTTTATTTTAAACCTTTCTAATTTCTTTAACTTATGATTGAATATGTTAAAAAATTGTTTCAGGCCAACCTAAGCTAGTGTCGATGTATCCAAGGTGACTTAGATATGTTAATTATTATTTATTATGGTTTTAATTAAAAACTACATGTGTTATTATAACACATAAGGAGATACATTTCCAACAAAAGGAAAAAAAAAATGTGTAGTAGAATGGTCCAATGCTGTTTGGACATGACTTTTCATAATAGAGAAGAAGAGTCAGATGCGAGAAGAGAAGTGAGACACCTCTTGATTATATGGAGACCCTTAGAAGCTCAAGGGATAAACTCAAAAGTTGAAAACATAACAATGAGAATATTATCAGGGCCCAAGAAAAGAAGAAATAAGTAAAATGCTATGATATTGCAAATTCTATCATATTTACAATAGCAAAAGAAAGATAAACCAGATACTAGTAATTTGGACATGCATAGGTCCAAATTGGTTTATAGTCCATATAAAATCCAAAAGTATCAAATGATGACTAGGAATAATGGAGTAGACTCATAAAAAGGCACAAGAGTGCAAGGGCAGATATTTCAGTAGACACATCTGAGGATGGAACTAACAATTTCAATAAGTTGTCTAGTACAACAACTAAATCAATATTTCATAAGAAAAATAAGAAGAGGGATGTGAAGAGTTAATTTCCTGAATAATTTAAGATAGAAAAACCCCCTACCTTTAGTGCCAGAGTTAGAAAGAGTGAAGAGGATAAAGCATGGCATCTGGGTGTAAAGAAATATTTCAGAATGCATGATTACTCTAAAAACGTGAAGGCACAAGTAGACATATATTTATTTTGAGAGGAAAGGTCAATATATGGTGGGAGTAACTCAAGAATTCTAATGGAATTTGAGAGAAGTAGCTCAAATTGAGTAAGTTTGAGTGATACTTCAGGGGGAAATACCTATCTGTAGGTATTGCGATGGGAACAACGAAGAATTCCATGAGCATAAGTTGGGATAGTTTACTATGGAAGAATATGCTAATAGTTTCATAGAGATATTGAGGTATTTATCTTATATTAGAGACGAGAAGATAAAAATATATCACTTCCTTAGTGGAAAACGACATTCCTATCAATACCAAACAAAATTTGATGAACCTAAGACATTGGAGGATACTATCAAGAAAGCTATGTATTGTTACGAACTGTTAAAAAGTAAGGCTAAATTCCATATAGAATAGAAAATGAGGAAAATACAAACTTTAAGAGAAAAGGATTAATATCCTCATGCTACAGGTAGGATAAGAAAAACATCAAGTTTAACCTACTAGCTAAGAGTGAATTCCAGTAGAAAATTCCTGCTCCAAGTGGGAATAAGTGAATTAAAAAACCAAGGGAAGAGGTTGAAGAACCAAGGAAAAACCATTTAAGTGTTGGGGTTTTTGGGAAGAGCACCTATTAAAAGATTTTCTGCACCAACAACAAGATAACATAAGGTGTACAATGTCCAAGAGGCTACTACTGTGAATGATTTGGCCACAAGTGTGCCCTAGATTTACGTAATCGTGGATAATGGGAAAGAATAACACCAAGCCTCAGTGGTGGATATGGGAGATATACTTTACAAATACCTTGTTTCAATTTTAATTGACCCTAGTTCTAACCTCAGTTATGCTACTCCACAAGTTTTTGAAGTTTATATTTTGTAGAGAAAACAACATGCCAAGTTGTGGCTAGTTCAATTAGCCTTAAGGAACAAAAGGAAGGTGCTAGATTCTATTGAATCATGCTAGTATAATATGAGTAGCATACCTACAGAGCCACTTTAAATATATTACCTTTAGGGTCATATGAACTCTTGATTGGCATGGATTAGCTGACAAAACATAGGGAAAAATTGGATTTTTATGATAAAACTTTGGAATGCATAGATGATGAAGGAGAAAAACACTACTGCAAGGAGTTTGTAAACCTTTATCTGTGAGATAGATTTTATCTCTACAATTGAAGAAATATTGAAAAAAGGATTCCCCCCAATATGCCATACAAGTGATAATTTCAACAAAGGATTGTAAGGTGAATATTGAAGATCACCCCATCTTGTAGGAATGTAGTGATGTATTTCATACAAAGATACTGGGATAGATACCCAAGAGGGACATATATAGAGCTTACTCCAAGAACAATGCATGCATCTAGAACACACTATAGAATGAGCACACCTGAGTTGGCGGAGTTGAAGATACAACTGAGAGAAATTTTAGACAATGGGCACATTAGACTTAATGTGCCACCCTCAGGAGCCCCAACATCGTTTGTGAGGAAAAAGGACAATACCTTTAGGCTACGTATTGATTCTATATTGATGAATAAAGAAACTATTAAAAAACAATATCCTTTTCCAAGAATTGAAAATATATTTGACTAGCCGAGATGAGACACAATGTTCTCAAAGGTAGCTTTTAGGTCTAGATATCATCAAGTCCAAATTAAGGATGAGGATATCCATAAGAATGCATTCAAAACTAGATATGGAAATTGTGAGTTCATAGTGGTATCATTTGGGTTAAAAAAGACACCAGCCACATTTATATGCCTAATGAATAAGATTCTCAGCAAATTCTTCGATAAGTTTGCGTTGGTTTTTATTGATGATAATTTACTATATTTGAATACTAAAGAGGAGCATGAAGTGCCCCTCAAGGACATGTTACAAGTGATATACTAGCAGAAAATTTATGTTAAGTTCAGTAAATGTGACTTATTCCAATCAAAAGTGCACTACTTGGGTTATGTTTTCTCAAAAGAAGGGGTAGAAATTGATCTTGAAAATATCAAGGCCATATTAGAGTGGCATGTTCCATATAATGTAATAGAAGTGAGATATTTTATGGGGCTACCAAGATATTACAGGAGATACATTCAAGGATTCTCAAATATTGGGCACCCACTTACAACATTGAAAAATAAATTTCATTGGTCATTAGAGTGCACAACAAGCTTTGAACAGATGAAGTACCTTCTCATCGATGCCCCTATTCTAAAGATTGCAAATCCAAATAAAAATTTATTGGTTTGCACCAATGATTACAAAGAGACACTCTCTGGAGTTCTCATGTAGGATGGATCCCTGATTAGTTATGAGTCTAGGAAATTAAACGAACATGAGAGGAGTTACGTGACTCATGATTTAGAGCTTTCAATCATAATGCTCACCTTAAAAATGTGGAGGCACTTCTTACTCAGGATGAAATTCATTTTAATGATAGATCACAATGAGTTTAAGTATTTGTTTGATAAAACCCAATTGAATTCTATACAAGCCAAGTGGATGGTGCTTATTAGCAATTTTGATTTTAAAATCAAACACATCAATGGAAAAAGAAATTGAGTGGTTGATTCACTCAACAAAAGAATACAAGTGATACACATGGAAACCATCGGTACAAGTGAGACAAACATCAAGGAAAGAATCAAAGAAGAATTAGAGGAAGATGAACACTTCTAGTAGGTAAGTAAATGCTTACAGTAAGAACCTGAGAGACCAATGGGAGAAAGGTATTAGCCTACCTAAGATGGGTTATTAATGTACAAAGGTAGACTGTGCATACCCAATGTAGCCGAATTAAAGAATATCATAAAGGATGAGTTTCATAGATGACCATATGCAGGTCACCCAGGATTTCAAAATATGATAACAATTACTTAAAAACTTTATTATTGGCTAAGAATGAAGAAATATTTTGTTGAATATATTGCTAAATTTTTAGAATTCAAATATATTAAATTGGAATGCAAAAACCTAACAAGATTTTTATAACCAATACCAATTCCAAAATGGAATTGGGAAGTCATATAAATGGAATTCATCGCTGGTCTACCAAGAACCCCCAAGCAACATTACAAAATCATGGTAGTGGTGGATAAGTTGAGTAAGAAAATTCACTTTATACTTGTGAAATATACATATAAGGCAATCGATATTGCCCAAAATTTCATGAAGGATATTTTTAGATTTGATGGTAAGCTAAGAATATCATATCTGATAGGGATGGAAAATTTACCTCAAATTTATGAAAATCCTTATTTGTAGGTTTTATAACCCAGTTAGCATTTAGAGTGGCCCATCACCCTCAGAATGATGGACCGATTGAAAGGGTGAACAAAATATTAGAGTATATGCTTAGGATGTATGTTATGCACCAACCGAAGATATGGGAGGATTTTATACCTTTGGTAGAATTTTCTTACAATAATGGCTATTAAGAGTCATTAAAGATGACCCGTTTTGAAGCCATATATGACAAGAAGTGTAATATCCCAATCAATTGGAATAAAGTCACACTTGGGCCATATATTTTGAAGGAAATGGAACATGAAGTAATCAACATAAAACATAAATTGAAGGTAGCCCAAGACTGACAAAAGGGTTATGCAGATAAGAAAAAAACTCATAGGGAATTTCAAGTAGGAGAGCATGCATATTTATGATATAGGCCAAAGAGAAGTTCTGTAAAAGTGGGATTGTGTGCTAATTTATCCCCAAGATACTATGGACCCTTCCAGATCTTCGAGAGAGTAGGGCCAATAACATACAAATTTTCCTCTCTTACCATAGTGAAGCCACATGATGTGTTTCATATATCCTTTCTTAATCTATATATATATATATATATATATATATATATATATAGGTGGAACTAGAAGGATAATTCCAGCCAGAACTTCAATGCATACTCGATAGGAGGATGAATACGCTCTATAATTGAGTCATCGTGCAGGTCAAGGTGCAATGTAAGCACTTTGGACTAGATGAAGAATCATGGGAACTGGAGGTTACCACGGGAAATGAATACTCGCTTTTGTTCTTTGTATAAATTTAGCTCTATGGATAGTAGAACATCGAGAATGGCGTTCCTTTAATGGGGTGGGGATTTTAGTGCCCCTTTTCTAATCCCCAAGTTGTTTAAATGTAATTAAGGATGATAATGTTGGAGGGACGACATGGATGTCATAGGAAAACTGTTTGATGTAAACATCCTATTTTTTTAATATATAAATTGCTAAATTTGAACAAGAAGGACCATCCTATATATATCCAAATTCCCTAAAGGATAGATTTATTAAGGAAGTTGGTAAGGGAGATTGGGAATTTTCCTATCTTTCCTAAATTTAATGTGTCCGACCCTTGATGTTATAGCTAAACCACACAACTACTAAAAAATTATGGCAGAGATGGGTTAAGAGGTACTAGACTACCCAAGACAGGGTTGCATACTATGTGGAAATATTAGTTTAATCTGTAGCCTAAGGAGGGATGTTGAAGCTCTCATGCGATGAGGCAACACTTGGGAAAATATATAATTTCCATTTTGACAATTGAAGGAAACATAATGCGAGATCAAAATTGTAGCAATTGAATACAAAGGCAATATCTGGAAAAGAACCTAGAATCGTTTGTGAGACCACTGACTTGTGAACCCATGAGGATTTGGGACTAAGAAGGAGGAGAGAGAGTGACTCAAAAATGGGGAGATAGAGTAATTCCCTGAGTCATGGTTGGCTTGTGAGAGAGTCCCTGTTTTGAATTTTTATTGGGAACAATGAGGAACCCTCATACTAAGTCGGGTAGAATGAAAATTAATTCAACTATTTGGTTGTATTGTGTATGAGAAACATGGAAGAGGGCGGGGGTCATTGAGGGACCATAGGAAGTGGTGAAGGTGTATCCCTTTTGTGCTTTGCAGGCCCTTAGTGGCCATAATTTGTTGTGCGTAAATCCCATAATAATTGTTGGAGAGGCAACACTCATGTTTCCTATTTCCTATAAGTGAGAGAGAATGGAATTCATACTCCATATCCTAAACTGAACCCTAGTTGAAATTCCTAGAGCAAAGCATCCTTGAGAAATTGGATTTGGCTCAAGGGTGGCCAACTATAAGAAATTGTAGTGTAGTTGTGCCTATTGTTGGGTGGAGAGTGGGTGTTGGCCCTCGTTTTTGATCTATTTTTGTTTAGAAAATACAGCTTATTTTGCCATATTATCCATATATTTACCATCATATCCACCTTATATTGACACAAAGATGCATATACAGGTATTTAAGTTATGTTTTTCAATTATTAGATTTTTTTGTAAAAAATGAAATTTAAGTGCATTTCTGGACAACAACAAAAATTCCCGTAATAACATTATGGTTTGCATATGTGCAGGACACTTGGGCTCGAGCTAGATACATTTCTAGAAGGTTCGGTAACTAAGAATAATATTACACCTGTTGTCACAGTCAGAACGAGCTTTAATAGGCCTGGTCAAAGGTGGTCAAACATAACAAGTCTTTATGGAGGATCCCTAGAAACAAGGTCAAAACTCTTATTTTGTGGGATTTTCTAGATTATGATGGATTTGATAGATGAATTCGACTTGATATGATAGGATAAGGGTAGTTATGACTACTTGAGATATTTTAGATGAGTTTTTTAGATATTTTATCTATTTAAGCCTCAAACTTTGAAGGCTTTGATATGGAACTTGTATGCCTTATTATTATTATTTCTGAGACTTGGAGACATAATTAAAGATCTATTCTATCATATTTTGATGCTGTTACATGCTGGTTGACTGATTGAAGTCTTAAGTAGCTGAATTTACCTTCAATGTGCGAGGCAAGGGTGGAGGTCCCCCACATCGAGCTAAGTGCACTTCTTAGTTTATTTTGTCGCTGCAATTTCTGAATTAGTTTGCTTATGTTTAATTTGTTTATGCTAATTATTTTCAAGTATTGATGAATCTAATGATCATTCTTAACCTATATATGAAAGGAAAAACAAGTGTTTAAAGTTAAACACTCTTTCTATCTAATCAATATTTTCAGTTAGAATTCATCTTTGCATGCCTTTGCATGCTTTGATTGCTAATGGATATTAATCTTGTTTCTATTCTGCATACGAAGAGACAAACCAGTATTGAAAGTCAAATACTTCTTCTATCTAATTAAGAGATTAAAAACTAAGATTCATCTTTCCTGCTTTTTTTGAATTCCTGTTTTAACAATAACATTGCTGATAAATGAATATATGATGAAGGACAATCAGAAACTCTTCAGTGAAGAGCCTCTTCAATTATTACTTCATGTATCTTAATCTATTGTTTAGTTAAGTAGTTTGATTTCTAATTCACATGGTAATATTGTTAAGGGAAGGACAAACAAATCTCTTAAGTTAGGAGATTCTTCTGCTTCTAATTACACATATAAATTTAGAAATTGTTTAAGTTAGGTTTATATTTGTAATATGCATTTCCCTAATCATCAATAAACCATCTTCTGAATTGATTGCAACTGAAACCCATATACTTTGGGGATGCTTCTAAGTTCCACAAACCTGGATTGATAATAAATACTTGCGTTAGTTTACAATAGTAAATTGACCCAACATTTTGGCGCCATTGCCGGGGAAGCATACTTCAAAACGGTCAAAATAAGAAGACAAAATGATTAAAAAAAAAAAAAAAACAATATAAAATCATCAAAAACAACAAAAAACATAGTTTTTATTTCAAGCAATGTTTTCTTATTCCTAGAGATAGAGATCAAAAAGGTAGATTTGTGAAACAACACCCCCAAACAGCTCATTCATCCACAGGACTAACAACACTGGTTGTTGGAAAGCCTACTATAGAAGAGTTAGAGGAAAAACATAGATCAGGACAGAGATTAACTTTAGTTGAAGGAAAGATATTGTTGGATGTAGAGGTAAAGAAAAATCAATCACCTGAAGAAACTCCTTCCGTTTGGAAACAAAAATACACAAGAAAACCAACTGTTGAACAACTATAGCAACCTGCCCTTGAAGAAATTAAAGTTGTTGAAGAAATACAAAGCCAACCTCAAATTGAAACACTACAAATCTCTGAACAAGAAATGGATGAAGAAGGAGAAGGATCAACTCGATTAAACATGACTCCTGAACAAAGATTAGAATATGAAAGACAACAAAGGGAATGGTGAAGACAAAGAGAAGAAGAAAGAAGAATTGAAGCGGAAAGAAAGGCAAAAGAAGATAGAAGAGAAGAAGCACTTCGAAGAATAGAGGAAGAAGCAAGAAGAGAAAACCAAAATCGAAGAACACAAGAAAATGAGCAAGAAGTTAACAATGATCAAGAAACTACTTTTGGTTTTCCTATTTTAGATGCAAGAGAAATACTAGGAGAAGAAATAAAAATGAAAAATATTCCACCTTCTGTATTGCCTAATTTCTATGGAATGTCAACGGAAGATCCTGATGCAGTCATGTTTGAGTTTGAAATCTTGTGTAGAACATATGGAGATACTAATGATACACATAAGATTGGACTTTTTCCTACTACTCTAAAATCAGTAGCCTTGAAATGGTTCATGGGATTAGGAGAACACACAATAGCTTATTGGGAAGATATGAAGAAAATATTTTTTAAAAAGTATCAAGCTTACTACAGGGCTAGAGACTCAAAAGAAGACATTTTCAGAATGTCCCAACAAGAATATGAAAGTTTGGAAGAATATTTGGAAAGATTCCTTTACAATTTACATAAATCCAAACAACATTCTCTTAGTTCTGATACCATCCGCACTATTTTTATAAAGGGTTTTAGAGATGAGTATTTAGACATTCTTAATGTAATGGGAAAAGGAGATATTTCAAATTTACAATTTGAATAAATTTTTGAATTATGTCAAAAATAATCTAGGGGACGAGCCAAGAGTGGGAAAAGAGATATTTCATCAAAAGCTTCCAAATCTGCAGCAAGTGCAGTAACAAGAGCAGAGATAGGAATCTTGCTAAAATTTTTTAAGGCAATTCTCTTAAGCACTTTGGTACACAAGTAAAAGAAAAGAAAAAGAAATAAGAGCAAGATGAAATCTTAGCAATTTTCTATCCAAAATGCAAACAACAACATCCACTCAAGGAATGTTCTTTGCAAGGTACACAAGTATGTGGACTATGCACAAAAAATCATGCAACAGAAAAATGTCCAAAGTTAAAAGAATTGCAAGGAGAAGAAGTGAAAGGAGTAGATTCTTTCTACTATATGGCACCAAGTAGACTAGCCAGTAACAGTGCCTCAGGTTCCCTTACTCAAAATCCCAGAATTTTTCAGTATCCTCCAAAACACATAGAATATACCAGTGCTATGGCAGACTTGTACTACAGCAATATCAAAACCAACACACCGGGGTTGGAGGATACAGTTCAACAGAGCAAACACACCAAATGTGTCTCATTATCAATATCAGCAACCATACCTCACAGCGAACTTATAAAATCAACAATTCCAGCAACAACAACCAATTCCATATCCATCTCAAAATCCACCAATGCTAACTCAACCGTAGCAACTTCAGTTGCTTACTAATAAACCACCTCCTAGACCAACACAATTACCATCTTAGCCAGTAGCTAATCCAAGTAACAAGGTGGATAGACCAGCATATCATGTGGAAGAGGCAACATCTTATCCTACTTATTCAATTCTTCTTGTACAAGATGTCCACCTAAGGTCTGGGAAGGTGTTACAAAAATATTCTCCAATAATTGAAGAAAAAATAGAACAAGGAGAACAAAGTGAACAATCTCAACCAGAAAAGAAAATTCAAAAGGGTAAATCTATTATGACACAGACTCCACCATATCCAGAGAGATTGATACAACAAAAGATTCAAATATTTCTCCCTCAATTTAGTATTCTGGATGAATTGAAAAACACGTGTTAAAATTCCTTTGTTGCAGGAAATTAAAGACATTCTGATATATGCAAAAATAATAAAGGAAGTATGCATTAAAAAATCTGGCAAAAGAAAGAAGGATCCACCAATAATCCAGGTAATTGGCAGTATGGCTAGTCTCATGTCTACAAACACAACCATTGAAAAGTACGTTGATCTAGCAATTCTTATGGTTACTATTTCAATTAACAATTTTTCAGTACAAAATACTTGAATATACTTGGGAGCAGCTATCAATGTTATGGCAATGAAGACTATGAAACATTTGAATCTGAACAACATTAGACCTACTACTACAGTCTTAGAACTGGCAGACAGATCTAAAGTTGTTCCAGAAGGTATATTAGAAGATATCATTGTCTCACCGGATTCATGGGAGTATCTTGTAGACTTCTTGATTTTGCAGCCAAAAATAAACTTGGGAGGGCATCCCTTAATTTTAGGCCAACCATGGTTAGCTGCTGCAGATGCTTACATTAGATACAGGTCAGGAAGCATTATTATTGCACATGGAGATGAAAGAAAGCATGTTACATTATATCCTTCTGCTTAATCTCCTTCTTTATTATCATGGCTTGATGAAAAAGAACCACAAGAACTTCAATCTGTTCTTAGTCTTAATCAAGTTTACAATTTTAGAGAGGATGAAGAAAATGAGGACTTATTAGATCTATTCATCTCAGAACCAAATCTTTCAGAGCAGCTCAGGATAACTCAATATGAAGTTGCTAGTTATCTTTTGAACGATTTTTTTCAGGAAAATTGCACAATACAATCATTACAAAATGTTGGACATTGGGTTCAACGCTCCCCGTGTGTTTCGTGATATGGACTAACTGTCTCTCGTGGATCCTAACTCTGGTGAATGTAGCAGAGACTAATGCTTGTGGGTTTTGGTCTAATGGTAATAGTGATTCCAACAATTGGTATCAGAGCGACAGGTCTCGATTTCAAAACTCACCCAACTCGCGTTGGGAGAGAGATTGTTGGACATTAGGTTCAAAACTCCCTGTGTGTTTCGTGACATGGACTAACTGCCTCTTGTGGATTCTAACTCTGGCGATTGTAGCAGAGACTAATGCCTGCGGATTTTGGTCTAATGGCAATCATGATTCCAACATAAAATACATTTGAAAGCATTTTTCCTGTAAATTCAATTACCAATTCAAATAGAAAAATCATTGAAATCAGTCCTGAGAGACATTTGAATATTGGTAACAACTTACAATCATCACAAGAGGAAAAGATAATAACATTATTGCAAAAATATTCAAAATATTTTGCCCGGGATTATAAACATGCCAATAATTCATCCAAAAACATGCATCCATCACATTTATACTGATAATGAAACAAAACCTGTAAGGCAACCACAAAGACGGATGAACCCCATGATGAAGGAAATAGTGAAAGAAGAATTGCAGAAACTATTACAAGTCGAATTTATCTATCCTATTTTAGTTAGTGAATGGGTTTCACCCTTAGTTGTAGTACCTAAGAAAAAGGGGAAATGGAGAATTTGTGTGGATTACAGAGAACTCAACAAAGCTACATTAAAAGATCACTTTCCTTTACCATTTATCGATCAAGTGTTAGATTCATTAGTTGGAAAGAAGTTCTTTTCATTCTTGGATGGATTTAGTGGATATAAACAGATAAATATAACATTAGAAGATCAAGACAAGAAAACATTCAAATGTCCATGGGGAACATATGCATACAATGTATTACCCTTTGTTTTGTGTAATGCACCTGCTACCTTTCAGAGATAAATTCTTGCACTCTTTTCTGATTTGATTCATGAGTGTGTGGAAGTTTACATGGATGATTTCACTGTGTATGGTACAACAAATGATGATTGTTTACAAAATCTTGAAAAAGTGTTAAAAAGATGCATTGAGACAAACCTATCACTCAGTAATGCAAAATGTCTTATGATGTTAACTGAGGGGATAGTGTTGGGACACCATATCTCTTCTTCAGGGATTAAAGTGGATCCAAAAAAAATTCAGGTAATTGTGAATTTAACACCACCCACAACACAAAAAGAAGTCAAAAGTTTCTTGGGTTATGTAGGCTACTATAGAAGATTTATTGAAAATTTCAGTAAAATAGCTTTCCCATTATTCAAGTTACTTGCGAAAGATGTGGAATTCCAATGGATGGATAACTGTCAAAATGCATTCGGAAAAATTAAAACAAAATTTGTCAATTGCACCCATTCTTCGAGGACTTAATTGGTCTTTTCCATTTCACATTTCAACAGATGCATCTGATACATCTATTGGAGCATCACTTGGACAAAAAGAGAATCAATTCAATTATGATATATAATTCATCAGTAAAAATTTAACACTAGAAGAATTGAATTACACTGTTACGGAAAAAGAAATGTTAGCTATCGGACATGCAGTAAATAAATTTCGACATTATATAATAGGTTATCAAGTTTATATTCACACAAATCATTCTGCTATAAAATATTTAATGAACAAATCAATTGCAAATGGCAGAATAACTAGGTGGCTATTATTAAAGCAAGAGTTTAATATTACTGTACAAGATTGACCATGAAAAGATAACCAAGTTGCAGAATTTCTGTCAAGATTAAATTCACCTGGTGATCCAAATCCAGTATCAGACAATTTTCCAGATGAACATATATTCACTATAAATGTCAAAACTCCTTGGTTTGCAGATATATCTAACTATTTATCATTTGGTATCCTACCATCTCACTACACAAACAAACAGAAACAAAGAATAATTAGAGAAAGTGCTAGGTATAGCTGGGTCAATGGAGATTTATTTTATACTGGTGTTGACTTAACAATTAGAAAATGTGTAAGAGAAGATGAAATAATTGAGATTTTGAAAGCTTGTCATGATGAACCATGTGGTGGTCATTTTGCAGCTAAAAGGACATCATACAAAGTGCTGAAACTTGGCTACTACTGGCCATCCATCTTCAAATACTCCAGATCTTATGTCAAAAGATGTGACAGTTGCCAAAGAATTGGTAGACCAGTGGCATCAGATGAAATGCCATTAAAGCCACAAGTACTTATTGAACCATTTGAATAGTAAGCTTTAGATTTCGTGGGACCAATCAACCCTCCATCCAACAAAAATAAGTATATCATGGTATGTACATATTATGTAAATAAATGGGTAGAGGCCAAGACAGTAGCACGGGCAACAAAAGATACTGTTGTGTTTTTTCTTTTTGAAGAGATATTTGTAAGGAGTTCCAAGATAGATAGTAACTGACCAAGGTACACAATTCACATCAAAAATTGTTCGAGATGTTACGGAGAAATACAAGATCAAATACATAAAATCAACTCTGTATCATCCTCAATCCAATGGAAAAGTGGAATCAACAAACAAAGTCCTAGAGAACATTATGACAAAGACTGTAAAAATGAACAGAAAGGACTAGTTAGAAAAGTTGAGAGATGCATTATGGGCATATAGAATAACTTGGAAAAACACTACTGGTTTCAGTCCATATCAGTTAGTGTATGGAAAAGAAGTCCTATTACCCATTGAGTTTCAAATGCATACATACAAGCTAGCAGCAAAATTAGGGATGGAATTGTCTCAAGCACAACAAGAGAGGATTATGCAGTTAAACAAACTGGATGAGACATGAAAATAAGTAGTTGAACATACATCTCTTGTCCAAGAAAAAAGGATCAAATGGCATGATCGATTCATAAAGAGTAAAGTGTTTCAAAATGGAGATTGGGCACTCTTTTTCAACTCCAAGTTCAAATATTTCAAAGCAAAATTTACGACTCATTAGCTTGGGCCATATGATTTTGAAGAAATCTTCAACAATGGAGCTGTCAAGATAAAGAAAATTGATGAAGCATATATTTCGTTTGTCATCAATGGACATAGGCTTAAAATATACAATAAGCCTATAAATAAAGAAGAATTTATGAGAAAAATTTCGATGGATTCAGTTCTGGAATTAATGGGGCAGCATAGCAATATTCCTTCCATAATCCCAGCAGAAGAAGAATAAAAAAAAAGAAGAGTTTGGTTGTGAAAATCCAGGAAATTGGCACAATACAAACTCGAATTCATATAGGAAAACCAACTTGTTTGGCCAATATGAATTATATTTTTGTTTTTATCCTACTTTACTTCATATTTTTGAAGATATCCCCTCCAAGATATTGCAGAATTGAGGACAAGTCAACATATCAGCTTGGGGGAAGGTGTGAAATAAAAAACTATGAAAATAGTTTTCAGTAGCTGAATTGAAGACAGAATAAGAACTACAATCACAAAGGGACATGGTATATCATTCGACATTTACAGAAGGGACCTAAATTGTTTTTAAAAATTATTCGGAAAGGGACTTGAATCATTACAACAGAAGTAATTTTCAAATATGGAACATCATTATAAATTACGTCATAAGGGACCTGAAAATTTAACATGTCATAAGGGACCTGAAAATTTAACATATCAGAAGGGACCTGAGTTATATCAACTGAAGATCATAGCAGATGGGACTTGAAAATGTCAAAGTTTAACCTACAGAAGTGACCTAAACAATAATTATTCTAAATCAAATCAGATGCAAGAAGAAATAAAGTCTCTACAAAGTCTACAAGAGCCGTGGTAAAAATAAACAAAATGTCAATCATCATCAACGTCAAAAAGGGAGTACATGTACAGTGAGTAAAAAAATCGCTCTTAAAATTTCAATTTTTTTCCAAAATACTCTAGAATTGTAAAAACTAATTTGGTACTAGTTATGCATCTTTACCTACATTTCATTTACATCACCAACATTTCCTACATTTCATTTACATTTCCTACACTTTCATCTACATTCTATCATTTATGATTTTTAACCCTATTCATATTCATACCACTATCATAACTAGCCCTATTCTATCCACATTTATATCCATACTACTATTCAAAACATTACATAACCTATTCATATCAATACCCTACCCTATTTCCTAAACAAAGGAAATTATGAATAAAAGGTCAATATTTAAAATATGGAAGACCCTTGGAAGACCTACAAAATAATAAACAAAGGTTAGTATTATCATAAACATATAATTCTACAAATTTGACTATTTCATTAGTCAATTTTTAAAAATTAAATAACAAAAGCAAAAGCCAAAGTTCAAAAGACATATGATATAGTGCAACTACAAAAGACATATGATATTGTGCAAATAGCACAATTATTTTTGAATATAAAAACAAAAAGAGCGCAATAATATAAGAAGATGAACTAAGGTAATGGAGCAAATGTAATACAAACAAATGAATGCAATTAATAACCTAAGGAATGATGCGGAGATAAATTGAGTGCATGGCTATGATGGTATACGGTATTCTATGATGAGATTGTAATGCATGCAGTGGAGAAATGAAAGGAGATAGCATACGATGATGAAGAATGATGGCACACATATGCATGGAGATAATGCAAGTTATGGAGACATACATCATGATGATGCATGAAGGTAATAAGGATAATGGAAATGAACATAGTCATTAACACAAAACGTGAAGAAGCTGCATAATGAAGGACGAATGTACACCAACACGATAGTTAAAGAAAAGATGTGCATGAGCTGTTCAAATGAGTTGATGAACGGTTAGAATGTTTTCAAATGCGTTTAGATAGAACTGTGTAAAACATATGAAACCATTTCCACCACTGCCAAGAAACGATAATTGCCAAGATATTAACACTGTGTTTTCACCATCATTTCCATCTAAGAGGATCAGTGAGAGAAAGGAGCATGCAGTCAAAGCACATCCTCATGTTTACAACTCTGTCAAAACAAAACACAGAGAGAAGACTGTGAGGAAGCCGAGAGGAAAAGAAGAGATAAAATTTAGAAGAAAGAGGGAGAGAATATAGCAAAGAGGAGAAACAGAGTGACTAGGAGTTAACTGGAGCTTTCAAAGCCACGAATCCGGAGAACTTGTTGATTAACCGAGCTATCAGGAAGCAGAATTCTGTGGAAGTGAATGTAAGAAGTTAATGAGGATTTGATTGTTTAAACAATGGTGAATAGATTTTGGGATTGTGTAAACAAACTCTGAGTTATAAAAGGGAGTGATCTAATTCGATTTGCAAGCCTGTCATTACGTTTTGTTTTGTATTGACACCATTCAAAAATGTGTTGACACCTTTGAAAACTGCTCTGCCATAAGTCAAAACAACTAAATATTTTTTTGAGTGAGTTAATGAATGAAGGTTTCAATGAGATTGCTGTGGGTTGAAACTTGAGTTAAACTGAAAGAAGATCATGAAGATCAGATAAGAAGATCACAAGGGCTATTGCATAAGATAGGTAAGCTCAACACGTCCTCACATACAATCCTTCATTTCAAAATGAATGGAAAACAGAGAGTGAAGACTTTCAATCCGAATTGCACAGTGAGGTTGTTTTTAACTAAGTTGTGTAATAGATTTTTTATTTTTATTTTTAAGCACACTCAGTTTAAAGAGTTGAAATAGAGTTTGTAAAGAAAAATTGAAGATAGCCGGACATGGTTTTATTTTTTATGACAGAAGACAAAGTATGAGGAATGTTGAAGAGAAATAGTGAATCTATCATGAATTTTTGATGAGATAGTTGAATATTTTCTGTTGTATACATAGTGAGTCTGAATGCAATGTTTTGGAAAGAATTTTTATATGAAATTGATGAGTGAAAAATACTGTTGTATAAAAAAAAAAGTTTCATTTTTTTTTTTACACAGTCAAATTTCTTTTACAAAACAGAGACAGATATTGTTTTTAAAGAGAACAGAGAATTAAATAGAGGGTAGAATATTAGAAACATAAATTTATGTTTTCTTAAAAACCTTTCTATCAATTATTTTGTTTATTTACAGTAAGCTCACATTCTTCAAAAGAGAAAAACAAAGGATTGATTGATTGACAAGGGCAGTAAAGAAAAAAGGTAAGCCGACTACCATGATTACATCTAGTGCTTAAATTTTTGTTTACAAAGATGAAGTGATTAATGGTAGATGGTTATATAAAACGGTTTTCATACCAAATGGCTTCAAGAACAGAACCTAAAGACTTCCAATTTGAACACTGGAGTAGGGAAACAGTGGAAAAACTCTATCAGTCAGGGTTAATAGGTTTTCTCCAAAAGTTCAAAGGTCATAATGAGGATGTCACAAGAGAATTTGTAGATAATTCCAGACAATATGAAACCATGGTGGGTAGCCTACATATCCCTTTGAATCCCGAGTATATCTCTGAAGCTTTAGACTTTCCATCTTCAGGTGAATTATATCACAAGGGATTACAATTTAAAGACAAGGGCTGGAAATTTTTCTTGGATAAAAACAAGAAAGGTTCTTTTGATAGATCAAAAGGGATCCCAAGGGAATGGTTCAATGAACCATAGGCAGAACTAGTATTGATAATTCAGAAGTTCTTCACTTGTGACAATAGATTTAGTGTAGTACACCTTTACCATGTCAGGTTGCTACAACACATCAAAGGGGATATAAGGATCAATATGCCCTATTTATTTTACAAAAACCTGATGAAAATGATTAAAAGCATAAAATCAAATACTAAACCACAAGAGGCTCAATTTATTCATCAAGGACTCATCAAAATTCTTGTATATTACCAGTTGAAAGTCAAATGGATGGTTTAGGAATATTTCTTGGTTGAAAATAAGTTTGTAGAACAAAACACTGGAAACAAACTTAAATCTATACAGGAAACCAGGAATATTGTGAATTCATCTCTTTATCCTAAAACGAGGTCAAAGAAACAGTAGGAGACAATTATGTTAGAGAAAGAAACATCATTTTTGACTATTTCCAGGAGACGGAAAAAGAAGCATTCAACAAAAACAGAAATACAAGTCATGGAAACATCTCCTATAACAAAACAAGAAAATGAAATCCTTGAGAGACTGCAACAAGAAGTGTATGAAAATCATATGGATAGAGATTCCTATTTTGAAAACAATGAGGTGGAAGTTACTTCGGTTTCCAAAGATTCAAAGGGGGAAGATCAAAACCTTTCCAGAGTTAGAGAGTTAATTGATAGCTTCGAGATAAGAAAAATCATGGAAATGCACCTAAAGGAGGAAAATGAAACTTATAAAATAACTAATGAAAAATTGGTTAAGGAGAATGAGAAGATAAGTGAGGAAGTGGAAAAGTTAAAAACCAAAAACAATCTTCTTTATACACAGGCATTCATGTGGCTTCAGGAGAAAAATTCTTGGAAGGCTAAGTATGAGAAACAAAAGGTTAAGACCTCCATCTACAAGGAAGAACATAGCAAAGACATGGATTATCTTTTGTACACAACACATCATGCAGTTTCAGGATCAGGAATGGGGTCAACATAATGGCTCAGAAGGTCAAAGAGGAAAAAGCAAGCATGAGGACATGCTTGATCATCAGTTTGGGGGAGATGTTGGCCCTCGTTTTCGATCTCTTTTTGTTTAGAAAATACACCTTATTTTTCCATATTATCCATATATTTACCATCGTGTCCACCTTATATTGACCCAAAGGTGCATATATAGGTATTTAAGTTATGTTTTTCAATTATTAGATGTTTTTGTAAAAAATGAAATTTAAGTGCATTTTTGGACAGCAGCAGAAATTCCCGTAATAGAATTATGGTTTGCATATGTGCAAGACACTTGGGCTCGAGCTGGATACATTTCTAGAAGGCTCGAGAACTAAGAATAAGAGTACACCTGTTGACACAGTCAGACCGAGCTTTAATAGGCCTGGTCAAAGGCGGTCAAACATGACTAGTCTTTATGGAGGATCCTTAGAAACTAGGTCAAAACTCTTATTTTGTGGGATTTTCTAGATTATGATGGATATGATAGATGAATTCGACTTGATATGATAAGATAAGGATAGTTATGACTACTTGAGCTATTTTAGATGAGTTTGTTAGATATTTTATTTATTTAAGCCTCAAAATTTGAAGGCTTTGATATGGAACTTTGATGACTTATTATTATTATTTCTAAGACTTGGAGACATAATTAAAGATCTGTTCTATCATATTTTGATGATGTTACATGATGGTTGATTGATTGAAGTATTAAGTAGCTGAATTTATCTTCAGTGTGCGAGGCAAGGGTGGAGGGCCCCCACATCGATCTAAGTGCACTTCTTAGTTTATTTCATAGCTGCAATTTCTGAATTAGTTTGCTTATGTTTAATTTGTTTACGATGATCATTCTTAACCTGCATATGAAAGGACAAACAAGTGTTTAAAGTTAAACACTCTTTCTATATAATCAATATTTTCAGTTAGAATTCATCTTTACATGCTTTGATTGCTGATGGATCTTAATCTTGTTTCTATTCTGCATACGAAGAGACAAACCAATATTTAAAGTTAAATACTTCTTCTATTTGATTAAGAGATTAAAAAATAAGATTCATCTTTCCTGATTTTTCTGAATTCCTGTTTTAACAATAGCATTGATGATAAATAAATATATGATGAAGGACAATCAGGACCTCTTTAGTGAAGAGCCCTTCAATTATTACTTCATGTATCTTAATCTATTGTTTAGTTAAGTAGTTTGATTTCTAATTCACATGGTAATCTTGTTAAGAGAAGGATGCACAAATCTCTTAAGTTAGAAGATTCTTCTGCTTCTAATTACACATCTGAATTTAGAAATGGTTTAAGTTAGATTTATATTTGTAATATGCATTTCCCTAATCATCAATAAACCATCTCCTGAATTGATCGCAATTGAAACCCATATACTTTGGGGATGCTTCTAAGTTCCACTAACCCATAAATATTTGTGTTAGTTTACAACAGTAAATTGACCCAATAGTGGGTGTCCCTTCTTTAGTTTCCAAAAAATTTAAGTGGAACAATTACATGTATTTCCCTCATTATAAATGAGATGTAAATGTTGTTTAATTCTTCATGGTTAGATGTTAATCTGGATTCAAAATGTATGCTATGATAGGCTAAAAATTGATGTATTGTCATACTGGATATGTGGCTTTCTTGAATGTTGATGTACATTCTCTTCTGAATGAATGTTTTATGCAATGGAATCCTTTCACATATGCTACTCGTGACATATATATGTTGTATGTTCATAAATTGAGATGTTAGTCTTCATTGTAATAACTACACTCAATATTGTTTCATGAATACTATCATGATGGATTGTTGTGCATACCATAATGGTGTGGTAAATCTATGTGATAAAAGGAGCTCAAGGCTCCATATGACCCTGCAGAGAAGTTATATTATGAGGCTTTGAATTGATAATACTGAAAGTGAGAAGTTTGATGGTGCTTGGTTAGAGGGAGAGAATGAATAGGGGCCTTGGAAGCAGTTGAATGGTTTGAAATATTGAAAAGGGGATTATAAAAAAAAATTGACTTTACCTAGAAAGTTTGAGATTGGAGGCCTCAACCTTAGCCCTTGGTCACATGGTTTAATAAGAGCTAGCATCAAGAGCCAACTAGAAGAGACTTATAGGATACCAGGCCTTGGAAAAATGGATAAATTTCCTTTGGAAAAGTCCCTAATATGGTGCTGCCCTAGTTAATGGAATGTCATTTTATGACCTTGTTTTTTTTTATTGAGCCCATTAACTAAAGACATTGAATTATTAGAGAAATATAGGTATTAATGAATGATTTCAACATGATGTTAGATGGATGATGTGGCAGTGATAGGTGGAGGACAAACATCACTCAGATTAAGTATTTTGGCAGAGTTAGGTAGAAATATGAGCGATAGGTGGAACACGTCAAGAGTGCCACGTGGTAGGGGACATGTCATCATCTTCCATGTGTTAGGAAATTATTGGATGGTGGAAAATGAGGTGGCATGTTGAGTTATCATATCAGCATGTCAACATGTCCGAATGTTTGTGTGGGGTAGGCCTTGGAGAATCATTGATGTCCTGATATTTTGGTATACACATCAATAGTTTCGCATGGTCAAGGATGTATCAACACTTGACATGTGTAAGACTTAGATATGGTAGTGATATGAAGTGGTAGGCTAATATATCCACCAAACCATTAAGATGTCATGCATTGTGGAGTTTTTTCATTATAGGAGATTCCACCAAAGTACTAATATCCTAGTATTTTTCATTGGGATATCAATTTATTGGTATATTAGACATATAGACTTAACAAATATACCAAAGCATTAGTGGATTTAAACCCAAAGCATAAAAAAAATATTGGTATATATATCATATTGGGTATATCGATATATCAGACTATTAGAACCCTGGAGGTTTGGATGAGGTGTGTTACATGGGAACCAACAATATGGAAAGGTCTCTATTATGATAAGCTATCAGTAGACATGGAAAAATATGAGGGCACCGCGTGGCCAAGGAAAAATATATTTCAACCATGTGGCTTGCATAGAGGATGATGTGGCCCCCAAGGGAGGGTAAATTTCCAAATGGGCATAACTTTGTTCCTGGAGCTCATAATAAGATGGAATTTATATCATTGGAAAGATACCGATGAAAAAAAGATGATGGTAAGAAAAAACTTGTGATTTGAAGTGATGGAGGAAAGAAAAAACTTGATAACCCCATATTCATAATAAACCTTGAAGGTTGGATCTAGTTACTCCCCACAACCCTAACAACTTATGTTCCATTCATATGTGTTCACGGAGATAATAGGGAATACCACAAATCTAATGTTATAGGTTTAACCATAAAAAAAAATTATTGACATTGGATGGACTAAAGTTTACGGATGAAATATGCATCTCAACATCACTAAATATGCCACCTTATTTCTTTGATCTACTATCTTGTCTTAGGGAGTGAACTCTTCAACACCTCTTATCAAATACTTGCACAGAAAGATAGTTCTCTTAAAGTTACTCATTTAAAAAGCCACTATCTCAAAAAAATCATCACTTAGTAATGTGATCTCCCACCATAGTAATGTGCTTACTTTCAACTGGAAGATACTCATACATAGATTGAAATTAGAAGTATTATCTCTAAATGAAAAAAAATGGACTTATTCTCAAACCATGCCTCAATTTTCTCTCCAATAGTGGAGTCTCAAAGGTAATTTAAATTTATCTAGTTCTCTCTAAGCACTACTATGAGAAAGTTTTACTTGCCCACTAGAAATTAGAAGTATTATCTCTCAATGAAAAACACATGGACTTATTATCAAACCATGCTTCAATTTTCTCTACAATATTGGAGTCTTAAAGGCAATTTACATTTATCTAGTTCTATATAACCACTACTATGAGTAGGATTTACTTTCTCTTCTCCAAGAAGAGGGGCACATATAGCCTCTTGGTTCAACATGTTAGTGAAAGCATTTGAAATTATTTGAAACAATTGAATTATTTTCATAAATGATCTCTTAGGTGCATTTCCATCAATCCTTTATTGTAAGGTGAAGTGATTGAGGGGTAGGTAGTGTAGACCACACATTATGAATTATCCCTATCTTATTTCTAGCTCTTCTTCTTCTATTATCCATCTCCACTTTGGCACATATGGTCATATAAATTTCAAATTTAAATTAGAACAAAATAAAACAAACTTAATTACTTAAAATTAATAATCACCATGTAATTGACCAAGCATGTCAGTTTATGGAACCTATCTTATGCAACATAGCTTTGGTACCTTATGTAAAACCATTCTGTATTTTTTTTTCTTCGATTTATTATATATGCCATTATTTCAAAAATGATTGATCCTTGTAATATAATAAAGAATTTTTTAAGAGATTATTAGATATGCTATAAACCATTTAAGGTCAATAAGGCCTTGTACATTATTCTATCGTATTGGCATTTTTTTCCATGTGAAAATTATTGAAATTAAAGTTCAAATGACTATTGAAGAAACCCTTTTTGAAGTAAATTCATTCATTAGATATTTTATTAACTAGAGTTTAAAGGGATACTTGTTCAACTCATCAACATAATATTGAATAATTAGGCAAATATAACAATATTTCCATATAAATTCCTTGCGGTCTCTAAGTAGATACAACTATTCATTAGTAATCTATGAGATAAAAGAATAATAAGTTTATAAATAATAATAATAATAATATAAAATATGGATTCACGATGGAAACCCTAGTTCCTTCAAACACCACCCTATTCTTAAGAGATTCTTCACTTTAGGACTATGCCATTTGCTAGAATCCTCCTCATTTTGTTGCTCTTGCTTCAAATATGATAAATAAGGGGAAATTTACTTTCCTACAGGGTTCTTCCTACACCCAAGCTGAGGTTATTTCTCCATATCTCTTGTATTTTTCAGTCTTTTTCAGGTTATTCCTTGGTTGAACTTTTTGCATTCAGGTGAAAACAATAGATTTAGTATCTTCACTCGCAATCTGATTTCAAGATCAGAGATTAATCCCTTTCATCTTGTGTGGCTCCTTCACAGCTGTAGGAAACTTCAAGAGAGAAATTCAATCAATGATTATGACATTTCCAAGGATGCTTCAATATATCTCGTTTCAAATTTAAATGGTGGTGCCATAGGTGGGCGTGCACCTTTTTATTCTAAGTCTAATTACTTTAAGGATGTCCTCAAGCTAGGATCCATTCATCCGACTCATAAACAATTGTCAGGGCCTACCTTCATTATGGATCAGGCAGAGGATATCCCAAAAATCAAAGCGGATCATCCTCAATCTTACAAATATAACATGGATTTTTTGCAATATGCTGCTATTTACTATTTTAATGGGTTTTGGCCATCGACTTCAGCGGTTTGATAATGGGTGCATAAGAACTACACCCAAAATATAGATATGTTTATTTTTTATTTTTTATCTAATGGTTTCTTTGTGGTGAAATTTAAGTATCTGCAAGATTATGATATTTTTTTGAACAAGGATCCTTGTTTTAGAGTCGAGCTAGGCTTTGCATGAAAGCATGATTTAATGGTTTTAACCCTCTTTATATGCCATCTCTTCCCACACCTGTTTGGTTCAGACTCCCTTCATATGCTACAACCATATTTCTTAGCTAAAGTGGATAAATCAGTCAACCATTTCATTAAGGTAGACATGGATAGGTTGGAGAAGAGTAATGTTACATTTTCCCATGTAAGTGTTGAAATAAATCTCACTAGAGAATTGCCAAACAAAATCCTCATCCACTGGAAGAAGTTGATTTTCTTGTAGAAGGTGGACTATGAAAATATGTCTTTCTAATGCATGATCTGTCAACGACCTAGTCACCTTTAGAATGTATGCCCCTCTTCTCAAGGATTCTCTCCTCCTTCGAATGCCAATAATAACACTCGAGGATGGAAAGACCCAAAATTTTCAATGAATATCTAAGAAATATATGATGAACCATTCTCCAAAGAAATCAAGTCTTTCAACCTCATCTCATTGAAATGCAATGCCATCTCATTCTTCATACACTATGTTTCACCGCTTGAATGGACCTGCAAGAGACACAACTATGGTCATAGCTTTGTCAATGAGTGGGCACAAACATTTCCATGAATCACATCAATTAGATAGTGATAAGGAAGCAATCACAATTGTAGATCCCCATAATTGGAATTGGCTCAAGGAAACAAAATCATTGTACCCTCTTCATTTGTTATTGAAAACTCCTTGGGGTGGATAAATGTCCAAAAGTAAAAAGGGAAAAAGGATCTTAAGGAAGATCCATGATCATTCTAGGGTTCGATACTTAGGATATAATTAAATGTTTGGGTTATATTATTTTTTGGGCTCTAGTCTTCTAGGTTTGGTTTTGGTTGTTTTTTTTAGGGACTAATAAATCCAAATCCATTAGTTTTCATGTAATCTTAGGTTATATTTTATCTTGATTATGGATCTAGTGAGTACCCTCCTAGGATTGACCAAGCTAGTTTCTTAGTTTGCATGTGCATTATTAGTTGTAAGGTAATACAATTTTCAATTTACAAAAAAAAAAGTTTATAACCTAGAACGCAAGATATTTTACTCCCTGTGTTATCATATGCTTCATGGCATTGAAATGTTTAAGATAATTTATGTTAATAAAAAAAATTAAATAAGTGATATTTCTAAGAAGGCCAAAATTCCTAGAGAGATATGAAAAAGCTTATTTTTGACACTAAACATATAAAGGATCTAAGGACCAAAGCATGCCAACGCTAAAAGGTAATATATAGTAACATTGATATTAAGAATTTGATCATAAGGAATAAGGATGGTAAATGTAATTCTATATAAAACATTGAATTCAAACTTAATATGAAATAACAACTATTTTCCTTTTCCAACATATCTCCTATGAATTTAAGAAGAAACAATATATGATGGAGATTTTTATTCTCTCTAAATGTTCACTAATGGATAGCCAACGTTTCTTGTGAACTCAAGATATTTTGATGGTAAGTATATTAAAATATTCTAATGCACTCCAGATTAATGAAAAAATATCATGTAAAATCATGAAGAATGACATTACTTGAGATTGAATCAAATTATATATGGATGCGAATAATGATGAATATTAATGTCAAAGGAGAGCGAGATGAATAAAAGGAAGAGACACACTTAAATTACCTTTATACTTGAATATGAAACTCAAGGATCCTTTATGTACAAAAGCTTAGCTACTTCAAGCCATCCAAATATGTTAAAACTGACGAATTCTAACCACCTTTTCAATGTCAACCATTGTGCCACTTGAGATATTTGAGGAGTAATTTCCAATAACTTTCCTTTTAATTTTTTTTTATTAATACTCCTTTATAAGTAGCAATATCTACATTGAAATTATTAGGAGTCTTAGACTCTAGCCATATATCTCTCTTTTTTCAGCATAATGATTGGCTTCAAGGACTCTAGGATTGGTCTCATTAGATATGGCCACTAAACTAGGTGCTACAATAGAACAATTAAAGCACAAGAATCATTCTCCAATGGATCAAATATTTTCACAAAGAATGTAACATAGTTTTTCTCCAATTGATAATTCCTTGTCCTATACAAGTCCCATCTCTAATTCATTCACAGGCCACCAAATAATGCTTCAATAAATAGATAAAAGGTAATGTAAATAAACTTCCATTGAATTATGACATTAAGATTTTGAATTTTATCATTGAATAGTATGCTCACATATAAAACCACAAAAATGTCATGCTCGATTGATTAAATTAGAAATAAAACTTAATGGATAAAATAATTACATTAGGTATTAAGGGAATACCAGATAAGAAACCTTTAGAAGGGTACTTAAAAAAAAAACAAGTAGCTTCGGAGGATGGTTTCATGTCTACATTTGCATCATTTATTTTCCTTTTGAGTTGTGCTTATGCTCTCTTTCATGATTATAATTATAAAAAATTTATCGGTTAGTTGTGCCACCATCATTGAATCCATCCTTTATATTATCTTTTATCATTGTGAGCTATGATATATTCTTCAATATTTAGGCCTACACTCATACATAAACTAGACACATGAAATAAAACAATAAAAGTAGTTTAAACAATAACAACAACAACATCTGTTATGAAGGAAGGAATAAAATTTGAAGGTATCAACAAATGTATTTATAAGTCTAGCACACAACTTGTAATGCTCCCTCCCACCCCTTAGCTCCTTCTAGGATGAATGAGAGGTGTTACTTTGCTGTAATCAAACTCCCATGGTCTCATTATGGAAATGGGGTTACAAAATTTCTCCACTCCCAAAGTTCACGAAAATAAATTTGATTTACACCATCATAATCAACTCATCAAGAGATTTTTGGCGATATAAATTTTATCTTCATCTGGTACCTGAATAAAAAGATATGTCCGTTTAAAGTTTCATTAGTTAAACCCTTCCACATAGGAAAGGGCCTACCATGTGGCCTCCATGTGGAAAATCCACCTCACCCAGGTGGCTCCACACCATCTCCAGGTGCCAAAAAATCCATAACTACATCCACATAGTACTTGCCACATCACTTAACATCTTTGGCCCAAAATTATGACCCACAATGTGCAATGTGAAACCTTCATGTTATATCAGGCTCTTTGGAAGTCCGACTCTTCGTGCAATTGCACTTGACCAAAGCTCTGTGACAATTGACCTCCAGGCTAAAATCCTAGTCATGTATGCATTTGGGCCTTTACCACATATGGTCCCTCTAGCTGTGCTACCTTGAACTCACCCCAGATGTCCCAGACTTTAAAACTTGTCCAAAATACCACTCATCCAGCCTTCCACAACGTGCTCAATTACAAAAGTCCCAAGCTCTCAGACTTCTGGTCTAACTTGGTCCCAACATTAGGAATCACCTCTTTTTTATTATTTTTGGCCTCGAACACAACAATGAAATAACCCAGAAGGGACCCATTCCATACATGGTTTGTTTAATAGGCTTAATATTTAACTCTGCATTACTATGTCTAGCCCATGTAGAATCTGACACCATCGCAACTTAACACTCAACCTATTTCCCAAATGCCTGAACTCCCAAACTTGTTTGGACCAGCCCAAGTTTAAACTCCAAACACATTTTTTTTTTTTGTCTTAAATCCCAAACAATCTTCTAGTATTTTCTTTGATTGATTTAGGGATTCAACCAAGCTTTCCTTGCCTGATTTTTCCGAACCACACCTAGTCACAGGAATACATATATCCCTAAGTCAGGCATAATAGCTCGAGTGCTGATCATTAATGAAACACACTTACTAAGGTGTAATTTTAGCTATAAATATACCTTATACCCAACCAATTCATGTATTCAATCCTCCATGACCTTAGCCACAACCATACCCAAATTCCTATCACACACACACATAAAACTTTTCTCCTTTTATCACCATACGAGTAAAGAGAGGAGGTGTCAATCTAGCACCTTTTGAATCCCTATGAATTCATAACATACCACTTTTAACAACATGAATCTTAAATTCTTAAACACATAGATTGAAAATAGACATAGTATTTAAGCCATGGAATTTCACACATACCGTAACATATCAATTGAAATTTAAATCAATCATAAAAATTAATTCAAACGACCAAGAGCATATCAACACTTATAGGGATATACAAGTCCCTCATATCCTGAGCACAATCATGCAACACACATATGAATAGAAATTCCTTCATTAACAACGCATAGTAGATTAGATGAAACATATTGAACAACCATGCATATTCATGTGAGTAAATTTATACCTCATGCAACTAACAACAAGCATAGGGATCCATAAACCCCACGTAACCATGAGAGCATAGATGTAGACATTAATCATGGATATATATAAATATCAAAAATTCCATCAGAGTTGGAGCAAGTCCACTCATACAACATATAAACTAGAATACTCAAGAGGCAACCCACAACACAATTATAACAACTAGTTGCTCAACTTATAACAACATAAGATGATTAAAAGTGTATAAGATAACGAGAGAATTCTTGGTTTATTTTATAACACTAGGCATGGACACATTAGACCTCCTACATTTAGTTTACAAGGCTACATACAAATAGTTCAAACAACTCATACTCACCAAAATTAAGCTAGATAGTTAGTCGATCATGGCTATATGATAAATCAAACATTATTGCTTGAATATTATAGGAATACTCATTAGCCATCCATGATACAAATATATACAAGAATAACACTTATTTGATTAATCTGAAATGATTAGAAACTAGAGGAGGGACTTCCACTCTCCACCCAAATGCATGCTAGATGCATTGAAATATTTCTTGCAACTCACCACCCCTGAGCTAGATTCATAGTTTGAGGAGTTAAGCACTCGAGGGTATTCATACCATAATTCAATCAAAAAAGTAGCCAAGACGTGGAGTCCACTTTTTAGGTAGTTTTTCAACTGCTATGAAGCAATAAGAACCATAATGACTCACTTTATATCTTAGAAAGCAATTCACAGGAACTCAACCAAGAATTCAGGGATGGTTCTTTTAGTATAGGAACCTGATCTCACTCTAAATGGTGTTTTGTTAGCCCTAAGGAAAGCACCGAGTGATTCGATACTTCCTTGTGCTCTGTTGATCGAATTAGTAATAATAGGTGGACAATATATCACCCAAATATAGGGAGTAATATCCAAAGATCCCAACAAAGATTTTATGCGATATTGCACTCCTTTTGAAAGCTCCTGCTCCAATGCATAAGCTCTACTCCTCTTTTACTTCTATGGATCTCTTTTTATCTACTCACATCATGGGGGAAACTAAACAATTGTCCATTTTCCTTTTTCCCAATATCTTCTTCATGTCCCTCTCTTTCGTGTTGAATTCCTCAACACATTCCGTGATATTAAGGACAATATGCACATGTTCTTTGTTGCAGGCCACCCATACACACTTCAATGCTTGCACCAACATACCATTTAATTTTCCAGGTATATGTGTAGGTAAATAAATTAAATAGCTTGGTTTTGGGTTTAAACTCTGCACAAGAAACCCCTCCTCCTCAGTCTCTAAGTCCATGTCCACTCCTCCAACTCAACCATATTTTCACATTTTCCATAATATTACATGAATTACAATTCATAAGGAAATTTACGAGAGGGTATAAAAAAGGGTTGTTACAGAACCCACCACATAAATGCTATCATATTACTATTCAATGTTATGTTCACACTATATGAAATATAATTAATTAACATAACCCAATTCCTTTAACATAATTACATGATTTGTGGAAATCTAAAGAGCACATACCTTATTTTAGCAAGAATATGGCTTTTCTATTGTGTTTGACCCCCAAAATTTTTCAAAGAATCCTACTTTGGAATCCCAAATATTTATAATTGCTAGAAGCTTATTAGTTGAGCACTGTATTTTATTCATATGGTACTATTCATCACTAGAACACCCAACATATAATGGGTTGTATGAAGAGAGTAAAATGCTATAAAAAATAATGTGCAACTCCTCTAGAGCATATGAGGTACTCCACCTCCAAGATGAAGGCATGATTCTTGAGAGAAAAAATTCAACTAGTTCACCATGAAAAATGCGAACATTAGGATGACCATCCAACATGATTAGGGAGAAAAATATGAGCTCTCAAGCCCAACCCTATCTCCTTATAGACCCTTGGAGGTTCATGCCACTTGTCAATGTCATGAAAAAATGATGATTGTTTAATTACTAAATGCATAATATTGACACACACACATGTCACCTCCAAGATTAATTAATAATTTCAAAAATATATAATTAAATATTGTTTATCACTTGTCAACCAATTTTCCTATTTGTTCTCATAGGAATTCCCTTGATTATTTTTATTTTTCCTAATTGAGTGGGTGCACATGAAATGCATTTTCGTATTAAATATTTTTTCCTACTAATAACTTTCAAATATTGGGTGCTTTTCCCTTTTTATAAACTATGCCTAAGTCTACATAAGTAATCATGATTAATTCACTTTTAATTTTTTTATTTGAACAACTATGATGCAAATTAAGAATATTCATACATAAAATAAGGTTGATTTTGAGGGTGAGACCACATTAACTTACAATCTTCAAGAATCTGATACTCAGAGATAGGTAAGTGTTCAGTATAACTCTTTGAGTGCTAATTTTTCATGGCGATGGATTAGTGTCATTATTGGAACCAAGTTAATTTGATCCATTTATTTCTGTTGAAAGGATAATGGTAATTGAGGAATAAGGATTTCCACCTTATTTCATACCCCTTAGTATATGAGTGACTAAATTTTCAGCTTGCCTTCATGGAAATGTGCAACCTTTAAACAAAGTTATACACCATTCACATTTTGCATGGAATGCAGCGTTAGGTAGGAATAGGCTATCGATACCTTATCTCATCAATTGTAATAATGTCATACTCCTTAGATGACCTATTTCCCATGTATAAGTTTAACTTGAAACTATCTTCATTGTCTCATCATAGGTCTAAAGACAAACACATCAAATAACAATGTCCCAAAAAAACCATTAAACAATGACATCTACATTAATTATCCTAACCCAATCCCAGGTTCAAATATCTTGAATCAATCTAGAGTCTTTATGCACATGCATCTGTAGGTCCTACCTATCACACTTGGTGGATCATTAGTATTTTTTGCAACAATATATCATTTCAATATCTCAATTCATAATCCATAAAATTCGTCATAACACATATTAATTATCAAATAAGTTTCATATAATAATGATTAATACCTAATCACTACATCAATATTTAGAAACATTATGTCAACCAAAATAATTTTAAACATACATTTAGTCTAATGTATCCATCAACAAAAACCTAGGTCATTCACACATTTGGAATGCTTTCAAATAATAAAAATAATAACAATTTCAAGTATAAAATATTGTAGATAAAGAGCACTACATACACCCTCTCTTTGATAATTTTATCTCGAAGTTATAAAATAAATTAAGTAAATTGCTATTACATTTCAATTTTCAATTGCATCATCTCAAGTACTTGAATTGGGATAATAACTATGCGACTGGACCTTTACTTGATAAGCAAAGAAATGCCATAATTTCCAAGTTTGTTACTCCAATTTATGGATTAGTATGGCCTTCAAGGCTGCCTCATTCATTAACTATAAATTACTCAAATTAATACCCTATTAAGGATCCAATAGGTAATAGCATAAAACAAAAACATGGAAAACATCATGCATATGATCTAGAAATGATGGCAATGTAAGACGATTTGCAACTAGTCCCCATATTTTAGTGACCTTAAACAATTCCATGTACCATTGTGATAACTTGTCTCCCTTTACAAATTTAGTGGGACCCTTTTGCATTCTAACACTAAGAAACACTCTATCTCATATTTATAGCTTATATTTTTTCTATGTGCATATGCATAACTTTTCTATGTTTCTTGACCTTATTTTAATATTTATCGGATTGTTTTAATCTAATATTCAATTCTTGAATTTCTTCAAGTCCAATTAGAATTTAATCTTCAAGTATATCCCAATTAAGATTCCTATAGGGCTTCCCATGTCCATTACATCCACGTTCAACATATCCACTAAAATTTGACTTACTCTTTATATATTTTTATTTGTCTTAGGATGAAATGCAATAGTAAAATTAATTTTCATTCCCAAGTCCTCTTGGAAACTAATCGAGAACCTTCCCATAAATATTGAACCTGTTAGCCCCCCTATAAATTTTTGACAAGTAAACAACGGGCTAAAATGTTTTTGAGCCTTCAAGGAATGTATTTCCTCTGAAAACACATCATCCTTGAAGCCTCCTTGTGCCTTATGTTAGTGTCAGTCTAGTTATTGCCTTCAGTCACTATTCAGAAGCTGTTATCTCCACAAAGTGATGTCCCTACCTTCAGAGAAGTTTTATGTAGCATGTTCAGTGCTAGAGCACCTTCCAAGCAGATCCATCAGAAAGTGCCTGAAAAGAGCTTTCCAACGGTATGCTACACTCCCAAAACTGACTTTTGGATTGAATTTTATGCCTAAGTGAAGTTAAAGCCCTTATATCCCCATGTATCCCCTGTTTCCCATGTTTCCCTTCTAACTTTATGTTTAAAGTTTTAATATTCCCTTTAAAGCACCTTTCCCCTTTTTCTGATTATAATCGCATTATAATTCAATACATATGCGATGCGATTCCAAACCACTTCCCTAACCATACCCCTTAGAACCTTATAGTAAACAATGTTAACGTTTATTATAAGTCCCGCCCCTTAAACCACTTCTCCTTTCCATACCCATAAAATTTATTATAAAGTTTTGTATTATATATATAACCCCACCACATATCAATCGCAATCACAAATCTGTTCCAATCGCATGTTATATTGTGAATGCTCTGATCACACATCGCAAATATTTGCGATGTGATTGATCGCGTCGCAAATATTTGCGATGCGACTGATCGCAACGTAACTTCGATCACACCTTCTGCCCAATCGCATAATTGCAGGACCTTGCCTCTGATCCCCGATTGCTCCGCCCCTCCAATCCCTCTGATCGCACCCTTCCTCCGATTGACCCGATCGCAGTCCCTTCCTTCGATTTCTCGATCGCAGTCCTCCGCTCCGACCCTCGATTGCTCCGATCCTCCGATTAATCGCATCGTAGACCTCCGCTCCGACCCCCGATTGCTCCGATCCTCCGATTAATCGCATCACAACTTTTGTAACACGCGATGCGATTACCACCCGCTCCCGATCTCCGATTGCGATTAGACCTGCCGGGCCCACCGTACCATACTTCCGCCTATGCATATAAAATAGGGCCATTCCATTTGTAAATTGGAAAATGGTTAGATTTTGTTATTACAAAGGGTTTTTCCCCCCAATCGCATCGGAAGTTTTCTATGTATCATTCCGTCCCACCCATCTCCCGATTCCGATTTGCGATTGCGATTCGTACCCCCGGTCCCACCATTTCATTCCTCCGCCATTCCTTATAAAACCACCGTTTCCTTTGTAAGAGTCAAAAATTCATTTGTTTTATTTTTACAAAGCTCTTTCCTCCATCGCATCGGAACTTTCGTTTGGTGTTTTCAATCGCACCCCTCTGCCTGTCCATCCCGATTGCGATTTGTATGTGGGTCCCGCCTACTCCCCTTCCCTTTTCCCATGCAAAATAAATTTTTCCCTTCACACAAGCGTATTTTCAGTTTAGTGTTATTTCAACGGCATTTATAAAAGAAAGTCAGTTTTCTTCAAACAGTAAATGGAAAGCAAAGCGCAGTGTTAGCAGAATGTTTTCTCTAGACAGTACACCATTCCTACAGCGCCCTCCGCGCCCCCTCGAGCCCAGGAAAGTTAAGGACATTGACAGGAGCTTCTTAAAAGACTATCAGGTTGCAGTTATGAGGTATGGAGAGGCTGCGGACTTCCACCCAGTTCACCAGTTCCAGAAGGCTAGCGCAGAGCTCCAGACACCAGAAGGACTCCAAATAAACATCAGAGGTCAAAATCGACCTGACAGAGATCTCCAGACCGGGCTACAGAGTACAACAATGCCATTAAGTAGAGTGGGCTCAAACTTTTCCACCACACTGCCTTAATTGACTCATTTAATTTGTATCTACTCCTGCTATTATTCATTCTCCTATAAGAATCCTGAAAAATGATATTGTAAGGGTTGTTGTTCGGATGTTGCTGTTGATGTTAGAGGGATTCATTTGGATTGTTAGAACAGTCTTTGGAGGGAGTAGCAGATTAGTTTGTATTGTAATAGGCTGGGAGGAGAAGTTGGGATTGTAACAACCATTGAGCTCAGTGTATATGACTAGTTTTGCATCATTAATCAAGCACATTTCACAGGATCCTAGTTTATTACTATTGGTGATGTTTTTCTTACTTTGTTTATTACATTTCATGCTGTTCATTGTTCTACTAGCTTGCATCAGAAATCTGGCATAGGATTTTCCCTTGTTAGGCACCCTATGCTTCTTCTCTCCTTGCCTCAGATGTTTTCTTCTTAATGTGTTATCTAAGGGTTGATTTCAGTTAATTTAACCAGTGTAGTGGATGTCATTGCCTACTAGCTGATGTATGAATTAATGAATCTGTTTCTTAGATGTTCTTGTTGGGAGTTAGCTGGAAGATTTGGGAACACTGGGGATTAGAGTTAGCCCTGTCCACTAGGATCCTTGTGCGACCAGCTGGCCTTTCTAAGATCTCTTTGTTAAAATTATCTCTGTTTTTCCTTTGAGAGCTGCCTTTGAGTATGTCCAAGCAGGTCTGGAGTTAAATGACCTCTGATATGATCTATAGACAGAAATTAGGTTTCTTTCCTTCTTTCACTTTCAATCCTTAATGTTCCATCTCACCATCTAATCTAAAAAGATCCTTTAGTATTATATGACTTTCCCTTTGGAAAACTTTGGCTAGTTGTTGCATGTAATTACCTTTCATGACTCCATAGCCCAAAGGATGGCACTTTCTTGACCTATCCTCTTTCCTAAAACATCCTGCTATTTTGTTCCTTTCTCCCATTACTTTCTCAGTCCATGATCTCATGACCAACCCAGCAACCAACCAACCCAATCATTTAAACCCCCCCCCCCCCCTTTGTGCTTCATACCTAGCCTAATACCTCATCTTGAGCTTCAAAGATATGCCATTCTTTGTTTCGTTGGAGAGATCCCTCTCCGGGTCCAGGAGGGCTAGATCCTAGGGCCCCAAAGTGGTTTGATGTTGTCTTATCTTTTGGTATTTCCAAATCTGCCAAAACATAGGAACCCCAACAGAACCTCCATATGAAGTAATCTTCTTTGGAATTGCATGTAGTATTACTATAGAGTCCATAAAAATTATTGTTATTTTCAGTGCTATATATATATATATTCTCCATTGGAAATAAGAAAATCAAATAATATTTTCTTAACATCATAGGTAATCCCCCTATGAAGTCCATTGAAATAACTTCCCATTTTGATTTTGGTATTACATGTGACTATAACGATCCTACTGGGTGCTAATGCTCAACTTTCACTTTCCAGTGTTCCAAGCATCTAGCTACATAGTCTATTACACATTTTCTTATTCAATTCCAAAATAATAATGGGTCTATTACAAACTTTCTTATTCAATTCCAAAATAATAATGGTTTCAAATATTTATACATCTTTATAGCTGCAGGGTGAGACATATACATTATTCATTGTCCTTACCTGAGTATTAACTAGTGACTTTCTTCATTTATAGGTACATAAATCCTTCCATGAGATCTTAATAATCCATCATTATCCAAATTACATCCCTCATAATTTATGAATCATAATTGGCTCACTTTCAATTTATGGTCATAAATATATGTTGAAGTCCTTGGTGATCTATCTTTTGTTCAATTTTTCCTTTGACCAAATAATATCTCTAAATACTCAATGTAAGCACTATTGTAGCAAGTTCTAAGTCTTGCATCACATATTTCTTTTCATGTGGCCTAATCTTTCTTGAAGCATAAGAAATCACCCTACCTTTTTGCATTAATAATGCACCTAATCCTTCTTTTGAAGCATCCATATAAACTGAAAAATCCCAATTGATAGTTGGTACCTTCAATTTGTGAGTTTCCTTCAAAAAATGTTTAAACATTGTTCACATTGTTTTGTGTATATTAATTACTTATTTTTCTTATGTAATTATGTGATAAAATTCACTATATTTTAAAATACTTCGAAAAATATTCTATAATATGCTACTAAACCCATAAAGATACATATTTTATGATGTTTGTAGGTGTTTCTTGATCCACAATAGCATAATTTTTTTTGGATCCACACATATTGTTTCTCTTGGAATTAGATGACCCAAATAATCAATATTTGATTTAGAGAAAAAAAATTTAGAGGCTTTTGGAATATGAATTGTGCTCTCTAAGACACTATAGTTCGAACCTTAAATGTTCTTCATGTTCCTCTAATGTTTTTGAATATATTAGAACATCATCTATAAATAATTTCATAGACTTATCAAGTTATTTCCAAAACACCCTGGTCATCAAAACCATAAACACATTTGGTGCATTTGTTAATCCAAATGTTAGTATGCCTACAAATTCATAATGACTAAAACATGTCTTAAATGCTATCTTGGGATGTCATCTTCCCTAATTCTTAATTGATGTTATTCTAATCTCGAATCAAAATTTTGAAAATATAATTCCACAATCCATATTTCTTCTTTATGAAGTTTCATGATGCTCCCCATGAACATATACTATAATAAATAAATCCCAAATCCAATGATCCTTGGAGTTGTGTTTGCAGCTCTTGCAATTCTTGGGTTGTAATGCACTAACTAGGAGCCTTTGTAATAGGGTTGGTTATTGGTTTGAGTTCTATTGTGAATTCTAACTCTTAGTTATGTGGTAGTCTAGGTAACTCTTTTGGAAACACATAAAAAAGTTCCATTAATATAATATCATATTCAAAATATCTTCCTTGTTCATAGCGATCTATTGACAGGGGGAAATGATCTAACAATGGTCAATGGGTTCTCTTCCATATGAGGTCTCAATAAACCTCACACCATTTGGGATAAGAGACCCATTTTAATTTTTTCCCTTTAACCATTCTTGGTTGTCTATGATTGCTATGAGATATGTGTGATTGTAAAAGTGGTGAGGTGCACCTACCAAGATAAAAATTATCCTAAATGCAGAAGTGTAGTGATTTTATCTTAGCTGGAGGGAAATACAGATAAGAAAATGGAAGTGATGAGTGGAAAATAACAAAAATGTATAGTTAAGGAGACATTTCGTTGATATCATGGACAACACTGTATGATTTTAACTTATTAGAACAAAATATAGAATATTCAGATATTGAACCAATAAACACTCAAAATAGAAAGCAGCAAAATTGAAATCACAAGCAAGAAATTAAAAATCAATTCATAGGTTAGTCTAAGAACTAACTGTAATGCATCTCTCTAGTACACACATAAATGAATGATTCAAGAGTAGTCAGAAATATAGACACCATGCATGTAAAGTGAATATTTAGTAGTGGCCTTCAATCCTTCTCTACATTAAATGGCCAAAACAATACATAGTCACCAATTTCAAATCTTTGGTTAGTGTGTTATATCAACAAAATTCAAAACATTGCAACCCTTTCTATGGGGAGTTTTACATCGTTTATAGTTTCAGTATGTAATTTCCTTCTATGACTGCTGATCTCCTCTAAGGTTAGTTACAACCCTATAACTTCCTTCGATTTACAAATATGATAAAAGAGGAAATATTTAGAAGCCCTCAAGGATGGGGTTGACATTTGTCACACTCTAATTGGATCTATAGTTGAGAAAATCACAATGTCCAAAGGTGTGCCACCTAGACTTAACTGTGCGATGCAATCATTTGGTCTCTTTTGGATGGCTAAATGTTTATGACTATGTGATTTTCCACCGAGCCTCTAGGAAAACATTGATACATCCTTATTTAGCAGAACTAAAAGTGACTTCATGGAAATTTGTTTCTTAATAAGATCTGTAGATTTTCTCTAACAGACACATTAATGAAGGTATTGGAGAACAACTTCTTACATTAAAAAATTCTTCAAACTTTAGCTCATTTTTGTACTTGGTTGGCTCCCCTCAGGTTCTCATTGATGGAAGTTATTAATTTTACTGATATATGCCATTGTTTCAACCAAATTTTTACCATACCATACTTCTTACAGAGAAGGGTTTCACTTCTTGGTTAGCTCCCAAAGTGGTAGTAACCAAGTTAAAATCTCCTATGAAATCAATGAAAACAAAAAACACCCAATATGCATATTGGCCTACGATGCTAGAAGTAGAGAACTAAGGAGCTTGGTTTCAAGGCTTGGTTATGTCTATGAAAAATTAGAAAATTTAAATGGTGAGGAGATAATAGAACTGATAGGTTAAAACCTAAGAGCATTCTTAACCATCATAATTAGCATATTCAAGACTTTATTGGGAAGGTTTGCTTTTTTCCAGTAGAGAAATTTCTCTAAGTTACTTGGAGAATAATTATGGTTTTTGGGTAGGAAGACACCTAGGAAATTAAGGAGGATGATATACTGCAACTGTTGGGGCCATGGTGAAACATGTTTCATTAGTTTTTAGTTGCATTAAGTAATCCTCTCTCTGACTTGGCTTTCACCTTCAATTAGGTTACCTTTTCACATGGGAGGTTTGGGAAAAGACACCTTGAGTGAGAGAAAAACATGAGGGAATCACTTTGGATCAGCCTTGAAGCTCCGGAATATGTTGTATCACTATGCTAATGCTTAATAATGTGATTTATTACTAGAATATGAGTTAATATTGTGCTACAAAGGTTTGAAGAGGTCAGTAAAATGGGCTTTGAGTGCAAATTTGACCATGTAGCACTACGAATATGGTTAAGAGAATTCTATGGACCCAGGTAGAAGGTTAAGGGAGGATAATAACACAACCTTGAGTTATAGTTCTATGTTATAGTGCTAAAAAGGGGTTAATATAATGTTATAGAGGCAAGAACAGGCCAAAATTTGAGGAAAAGACACAAAAGTAAGGCCTTGTTATATATTATAGCACTAAGTTAAGGCTTATGAGGGAACTATGGTGCTAGATAAGATCCAAAAGTAGTGCTATAGGAGGGATACAATACCAATATATTGCAATAAAATTCTAGTTGGAAGCTTCTATGAGGGTCTCCTCAACATACTAAGGAATAGATGATGTCTTTTCATTGCTAGAGTGGCCAACAAAACTTAGTTCAAATCATAGGTTTTACTTCATTGTTACAAGTCATTGGAGGGTTGATCCCAAATAAAAAATTCTAGATAGACCTGGTAAGGTGACTTGGATACCCATGTGAAAAGGTGGGTTCCTCAATTCCCTCAAGCACTAAGGCACTAACAGGAATCGAAGAGGGTTGTTGTAGCAACCACAAAACTATTATAGAACTTATAAGACTTACTAAGAATTTTATTTAGTTGCATAATTGAAATAAACCTCAAGAAAACTACTCCTTTAGTCTCGCTTAACATTCTTTTGTGTTCAAAGTCATCTATGAAATAAAGCATCTTACCCTTCCATTATAATTTATGCACACCACACACATAAATAATTATAAACTTTGTTCTCCACTTTTTCATACCCATTCACTATAAAACAAATGTATTTATACAAAATAATGAGGAATTGTCTTGAACCATGAAATATTTCTTCCTATCCTCCATTCCTAGAAAATGTCAAATCTAATCCTTGAATATATCTAACTATCCCTAAAACTATTCAAATCCTCCAACCATATGCTAACTTAGTAGATTTGTTACATTACACGTATTTGAAAGAAACAAACTCATCCCTATGAATATCGATATAGAAATCTCTAAATACTAATAAAACTTAGGAAAATAAAATTATAAGTGATTCTCTTGCATCAGACTCCTAGGGAACAAAAAATATTCATGGACTTCTATCCATAAATTCTTCCTTGTTGTTATGATTATGAAGCTCCCATTCTAAATTCTAAAATAAACTCAGGTGCATCTACAAAATATAACACTTTCTTAAAATATTTCCCTCATAGTTCCCAAGGTATACTTGTTGGATGTAGAGCCAATTTTATTTTTAATCACACTTTATTTCATTCACCTTAAAACTTGAATTAATTTTGAGCTTGATTTTCATTAATACATACCATTTTTTTTTCCACGTGGAAAATATATTTATATTCCATATGAGGAATATACATGTTCAGGTCCTTGAGGGAATGATCATTTTCAACAACAAGGATCAAAGCCATTACATTAAAGCTCATCATGCCACTTGCAGGAATGGAAATTGGATGGGGATGATCTTGATCATTCCTCCCAACCACACAAGATAAATTGAATTAACAAATACTTAACATTATTATCTATAAAGCTAAAGTATTTTTGTTACTCATCTCTTCAATTTTGACTTTAATATCTTCTTGTCTTCTTTTCTTACTGTTGAAGTCTAAAATTGTCCTCTTTTTGACAAATGTTTTTCCTTTCTTTCCATCTTTTTTCATAATAGTTTGGTTGCAGTTTGAAGCTAAAATAACATGCTCAAATATCTTAAAAGGTATTAATCAGCCATGATTTATAATCTATTGTTTCTTTATGAAACTTAATTTAAACATTCCTATAGCTACCAAATCACATTCATTCTACAGCTAACCAAGAATTCTGTAACTATCTTCATGGTTGTTAACACTGGAAAATCGTACAAGCAGAAGACAACATTATTTAATGTCAAGAAGAAGGATTTATAGGGTTGGAAGACATTAGAGAATCTAGAAAGTATTTAAAAATCTCTAAGGTCTGAGGAAAAATCAAATTTTAGCAAGTCATAAATGCTTTTGCCCGCATAATCCTTTGTGAAGAGCGCCTTTGCGTGCCTTATGACCCGAAATGCGCGCAATCCTGGGAGCAGCGAAAGTCACTTTTCGGGACCACAAAAAGCACACTCCAAGACAATGATTCCTCACTTGAAGTTGCCTAAGGACAACCACCAAAGCCTCCTTAGACATCAAGTGAGCACATAATGGAATATTTGTGGCACACAAAGGAATCACCCCCCTCTCTTGGGTCACCATACATAATGTACCAAGAAAGGGAAGGAGGATTTGAATTCTCCTATATAAGGCCACCATGAGATGAATAATTTGAGAACACATTGTTATGCTGGCCAGAATTGCGCAAGCAATATTAGCAGTGTGTGATCCGGAGCTGAAGATAGAGGAGACTCAATTTTTGGCCATCCAACAAGTTCAGTCCACCATAGTAGAGAGAGGGAATTTTCACCGAGGAAAGCTTGGAAGTAAAAAAATCCATGCATCAGACTTAGAACCCATGTTCTAGGGGCCCTTTGGCAAGAGGGTTAAAGTTTCATCCTCATTTCCTACTAGCACTCAATAAGAGGGGCCGAAGAGCCACTGTTTGGATTATTGGAGTTATTTGACTCTATTCAAATCTTTTGTTTATTTTTTTTAGTTTAAGTTTATATATGCATGCTATTTCTATATTTAGTATGTTTATACTTCTAGCTTGTTCCACTAACTTTCTTGACTCCACTTCTTTTTCCGCCTATGACCAATAACTTAAGTGGGTAAACCACACCCCTTAAGTTGGTGTGATTTCGTACATGCGTGCACCAAACACACTAACATAGGATTGGTGACTCCACTAACATTTATTACTAATTTTATGTGGTTGTGTCTTTTTTCTGAGACCCCTATCCATCTTGTGGAGTGGAGTTGAATTTCCCCCTTTTAATCTTGTAGTCCCTAGTTCATCCCAAGTGATAGACTGAAACAGAACAACTCCAAAAATTACTTTTGCAGGAATTTGTGTGGCTTTCCCTCCCACAGACGTGCCCAGGGCGCACATTCAGAGATGACCCTCACACAGACATCGTGCCTGTTTCAGCCTTTTGCGTGCAAAATACAGAAAGATAATTTTCTCTTACATTTCTATATTTTCTTGCTTGTAAAGTGCTTGGCAGCCCATAATACATTTTCCAGCACTGGTTGAGGTACCCCGCAACTTGTTGGTTGAAAAGTGCCTTTGCGCGCCTTATGACCCGAAATACGCGCAATCCTGGGAGTGGCAAAAGTAACTTTTCGGGACCAAAAAAAGCACACTCCAGGACATTGATTCCTCACTTGAAGCCGCCTGAGGATAGCCACCAAAGCATCCTTAGACATCAAGTGAGCACACAATGGAATATTTGTGGCACACAAAGGAATCATCCCCCTCTCTTGGGTCACCATCCATAATGTACCAAAAGAGGGAAGGAGGATTTGAATTCTCCTATATAAGGCCACCATGAGATGAATAATTTGAGAACACATTGTTATGCTGGCTAGAATTGCCCAAGAAATACCAGCAGTATGTGATCCAGAGCTGAAGATAGAGGGGACTCAATTGTTTCCATCCAACAAGTTCAGTTCACCATAGTAGAGAGAGGGAGACTTTGCACCGATGCAAGCTTGGAAGTAAAAACATCCTTGCATCGGGACTTAAAACCCATGTTCTAGGGGCCCTTTGGCAAGAGGGTTAAAGTTTCATCCTCATTTCCTATCCGCACTCAATAAGAGGGGCCGAAGAGCCACCATTTGGATTATTGCAGTTGTTTGAATCTATTCAGATCTTTTGTTTATTTGTTTTATTTTTAGTTTATATATGCATGCTATTTCTATATTTAGTATGTTTATACTTCTAGCTTGTTCCACTAACTTGCTTGACTCCACTTCTTTTTCCGCCTATGACCAATAACTTAATTGGGTAAACCACACCCCTTAAGTTGGTGTGATTTTGTACATTCGTGCACCAAACACACTAACATATCATTGGCGACTCCACTAACATTTATTACTAAGTTTATGTGGTTGTGCCTTTTTTGCAGAGACCCCTGTCTGTGTTGTGGAGTGGAGCTGAATTTCCCCCTTTTTCTCTTGCAGTCCCTAGTTCATCCCAAGTGACAGACTGAAGCAGAACAACTCCAAAAATTACTTTTGCAGGAATTTGTGTGCTTTTCCCTCCCACAGACGCACCCAAGGTGCATGTTTAGAGCTGACCCGCGCGCAGACATCATGCTTGTTTCAGCCTTTTGCGTGTAAAAGATAGAAAGAGAATTTTCTCCCACATTTCTATCTTTTTTTTCTTGTAAAGTGCATGGCATCCCATAATACATCTGCCAGCATTGGTTGAGGTCTCCCGCAACTTGCTGGTTGAAGAGCGCCTTTGCGCGCCTTATGACCTAAAATGCACGCAATCTTGGGAGTGGCGAAAGTCACTTTTTGGGACCACAAAAAGCACACTCTAGGACATTGATTCCTCACTTGAAGATGCCTATGGACAACCACCAAAGCCTCCTTAGACATCAAGTGAGCACACAATGGAATATTTGTGGCACACAAAGGAATCATCCCCCCCTCTTGGGTCACCATCCACAATGTACTAAGAGAGGGAAGGAGGATTTGAATTCTACTATATAAGGCCACAATGAGATGAATAATTTGAGAACACATTGTTATGCTAGCCAGAATTTCCCAAGAAATACTAGCAGTGTGTGATCCAGAGCTAAAGATAGAGGGGAATCTATTGTTGCCATCCAACAAGTTTAGTTCACCATAGTAGAGAGAGGGAGACTTTGCACTGAGGCAAGATTGGAAGTAAAAACATCCTTGCATCGGGACTTAGAGCCCATGTTCTAGGGGCCCTTTGGCAAGAGGGTTAAAGTTTCATCCTCATTTCCTACCAGCACTCAATAAGAGGGGTTGAAGAGCCACCGTTTGGATTATTGTAGTTGTTTGACTCTATTCAAAGCTTTTGTTTATTTTTTTTAGTTTTAGTTGATATATGCATGCTATTTCTCTATCTAGTATGTTTATGATTATATCTTGTTCCACTAACTTGCTTGACTCCACTTCTTTTTCTGCCTATGACCAATAAATTAAGTGGGAAAACCACACCCCTTAAGTTGGTGTGATTTCGTACATGCGTGTACCAAACACACTAACACAGGATTGGTGAATCCACTAACGTTTATTACAAAGTATATGTGGTTGTGCCTTTTTTGCATAGACCCCTGTTTGTGTTGTGGAGTGGAGCTCAATTTCCCCATTTTTTTGTTGCAGTCCCTAGTTCATCCCAAGTGACAGACTAAAGCATAAAAATTCCAAAAATTACTTTTGCAGGAATTTGTGCACTTTTCCCTCCCACAGACGTGCTCAGGGCGCGTGTTCAGAGCTGACCGCGTGTAGACATCGCGCCTGTTTTAGCCTTTTGCGCGCAAAATACAAAAATATAAATTTCTCCCACATTTCTATCTTTTATTGCTTGTAATGTTCTTGGCAGCCCATAATAAATCTTCCAGCACTGGTTGAGGTACCCCACAACTTGCTAAAGCTCACTCTTAGCTGATTTTTGTAGGCTTAGTGTCAGTTTTATTTCAAGTTGATTTTTGCAAAGTTCACACATAGTTTAAGTAACGGGGAAAAATAACTTGCATTCCAAAAGAATTTTATGTTTTGAAAATTTAGGTACCAACACACCTAGATAACTAGCCAAAGTAAGTGGCCCAAGTCCACACATGCTTAGTTAGTTTATTTTTTTCTAGTGTAAAAGTTATTAGTTTAGTTCAATTTTTGCACTAGGATTTCTGGACTAGGATTGAATTATCGATAGAAGAGCAAGTAATCTTTGCTGCCTTTTCACCCTCCGGTGATCCTAGGAAATCATATGAACACTCTCTATTCACAACTCACCATCTCCCTATAGATTAACTAGGAAAAATAGAAAGCGGCCCATATCCGCACATGTTTTTCTTTTGAGAAAGGAATAATACAACATAGTTTAATAGGGGATTTTTAAAAGGATCATCGCATATCCACACATTCAAACTATGTGCTTGTACACTTTTTTCTCACACACATCCACCCACTAAGAAAAGCAAAGACACCTAAAACTAACTTAACCAAACTCACTAAATTCTCCCCACAGGGGCCACAAAAGAATTTATAGTTTAAGTTAGGATCAAGGGGGTAGGCATACAATAAGCTGCCTTGATCATTCTTCATCTTGAAACATATAATTTGACTATTTAGGGAGCTTTAAATCCACCTATCAGCCCACGGAAAAGAAAACCTGAGCACGACAGAGACCCGTTTCAGAGGGGGTTAGGCTTAGGCATAGTGCGGGCAGGTATCAGTTAGGGAAACCTGCATGGTTGATACTCGGTACTATTATCTAACTTACCAAGAAGCCCAAGACTCAAATTCTCACGTGGGACGGTGGTACTTAGTGGCCAAATCTAGGGCATCCTTTCCCTATAGGTGACGATGCAGGCAAGCGCCAGACCCTCTACCCTTACCTTGGTGGATTTTCTTCGGCTGACTGGTGGCGTCGTCGGCTCTTACGGGACGTTATGCAAGCACTTGCAAGATATCTTCTCAAGGTCCAGTTACATTTGAGTGTGTGAGTATGAATAGGTCTTCTAGGATTTTGAGTATCATACACAAACAAACAAAAAACACTTTTTTTTTATTACTTGATCACATAGAATTAATTTAAAGGGAAAATTTATTTTATTTTCGCTTTTTTTTATGTACGTAACCATAATTTTTCTTTGATCATAGACTCTATCCTCTCAAATTTTTCCAAAACCAAACCTAGTCGACACCAGAACGGACCCAACAGGAACTCATTGATCTAGGAATATTTTGGACCTCCCCCCCATTACTGGGAGGGGTTCCAGGTCTTTCACCATTTAGGCATCAAAGATGGAACACTGCCACCATTATTGGTTTGTCCTTTATTGGGGCATCCTTAGTTGGGAACCCTAGTCGGTCTCCCAACACCACACCACACACCACTCCTCCCATGACCCCTAGGGGGTAGAGGAGTGTGACCCATTCGGGAAGTCAGTCGAATACACAACAAGGTACTTCACAAACCAACCCTCTTCCTAACCAGAACTTTGTGTTTTCTCAAGTTGCAATGACGTCAACCTCCTAGTCACCTTTCTTAGCTTCATTGAATCTACCTGATTTAACTAAGCTGAAAAATGACCCCATCGCACACAACCCTACATGGCCTCCCATGCCCATGAAGCTCCCTTCAGATATTCCAAAGTTCAAAGGAAAGAAAGTGGAAGACCCGGGTAATCATGTCATGACCTTCCACTTGTGGTGCTCATCGAATAGTATCTTTGACGACACTATTCGATTAAGACTATTTCAATGCACTCTGATAGGAGTAGCTACGAAATGGTACATGGATAAACCCTCTGCTTCACATGGAACCTTTAGCACCCTTGCCACCACGTTCCTAACATATTTTCAGTTACCCATTCACCATGATTCCGGAATGGAATTATTGACACATTTTAGACAAACCCCTGCCATCCATATCTTGGACCATCTCCATGAATGGAGGCGGTGTCGTAGTTTATGTAAAGCAAAAATTTACGACCAGGTTCTTTTAGATTTGTTCCTGAAAACTCTCACGGCAGATATTTCAAAGGATGCGACGCAAAAAATGCCCATGTCCAAGGAGGATGCCATCAGCAAAGCCCAACAGCTTGAGCTGATTTATAAGCAGTCAGGATACATTACAATATCCTGCAAAACGCCCTGCGCCTGAAAACTTATCAAGAATTTCCAAGCGCGTCAAACTGTGCATATAGACTAATTGGGTCATTGACCCAAGGTTACCTAGGCAGCAGCAGTCAAAACTCCGGTTACATGTACAATTCTACCCAAAATGTACCTAAACCAGGTTTTCAAAGTCATCATATGCCTTAGCAAAATTTGACCAATAGGGCGCCAGCGTATCACCAGGGAGGACCCTATCCTCTGGCTCAGGGGACCCAGTATGCAGAGAGAAACATTGACGGAAGAGCTAGGAGCCAAGCAATGCTCAACAATAGAGAAAAATGCCACCTCTCCAAAAAAACCATTCTTGTTCGATATGTGGTGAGTACGACCATTATACACACCACTGTCCTAATCTCCCTGATATGAATAAGCTACATAGTAACTTTGGACAAGGAGGATCTTTCCAGCAACCAGATGTGATGCAGGAACCTTTCACCCATCAAGGGACGGTAAGCACTCAGCAGCAAAATCCAGATGACTCCAGGAAAAGTAGCCAAAAAATCTTCATGACTGGTGAAGAGATGTTTTTCCAAACATGGAATCGCAATTACAACACCCCACCAGACACCAATACGTCAGGGGCAAGTACCAGTGCACCGACTGCACCTTTAACCATTTCAAAGAAGCCTATCGAACCGTTGCCAAAAATGGCGAAGGGACCCAATAGGCGAGAAGGAAACTACTCCAAAGCGACCCATAATTATAGCATTGTGGATGATATAGCATAATATCCCTTTGCCATGTCAGCTTTGGAAGTATTGTAGTCATGCCCAAAATAGCAGAAAGCCTTGCTTTCCACGTTAGGCGCTATTGACCCTGCCGATACGCGGCTAATGGATTTTTACTTAGGCAAAGCCACCCCTAGGCTTCCTTCTATGGTCGCCTTCTAGATACCAGTGTCGGTCTAGAATATCACAATTCACTGATGTGTCATTGACGAGGGTGCATCCACGTGCATGATGTAAATTTTTTTTTGGCAAAAGTTAGGATCTCCCGAACTAAAACCCTCAGTCATCACGCTTAGAGTGTACGACGGTCGTCCTTCGACCCCCGTCGGCCTCTACCAAAACTTCTCGGTCTGCTTAGCCGGAAGATAGTCCACATAGACATTGAGTCTTGGATGCTCACTTGGATTATAATATACTCCTTGGGTGGAGTTATATGTATGCCATGTCAGCCGTAGCCTCCTCCATCTTCCGCATTATGATGTTCCCCACGAGGACCGCATCATTAGTGTAGACCAATTGACACATAGCGAGAAGCGACCCCTAAAAAAAGCTGATGTAATTCTACCCTACGTAGATACATCCTCGGATGCACTTTCATGGTACCAAGAATATGGCCCCGACCAGTTCAAACCGTCGTCTGTTCTAGGATCATTCCTAGGAGATCCTCTAATTATCCCTGAGTCATCACCTGATGTCACAGGGGCTCCGGTGTGCATGATGTCCACATCAAGTACTAAATCTAGTTAGGACATAGACACGAGTAGTAACGACACTGAGTCATCGACCACGACAGCCTCTCTAGCCTACGCCGCTTCCCAAACCCCTTTCCTCTACCCCCCAGCTGGTTTTGTCTCCCAGCAGGTTTTGGAAACACTGGTTTTACCAAACATATCATTGGAAATACCAGTTTCGTACCTCATTCCCCCTACGGGAACATGAGCCAATCACATCACTACCACAGGGTTGAAGCCCCTTAGTCTCGGGGAGGCCCCACTTGTTAGTATGAATCTTTCGTCGGAAAAGACCACTTTAGCTACGCATAACAAATAGCCCTAACATCAATTATGGCTGCCAATATCTTTAAATCTACAGTTAGTCGATCCAAATAATTCTGCACAAACCCAGATCTAAACATAAAAGACATTAAGTAGTAAAAATGAAATGTGGCTCCATGCATCCAATAGACAAGACAATAACAGTGTATTTGAAATAATTTTTTATATTAAAAGGGGGCACCTGAGAGGAAAATAAGAAAGGTGTTTCTGATTCTCCTCAATGGGATGGGTTCTTGAAAGTCCTCAGCATTTCAGATCTAAAATTTCTCTCTCTTGTTGGTGTAGAAAACCCAGACAAACATAGAACTCAAAGGGAGCTCACAAGGAAAAAATGGAGAATGTGACCAAAAGTATAGATCTAGAGTGATCTAATGCAATGAAAGGTGACTAATGAGTGGGAAAAACCCTTCTATTTATAACAAAATATTAGGGCGGTCTAGAACTTGGTGCATGAATAAAATATTATTAATCAAATTCTAGAACCACCCTTTAAGAATATTTTATTATATTTGTTGGAGGGAAAATGATTTTTGACTTGGGTCAATTCCTTTATTTATAAATAATAAATAAATAAATGATTTATTTATTATTTTAAGGAAATGGTGAAATATAATTAAATAAATAATGATTTATTTAATTATTTATAAATGATTTAGTCAAATTTAACTAGGAATATTATTTAAATAAGGATTTAAATAAATTATTCCTAGGAAATAATCAAATAAATAAGGATTTATTTAATTGATTTCCTTGTTTTGGGTTAAATATGACCAAGAAATATAAACAAATATAGATTTGTTAATTATTTCCTTTTGGGGCTTCCTGTTTAGACCATAAAAAACTTAATAAAGGTGTTTTACTAAGTTATTTCACATAGTGAAAGCAATTTACTTAGGGTAAAATTGGTCTTACATGGTGTACTTGGGTTCATCTAATGATAATAGGTTAGATGAACAAAAAATGGTGTAACAGATTTCCCCCCATCATACAAGTGTTAGGAGAAAATCATATGACCGAAGTACATTGTAAGAACTCAATCACGAGACATCAAGAGGGAAGTCAGAGAGAGAAATGTAAGGTAGTCTAATGTGCTAAAGGACTAGACCCTGAGGAGACGAGACTTACGGGTGCAACAAGTCTCTAGTTTATGAAGTGGTACCTGTGCTAAAGGCGGCGGGGGAGGCATACCTATGCCCGCCGAGACAAGGTACAAAAGAATAGTAGGTCCAGTAAACAAGGAACCGAACTATAAAGTACATGCTGGCATAAATACGAGCCAGAAAAATAGAAAGATGAATCCCACATACATGTTGTGCCTGGAATAACAGCCAGGACTTACACAATAATATTTTAGTACATGAGATACAAATACAACCCAAATGCCCCCTATACATGGGGAAGGGATCGCAAAATCTGACTAATACATGCAAATCGAAAAGGCACTGCAAGTGGCTGAGGTCGACATCATCAAATGTAAAGAGCTGCACCAAAGGCTGAAATGAAGTAGTCATTTGGGCATGTGGGGGGCTACCTGTAGGGCCACCCCCTCATGAGGGTTGAGACATCTCACACACACCCGGGAATCACCAATAGCTGCTGCAACATCACTGGACCATCAAGTATACGGATCTCGATCATGAGGAAAGGAGGTGGAGTGGAGAAACAATCAAGTCAAAGGGTAATGAGAAATCCCTTTGCCTGATCCGAGGCACCGAACAAGTGGGGAAGCTGGAACCAAGGTACACCGCCCTCTAGACCTATCTTCTGGAGTGAATGAGATGATGTCGACAGAAGGAGGTCCGCCATAGGTGAGGCAATAAGGGATCCTCAACTAAGGCATGAGAGAAAATAGTAGAACGATTGCCAGATTAACACTAATGAGGATGATGAAATGGGGGGAGGTCCAAAGGGGACCATAAAAACATGAGAACAAGATGGTATCTCATGACGAAAATCAACACGAACAAGAACAAGTTATGGAGGCAAAGTGCCAGAAGTAAAAGTGTTGTAAGTGAGGAAATCTAATTTTGAGGAGGGTTATGGTTGAGGGGCATAGGTGCCCCCAAGCATGTTGTGGTCATGCCAAAATGTATAAAGGGGAATCTAAACACATTTTAATGATGTGGTTCGCCATTTGTTTTCGTGATGGTTATGCATTATGAGAAAGGAATGGAGGATTAACAATCTCTTGTAGTACTGCATATATGAATCAAATGGACTTTAAGTTTCCGGGTTGGCATACCTGGTGTCACTCTCCCAAAGAGAGGATTTGGAGATAATGAACTGATGCTTTCCTAGAAAACCCATAGGTTGGTCAACAAAAATGTCTAAGAGACTGGGTTGTTGATGTAAGATGAAGGAACGATAAGGGGTATCATCCCTAGAGTGATCTGAAGTGATATGGGACTCTAGAGGTTCGTTTAAATGTGGAAGAATAATGGTACTAAAGTCGACACGACCAGATACACTAGGAGAGTTGTGGAGAATTGCTTCTCCTGCTCTCTCAAATATGGGTGCCCCCTTATCCAAAGATTGGGTTTCAATGTAATGGCCACGCGGTGAATGTGGTTCGAACGCATGGGGTCGATGTAAGGGGGAATAGATAAAGTCAGGGGAGGTGATTCCTTCCATAATGTCGTCATCGTGATAGAAGATGGGGTGACTGGTGGAAGAAAGACCACCTGACGCAGCGAGGCTACCTGTCTCATCATCATGAGAAGGGAGTATCACATGCGCATCGTCACAAGGGGTGATAGAAGAGTAAGCAGATAAAGGATCTACCAATGTTGAGCCTAGGGTGATCGTTGAAGGGGGGTCGAGCGAAACATCAGGGGAAGTCTCCAAGGGGACTTCCACTAAGGGTCTCATGGATGATGATAGGTAGAGGATGGTGGCAGTAGGCTTTGTCATCTCGGCATCAGGAGGGGGGATGTCAATGGGAGCAGTCATGTCTGGTAGTTCTGCCGAAGAAAAACACAAAAATAGGGGTGAGGTGGACTCGTTGCGCTTGGCCTCGAATTGGCGGACCGTATCGAGAGAGGTGTGGAAGTCCTCGAGGCGGGGGAAAAGGTGGGTGTATCACACAAAGCACAAGGGTGGTTGGTGTGAATAGTCTTGGGGTTCTTGGCCACGATCGTGGAAGGAACAGAGGCTTTCAGGACCATGGACTCAGGGAACGCAACATTAACCATGGGCTTGAGATCAGGCAATTCAGGACAAGTATGGGTGGCATGATCGACAACATCACACAAAGCACACTGGATGGTATGCTTTGGAGGCAGAGGAGGGGCAGGGTTTGTCCGGGTAGCCTTGTCCTTTGATGCCCCCTTGCGAGCTTTGCCCTTCTTACCCGAAGCAGTCGCAACAGGAGGTGTTTCCTGTTGAGGTGACTGAGGCACTGTTGCAGCGGGAGAAGTCATGGGGACCGGTTGAACTGGGGTCAAAGCAAGATAAGGTTTGGGGTGATCAGGCGGGGTAGTGGCTGGAGGATTAAGGTACCAGACGGGTATGCTCAGGGTCAAATTGGGGAGGGAGAGGGTGGCCATGATGGGAACTGAATAGACTCTGGGAGGGGGAGCAAGGAAAGGTATCTGACCAGCGGGGTAATGGCCAGGAGGGACAGCTCCAAGATGGTTAAGACCTGGTGGAACCGACCCAAGAGGATAGAGGGGCTCATGGGTACCAACTGTACGAGAAGGGCTAGAAGGAAGAGGTCTGGCTGGTTGAGGCAAAGGGCTAGGAGTAGGTTGCGGCGGGCAAGGTTGAGGTTGAGCTTGCTGACTAGTCGAAGCGGGCCGTTTAAGGTCAGCCCGAGACGATTGCATCATGCAAACATTCGCTAAGTTGGGATCAGAGATAGGAGGAGGAAGAATACCAGGGAAAGTTCCAAGCACGGAGGAGTCTTTGTAGACCCTGGGGGAGACATTGGTCAAAAAATCGACGGTTTGCTTATTGGCTATAGAAGAGATGGTCGACTCAGAGGAGGTCTGCGATTTTCGCTGATGATATGTCAACTGGTCAATGGTGACTATCTTTCGATTATGAGGGAAAAAAATCTTGCGGTGGACCGCATATGGGACAACAGACATGGAATAGGTGTAGCTACACCCCAAAATAATGTTATAATCAAGAGGGGCATCGATGACTTCAACGTCAATGCAAACAGTCTTGCCCGCAAGAGTGATAAGACAATTACGGAATAGGCCAATGGGCTGGGAGGCATGGCCGTCCCATGCACGAAGGGTGATTGTGGAAGGGGCCAGCTCAGGAGATCCAAGTTGTTTCCAAACCGAAGCAGACATTACACAAGTGGATGCCCCCTTATCAATAATACACTGAGAAACGTGAGCATTCCAGATTTTGACTGGGATTTGGAAAGCTATGGAAGAAGGAAGGGGAAGATTTTCTGATTGACGGGCGTCAAAAACAATCAATTGGTCATCAGCAGGATCTACAACGCCCATGGAGGATAGTAGAGCCTTCTTTTGAGAAGGACACGACTAGAGGAGTTCCAGTGTTGAAATGGCAGCAAGAGACTGCACCAAATCATCTACTATGTTATACGAATGAGCAACTTGACCAGAAGCAGCATTTCGGCGTAATGGGCCCTTAGGAATCTTGGTATGAACCTAAAATTTGGGCTGAGGGATATGCAAGGGACCATTAGGTGTCAAAAGAGGCTCTGTAGAATGTGAAGAAGGTGACTTGGGGACAGACGGAGCGGGAGGCTTGGGGTACTGACGAGACCAAGTTTGAAGGTTAAGGTCGACAGGTAAAGGTTGATCAGAGTTCATCATGAGAATCTGGTAATTGAAGGAACTAGAAGGGGAAGGTTGAGTGGCCGCCTGTCCTTTACGTGGTTAGGTAGCCACAAATCCTTGCTATGCATCCACCTACTCTTGAGGGGGCGGTGACTGCTGTTGCGGGGGTTGAGAAGGCAAGGGAGGCAGAGGTGCTGATGTTGGAGGAGCTGGAGCACCAAGCTGTGGATACAGATAATAAGGGGGTTGGGTAACAGTGTGGTAAGTAGGAGGCTGGGCCAAAAGAGGGGGCATGCCATATCCTAGAGACGTGATACTGGGAGGGGAAAAAGTGCGAGAGGTGCTGCCTCCCCCCTTAGGAAAACCATAACCCATGGGAGGTTGGGCGCATGTATGAGAGATAGCTCCAACGATTCGGCAGCATGAGGTGCCCCCGTTGCATTGGCATCACCGGGTCTAGGGAGATCAGGTAGAACAGTATAAACATGACCCGTCTGAGCATAGATTAGGTCATATTTTAATGCCATTTGGAGGGCAGCTTCTTCAGTTTGAGGAAAATGCGATGCGACATCTTTCCTGATAGGGGGCAAGAGAGATCTAAGGAACCAGTCCATGTAGACACGGTCTTCGAAGGTAGGAGATTGACATAGGCTCTTTCTTCTCCACCATTCCTGGACATGATCGGATAGGCGGGTTGCAGATGATTGACGGAAAGAAGTCAAAAGTTCGATACCAGTGTCATAACGAAGGGGAAGCTGGAAGTAAGATAAAAAATCTCGGGCAAGAGTCGCAAAGGTGGTATGAGAGGAAGTGGGCTGATCAACATACCACTTAGAAGATTCGCCTGTAAGCGTGCATTTGAACAATATAATATGGATGGAATCATCAATAATGGAATGGGATGAACACCACATGTGGAAAGATCGGATATGGTTGGAGGGATCCTCTCCAGCAAGGCCTTCTAACTTGGGAATGTTAGAGGGGAGCTTGGTTGGCATAGTAGGCCAACTAAAATCGTGGCGGATAGGATCATTGATCAATTGATTGAAATCGGGGAGACTGAGGCTTGCCATGAAGGGAAGTAAGGATGCAGTCGAGGTAGTTCCTGTGGTGGTTCTGCTAGTAAAATTCCCAGCATTATGGCCGGGGATGCCGCTAGCGTTAGGCCCTGGACTAGACATGGTGAAGGTAATAGGGGGAGAATCAGAAGAGGAGTCAGAGTGCGGACTCGAAGGGGGACAAACTCGACGACAGTGGGAAGGAGTATGTCAACCAACTGGAAACTAAGGGTGAAGGCCAAGAAGTCTCTAGGATATACGCCTTGGGGGCGCAAAGATGACGGCACAAAGGGAAGAAGAAAAACCGACAAAGGCAGGGAGGTGCAGAATCAAGAGAGGTCAATGTCGAAACAAGGGCAGAGAGGTGCAATGTCAATTGATTTTAAAGTCTTTTCCAGGCGGTGTTAACCAGGCTCTTCTTCACTTAGGGTCAGTGTGTGGTGTGTGTTAATTTTAATTTTTAAACCCAGACGTTTTGAGAGTAAAATAAAAAGTGTGCGGCATAACTGAAAATAAATCCGTAGAGAACAGTAAATAAGGCTGAAATAACAGAAAATTAATAGCTAAAAATGCATCGATCTAACCCAAGAAGGCGGGTCTCTCAAAACTAGTCTAAAAGAGGGAAAAAATCTAAACAAAACACACTAAGCAGAAGCTAATAGATCTAAGGTTGGGAGGGATTGGGATCTAAAGGAGAAATCCACTGAAAAGAGGTGCAAAAAACAACAAAGAGGCAGAGGCAAGGTTGCTGCAACAAAGGGGGGAATCAGCTAAAGGTAGAAGAGGCAAGGAGGTGACCCTAGAGGCAAACCCAAACAAAACTATATGAGGTGATTTGAAAGAAAAAGTAGCTGTTCTTAAAGGGATCTGAAGATGAGGTATCAGAAATGGCTGAAACTCTGAAAATTTAGACACTTACAGCAACTAAAACTCTTCCACAAAAAGTGGAGGGTACTGAAGCCCTAGGGGGATAGATTCCCACTTATTTGAGTAAACCAGAGCAAGAATAGGTATAAACGGGTGAAGACGGAGGTCAGACAACCCCAACAGAGGTTCAGACAAAACCCAGAAAAATTTCAGAAAAATTCCAGAAAAAAGTTCAGGTCGCAGTTTTTGACTTGTTTTTCGCTCAGGTCGCAGTTTTTGGGATGTTTTCCACTACCTGAAGCTCCAAGACGCAGTTTTTGGGCCAAAAAGTGTGACCTGCACTTCCGGCACTCTCGGCGGCAGATTTCAGGAAAAAATTGTTGTCTTAGCTGCGGCTGATGTCTGTCACCTGCACAATAGGGCTAGAAAAACACGGAAGTTAAAAATTTTAATGTTTAAGGGTTTTAGAGGTGAAAAACACCATAAAATAGGAAAAACAAAAAACCGAAGAGAAACCCTAGAATCTGAAATAGCTGGATATGCAGGAATATTTAAAACGACAGTGGTCGCAAAAGAAAACCCGTGTGGAGTCGCTAGTTGTTAGTATGAATCTTTCGTCGGAAAAGACCACTTTAGCTACGCATAAAAAATAGCCCTAACATCAATTATGGCTGCCAATATCTTTAAATCTGCAGTTAGTTGATCCAAATAATGCTGCACAAACCCAGATCCAAACATAAAAGACATTAAGCAGTAAAAATGAAATGTGGCTCCATGCATCCAATAGACAAGACAAGAACAATGTATTTGAAATAATTTTTTATATTAAAAGGGGGCACCTGAGAGGAAAACAAGAAAGGTGTTTCCAATTCTCCTCAATGGGATGGGTTCTTGAAAGTCCTCAGCATTTCAGATCTAAAATTTCTCTCTCTTGTTGGTGTAGAAAACCCAGACAAACATAGAACTCAAAGGGAGCTCACAAGGAAAAAATGGAGAATGTGACCAAGAGTATAGATCTAGAGTGATCTAATACAATGAAAAGGTGACTAATGAATGGGAAAACCCTTCTATTTATAACAAAATATTAGGGCGGTCTAGAACTTGGTGCATGAATAAAATATTATTAATCAAATTCTAGAACCACCCTTTAGGAATATTTTATTATATTTGTTGGAGGGAAAAGGACTTTTGACTTGGGTCAATTCCTTTATTTATAAATAATAAATAAATAAATGATTTATTTATTATTTTAAGGAAATGGTGGGAATATAATTAAATAAATAATGATTTATTTAATTATTTATAAATGATTTGGTCAAATTTAACTAGGAATATTATTTAAATAGGGATTTAAATAACTTATTCCTAGGAAATAATCAAATAAATAAGGATTTATTTAATTGATTTCCTTGTTTTGGGTTAAATATGACTAGGAAATATAAACAAATATAGATTTGTTTATTATTTCCTTTTGGGGTTTCCTGTTTAGACCATAAACAACTTAATAAAGGTGTTTTACTAAGTTATTTCACATAGTGAAAGCAATTTTACTTAGGGTAAAATTGGTCTTACAAGGTGTACTTGGGTTCATCTAATGATAATAGGTTAGATGACCAAAAAATGGTGTAACACCACTTGTCCAAGAAACGGTCGAAACCACCCCTGCAAAGGAAATTTCCATTGCAAAACTAGTAATTACGACTAAGAAAACTGAGAGAAGAGGAAAGAAGATGGTGTCTCCCGCCATACAATGGGAATCACTATTTTGTACCATATGCGACGTAAGAGGTCACCCTACCCATATCTGCTTAGATTTGGATGAATTAAAACCACTCCTTGGCTTTGAGACAGACATCACGACGCCACGTTCCCGTAAAAAGGAACCTACCACCAAAGGTAAAGGAAAAGAATCAGATACCAATCACGCATGCGCTATCTGCAACAACTATGGGAACTATACCCATCATTTCCTAGAGATCCTGCGATATAGGGATGCCTTACACACCATCGAGCGATCCTATGAAGAGGATCCCTCCACCCAGGCATCCAGAAATGAACGTCGTGCCATCTTGTACCTACAGGAAGAACGAATGGCACCAGAAAGACCCCCAATCATGCCCCCTCCTATTATACGCTGCACACTGTGCGATGAACGTGGTCACTTCCTCGAAGAATGCGTAGCCCTGGAACTGATCCATAGATGGTATCCTATAGAACAGGTTTACTACATTGGATTGCGGGCAATGAAATTCACATGTCCTTTGTGTGCTGAGAATCACCTTCTGCAGAATTGTGACTATATCCCTCAATTCTGGCTAGCCCTCGCTAGTTTACGCTCAACCATAGTCTGCCTCTCCCAAGAAGATGACATGGACGCGGAATCCACGGATAGCTCCACAACCTAAGAGGATGTGACGAGCAGATACATCATGTACTTGTCAGATAAAAAGAGACCAATTCGGAGACACCTAGTCATTCCAAACCATTGTCTACAGAGAAGAGCAACATGTGCATTATGCAAAACGCCTAATCATGTGGTCGCCACTTGCCCTGATTTAGTAGCGTTATGACGCTGGTTCCCTGCCAAACCACAAACTGAGCACGAAGAGACCCCCATATCTAGGATATTTTTCCAAATATGTCAAGGCAATCACTATGAACAACATTGTACCTATATCCCTCGAGTTTTCCCTACCATCGATATGATTCATACCATAGAGAAGAAAGAGGACGACCTCTGTGAGTGGTATAAAAGATACACCACCTCTGGGTCAACAAACCCACACCCACACGAGCATGATGGGAAAGCTAGGAGAACACACCAACCAAGCATGACCCAGGCCAAGCCTAGGATAACATGCAGACTATGTAACTTAAATGACCATCAGGTCAATCAGTGCAGAGAACTAAAGCCCCTTGCAAAAAATTTTCGCATAGTCTCTTCTCTCACTCAGAAAATTCTCTCTAACCAAGAGAAGATCACACGTACTTACTATCGGATTTGTTTACACTTTCACCATATGATTAAATGTGTGCACCTCCCCAAGCTAAGAGCATCAAGAGCATCATTGATTACACTCCCCCATAGAGTTTGACACACCTAAGCCAACAACATGGAAGTGGAAGCAGACGACCACCTCTTCTACAATAGTTCCTTTCCAAGTGTCCACATTCGGGACGTCGAGTAGTGTTGATTCCCATACATTCTACTTTGTTGGCACAATGATACCATGCTTTATATGCATTGGCCAAAATCATGCATAGAGGTATGCCTGCTAATGGAGACATTTAGGCACCTTTGCAACAGGCACAATTTCCACCCACAAGAAATTGACCATCCTGGCGGGGAACCCAACCTTGCGCTTACGCAAAATCCCATCACAAAGATTCTTCCCCCACCGAATGCCGATGACACTATTCACCATATATGATTCGTATCATCACATATCGGAAATAGGATTGTAACCACCCCCACGTCCCAGGATTTCCACATTATTCTTGTCGCAAAATATCAAGGTACCTTGTGCTTTTGCATTGATTTCCTCAAGATCCCAAATTTTCATGCTGCTGTTGAACTCCTTGATGATACCCAACCTCTAGAACAATTCCTAGCACAACTAGAGCTTGTTGAAAAAATTAGACGACAATCGCTGCAACACAATGAGGCCCATAAGAGAAGGGTAAAAGCGTCATTCAATCGCCACATCAACCCTCGCTCATTCACTGAGGGAGAACTATTCCTTTGCTATGATGTCGCAAAAGAAGCCCTAGGGCCAGGGAAATTTGAAACCTTGTGGAAAGGACCCTACATCATCAAACATTTCCTCCGACAAGGGGCATACATCTTGATGGAATTCGACAGGGCATGCTTCAGAAACCCCATCAACGGCCCTTACCTCAAGAAATTCTACCCATAAGGGCCAAGATGGGGCTTCCCTAGAGTGAACGTACACAAACCAAACCACTGAATTTTTTTTACCAAAAGACTTATCAAACACACTCAAAGTGCTGCCATGGATCACCAACCTGAACCTTATTTCGGATTTGCTGATGGAGCATCAAGATGGTCTCAAAGTTTAGCCGCAGCTTCCTGGGTCATCTACCACCCTGATCGATCGCCACTCTACTCAAACGTTGTGTTCATCGTTTCAACAACAAAAAATCAGGCAGAATATTATGCCGTCATCGTACTTATGTGCGACACCATCCATCAGGTCATACGCCATATGCATGTCTACCTCAATTCTCAGTTAGTAGTGTCGCAGTTAAACCAAACATTTGAGACAAGAGATACACATCTATTTAGAAAATATTTGTGTGCAAAAAGATAAAATATACAATTTGAATATATTACATTCACACATGTACCAAGGAGTCAAAACCAAGCAGCTGATCACATAGCTAACAATATCCTAAACTAGAATGTATCTCGGATAAACCATCATACATAAAAAACCAAAAAATATAGATATCCATCATCATAACATCATCCATAAACCGAAACAGGTGACACAACATGTAGAGCTGCAAAAAATATCTCTCATATATATATATATATATATGATGATGTATGTGTCTGAGTAAAAAAATAGTGTCGCTGACCCATCGGCCAGCCCAAAGGTACAAAAAAGTCATAAAAAATATGGGAAACATCCTCATAATGGGTGTTGTCCCCGTGTACAAGTATACTCTAGGGCGATGCCCCCTCAGGAGGGGCATCTGGACCCACAACTACTCCCGATACCACCACTAGAGCCACCGCCACAACTGAGATTGCCACCCAATGTAAAATAGGCCAGTAGCCCCGCTCCTGGGACATCACCGTCTCTAGCTATACCTCCTTGATATCATCCATAAAACCCCGAGAAGGAATCCCCTGGGTCAAGAGGTCCACTCAACCCCAGGAATCCTCTAGAAATGACACCTGAGCAGTCAGTTGCGCAATGCGAGCCTCCGCCATATCTGCACATGCCGCCTCTACATCAGCATGAGCTTGCTCAGCCGTAGCCTTGGCAGTGGCCGAGCTGCGGCCCTCTCCAAAAGGGCCAGCACCACCACAAGGTCCTCCAACAAAATCTCCTCCCTGCCCACCCCTAGGTCTCCGAAGAGGACCGTGGCTGACCAATCAAGCCACGGGGTGACCTACCTCGTCAACATCTGCAAAGAGTAACCAAAAATATGTTAGTGTCGCCTTCAAAACACGTAAACACATATATAATCAAATAAATGAAGAAAACATAAAAAATGTACATGTTGGCCCCCAAGCATAACCAGGAGGGAGACCCATATCTGGATCCCCCCGGAAGTCCATCCCCGCATACGGGAATGGCAAGAACATCTGGGGGTTCACCTCGAACCACGCCTCTGTCGTGGCATTCCAGTAATGCCCCACCATGCCCCCACTACCTTGCGGCATCACCGGATCCCACCTCCTCATACGAGGCACCCGTGGCCCCCAGGAGGCACCACCACCACTGGTCTTAGCAGCACTACCCTCTCATACATAATGCTGCAAAAAATGCTAGCATATGCAAACAACTTCGATCCACTTTGGACCTTGTTGTGCTGTGTCACCATCCTGTCATAGCAAAATCGAGAAAAATCATAGAAGTGCTTGGACCTAAACCGACACATGACTCCAACCTGCGGGCCTGATTCCAAGGATAAGTGTGCTTTAAGTGCCTTCATAAGCGTCTCTTTCAGCAATGGTTACACGGGAAGGTATGAGTCAACACCTATGCGTAAAATGTGCAGTTATATGCCATACCAAGTTTACACATATGCGTACCACATTCCACCTATTGCCAAAGAAAAAACGCCATGGAGGGCATCAACAATCTTCGTCAGCAACCACCAGATCACTACCGTATCAGTGACACAGACAGAACATGTATTTGTCAAATAGATTTGTTTAACTAGCCACAACATCACGAGCATGGGACATGCCCTTCTCATAGAAAATTTGTATATATATTGTATTATATTTGCTTACAGGGGTCCCATAGGACATGGTCATTCTTCGAACCGGTGCAGGGTGTTTCCAATTCCGAGCTTCATGCAGGTCTCTCTCTCTCTACGCACGATATACAGAAAAGAAACTATAATGTATTTCGGCTATACAGTTCTTCCTAGACCTCACACATTAGGGGGCAACTGTTAACACTGGAAAATCATACAAGAAGAAGGTAACATTATTTAATGTCAAGTAGAAGGATTTATAGGGCTGGAAGACATTAGAGAATCTGGAAAGTATTTAAAAATATCTAAGGTCTGAGCAAAAATCAAATTTGAGCAAGTCATAAATGCTTTTGCACACATAATCCTTCGTGAAGAGCACCTTTGCACGCCTTATGACCCGAAATGCGCAATCATGGGAGTGGCGAAAGTCACTTTCTGGGACCACAAAAAGCACACTCCAAGATAGTGATTCCTCACTTGAAGCTGCCTAAGGACATCCACCAAATCCTCCTTAGACATCAAGTGAGCACACAATGGAATATTTGTGGCACATAAAGGAATCATCCCCCTCTCTTGGGTCAACATCCACAATGTACCAAGAGAGGAAAGGAGGATTTTAATTCTCCTATATAAGGCCACCATGAGATGAATAATTTGAGATCACATTGTTATGATGGCAAAAATTTCCCAAGAAATACCAACGGTGTGTGATCCAGAGCTGAAGATAGAGGGGACTCAATTTTTGGCCATCCAACAAGTTCAGTCAACCATAGTAGAGAGAGGGAGACTTTGCACCGAGGCAAGCTTGGAAGTAAAAACATATTTGCATCGGGACTTAGAACCCATGTTCTAGGGGCCCTTTGGCAAGAGGATTAAAGTTTCATCCTCATTTCCTACCAGCACTCAATAAAAGGGGCCGAATAGCCACCGTTTGGATTATTGCAGTTGTTTGACTCTATTCAGAGCTTTTTTTTAATTGTTTTAGTTTTAGTTTAGCTTTAGTTTATATATGCATGCTATTTCTCTATCTAGTATGTTTATGATTCTAGTTTGTTCCACTAACTTGCTTGACTCCACTTATTTTTATGCCTATGACTAATAACTTAAGTGGGTAAACCACACCCCTTAAGTTGGTGTGATTTCGTACATGCGGGCACCAAACACACTAACACAATGGTTATAAATGTTCCAGTATATTAGAGAACAAATAAAAGGTATAGGTAAATGAAAAATGGTCAATACATGGATATCCACCTGTCTTGGTGATTTGACAAGCTATATGGTTCAAGAGATCTGGAAGTCAAAACAGAAGGCAACTCTGGCTATGACACTCCAACAATGAATAAAATTTGAAGGAAATGTGTGGAAAGATCAAGCGAGCATGGAAGTGATCGAGTAGAGTTCAAAGCTGACGTGTCCCAATGAATCACTCGTGATTTTATCTTTTAGTAGAAAGTTACGAGAATAAAAGTCTTTTATTTTGGTTTCGCTTCTTAGATGTTAAATTATCATAGTTACCTCTCGAATTAGGACTCTTAATACAATTATTTAATACAATAATATAAAAATCCCAGAGGCGAGGCAATAGAAATCCATTATCATTGTTAATTTATGCAATCATTTGTGTTGAAGACTTCAACAGTTAATATAAACACGTGGTTGTGACCAATGTGTGGCCAAGTGATTTGATATATGATTGCGTACTTGTACTCAACAGGAGGTCCCCATGGAGAGTTGTAAGAGTAGAATAGCTTTTGACTATGCTCATTGAAACTCATTTGATAAATAGTTTTTCTTCTCTATAGTATGTTGATGCATTTATTGATTAATTTCTAGTTTCATTTCATTACTTTTAGTAGATAGAGCGTTCATAACAATAAAAACATATGTGCTTTCCATAGTTCATTTCATTCAACACTTTCATTCAGTAATCTAGTTAATATTGCTAAGAGAATTCACGAATGACGGATAGAGAGATTTTGAAGTAAAACTGCACACACTAGTAATCCTGTTAAGTTACAATTCGTTTGGATATTTTGTTGAATAAGTCTAGTTTTGATTTATTTCCTATCAAGTAGAGTAGAATTTCAAATTTTCAAAAGCAGTTAGAATATTTTAATTCCTAGCTATTCAAACTAGAATTTCCATTATGCAATTAGAATGAGTATAATTTTTGCAAGTAGTTCAATTAGAATAATCTTGATTTCGTGTTCAAATAGATTAAAGTTTCAGTTTAGTAATTGGAATCTTGATTTCATTTGCCTTGAAAAGAGTAATTTTAATGGAAAGAACATGTGCATGGGAACACTTTGAGCTAATTTAACTTCATTCATATCTAGATCAATTTCGCCTTTTAAAAACCAAAAATTGAACTCCTAACATATATTGTGCACGTGCACTTCATAAGCACATGAACCTTGGTTGACAATTAATGAAGTAATTTAACCATCAATTAAACTACCCAACAATTACACTTACACATGAAGCAAACATGTTAAAGAAATCAATTTGTTAATTAGGCTCGTGATGCCCACACTCAGCCATAAAAATGACTGCCATGTGGAGAACTACTTGGAAAACTTGAAGGAAAGTTGTCTTCTTATTCTTCCACATTTACTTCCTTTCTTCCACATATGTGCAAATATACTACCTCATCTTGCATCTCGCATGCATGAAATTGTACTTGCATCACTTGTTTCTTCTCCTCCTTCCTCAAATTCACAAATAATTTCTCTTCCATGGCCTACTCACAACAATATTTACTCATAATATTTTCAACTTCCATTTGAAGTTTCTCACACAAAAACCCATTTTTGTTTCCCAAAAAAATATCTTGCTCTTCATTCTCTCATTGTTGACCTATTACAATTTCTTCACTATTATCTTCCACCACAATCTCTTTCAAAAAATTCTCTTCCATAATAGATATTATTGGATGATCTATGCCTTTTCTCATCAACACTTCACTATATAATTCATTATCCCTCATATTCTCTTGCTCATTTAACAAAATATAGTTTTCTAAAGGCAAGTTGATTACCTCAATGTCCGCAACAACTATTTTAGGCTTACCAAGCAAAGTATTTCCTATCTCATCTTCTTTTCACTACAAAAACTCCTTCCCACTCATCATCAACACTTGACTACCAATCGTTTCTACCACTCCTTCATCTGTAAATGGTAGAAATGTGTGTTTCTCACTATCCTTTTCAAAGCTATATGTATCTTTTCTCCCATCATGAATTTCTTTCTTATCAAATTGTCATTGTCTACCAAATAAAACTTGACAAGCATCCTTAGGTATTACATCACAAAGTACATCTTGATTCTGACCTATATTTTTCGTTCTTATCAAACTACCATGGTCTACCGTATAAAGTGTGACAAACATCCTTAGGTATTGCATCAAAAGTACATATTTATTGTGACCTATCTTGAACTCTGTTATGCATTATTCATTATCCAAAATCCGATTTTACTTGTGTAACCATTGCACTTTATATGGTGTAGGATGGACACATTTTCAAACCCAATTTCTCAAAAATTTTAAGAGACACTAAATTTTCTCTACTACCACCATCAATAATCATTTTGCAACACTTATCTTTTGACTTGCAAGTAGTTCTAAACAAATTATTTCTCTATATTTTCTTTTTTATTTCCTTGATTGGCTTGAGAAGTATCCCTTTCATGAACCATGATGCTACTACACTTTCTTCATCTTCAGCTTGTACAATTTCATTAGTATGATATTCAAGTAGAAAATTTGGACATTCATAAGGTCTATGACCATATTCATTGCATCTAAAACACTTACCCCAAAAAATATTCACCTTCTAAATGTGATGTTATTATTTTGTATGAATGATCTTCTCCTGGAATTTGAATTTTACTTTGACTTGAAATACTTCTTTCTCTTCCTTCATAAAGCTAAATTTATTTTTTGTTATCATGCCACCTCTTATCTTAGAAATAACTTTTTTTTTTCTCCTAAATATTGAGTTTTTTTTTTCTAGAAAACTTTTTCTCTTCTTTAAGTGAAAGTTGAAAAGATTCCTCCATTGTTCTTGGTGATAAAAAACTTATCTCATCTCGGATGTTGAAATTTAAACCACTTTTATACCTTGCTACCTTTCTCACATCTTCTTTTATGCAATCTGCCTTTATAGTCAAATTGTAAAATTCCTTTGTATAAGCTTTCATACTCATTTCCTTCTGCCTCTCGCTTGCCTCCTTTTTTTTCTGTCATTCTGAATGCTATCCCACCATAATGAGACATGTTCGTTAGTCTTGTAATAACAAACTTTACCTTTTTGTTATCTTCTACTTCTTCATATTCAAAATATTTATCTATGGATACAATCCAATCAATCAAATTCTTTTTACATTAAGACTTCCTACATACATAGGAACTTCTAACTAAGTTTTAGAGCTTACCTTCATGATTTCCTTTACAATCCTTTCTTCTAGACATTTTTTCTCTTCTTTTACTTCCATATCTTCTTGTGGTTCTTCTTAATAAATCATGTAACTTTATTCAATCCTTCTTCTTTTAATTGTTTTTATGGTCTGCAAAATTTCATATTCTTCATCTATGTCATCAATTCCTCAATTATTTGTTTCCTTCTTTGATCTCTTCTAATGCCTCTTATTTTAAGTTCCATCCTTGTAAGATTCTTGTTCACACTTATTCTTCTCTTTCTTCAAATATTCTTTCACTTTCTAAGGCAAGTGACTTCTATTAAGCCCTTATCTTCACTGACATTTCCCTCTTCCTTTTTCACTATGCTCACTTTTGTTATAGGTTGCAATGTGATTCTCTTCCATAACATGTTTTTTTCACCTTGCTAAAACGATACCTCACTTGGGTTTTTCTTTAAACCAAGTCTATTGGTATCTCTTTTGGTTCTTAGTCTTCTTGGACCTTCTCTCTATGTTATTATTAATCCTTACTCTTCTATATTCAAGATTCACTAGCTTGAGGGTTTCTTCTCTCCACCAAAGTATTCTTAGATTTCACATTTCTGCAATTGTTATCATGTTTCAAATAGCTTTCTGGATCCATCGAATTTATGATAATTAGATGATCGATGTTTTGAACCCACAACTATGGTTCACAATTATGGATTCGAAACGTTGATCATCTAATTATCATAAATGTGATCGATTCAGAAATCTATTTGAAACAAAGTATTCTTCTCTTCACTTACACTTTACTTTTCCTTCTATTTATATCATGGAGCCAATGTCTTCATCATTTTACTTCATTCATGTAGTCTTCTTCGCATCTTTCACTTACACCTGCAATATTATTCATGGATATGTTTCTTGTTGGAGTTGATCAAGGTCCAACAAGACACCTATGACCTTGGCAGGGAAAACTTAATTGACACGTTACTATCATGACTTTGCCTTTGACTCTCTACGTCAATAAATTCCTGACTTCAACTTCTCTTACGAATAAACTGTAATGACTTGAAATAATTTGTGGGGTGTCAGGTACCACCGAATATGCACCTTTGATGTTTTAGCATAATCATTTCTTAACCTCTTAACTGGCATTCAACTTGAATTCTTAACTTGTCTTCAACTTGAATTCTTAACTTAACTTGTATATTTGACTCCTTGACATCAATTTTTTTATCCCCAACTTTATCATAAAATTTGAAAATTTTCAACTTTACATGACACTCTTGATTTTGACTCTTATATTAACTCTTATATTATATAGATAAACCCTTGAATCATTTAGTAAAACAAAAACCCATTCCTTTTAGCTAATATATACTTAAAAGAGTCTTTTCAAACATTTTCATTACCTTCCTATTACCTTTCCACTCTCTTGAAATTAAGTTTTATGATTAATATTTAATATTTATGCCCAAACATAATTTCATAGAATGATACATTTATACACTAAAATAATAGTTAAGATAACATCCCCTTATTTAAATGAGATTGGAAAATTATAATCAAATCTTTCTCATAAAGATTTGAATCCAGTTTTTGCATTTCCTAGTCCACCATGTTTATGTTTAACAAAGGAGAATTAAGTTTTACTCCTTTCCTCTTTATTTGAGCTTGTTAGTGTAAAAAGAATAAGCTTAAATATTAAAATAAAAAGAGTGAATGATCCTCCTAAAGGTGCAACTCATCTCTTTGTAGTGCCAAAATACACAAAATCCACACAATAACTCCACTCTCCAAATGCAGGTTTGAAATTATTACATAGGCTTCATGCAGGTTAAGTCAACAATATAATAGATCCAACTTCTTCTTGTCCCACATTAGCTTGATCTAAATTACTTACATTTTCTGTTCTTTATGTAGAGTTGTGTCACTTCTAATATCTTCATTCACTGAGAAATTTCCTTAGTTGCTTCCTTCTTCTTTTGTTGCGTAGTAGAGTTTGGCTCTTTGACAATAAAAATGTATCATAGGAACATTAGTTTCATTGCACATTCATCCTTCAGAACTTTAAGATCAAAGAATTAAATCTGTGGCACTACATTTGAGTTCAAAATTTTCAATGTGTTGAGAACAAACAATTGAGCGCTAATATCCTCTTGCTTCTTTTCCAAATCAGATTTCAATTTAAATTTGATGTCTTTTAGTGATGGAAAATAAACAACGATTGTGTCACTATGGATGAACTCATGCACACTACACCTAATTAAATACTACACTTATATAATCATCGATCAAATATATTTAAAAATTTATCATTATGATCTATCAAACTGTGAATTATTGAATATAGAGGTTGTTAAGAACTAACAGAAAGCATCAATACCATAGAAATATTCAATATTTACACCAAAAGAAAGAAAAAATTCTCAACCATGGCATTTTTTGCTAGCAAGTGACCCTTTTATGATCTCTATTAAACAAAAATGATGGTAGTAACTTTGCTACAACCATTTATCATAGAATTTTTAGTAATTTAACAGTTAACAAAAACATCTCATCATAGAGTGACTTGCTCAACAAACACATATTCCATATTATATCCCCACTAAAGCGATCTCCTACATTATCCGAACAACGTTCTCTTGAAATTTTCCTTCAATAAATTAGGCATCAATTTAACAACGTTCTCTTGAAAATTTCCTTCAATAAATTAAGCATCAATTTCTACGACGTGTGCCCAACAAACCCTATTCACAAGGGCGTTTTATAAACATGCTACGTTTTGGACTTTTTTGCTGGAATCTAGCGAATTATTTTTCATCCAAATATTATTTTTTGTTGTTTAAAATGGGCTTTTGATTGCATATATGGATTCAACACCCTGGAAAACCCTTGGAGCACTCACATTGTGGAGATTTTTCAACTGAAACTTGTGATTCCAAGAAATTCCTACATGATTTTAACCAAATTAAAGTGGAAAATATACCGGAAAGCCTTCCAAAACATAGCACATATAGACTGTGACATTTAGAAGTTAATAAAAATGACTTAGAATGATGACATATCTAGCACACAACCGATCCCCATGGCACTCCTTTCTCCATGACATTTTATCCACAACAACATGTCTCTAATAATTTTATCAAACACTTGCTTTGATACCAAAATGATGAAGACCACACACTCATAAATAATTGTAAATTTTATTCTTCACTTCTACATGCCCATTCATTTTACAACAAATGTATTTATACAAAGCAATGATGAATTGACATGAACCATGAAATATTGGTTCATATCCTCCATTGCTATAAAATATCAAATATCATCCTTGAATATTCTTAACTATTCTTATAACTACTAAAATACTCCAACTATACTCTAAATTACTAAATTTGCTACATTACATGGTATTTGAAAGCAACAAACTCATCCCTGCGTAGTTTAATTTAGAAGGATCTAAATTCTAATACAACTTAGGAAAATACAATTATAAATGATGCTCCTACATCCTTAACACTACCTCCTATGGATCTGACCAATCCAAACTTATGATTGATATCATAAGATCCAAAGCGTTAGTGTAATGAAACTTGTGTGACACATACCTCAAGATCAACCTCACATTCCTTAACTAACTCCCATAACCCTTGTTTAACACTGGAAATTATTTTTACTTTGTTGAAATGTGGTTGAAATCTTCTTAACTACCTGAAATAATCCCACATATATATACAATGCACTATATGAAATAAATTTTTATATTTCTTCCAAATCTATTAGTAATGAAAAAAAGCTTTCCATTCATCTTACCCGTTGTCTTGAGCCCTGTCTCAAATAGTGCTTATCTTGGTAATTTTCACCAACACATGTATTATATGAGATTTTCCAAAATATCCAACAATATTTTAGCTTTACCATTGTGGATATTCTCTCTAAAAGTGTGGCTCTCCACATGTCCAACAACCCCTCTTAGGAGGTTGTGTCAAAATCCTAGATTGTGTTAAGGCAGATCCACTAATTTTTTGAGTCTAATATAGTATAGTACCACCCTACTATATCAATGGATTATACGGTGACCATTGTCCTCTAGAATGATGTATTTTGGTCCCCATTATAAGTCACTTTGGTGCATCACTATGAACTATTGTTGGTATATGTATGTCAATTATTAGGAACTTTGTCTCTATCATCCTAAACCTAATATATGGTCTTGAATGGCCACTTCCATTGAGTTCCTCCTAGGATATGGTATCCCTATGAATTGCCTCATGCAAAGTACATACATCAAAATTTGAATGTTCAATATGATTTTATAATTTATCCACCAAATGAACTTGTTGACCTGTTGACAAGGGAAAATATCCTGCCAACAGATAGGGGGTATCCTCGGTGTGAATTCCCTTTTTTTCCTCACACCATTTGGGATAGGAGCCCCATATGGTATGTAGTCCTGACTACCATCATGTAAGTTTCGTTCTTGGCTGTCGAATGTGGAGATGTTAGATAAAGAGAAAGAAAGAAATGCTATTCAATGGGAATGTGGTCAACCCACAATTGATAACCTGCAGAATGGGATACAAGGATATAACAAAAAAAAACAATATGAAGCATGCCACAAGAATGATTAGTAATTTAAAACCATATCAAACATACATGAACAGGAAAGTTCCAGAGGTTAATTTCAAATCAGTTCACAATAAGTTAACAACATTGCATGGAATAAGAAAACAAAGATTCATAATAGACATGCAAGCCGTAAGCTAAGAATGAGTTCATTAACATATTTCCCACATGAAAGCACACATAAAAACACGATGAAAATACAATAAAGAAAATATAACCACCATAAATGTGCACAAGAATCCATGTCGAAAGTGAAGAACTTCTATTTGTCCATGTTGCATATTCAATTACATATTCAACAAGTCCATTAAGGTCCAATACTAGAACATGGGCTATTCATACTATAATCCAAAGAAAAACCTTAGATTCACCACAACTCACCCTACTAGTTTCCAAGAGCTGAGCGCCTCTAGCTCCTTTAGCATAAATCAACTATGTAATGCAAGTCTTACATCAAGTGCTAAAGCCCCCCTTAAATGAGGCATGCAGATATATTTATGCAAATGGGGAGGTGTATTTTCACCTTCCTTGTGACCTTTGTATTCCTTGTGGTCGTAGTCACACTTCATAGTCATAATACCCTTATAGTCCAAATCAGAATTTATAGTGATAGTGGCACCTTGTAGTCACAATTGTAATTTCTAGTGGCATTCAAAATTTCAAAGTACGACTTGGATTTGTCACATGCAATGAGAAAAATCTTAGTCACAAGTTGCATTTGTAGAAGGTAGTGAATAAGTTGCAAATCACATCAGTAGAGGCTAGTCACAAATTACATCGACAGAGGCTAGTTGCAAATCACATCGACAAAGGCTAGTCACATCTTAAAGTCATAACGCTGATCGTAAATCATATTCATAATGTTGGTCACATTTCCTCTTCACATTGTTGATCACATTTATTCTTCATAGTGATGGTCGCATCTTCAAGTCACAATGCTGGTGAATATAAGTGTGACTTGTGACCTGAGGGAGAAACAAGGCCAATTCTAGTCGGAGGTCGCAACAATATAGGGAAGGAAATGACTACTGGTGATGGAAATAATAATTAGGGTCATGAGAATCATTTTCATGCTCAAAGTGTAAGTTGCTATCTCAGTTGATAGTGGCAAAGGGTGAAGGTTCAAGTTTGGCAAGAAATCGTAGGTTGCGCTAGAGGTGTAGTGATTGCAAGGAAAGGACTCATTGGAGAGTGAGGGTGTACAAGGGATATGAAAAGGAAGAAGAAGGATAAATTCTAGGTATAAAATACAAAGGGTAAATATGCATATAAAGCTAAGGTTTAGGGAAGAAAAAGGGTTGCAGAAGATGAAACAACACGAATATAAAGAGACACAAAAATAAACTGCAAACATAATATGCAAGAATAGGTAGGTCGCAGCTGAAATGAAAGGAATATGAAGAGACAAAAAAATAAATTGCAATCACAATATGCAAGAATAGGTAGGTCGCAAATCACATATCTAGTGACTAGTCGCAGATCACAGATCTAATGACTAGTCACAAATCACATCAACAAAGGCTAGATAGGTTAGTCACAATTTGAATTGGCACACTATGTTTATTTCATGCACTAGGGATAATGCAGTCATAGGTCACACTTTTAAACAACAAAGCTGAATAACTGTGAACTAAAATTTCAATTTGTGACTATAGGGAATGAGCTACCCACAGTAAGTCACAAATCACAATTTTAGTGGCTAGTCATAGGTCACAAGTTTAGTTTCCAGTGAGGAGGTCACACTTAGGACTTACACACTGAATCTATCGCATGCGATGGTTCAATAGAGGTCGTAGGTCATGATTATAGATCGCATCAAGAAGCCAATGCCAACTCTGAATGTGACTTGCGACTTCATGTGAGAGGTGCTTAGAGGAGGTCGCAAGTCGCTAGATAGGTCAAATGAGGAATTACACCCTAATAGATCATAGATATAAGATCCCGGGGTATTCCAAATGGAGGGGAGTTCAAACTCATTATTTCATGTGGACTCAAGTGTGGATGAATCCTAGTTGACCCTTGTGATAATATGCCAACATTGAACCATAATGGCTTATGATACATCTTGTAAACCTTGACATAATGATATCTACTTCCCATTAAGAGTTGCTTCTAATGGTAATAAGCTTCATATTATAAATGAAATTTCGTTCAAAACCTTGGACTTACAAAAGGAACACATAGGTACCGAAACAATATGCTTTCCACTCAAATAAAAAAACATGAAGGAATAGTGTTGCAATATCCTTGGCAATAAATGAATGCGAAATTCCCTAAACCCTAGTGTCGAATATGAAGCGGAAAAAGTAAGCTTAGAAAATTTTCCTCTTGAATCATACAACAATTTTAGCTTCGATGATGGCCAAGTTATAAAAGGGTTTTGGCTATTATGATCAACAGGGATATCCATTAAGACCTTTAAAAGCACAAGGGGACCCAAAATTTAGATATACTAGTTAGAAATTTTGGGTGTTGTTTTAGCGGCTACAACAAATAGCGAACCACTGGTAGAATACATCATCTTTGGATATGTCCCTTCAATAGATAGAGTCTCATGAATGAAGCAAGGAAGTATTGAATAGACATTATGGTTACTCCTTGAGTTACTTGACCATTTATAGATATGTCCTTCCTTTGTCTCCTTATCTAGGTCCAGGAAATGTTTACACACTAAAGCAAGAGATCACACATGAAAGTATTCAATGATGATATAAAAAACATGACAGAGGGATTATTGTATTTAGAAATTTTGAGTGAGTTTCCAGTGCTGTTCCATTGCTAGCAGGCCTGTTCAGTACCCACGAAGTCACTCAAGGAATAATAAGCATTTATTCACTGCCAACATGTATTTTTAGTAACTTGGTGAAATTGCTTGCATAACCTATCTATGCAAGAATCCTTTCTCAATCCTTTACCCTCTATTTAATTGATTTTTTTTGCATGCACATTGGCATCATTTATTGGGCGTTTATTGCGCTAGGGCGGATGAGGGATCCTGACTTATTTTATGGGAAAGAAATTTATTCCTTATTTTCAGAAACTAGATGACTTTCCCACTTAAGTTTGCTTTCATGCCATGCTTCCACATCTCATCTCCAACTGACAAGAGGGAAATAAAATTATACCATGAAATATTCAGGACTATCCTGGGTAGAGGGCTCAAGTTACATGTTAAATCATATGCATTATTATGCAACCAACTCACAAAATAGAGGAAAAGATAGATCAATGACTTAAAAATTAGCCTCTTCGAGGGGGAAACCTCATTTACATTACATAAATGAACAATTATTGGATGATACAAATGACAAGACCTCCTTTCTATATATAGGAGTCTAAGGGGTCACAATATAATCAAAGCGTACATAAAAATAATAATGTAAGGGCACACCAATAACAATAGTGGGCTTAACAATATGGGGACTACATGAGAAAAAAAATACCAATAAGGGGGGACACTAACAATAATAATAAGGGGCTACACTAGTAATTATAGGGACCTATCATGCCCCTCTCCTTCAAAAATTTTTTGTCCTCAACACTTAGTAGTTTTGAATGCTTACATATAAAATTCCCATCCTCTGACGTGGAACCTTTAGTGGGTAAGTTCTTCCATTTGATGAGATACTCTAAAATTGATCAATTTCGTAGTTGTCAGGTTCTTGTTTTCGTGACTGATTCAGGTTCCAATATGATTTTTCCTTCCTCGTCAAGTTATGGAAATATTATTTGAACTGGGAGCTTGTCACCTATAACCGTCTTTAAGCATGAAACATGGAAAATTGGGTGCACTCGAGAAGATGCAGGAAGCTTCAATTTGTATTCCAGAGTACCAATATTTTGCAACACCTTGTAAATACCATAGTACTTTGGTGATAATTTATTAGCCTTATTTGCTTCCTTGAGGGAAATTTGTTTGTATGGTTGTAGCCGTAAAAATACCCAATTTCCTACATCAAAACTTCTTTCGCTGAGATGGTGATCTGCCTATTGTTTCATTCGATTCTGTGCCAAAGTGAGGTTATCCTTTAAGAGTTAGATAACTTTTTTTTGATGCTCAATGTGATATTACACTGCTTGAACCTTAGAATTTTATCTTAAATATGATGTGATGGATGGTGGATGATATCCATAAAATGACATAAATATGGTCATTTTTGTTGCAGTATGGAATCAAGTGTTATACCACCATTCAGCTAGAGGTAACCACTTTACCCATTGTATTTGTTTATCAGATACAAAGTAACAAAGATATCATTCCAAACATTTGTTCACTATATCAGTTTTCCCATCAGATTGAGGATGATAAGATGAGCTACGATCTAATTGAGTACACATACAAGAAAATAATTTTGTCCAAAAATTTCCAGTAAAAATGGGATCTTTGTTGCTTACAATAATCTTTGGGTTTCCATGTAGCTTTTTAACTTTTTCCATAAATGCAGTAGCAAATGCGCTGGATTTAAATGGATGAGATAATGCACAAAAGTGTGCATACTTGGTAAGTCTATCAACTACCACCATGATGACACTCTTTCCTTCGGACTTGGGTAAACCTGTGATAAAATCCATTGAAACCTCCTCTCAACATTGACTTGGAATGGCTAAAGGTTGTAACAGACTCTAGGTCTTAATTGTATCCACTTTATTTTGTTGGTAAACAAAACATTACACAAACAAACTTTTGAATATTAGATTTAAGGCCATCCCAAAAGAATTCCTTCTTGATCATGTGGTAAGTTCTTAAAAATCTCGAGTGCCCTCCTAAAGGAGAGGTGTACAATTACAAAATAATATTTTGTTTGAGTTGGGAATTGTTACAAAGATATACGTGATCTTTGTACCATAATGAATCATTTTTACAGCTAAATGTATCATATGTATTGAGATCTTGCTGCAACTTTTGAATGCGTTTCCACACTTCTTCATCATTCTTCCATTCATCCCTTGCTTCAGTTATCCAATTTGGTTGGATAATAGAAATGGCACAAATAAATTCTTCCAAATCCTCATATTTTCTTGAGAGTGCATCCACAACAACATTTTTCTTCCCTTTTTTGTAGACTATTTCAAAGTTTTTAAATAGAGAATCCATACAGGTGAGAATAGTTTATAGAGGAGAGGAATAACCTGTTTCTGAGTTTATTTATTAACCCAGAAACAGGTTATTTCAAAGTTATAACCCAACATCTTTGTGACCCATTTTTGGTTCTCTTCTGAAGATAATCATCATTCCAAAAATTATTTAAGACTATCATGATCTGTTTTTACCTTGAAGTGTCTTCCCATTAGGTAAGGTCGCCATTGCTTTAGTGCATGTAGTATTGCCAACATTTCCTTCTCATAAATAGGTTTGTGTAAATACTTTCCTTTGATTGGAAAAATTTAAAAAGCAATGGGTCTTCCTTCTTGCATTAAAATAATACCAATTCCATTTCCTAAAGCATCACATTCCATAATAAAGGTTTTTGTGAATTCTCGCGTAGCCAAGACCAGTGCTTGGCACATTGCCTCTTTAACATGTTCAACGACATTAGTTTCTTATGGAGTCCAAGAAAATGCATCTTTCATAAGTAATGTTGTTATAGGTTTTGTTATTCTCCCATAATTCTTAACAAACTTGCAATAATCCCCTGTCAACCCAAGAAGTCCTCGAAGACGCTTTATGGTTGTGGGGATTTTCCATTCCTTAATAGCTTTACTTTTGTTACGGTCTACCTTAACACCCTCACAAGATATAATATGACCTAGATATTCCACCTCCTATAATCCAAAGAAACAATTGGAGGTTTTTGAGTATAATTATTTATCCTCCAATAGTTTGAGCACTGTCAACATGTTGAACATGATGCTTCCAAGGCTTGTTGTAGATTAGTATATCATTAAAAAATACTAACACAAATTTTCTAAGGAAGGTTTTGAAAATGGAATTCATCAAACCTTGAAATGTAGAAGGTGCATTGGTAAGGCCAAAAGGCATGAACAAAAATTGATAATATTCCTCGTGAGTTCTAAATTCTATTTTCAGAATGTCTTCAATCTTCATTCTAATTTGATGATATCCCGAACGAAGATCCAACTCGGTGAAGTAAATTTCTCCATGTAATTCATCCAAAATTTCATCAATGACAAGAATGCGAAATTTATCTTTAATTGTGAGCTTATTGAGCTCCCTATACTATAGAAATATGCACCCTGAACCATTCTTCTTACACACCAATACTACTGGAGTAGATAAATAACTTTGACTAGGTTGAATTATAAAAACCTCAAGCATTTATGCAATCATACATTCAATTTCACTCTTTTTGGCATAGGGATATCTGTAAGGCATGATGTTTGGAGGAAAAATTCCTAGAATCAAATGAATAGCATGATCATGATCATGAATAGGTGGGAGGGCTTTGGGAGTCTCAAATACCTTAGAATGATTGTCCAAGAATTTTTGGAGATCTGGAGAAGTAGATGATTTCATTGTTGGAACATCTAGTGAGCATAATTGTGCAATTATTCCCCATGGTTCTTTATTTAGAAGCTTTGTCATGCCATTAGAGACAATTATATGTCATGGTTTCCTTGCGATACCCCTTACTTCAAATTCCTTTCCTTCCCAAAAAAATTTCAAGAAAATTTCTTGAAATTTAAAGGCTGTCGTACCCAAATATTGTAACCATTGGACTCCTAGTACAATATCAACACCACCCATTGGAATGGAAAGTATTGGACTATTCAATACATATTCCCCCATGGTTAACTTGATATTATTGAAATTTCTAGATAAATTTATAGTTTCTCCATTTTCAACTATCATTTGACACTCTAGTGCTAGATATATGAAGAAATTCAATTCCTTGGCTATCTTACGATGAATAAAATTATAGGTAATACCCAAATAAATCAATACTATTAACTTTTTCTTCTTGATATGTCCTATCTTGAGAGTTTGAGGAGTGTTAATTCCTACCAGTGCATTAAAATATACGATCAGATTCATTCTTCTTTTTCTAGGGTTGGTTCCTGGTGTGTTTCCTCTCCTTTTGACGTTTCATGTTCCTTTTCTTCCTCCTCTTCAATATCTATGTAAAATAATTTCTTTTCAACATACTTATGACCTTTAGTCTATTTTATATCACAACTGTAACAAATCCCCTTTTGTTTTTTTTCTTCCAACTTTTGTGGTGTCAACCTTGTAGGTTGTGGAATGCTAAGAGCAACAACATTTCCATCTTTATAGTTGTGAGTGGTAGACTTCCTTGTTGCCATAATTTTGCTTTCAACTTTTCTTGACACCTTGAATTCCTTCTCCAATGAATAAGGTTCCCAAAGGTGAACCTAATTTGGATGTTATCCTTTAAAGTCACTATGAATACATCAATCCTATGTTCCTTTGGAATATCATTTACCCTTATATTCAATTTTTGGAAGTCCTCAATGTGCTTCACCACTGAACCCTTTTGTTTGAGATTTATTAATTGGCTAAAGAAGGTGTTTATCTTTGTATCCTCATAATATGCTATCATTTCCTCTGTAAAATTTGACCAAGTGACAATTGGTTTACGAGAACAAATCCATCGATACCATAGAAACTGATTGGATTCTAAATATAAAGTTATAATGGATACCTTTTGTGTGTGTTGCACATTATGGAGATCAAAATATTGTTCCATTTGTAGTATCCATGTTACCAGATCCTTTCCATCAAACTTCCTCATATCAATTTTTGGAATATGGGCCGTCTTCAATCCACTTAGAGTCTATGAAATCACGATTAAAATTCCTTTTGTTCTCATCATGAGTTTCATCTAATACGTTTTCGCCATTAGGAAGCATTTCTTGTAGAAAATTCGTCAAACCTTCCTTTAAACCTTACATGTATTCTTTTAAACTATCCTTCAAACCTTCCATGTTTGATTTTAATCCATCCTTAAAACCTTCCATGTATGATTTTAAACCATTCTTCAAACCATCCATCTTAGCTTCCATTTAGTTTTCATTTACTCTTTGTGAGAGTGAAATTTGTTGCTCTTGGTCTCATAATTTTGATATATCATGCTGCAATTTTTCCTCTTCATGCGTCATAGTAGAGCTTTCTGAGTGTTTAAGGGGTGTGGAATTCTTTTGTTTGGGAGAAATTTTAGAACCCAATACTAATATCTATGCTTCAACATTACCTTGGAATCAATTCAAACTGATTTTTCAAACAAAAGTTATGAAATTTTAAAAAAATATACACATTTTTCTTTCTTTTAGGAGCTCGATATTGCAACGGTTGTATCTCTGTAATTTCGGATCTCCAAGGTTTGAAGTTTGGTCCTGTTGTATTACTATCAACCTTCTTTCCAATGACATAATTCCAACCAATATTGGATTATTCAATATAGAGTTATGCGAAATATCCCATGATGACCTGATTATGGACTCGTTTAGTAGAGTGAAGTTGTAAGAGATTCCACGTGTCACTTTTTTAAAGATTAGGACATGAAATTTCTATAGAAAAAACTACAGTCCATGAACTTTCATGAAATTTTTACAGAATTCAAATCCAATGTATGAAATGAAAGTTATGATAATTTTTCATAGGTCACCTGTTTGAGATGAAATTGTGGAGCCTACAAAAACCCTAAATTCCTCAGATCATGTCTCTAAAACTATATCAAACCAATATCTGAAATTCATATACGAGGTTCACCAATATTTATTCTCCACAGGGTTTAAATTTCATCTTCTGAAGCTTGGTAGAAAAAAAATTATAGCGAAAATTCCACAATGACCTGTTTGAAGAAGCAGAACCCTAGAATCCGAAGCTCAGATACCAAATGTTATGCAACCAACTCAAAAAATAGAAGAAAATATAGATCAACGACTTAAAAATTACCTCTTCAAGGGGGAAACCTCCTTTAAATTACATAAATAAACAATTATTGGATGATACAAATGACAATACCTCCTTTCTATATATAGGAGTCTAAGGGGGCATAATATAATTAGAGCCTACATAACAATAGTAATGTAAGGACACAACAATAAAAACAGTGGGAGTCTATGGGGCACAATAATAACAACATGGGGACTACATGGGTACCAAAATAAAAATAAGGGGGGGTATACTAAGATTAAAAATAAGGGGATACACTAGTAATTATAGGGATCTAACATGCACTCATTAGGGTTCCCCACAAGCACCTTTTCGTATTTTCCTCAGTGATAAGTTAGAATCGTAGGAAATATGTTCAGGACGCAAATTTGATAACTTGATCTAAGAGAAGTTGCCTCTCGGGAGTAGCCATCACAACCACACATAACCATTGAATTAGGGTTTCAACATTATGGAAAAGATACCAAATAAGTTACTCTAGGGGTTCAAGATGTGCATAGGGGCACAAGGGAAGTTTATCGTGGCATCAAAGGTTTGCTAAGAGCATGCATAGAAAAAGGCTTATATGTAAGCGTGAAAGCTCATGTAGTGCCATGTAATGTAGAAAAAAAATTCAATTCTCGGTAATGAATGCATGATGTCATGCAATGAACAAATCTACATTCAATGTAGGAAAACAATGCGGTGTAAGGCAATGTAATGCAAGAAAAATCAACTGACTGCAATTAAAAGGTACATGCAATTATTATGCAGACAATTACTAAACAAAATGCATGAATATTAGTGCCAAATAAGTGCATAATGTAATGAAATGAATAAAACCACTTGTAGTAAAGAAAATACAACAAAATCATGTATAATCCCAGACTAGTGTAAACATAAGACTATAACAAACAAAATCTAACAAGAAAACCATAACAAGTAAATTATCAGTAGTCTAAACCTAAACTATAATTAACCAAAAAGGATATTGGGTCATGTGAAATCGAATTTCCAATGTATACCACAACTTTTCCCAACTTGCAAAAAAAAAGGTGTTAATGTTTAGACTCAATACAAGGTATTGTGAAAAAACAAAAGTTCTTACATGGAAAACATGCAAAAGAGTAAGAAGGTCACATCTGTTGGCAGGAAAACATGTCAGAAAATACTATTCTAGCCAAGCTATAGCTCTATCTTGGTAAAAAAATTGTTAAACTTGAAAAACCCAAGAATTTCTTCATGGCATGCAAATTTTCAAGTCTAACCCTAAATCATGCATAAGAGAGATGAGAAGCCACTTGATTGCAAAGGAATTGTCTAGATAAGACTCTTCCATCCATTCAACAATCCTATCATGATATTAGAAATGATCAACTTGAAAACCTTAAAAATATTTCAAATATGGGCATCCATTTGGTGCAACTATGATATGAGAAGAATCTACCATGAAAAACCTAATATGATCCTGTTCAGGGATTTTTTTCAAGAACATGAGAACCTAACATAACCATCAACAAGAGATGAAGTGCCTTACCGTCCTGATAAATTTTTGAACCTTCAAATGCTAGATCATCGAATATCGATGGCTTCATAAGATCAACATATGAATGCATACATCCACCATCAGTTATGACATCAAAATAAATTTTGAATATATAGTTGGTTTGATCAAATGTTACAACATTAATAGATTGGTTATTCAATAGATAATATTCTTTGGGTTTATAAGATGGAGAAAAATCAACCAAATGAGTCTCATGAAAGATATGAGTCACGTGAATCCTTACCTCACATACAATGGTTTTCAAATTGGAAGAGAGATGGGATAAATTATTATTCTTTTCCTCTTCCAGAGGTAAGATAACACCCACTTGTACCTGATCACAATATGCATCAACTAGGTGAGAATCTAAAGGATTTGAAACAATTTCTGGTGTACTCTCTTCAAAAAACATATCATAGTACAAGGAGTGGTGCATAACAACTGATAGAAACTAAAATATTCTCTCAAAAAAACATCCTTGATTCAAGATCTTTCAGGAATGAGCTTTCATCTGGCCATATGGTGCTGAAAGGAAAGTGTTGTGAGGAAACACTAATATGAACTAGTCCAACAATTTCATCAGGAACATGAGAACTTGACATAACCATTAGCAAAAGGTAAAGTGCCTCAACTTCCTGACAAGTCCCTAAACCCTTATAAGGTGTATCATCAAATCATGAAGGCTTAGTGAGATCAACAAGTGCATATAAAAAATATCATCAGTAAATATGTTGTCTAGAGGGTGACAATCATTAAAGCCACTAATTTGATTAGATTTGACATCTAACACATGATATTATTCAAGGAATAAGAATGAAAATGAATTAAATGGAGGTCTCTATTGAGAGTTTAGAGATATAGAACCTTCCTCTTTGATGCAAGGGACCATTAGTAAAAACTAGATTGACTGAAAGGTCAAAACCTTTTTACAAGAGGAGTTGGTTCCTCAATGAGTGGATTTTTTAGGACAGAGCTCGTTTTGATTGCCATGCAATTCATTAAATTTAGGAAATTGTTGTAATTTTTTTTTTCAAAAAATTGGTCCATTTGATCCTATCTTCGTGGATCTGGATTGATAGTGTGTTTTATTATACATTTATTCGAAACAACACAAATAGGAGGAGTATGGAGTGTGAGAGTGATTTTCCAATTAACTAGTCCATCTATAATCCCTGTTGATTGTTGTGTATATATTCATATATATTATTGCAGTGAATTGTATTCATAAACTGAAGTGACAGAGGCTTTATAGAGCACAAGTGGGAGGTTGATGGAGTGATAGAGGGGCTTGAAGAATTGACAAGGCCAAAGTCAAATACACACGTGGAAGGGGAAACACTTAGTTTTTTTTTTAAGGTTTTGATAAAAGTCCGACAACTAACAACACAAGGAGACAAGAAGTCAAACTTCTGTCAAGGTGTTGAAGGTGCTGGAAACCCATCAACCGAGGGGGTCTCCTAGATGTGAAGTACCAATTAGACCTCACACAATTTGGAGTAGGATCCCCATCTAGAGTATTAACACAACTGCCATGTATTATGTAAATTTTCCTTGGCTACACAATTCAGTACAAGAGAGTAATACACAGATACTTCTGGATCAACAAGTGAGTATGCCTTGTGAAATGTTCAATTGCGAAAAGTATCAAGGTCCTTCTACCAAAAGGGAAGAGAAAAGTAGGCTCTTTAAAGAAAAGTAATAATAATAATATATAAAAAGCACACAAGAATATACAGAAGAATGAGTCATTGATCAACCAAAAAAACAGTTCACAAGGAAGAAAGGATTTCTAAAGAAAATACAACACACCTTCAACAAGAGAAGTACCAAAACCACCAAAATAATTCAATTTCCTTAGTACAAATGAAACAACATACATCACAAATATTCAAATAATAGAGTTACAGTATTCACGACATATGCATGAAATTGTGTTGGCTCAACGAGCTTCTGAATTAAGTAAAAGTTCCAAGATACATCAAGAAAATGAACCGCACTAGCCCCAATAGTGGAGCATTAGAGTAGTCACTCGCTCCTCCAAAACAATTACATTCCTCTCCTATACCTGGTATGATGAGCCAAGGTGAAAAATTCCCTTGCATGAACAATGAGGGTGTATATATAACAAATAGTGTGAACATTCACCTCCTTTATGAGTCTTGGACTACCCTCATGACTTTTCAACTTTCTACATGACTTTTCACATTACATAGATGACTCTTGGACTTCCACTTTACATTACATTTTCCAATATAGAATTATATAATCCATAAATGATGTGGCACATGATGGCTCATGACACGACATGAAATGGCACTGATGACATGGATTGCATGATGACATGGAATTTTAAGTCACTTTTTGTTGTTGCTTTCTTTGTGTCCTATTGAAAAGATGGTGCATGTTATTCTTCTTCATCCTCCTTATGAATTTAAGATAAGGAGTCTTAAATGTGGTCTTGATCTTCCATCTTATGTTGTAATATGGTGTTCCTTCATCTTCTTGCCTGATAATCATATGTTCTTATTCAACTTCACAAGTGTCTTCTGGCATGGTCTCTATTAGGTCCCTATATTACTAGTGTAGTCCCTTATTATTGTTAGTGTAGCCCCCTTATTGTCATTGTTGTACCAATGTAACCTCCATATTGTTATTATTGTGCCCTTACATTATTATTGTTAGGTCGACTAGGATTATATTTTGACCCCATGGATGCCTATATATAGAAAGCAGGTTTTTTCATTTGTATCATCCAAGAATTTTTCATTTATGTAATGTATAGGAGGTTGCCCCCTTGAAGTGGCTTATTTCTAAGTCGTTGATCTCTATTTTCTTCTATTTTTGGAGCTGGTTTCATAACATTTGGTATAAGATCTTTGGATTCTAGGGTTTTTCTACTCCAAATAGGTCATCGTGGCAGTTTTGCTATAAATTTTTTTCTACGAAGGTTTAGAAGCTGAAATTTTTACAGAGTGAAGATGAAATCCTGAGGAATGTTGTGTAAAACGTTCAGATCTTGGTTCACAATATTTTTAGAGATATGATCTATGGAAGTTAGGTTTTTCTCAAGCTCCCGAATTTCACCTAAACAGGTCATCGTGGAATGTTCACTATAAAAATTTTTCTACGAAGGTTCAGAAGCTAAAAATTTTACAAAGAAAAACCAAAATCCTGAGGAACGTTGTGTAAAAATTTTAGATCTTGGTTCGCAAAATTTTCGGAGATATGATCTGGGGAAGTTAGGGTTTGTTCAGGCTCCCGAATTTCATCTCAAAGAGGTGACTGTGGGAAAATCATCATAAGTCTCTCTTTGAGCATCGGATTGGAATTTTGTAAAAAGTGGCCATAAGTACATGGATTATAGTTTCTTGTGTATCAATTTGAGAGCCAAAGGAGGAAACAATGACACATGGCACACCGTACAAGTTTTCTCTACTGAACTAGTCCATAATTAGGTCATTGTGGGAGATTGGGCATAACTTTGTCTTGATGCATCCAAATCAGGTCAGACCTGTGGCATTCAAAAGAAGTTCCGAAGAAGTCATAGAAACAAGAACTCAAAAACTACCAAATCGATCAATTATAGAGTATCTCAAAAAGTGGAATAACTTACCCATTGAATCTTCCACATGGGAGGATGAGAATTTTATACAGAAGCATCTAGAAATAATCAAGCGTTGAGGGAAAAACTTGTTTGAAGGAGAGGGGCTTTTTAGGTCCCTATATTACTAGTGTAGTCCCTTATTATTGTTAGTGTAGCCCCCTTATTGTTATTGTTGTACCCTTGTAACCCCCATATTGTTATTATTATGTCCTTACATTATTATTGTTAGGTCGGCTAGGGTTATATTGTGACCCCATGGACTCCTATATATAGAAAGCAAGTTTTTTCATTTGTATCATCCAATAATTTTTCATTTATGTAATGTAAAAGAGGTTGCCCCCTCGAAGTGGCTTATTTCTAAGTTGTTGATCTCTCTTTTCTTCTATTTTTGGAGCTGGTTTCATAACAATATCCTTCTCCTTTTCCTCCATCATCATCCTGTCATGAGAAAATAAAATGTATGGAACTAAAAACCATTCATGATAAGATGAAATCAGTCTGAAAACCCTAATCTAAAAGATTGCATGAAATCACTTGTTAGGGATAGAAATGGTGACTAGTTAAGTGACTGACTCAGTGATTACGTAGTTCTAGAGGTCGAGGTCTGAGATTGAGGCTTGCGATTGAAAAATGTGCAGTTTAGGATGTACAAGATCAAAGGATTGTGTAGTTAAGGGACTCAAGAGCTCAAGGTTGGGGCTTGAAGCTCAAGGTTGATCAATGCACAGTTCTGGAAGGACACACTTAAGGAACTGTGCATTTGTGGGACTCAAGAGGTCAAGCTTGAGGCTCGCGCCTTGAATTTTCCCAATGCACAATTCTAAGAGGTTAGGCTAGGTGATTGCAAATTTTTGGGGTTCAAGGGCTCAATCTTAAGGCTTGAGGATTGAATTTTCCCAATGCACAGTATTAGAGGGAGAACAATCTCATATATTGCGTATTTGTGCAGTTCAAGGAGTCAGGCTCGACGCTTGATGCTTGACACTGTAAAATGCGCAGTTGACATTGTCTGGGAAGAAGTTATTGCACAATTATGGAGGTCAAGGGTCAAAGCTAGGCACTGTGACTGCACAGTGAAAATTTCCAAGAGGTAAGGTCGAGGCTTGAGGGCTAATACTACACAATGGACAATTTAGGAGGGTTGAGTGAGGTCAAGTTTCCCAGGAGTGGATTTTCCTGATGAGGATAAGTGTGGAATCAATGAGACCAAAGTTAACAAGGACAAAAATTTAGCATGATCACACACTTAGAAAAATTTAAGACACAATGTTGATCACTTAGAATACATGAACACCATACTTCCTTGACTGCGATAACTTTCCCCACGTGTGACACTAAATGTACACTTTGCGACGACACTTATGTGGAAATGCATAAAACTTTGGAGATGAGTGTAAAACATGTCTACATGACTAGAGGGACTCATCAAAACCAAAGTTACCATTTGAAACAAGGAAAAACTCTACTTTACATGATAAGTAACACTTCCCGTGCAAAAAGACAACATTTTCTATATCAAGAGAAAAGTGAACGACACTTGGGATAAGCGAATGACAGTGAAAGAAAAACATGCCAAAGAAAATAACACATATTTCATTAAGTTTGGAAAAAAATTATTACAAGGACATCACGAGAATTGAGTTTTTTTGGTTATTTTTAAATTATAGATTAACAATTTAATTCCAAATTTGATGAAATATGTGTTAAATATAACATTAAAATTACACTAATTAACGTGAAAGAAAGTGAAAGTGTTAGTAAAAATCATGAAAGTGATACTCGCAAAAGAGAAGGTGCGCAGAAGCAAAAATTTGAAAACTCACCGAAATAGAAGTACAATCATAGCCAAAAGTGAGAGACTATCAATGAAAGCACACATTGAATATTGACATAGATTGATCATCACACATGAAGAATCTTGATGGACTATTTTATGCTTGTTAAATCTTGCTTAAAAAATGCACTCATAAAATATTTTTGGACTGAGCATGTGTGAGAAGGTGAATTTGACACTTACAATCAAATAAAGGAGCTCCAAGACTTAACAAAGCATTAACCAACCAAGAAGTGACTATGGAACAACTGATAACAAGATCCACATTATGCTCCAAAATCAAATTATAGGAAAATTTTTGGAGGGTGTTTGTCACAATGACAACACTTGGAGACACACTGGTAGAACTCCAGCTTCTCTGCCTTGGTAAAATATTTTTGTATGGTATAGTTATTTAGGGAGTATTGATTCAGTTTTAGATTACTCCAGTTTCCCCACTTACTCCATATGTAAACATAGTCCCCTTCATTCCTTCTTGGTTGAACACAAACATATGGACAACAATATCATAATGTTTCGAAACAGGAAAGGGTAATGTATCTCGTGAGATTTATATTTTCAAAGTATATTTTTTCATCTATGGTGTTTCTCTAATGCCAGCAGGCCTATACATTACCCCAATGAAGTCACTTCAGGGACACAAATATTTCTCCACTACCAACGAGCCTGGATAGTACCCTGACGGAGTTGCTTGCTTCACCTCCATGCGCATGAAGCCTTTCCCTTCTTTCACCCTTATTTATTTATTTTATAGGAATGTTCATTGAATCTTATTCATTTCATGGGTAGAAGAGGGATCTCAACTTATTGAGATCATAAGAGGTTGTTCCTTCAGAGAATTGTATGTAAGACCTCTAATATTGTTTTTATCGTTTAGATTTTCCCCTTTTCTTTATCTGCTTACAGATTGGATCGACGGGGAAAAGACCGAAACATGAAGAAATGAGCATAGGCATGAGGTTTCTAGAATACACACAAATATCATGGTATGAAACGAATATTTCCTCATGCAAGGATCGTATTTTCCTTCCGAACATCATCGACCAAAGGACAACCAAGACGAGGAATAAATACTAATGGTTTGGCAAATGTTGTAGTGTCATAAAGACATTTTCTATTTTGCCATATTGTATTTGAACCAAGGGAACATCCTTCATGCAGAAAAAACATGAAATAAGGGACAAGACAAAACAAGAAAACCAAAATCAAAAGGACAAAATGAATGAGAGCTAAACCAAAACATATTGTGAGACAAAAAATAGAAAACAAACGAAAGACTATAGAAAGCGAGTTTAGGATGAGTGCAAGAGGGGAAAACTAAAATGCAGCTAGACCTACTCCTAACCTAACCAACTAGAAAGTCAAGGTCAAGGGTAATGAAACTTCTAGTGAATATACCATAGTTGTTCCCGACCTACATTCATAAAGATACGAACAATTAAAAAAAATATAAAACAATGTGTAATGGAAAATATAAAATATTGAATAAATAACAGAAAAAATTGGTGGTCTTTCCTATTATCATAAATATATTTCATAGAGACTGCTTCTACCCATCTTGAAATATTACCTTTTCAATGAAAATTATAAGAAGATAAACCTTGAATTCTTCTTTTGAATGCAGCTTCATCTGTGCCATCCTTCTTACCAAGCATGAGAAAATACCGAAACTTGCAAATTAGAAAAATGACTTGATAAGTAATATGCTTCCAGGGAATCATAGAATGTATCTTGAAATTCAAAGAAATCTTCTTGGAAACCCCACAATCCTTCAAAGGATTAATTTTCAATTAGAAGCATTGGGTCTGGATGAGAATCTTGTGAGGGAAAATGGATCTAATCATATTCGGTAGGCACGCCAAGACAATGAGGACCTGACATAATCATAACCGAAGACTTAAGTGTCTCAACTGCTCGACAAGTACTCTAATAGTGAGATGTTAAACCATAAATATTAAAGGATATAAAACAACTGTCATATGATGTGCCAATGAGAAAATGGTAAGTTGAATGACAATCATCAGAGCCAAAATCATGATCATTAAAGAAGATAATTAAAGCATCATAATCCTATTTAGTAGTTAACAAAGATGAATCAATTTGAACAACTCTGCGAATTATCAAAAGAATAGAACTAACTTCCTCACATGCCAAATGAGACAAACTATTTTATTGTAACTAACGACAAAATGCACAAGTGAAATAATTGAAAAGAGATGCTAATGTAGCAAATATATGAAACCAGTCAAGATGTAATGGATGAAAAAGAGGAACTTGATTCAACGAATAACTCAAACACTTGCTAACACTCAAGAAGATTTCTAGTGTAATGAAGACATTCACAATAAAAACTAGGAGCTGATTATTTGCCATGTCACTCAACTTATATGAACTCTTTGGCCAAAGGTAATCTTCAAATTGATCAGATTTGCGATTCTGCACATTCATGGTAGGTGTACACTCCAAACCCAAATTTGATATAAGATATTTGTATGAGGATGAATTCACTACACCAGTATGATCAGAAACTTGATCTCGAGAAATAGGAAAATTGTAATGAGAAATCCCTAAATACATCAAGAATGAGTTTTAATCTAGTGAAACAATGCGAATGCAATAATTTTGCGAGAAAATCCAGATCTGACATGGTTTAGGAACTTCACCAGGATAGCGAGTACCTAAAATAACCATCAACGAGAGTTGAAGTGCCTCGACCTCCTGACAAGTTCTAGAACTTTGAAAAGACATATAACAACATTTTATAAACTGAGTCATACCACAAATTGCATGTAGATATTTCTATCAGTTACATTGGTTTGATCAGAATATTGAACTTCAACAAACATATTACTCAATTCATAATATTCTTCTGATCGTAATTTTAAGAATGTATGCATCGGAATAATATCATGATGGCATTGATTCAAAGAGTTTCCCCCATACAAAGAAAGAGATGATAAGGGATGGAATGTATGCTCTATAATTTCATTATTTTATTATTCCTCATGGATAATCTCACTACCTTGTGTAAATTGATAATTTAACTCATCATATGAAGAACTTGAAGAGCATGAAGTATATTCATTGCAAGTTGGTTCATTTTAAACAATATAGCATAAAGGATAGGGTGGTGAAGAGGAAGAATTGTTTATAAGTGAATATTATTTTACCAAAATAGATTAAAATCTAAATATTTCAAAGAAAAATATCCTTGAGAAGATGAAAGATCAGTTGGTGCACTTGGGAATTGATCATCATATATATGAACGAAGTCATCCTCGTTTGAATGATTGTTTCCCAAGACTTGAGATTGATTAGGAAAAATGATCGCATTTGATTGAATACCAAGATTAATAGATTCCATATCAGCCAAGAATGAGGAAACACCATCTTCACACAGAGTATTTTGAAAAAGAAAAGAGAGATTGAAAGAATCTTCAACTTCCTACTCCTCTACATGCGAAATGTGACTACCCCACACTTGATCACATTTTGGATTTGGAATAGGTTGATAAAGAAAATCATGGGGCAAGGGGTCATGAGAAAGAGAAGATAGAGGATGAAAAAAATCCATATCAGATTCAAGACTAGAGTTATGAGTGTTAATACCATCTTGCAAAATGGGGAAATTAGTCTTCACCATAGGCTTAATCCAACATTCCAAGATTTCCTTCATGGGATCTGAGTCATGAAAAGCAGAAGGAGGATGAGAAGATGTATTAGGAATTTGATTTGCAGATTTCCTAAATTTATCATCATCGTGAGGACGCACCCTCATCGAAACTAGAAAAAGAGGAGGAAAAGGAACAAAAGAAATATTAGGTTCCTCCTATGAAATTAGAGGCATCACCCGATTTAAAAGAGTTGGGGGAGTAGAGACATCAGGTGGTTCAAATTCACCGCGCAAAGAGATATGAACCAGACACTTAAAATTCTATTTAAATAAATCCCAATTTATGCCTTCTTCAGGAAATTCATAAAAAATGTGAAGGAATCGATCATAGAAATCCTCAATTGATTCATTAGGCTCCATTCTTAGATGATTGATTCTTTTATAAACATCTTCGTAATCTTACCTACCAAAGGCTTGATAAAGATCCCTGAGGGAATGCTTAAAATAATAAATGGAAGAATATGGTAAGGTATGACACCATCGATTCACACAACCTTAAAGGGTGAGGAAGAAAGCCACACAAGAAAAATATTCATAACTGATTTTGTAATATTCACAAAATTTAAGAAAATTAGAATTGTGATCCGTTATGGATGTTTGATACTCACCATAAAACTTAAATTGAGACAAGTGATAAAGAGGGTCATCGGGGTTTAAAATTTTACCAAGGGATAGGTTAGAAAAACACCCTGGGAGTATGATTTCAGGATGAGTCATTTAAGATAAGTGATTCAAAACAGACTCAACGAGCACAACTTGCCATCTGGCCCTCCTTCTAGTGCCATTTTTTTGACGATGCTGAAAATACATCAACCAAGGGGGTCTCCTAGATATGAAGTCCAAATTATACCTCACAATATTTAGAATAGGATCCCCATCTGGAGTATCGGCCCAACTGCCATGTATTCTTATAAATTTTCCTTGCTATGAAGTTTAACAAAAGAGAGTAATACATAGGTATTTTCGTATCAACAAGTGAGTATTCCTTGTGAAATGTTCAACTGCGGAAATTAGTATCAAGGTCCTACTACCGAAAGGGAAGAGAAAAGTGGGCCTTTAAAGACAAGTAATAGTACTAATCTAGAAAAGGCGCATGATCACATACAAAATAATGAATCGTTGACAAAACAATGAAATAGTTCACAAGGAAGAAACAATTATTAAAGAAACTACAACACACCTTCAACAATATAAGTACCAAATACACCAAAATAGTTCAATTTCCTTAGTATAGATGAAACTACGTACATCGAAAACATTCAAAGAATAGTATTAAAATATTCAATACATATGCATGAAAGCGTGCTGGCTCAACAAGCTTATGAATTAAGTTCCAAGATACATCAAGACAGTGAACACCACTAACCGCAATAGCAGAGAGTTAGAGTAGTCACTCGCTCCTCCAAAACAACTATATTCCTCTCATTTTCCAGGTAGGAGGACCCAAGGTGAAATAGTACTTTGCATGAACAATGAGGGTATATATATATAAAATGGGGTGATCCTTCACCTCCCTTATGACTCTTGGACTACCCTGATGACTGTTTGACTTCTCATGAATTTTCGACTTCCGTGACAAGAATATTCACATTACATAGATCACTCTTGGACTTCGACTTTACATTAAATTTTCCAATATAGAATTACATAATCCACAAATGATGTGGAACATGATGTCTCATGACATGAAATGACATGACACTGATGACATGGACTACATGATGACATGGAAATGTCAAGTCAATTTTTGCTACTGCTTTCTTTGTCTTCTTGAAAATATGGTGCATTTTCTTCTTCTTCCTCCTACTTATGACTTGAAGATAAGGAGTCTTCAATGTTGTATTGATCTTCCATCTTCTGTTGTAATATGGTGTTCCTTCATCTTCTCACTTGATAATAATATGTTCTTATTTTGCTCCATAGGTGTCTTCTAGCGTGGTCTCCTTCTCATTTTCCTCCATCATAATCCTGTGATGATAAGATAAAATGTCTACAACTGAAAAACATTCATGACAATACAACATCAGTTCGAAAACGCCTAATTTAACATGTTGCATGAAATCAATTGTTAGGGCTGGAACTGGTGACTGGTTGAGTGACTAACTCATGGATTGTGCAGTTCCCTAGGTTAAGGTCTGGGACTGAGGCTTGAGACTGTGAAATGTGTAGTTTTGGATTTCTAGGTCAAAGGATTGCACAATTGAGGGGCTTAAGAAATTAAGGCTGGCGCTTGAGATTTGAGGTTTCCAAATGCACAATACCGCAAGGAAAAAATTAAGTAACTACTGATTTGAGGGATTTAGGAGGTCAAGCTTTAGGCTTGAGCCTTGAAGGTTCCCAATGCATAATTCTAAGAGGCCGGACTAGGTGACTATGCAGCTGAGGGGCTCAAGAGCTTAAGGTTGATGCTTGAGGCTTGGATTTCCCAATGTGCAGTTATGGAAGGATAAAAAGTAGGGATATTGCATAGATGAGGGGTTCAAGGGCTCAATATTAAGGCTTTAGTCTTAAATTTGTGCAATGCGTAGTCCTGTAGGGAGAAAAATATCATATATTTCACAGTTGCGTAGTTCAAGGAGTTAGGCTAGAGGCTTGATGCTTGAAACTGCACAATGTGTAGTTGAGGCTAACTGGGAGGCAATGATTATGCAGTTCTGGAGCTCAAGGGTCAAGGACGGGCACTGTGATTGCTCAGTGTTCAGTTCCAAGAGTCAAGGTTAGGACTTGAGGGTTGATACTGCACAATGCGTAGTTTAGAAGGGTTGAGTGAGGCCAAGTTACCCGAGAGTGGCTTTTCCAGATGAGGCTAAGTGTGGAATCAGTGAGACCAAAGTGAACAAGGATGAAAATTAAGAATGGTCACACAATTATAACATTTTAATACACAGCATTGATCACTGAGAATACATGAACAACATACTTTCCTTAATGCGATTAATTTCCCCAAGTGCAACACTAAAGGTACACTTTGTGACGAAAGCGATGAAACTTGTGCGACAATGCATAAAACTTTTGGAATGAGTGTAATACATGTCTACATGACTAGAGGGACTCATCAACACCAAAGTTAGCCTTTGAAACAAGAAAAAACTCCACTTTACATGATACGCGACACTTCCCATACCAATTTATGACATTTTCTATATGTATATAAATGTGGGAACGACACTTGCGATAAGAAAACGAAAATGAAATAAACACATGCCAGAGAAAAGATAGCATGAAAACGAATCTAATTAAGGTGAAAAAAAGAAAAAGAGATAGTAAAAAACATGAAAGCGACACTGAATGCCGACATAGGTTGATCATCACACATGCACAATCAAGATGGACTGTGCTATGATTTTTCAAGCTTGCGTAAAATAATGTGCTCATGAACTCATTGCACACTTAGCATGTGTGAGAAGGTAACTTCGACACTTATAATCATGGAAAGGAGCTCAAAGAATTAACACAACATTAAATTACCAAGAAGTCACTATGGAACGAATTATTGCAAGATCTACACTAGGCTCCAAAATCCAAGTATAGGAAAAATTTTGGAGGTTTTTTGTCATAGTGACAACAGAAGGGGAAGTTGTTGGTTAACAACATTGGGCCGGAGGTTTTACCTAAAGGAATGAGAGAAACACATGATAAGAACAAGTGGGTTGAATGTGACTAGGCTGTCGTGGAAGCCCCACCAATTAGCAGGAAGCCAAGATCATGTGGAAAGTAGGTGGGACTGCACTGATTGATCCCAGAGGCAGAGACACAAGTTCTTTTAGAAATGAGGCAGGACCTTCAATTGATAGAACCAGTCAAAACAACTAATGGAGAAGTCACAAATTCTATCACCCACGGATTTTCCCTTACGCACCTTGTGAATGGTCAGGATGATGTAATTTGAGCTGACATGTACAATAGTCGATTCACATACAAATTTAAAATAGTGTGCCTTGTTTTTGAGTAGTGGTCGTGTTGTGAGTGCTAGGAGCATTAAAAAAAAAAAAAAACATGTGAAAATTCATGCCTTTTATTAAAGGCAAGCCCTATTTCATTTGGGTGCTTGTTACAACTCGATTGTAGTGGTTCTATTGTAGCATTGGATATTATATATAATCCAGGCTCGACAATAGTGGTTTTGGTTTAAATTTGATCATTAAAAAGGGGGAATATTTGAGCTTAAAATGCTATAGAAATTTAGAAGAAAATTAAATGCCTGCATAAATTGGTATAAGAGCAGATCCTGCATATGCTCCAAGAACAATTAAATTTACCATGGCTCAAGAGTTGGACGAGGTGCTAAAGGAGTCTGAAGAGGACAAAGGCATGTAGCCAACGCTAAATTGATGAGAGTTATGCATCGGTTGGAGGAAAGAATGGCAGCCATGGAAACCAGCAAGAAAAGAGAACCTGGAGTTGGAGACGTAAGCGAGGAAGAAGAATCATCTATAGAGGAAGAAGAAAATAAATATCATGTAGAAGCTACAATACTGAAAGCAGTTTTAGGATCTGTCATGAAGGTGAAACCAAATATATCTTCTTACACTGAAAACATGAATCCATAGGAACTCATGATTGGATTACAAAGATGGAAAAATTATTTGAATATATAGATATGGATGAGGATAATATGGTCAAGTTTGTTGTCACCAAATTGAAAGGACTTGTAACTTTATGGTGACATGGAGTGCAGGATGAAAACAGAAGGAAGAACACACATAAGATTAAGAGCTATGATAGATTGGTATCAAAGTTCAGAGGAAAGTTTTTCCAAAGGATTATCAACTCACTTTATTTAGGAAAATTCAAAATCTTAGGCATATATTAATGATTTTAAGGGAGTATACAAAAGAGTTCTACAAGGTGAACATTAGGGATGGTTATGTAGAAGAGTTTGCAGATAAGACAACCATATATATGAATGATCTTAGGTTAGACATCCAAGATGAAATTAGTGTATTGTCGCCCATAACAACAGAGGAAGAATAATAGCTACATTTGAAGGCTGAGGAGAAGCTTGCAAGGAAGCATTATGGAAAAGGAAAAAGTACTGATATAGGAAGAGGAAAAAAATCAACCAGAGGGAAATATACAACATAAAAAGAAGGATCTAGTAGATCAATTTCACAACAAAAACAAGAGGGAGACTTCAGAGGCCACATATCCTTTTCCAAAGGATGAGGAAGAGACAAATGAAGAGAGATACATTGCTATAGGTGTGGAAAGCTTGGACATATGGTATATGAATGTCCATAAAATAAATAAGTAGGCTAAAGAAGTGTTATTGTTTCCCCAAAATAAGAAGGGGAAGTAAAGGTACTAGAGGCATAAAATGTACCAGATACAGGAGAGTCTATGTTGCTCAAGAAAGTGATATTAAAACCATAGAAGGAAGTTGTTGAACCAGTTCAAAGGAAGGCATTTCTCAGGACTGTTTGTAAATTTCAAGTGAAATGCTGCAAGATGGTGATTGATATTGGAAGAAAAAACAACTTGGTGTCTACAGAAGCGGTTGAAAATTTGAAATTGAAGAAGATGAAATATCCAACACCTTATAAGGTGTCATGGATTCAAAAATCCATTGTTAGTGAATGAATAGTGTGAAGTGGAGTTGTAGATAGGCAACTACAAGGACAAAATCCCATGTGATATCATGCCCATGGATGTGTGCCATATTCTACTGGGTAGACCATGGCATTTTGACATAGGTGTTGTGCATTATGGGAAGAAGAATGTTTACAAGTTTCAGAAGGATGGTATCAACCATACCTTGTTTCCTTTGCAAGAAGAGGGAACATCATATACAAATGATTCCAAAGCATTCTCGTTGAGAAATAGATAATTTTTACAACAGATGGAAGATGGTGAAGTAAGCTTTGCTTTAGTGTGTAAATCTAAGGTGATTCTTACTTCCACTATTATAAATTATTTTCCTTTTGAGATTCAAGATATGTTAAATGAGTATAGTAATATCATAGTGGATGACTTGCCTAATGATTTTCCTCCTATGAGGAATATAAGTCACCATATTGACTTCAAACTAGGAGCAAGTTTACCAAATAAGGCTGCATACAAAATGAACCCTCATGATAATAAAGAAATAAAAAAAAAAACAAGTGGAGGAGTTGCTAGATAAAGGGATGATCATAGAGAGTTTAGTCCATGTGCAATGCCAACAATGTTGAGTCATAAAAAAGATGGAGGTTGGTGTAGGTGTACATATTCTAGAGCATTGAATAAAATCAAAATTAGGTACATATTCCATTTACCTCACATAGATGATTTGTTGGACCGTTTGAGAGGTGCTAGTCATTTCTCTAAGATTTATTTGAAGAGTAGGTACCATCAGATCAGGATTATAGAGGGAGATGAGTAGAAGAAAACCTTTAAAACCAATTATGGGTTGTACAAATGGCTAGTCATGCCATTTTGGTTGTCAAATGCACCCAATACCTTTATGAGATTAATGAATGAGATATTAAAGGAGTTCATAGGGAAATTTTTAATTGTGTATTGAGATGAAATCTTGTTTTACAACTTGTTAGTGTCAGTTTTTGCATCCTTCCACCAGTGATCAAATAAACTCTTTCATGTCATGTTAAGGGTCCCATTCTGAAATTTTTGTTATTCCATTAGGTCATCATGAAAAAAATTGGTCACTTGGTGCAGATTTAGGTCTGGTATCACTCCTTTCAAAAAAAAATTATAACTTTCTGGCTCATTTCACCACTTTGCTAAATGTACACCACTTTTCTCAGTGTACAATCAATCATGGGTTTTCATCATCATTTCAACCATTTTCATCATGGTTTCATTCAGTAAGAGTCTCCTTAGGTCTTAGGGTTTCCAAGGTCAACAAATCATCGTTTCATTGTATAAAAGCCCAAAAAATGAAGGAGTGCCATAAAGAAGTTTCAACAGTAAGTTTGATTTGTAAATTTGATTTTAGAGAAAAATGTAATTTTATTTTTTTCCTAATTTGTAATAAATTCTCAAAATTCCAAGTAGTTGCACACTCAAAGTTCCATCAGCAGATAAGCCAAAGTTCCAAAAGTCAATCAGTGTTCCTAAGCCATCAAAAGATGAATGTGAATGATCTAATTTAGAAATTAAAATATAAAGAGCAATGTAAATTCAATTTTAAGAAATGAAAAGTAGGTCCCAAGGTTGTTTAATAACATTTCTCCAAGTACAAAGTCTCCCAAAGAACAATAAGACATTCATTTGCATCTTCAAAGCCTTGAGATCTCAACCTCCCAAGAAAAAAACTGAGTTTGCCTTCAAAAAATTGAATTCTAGGCCATTCGATGCACTTTTTCCACAGGCGTTGCACTTTTGCAGGAGACCACGTTGTGTTTTTTCCAAAGGCGTTGCGCTTTTACCAGTTGCTCGCTGTGATTTTTCTCAATACCCTGCGCTTTTTGAAGAAGGGATCCACTATCTCTAAACTTCATTGCAAAGGTTCTCATCATCAATTCAGGGTTTTTACAACTATTTTCAAGTGACACCTCTATAGCCCCTCCTTTCAGCTTGTGGTGTCAATTTGATGGTGTATACCCTCCATTACATTTTATGCCATGTTCTAAGAAATTGAAACCCTAGTTCATAATTTACAAACTTAATTACTCTCCCCAGGACCCATGCACCTTCCCTACACCCTAAATCACTCCCCACTACCCATACATTTACTCATTGCTCGTTACCAAGCCTTATTTCCTAAACCCTACCACCCTAGCTATGCTTTCCTAGGAAGCTAGATACCTCCCTGTAATACAAATTTCCTACCCTATTTCCCTAACTATCATTAGAGGAAATTTTAGCCGAAAAGTGGCCTCCTAAGGAAAATTAATAAAATAATAGTTAAAATAATAAAATAAGAGTTATGAATTTTGGAGGAAAAAGAAGAAAACTACTTTTTTTTAATTGTATTTTTGGCTTATCTCTTTATAGGTTTACTCAAATTTCAAGTGTAGACACTCATTGGATGCGGAATTGAATTCCACATCCAACGAGTACCCAGTATGCATACTTTTGAGAAGACCCACATTGAAAAAAATCATAGATACATTAAAAAATCATGTTAAACATGTTTTTTTAATGTATCTACGATTTTTAACAATGTGGGTCTTCTAAAAAGTATGCATAATGGGTACTCATTAGATGTGGAATTTAAATCTGCATGCAATGAGTGTCTACACTTGAAATTTAAGTAAACGTATGAGAAGATAAGCCAAAAATACAATTAAAAAAAGTGGGTTTTCCTCTTTTCCCTCCAAAATATTTACATGTACCTCTTTTTAAATTTAAATGATTTTGACTGGTTTACATATTATGAAATGGAAAATACATGAAAATTTCATGGGCACTTTTAGGCTAAAATTTATTCTCATATTTACCCTCCCATCCTACATTCCCTGAAATTTTCCCTTACCCATCACAATCCTCTAACCCCACTATCCTACTCCTTTTACCTTCCCCTTCTTCCCTAGGGTTTTCAAAGATAAATTGAACATAATGGAGGAATAAATAAACACAATGGAGGGTGAAATAAATGGCACAGAAGAAGACAAGAAAACATATAACAAAGGATGGAGGATTTTGAGATTAGAGCCAATATACATAAGAGAACTAATGGCATCACCCTTGACTGTCAGATGTTTCCAATATTTAGGTTGCATTGAATTTTGTGAGATGGTACAAAGAGTCCAAAGTCACCCTAATTTGACCAGGGTGTTCATCATCAACCTCCAAAACAACCAAGTGACTATAACAAGGGTGACTTTCACCATTTCCACTGATATCATTGCAACAACAACAGGGATACCCAATGTGGGTGAAAAGTGGTTTAAGACTAAGGATTTGGATGCCCAGTGGTATGAGCCTTATCTTAAGGCACCTTATAAAGAAAACATCAAAAAGGTTTTTCCTTTTGGTCAGTTGTTGAACAGGTTTTCACCCGTGATGAAAATCATCATGAATTACTTCACTTGTGAGGGAAAATTCTCTAGATTATACAACTATCACATCAGGTTTCTCATGCATTTCACTAGGGTGAAATTACTCAACGTCCCTACTACTTAAACAGAAGCATTGATAAAATGGTCTCCATTATGCAAAACAGATATTTTGAGCTTCAGATGAACGACCTCTTCCATCACTCTCTGATTAAAACCAGTATAGATCCATGTAAAGCACAAATCTAACATGAGCCGAAAGGGATCAAATTTCTTATGTTGCAAACTTATTTTAGAGTGCAAAAAATAATGTGTATTTTTTATTGTTTCAATTACATTTTTGATTATTATAGAGATTACATAACATGTGTATTGAGTCATTTTATATTAATTCATATTAAAATATTTTATTCATAACACACATTAGATATTTTATTGTATACGACAATAAAATAATTTCTTTTAATATTTTTTTTCTATATAGAGATATATATAAAGTTCATATTACTTATTAAAATATTTTTGAAAAGCATAAGGTTTAAACATCTTATTCACATTTTTTTTACTTCTAATTATTTCACATGATATTAGGTCATATGGATAACTAATTAAAAATGCATTGTCCCTCATCTAACATAGAGGGATCAAATTTATTTTGTTGCAAATGCATTGTCCCTCATCCAACATAAGGTGAGAGGGATCAAATTTCTTTTGTTGCAAACTTATTTTAGAGTGCAAAAAAAAATGTGTAACGTTTTATTGTTTGAATTGCATTTTTTAATGTTATAGAGATTACATAACATGTGTATTGAGAAATTTTATATTAATTCATATTAAAATAATTTATTCATAAGTCACATTGGCTATTTTATTCTATACGACATTAAAATATTTTCTTTTAACATTTTTTTCTCTATATATATATATATATATAAAGTTGATATTAGACATTAAAATATTTTTGAAAAGAATGAGGTTAAAACATCTTAATGAGGTCTTTTTTTTTTTACTTCTAATTAATTTACATGATAATAGGTCATATGAACAACTAATTAAAAATTCATAGCATATATTTTTCTCCTTTTTTATTATCCACGACATTGCTTTCTCTTTAGAGAATATTTTATTTTTATTTTAAGAGGTAAGCACATACTTACACATATCCTTCACACTCGCTGTAGAACCACTCGACCCATTTTAACCATGGATCTACCAAGATCCTAGAAGGATCAAATCTCAAACTTGAAAAGAGGTTTACACACCAATTAATCTATAGTGCTATTTTTTCATTGTTTAAATTGTATATTTTGATACTTTATCATTATTAATATTTTATAATAAAAATTAAATGAGCTACACATTTCCCTCTTATTAAAAAGTAACTACTCTACTTTACCTTTACTTACATTTTCATTTAGATCTAAGGTTCACACACACACATATATAAACACACACTTTCTGTAGAGAGAGAGAAAGTTCATAATGAGATATATTAGTTAATATGGATATTTATAAGTAGGACACATTGAGAATATTTATATATGGGATATTAATGAGACATGTCTCTCATAATGCATTGCAAAATGAGATTTTCTACTCAATGAGGCTCTCCCCTAGATGAGCCTCTCGACTCAATTACTTGAAGAGTGAAAGTGAAATATCAACCACTTAGTTAATTATTGTGTTAATAAAATTTTAATTGTTTATTTATATGGTTATTTAATTTTTGTTTTTTTTTTTGGCCAACATGAGCGAAAAATATTTTTGGTTATTTAATATATATTTTTTTTGTTTGGCTAGCATGAGTGATTTTTTTTTTTTTTTGGGAGAACATTACATACTTACACATGTGCTTCATACTGGATTGTAGAATGAGCCTTTCGGCTCAATCATTGTCCTTCACCACCTTAATTAGTTGAACATATCATGGGAGAATTTCATATAGGTTGATGTCTTCAATGCAGGACCAAGTCAACCTGCTATACCTATTCCACCAACATCATTAGTTCCTCATAGAAAGACTACGCAAACTAGAAGGGGTACAGTGAAAGAGGTAAAATATGCCAAAGAGGTAAAAGAAGCCAAAACGGTCAAAACCTACCAGAAGGGACCTAGGCAAGTGTTTTATCCACAGATTGTGGAAGGGGCCTTGCCTTCTTCATCAACAAAGCAGGGAAATCAAAAGCAGAAAGAGGAAGTTGATCAAGAGGAGGGAGACCTTCATGAGGAAGAAAGAGAGTTTGACTTGGTGGAGTTGGATGTCCAAAATGATCATGAGGCCTCAAGCCTGATCATCAAAGAGAAGGATGCCAGGATCAAAGAACTGCAGGACAACATGGAAAGAACACAATTTGTCATATCCTTCCTTGAACAAGAAAACAAGCAACTGAAAGACAAGTAGGTGCTCATGGAGTTAGAGCTACTAAAGGCAAAGAGAAAAGACACAAAAGGTAAAATAGTGATGGCACCTAATGATTCTGAAGATGGTGAGACTCAAAGCACCAAGACAAGACCAAAAACAACAAGTCTTAAGACAACTTTAGAGCAGAATAAACATGAGGCAGAGCAACTCAGTTTTGAGGAAAGGATTGCAAAGGAAATTGATGATGACAGAGAGGTGTGGCTTGACAGAGTTAACATACACCTTGAGAAGCTCCTCGATAAGGTCAAAAAGGACAATGATATTCTTAGACACATGGAAAATAGATACATCACTAGAAATAAGATTTTCAACATCAAGATCAAGCAGTTGAAGGAGAAACACAAGCAAACCCTAATCAAGCATAAGGAGGAGGAAAAACTTGAGATTCTTGCTAATGCCTCCTTGATTTATTAAGACACCTTATCGGCAATTCATCTACCAATTTTGATGAATTTTGGCCAGTTTTCAATTTTTTGGCATTTCTGCAAATTTTGACAGACTTTTTGCACAATCGGCCTGCAAAAAGCGCAACATGGGCCACATTGTGATTTTTGTGGAGGCCTCCAAATGAGAAATGGGTTTTATATTTGGATTCAGAGTGATTTATACATGTATTTTTGACTATTTTAACTCAAAAAACAAAGCTTTTGACAGGTGAAAATGGCCAAAATCTACTAAAAATCACCTTTCTGCCTCCTTTTCAAACCTTTGCTGCGCCTTTGGAGCAGTATTGGGAGATTCAATTTTCGAGAAGCTTCACTCAACCATTTTTAGTTTTTAAGGATATTTTTGAAAACCAGACTGGAATATATTTCCAATGAGCCATATTGGGCCCAATTTGGACTTCGGGAAGGCAATAAAAACTTAGTTTCAAGGCCCACGCCGTGCTTTTTTTAGTTTCCTGTTTTCTTCAAAATTTTCTAGCTTTATCAATTGATGGATGGATTAAATAAATTTTTATTTATGTAATGATGAAATTTAAATGTAATTACATCATAAATAGTTACTAGGGGTAGATACATCACGTAAAAATGTATTCTTGGTCAAAGTGAATCAGTTTCATGAATGATAGGGATTGTTTGGCTAACCTCCCTAGTCACTAGGATTCCATTTCAGCACTTTTAGGATCAGCTCCATAATTCAGGGATTAAACTCCTGAGAGTGGGAAAAGTTGTTTTTGGCCTATATCTTTCATTTCATTTCTCATTGCAAGGGTTGTATGCTGTAGAATTTGATCATTTAACACTATTGTAATCAGAAATTTGGCAAGAAATAATAGACTAAGTTGCAGATATTTTGATGGGATACCTGTGGTAATGTGATTTGAAATTGTTTTTTCCTATTTTTTTCAAATGTGTGAATGTATTGTGATTTCATATTCATGGCATCTATGAACTTAATTTATTCCTAAGTCAAAAATTCGTAATTCATTAGCTTATGCTCTGTTTTGGAGGAATAGTTATAGTTTTGTTTCATCCCTCTTCTAATGGAAAATAATTCATGTTGCCATGCTCTTTTTTGAAACCCTAGCATTTTATAGAAATCCATCAAGATACTTTAATGTGTTGAGCTACCTAGCTACCTTGCCCCATCAGATCCCTGTAATTCTGATCCTTGTTTTCCCTGACCTAGTTTCTTCTCTGACCTATTCACCATCCAACACCTCAAAATCAATCAACCAAACCCTAGTGCTACTATAAATAGCCTAAAATATTATTGATCCAATCATATTGGCTATGGTTTTTTGGAGATACCCCTCTCCTGCCTATTAGGGATAGCTACTATGGAAAAATATTGGTGTGTGGTTACCTTTGTTGGTCTCTTTTAGCCTCGGAGATCCGGTGGAGTGATAAAATCTTGGAAACCATACTAGGGATGAAAGTGATAGATATTCCTTGGTTATACCATTAGATCATCGAATTCTTGGCCTATGGATGATAGGTCTAAGATTTCGTGGAGGTTGATCTGAAAATTTGCAGAGAAACAAGTTGCTGAACAATGAACATTCTGGCTTCGAGGAGATACACTTGATCAAATCTAGATCCTCATCTAGCTGATCAAGTTGAAGATCCAAAGAAGTTTGTTCGAAATCAAAGATATCAAAACATAGAAATTCAGTCAAATCCTATTCAATTGGTAATATCTTCTTCGATTCCTGCAAAAGTTTTATCTCTCGAAGACATACCTTTTGATTTGAAATTTGAACTATATTTATTTCAATTTAAGTCTGAAACCTCATTATCTGATATTATTTTTGACCCATTAAGGCTTTCTGAGGTAAAATCATTATCTGAGATAGATCGTAGTTCCTTAAAACTTGAAGAGAATTTATATTTTGAAAAAGCTAAGTCTGAATCATACTTTGAAACTAAAGTCTGGAGTCAATTCTATAGGCTTGAAATTTTAGCAAACCAACTTTAATACCAGTCAGAAAAATCCATATTTTAATATCAGCAAGAGTCAATACCCATCCTGACACCATCATAGTTAGTTGTTGCTTCTTCATCTGCACCATCTACTTCATTACCTATTCAACAAACTCCTTCTATTGTTACTCACGTACTTCACTCAGCGAGAATCATGGCCAAATATGCACCCCTCATTCTACCAGGTCAACTTAATGCCTTACCACAAGGTTATGGCCAGATACTCCCTATTTTTTATGAGAGTTTTTCAATCACTAAAAAACAACACATAGTCAAAGTCACCGACTTTATTGACCTGGAAGAAATAGATGCAGACGATGGTAAAATGAGAATCATAGTTCAGAGCTTTTCTGGAGACGTTAAAACCTGCTTCAGATCATTGAATCCAAATTCTATAGCCACTTCAAACCAACTGATAGATGCCTTCATATCTCGGTGGGAGGTGAATAAGAATCCTTATAAATCCTTTCTAAATATAATAATCTGAAAAGGGAACCAAATGAATCAGTACAAGACTTCAATGCCCGTTTTCATAGAGTATACAATTCCATTCCCAATGAGATCAAACCTCCTCCAGGTTTGGATATTTTGCATTATCTGGGTGGCTTTGATATGGACATGGACTTTCAGTTGTGAGAGAGGAATCCTACTACATTAGAAGACATGCATAAAAATGAAAACAACGTGGAAGCTAAATTGTCCATTAAGAAGTAAAAAATGAAGGGTGAGAGGAGAGTAGCCATCAAAGAAGAATCACCATCATCCTCTGATGTAAAACTGAACACCTTGATAAGAAAAATAGAAAGGATAGTTGACATTATGTCCATAATGGAAAGACAACCGGGACCACAGGTTAGAAATCCTAACTTCAGAGGACAACATTAGCAACCTCAATTCAGAATCAAACAAAGAGAAAATAGGGCACTTGAGAAACCAACACAACAACAAAAAATCCATACACCTTTGTAGCAAAATTATGCTCAAGGATTTGAGGAAGAAGAAGAAGATCATATTGTTGAATAAAATAACTTTTTGACAGCTGATGACCAGCCCATATTTTTGACAGAAAATGAAGAGTATGTTGAGAAGACATATGTGCCTAAGGATGAAGACTAAATATTGGCCACCGATCATGAGTTGGAGGTTGAATCTGATGATTATTAGTGAGGTTACTTGAATGCACTAAGCTCATAGTAGAGGCAATACTCATTGTGGGGTAGAGATGTCCAAATAAATCCTATTTAGAAGCGGGCATCCCAACAAAAGGATACTCAAACGAAGCAGAATCCTCAAAATAATAAAAATAAAGGAAAAGAACCTGTAGCTACAAATCAGAGCAAGGTTAGTCATCCATCTACAAGCACACCTGACAAAGAAAAGGACAGTTATAGAAAATAAGCTACACCAAAGGATCATGCCGACAAAAGAGACATAATCATTAAAGAGGTAGACAAATCCATTCCTTTCAGCTTAGAGACTGAAATTTCAAAATTGAAAGTGTCAATACCTTTAACTGAACTTGTCAAGAACAATCAATATAAGTCTCATGTAGACAAAGTGTTAAAAGTAGATCCTTTATCTGATATACTAAATGTCGAAGATGACCAAATTGAACTTATATTTTGTCCAACAATAGATGATCAGTTAGAGGATAGTGAAGTTACCCCATTCTATTTGAGTCCGATAATTCACCAAAATATATTTCACAATGCTATGCTCGACTCTGGAGCTTCCCACAATTTGATGCTGAAAGCCATTATGGAGAAATTGGGCCTAGATATCACTCGTCCTTACCATGAATTATATTCCTTTGATTCAAGTAGATTCCATTGTCTGGGTCTCATTAAGGATTTAGTAGTTTCCCTTGAATAAATTCCAACAAAGAATGCCTTGATGGATGTGGTGGTGGATGATATATCCCCATGGTTTGGTATGTTGTTGTCTATATCTTGGGGAGCGAAGTTGAGAGGCACTTTGCAACTAGACTTCTCTTATGCCACCATCCTGGTTTTCAGAAAATTGAGAAAGTTGTACTGAGAAATGAAGATGAAGTACATGATAACCAACAAAGATATTCCTAAAAATCATCAAATTAATGTTGTACATATAGATTTATAATCATTTATTCTGTTCAATGATAGCGGCTTGAATGATGTAGATAGTCAAATTGTAGAAGTAGAAGACATTCCATAAATTTATAATTGTATTAGAACAATTTTAGATAAGGGAAAAGAAAATATGTCAATTTCTTTAGAGCAGTCATCAGATAAGGTAGAGAAAAGTTCAGATCAGAATCAAGAAGTGGCCCGGAAAGTTAAGACAGAACAAAAATCATAATTCCAACACTTGGATGATGAAAATGGTCCATGGACCATGGATTTTGATGGTGCCTTGGGGAAAGATGGGGCGAGCATTAGGATTTGGATCCACAATCCTCTTCATCAGCCTGGTAAGGTTCCTAAAAATGTAAGATTATGTTTATACAAGTTGGATTTTGATTGTTCTAATAATGAGGCGGAATATGAGGCATTGGTCACTGACCTCAAAATTTTGAAAAATTTGGGTGCAAGAAGAATATCAGTTTATGGTGACTCTGAACTTGTGATAAAATAGGTAAAAGCGGAATACCAAGCCAAGCATCAATGAATGAGAGCGTACAAGAATGTTGTACTGGATATCCTAAATATGTTTCCCAAACATACATTTTCTGTAGTGCCGAGATGTCAGAATCTCATGGTAGAATTTCTTACTACAACAAGAAGTAATTTCAAGATCCCTATATTTTCATATAGAAAATTTGAAATCCATTTTAAACATCGGCCCACTGTTCCTAACAACTTGCGACATTGGCAAGTATTTTGGGATGATAAGAAAGTAAAAAATTTTCTATATAATGAAGGAGAATTCGAGAATTCTTCCATTGATGAATTTTATGACAAGGATGATCAAGTTCGAAGCCACCCAAGTTGATATTTTACAGTGGAAGGATAACAATATTCCAAGAGGTCTCATACCTTTGGAAGATGTTTTATCAAGATGATGTAGCGAGGAAACCAACATTGGTTCCTACAGAGAAAGGTGTGGAGGATGTAAACATCTAAACAACGAACAAGCCTAAGATGATCAAATTGTCCAAGTCTTTATCTCCTGAGGTAAAAGACAAATATATTGATTTACTTTATGAATTTTCTGATTTTTTCGCTTGGGATTATGCAGACTTGAAGGTATATGATAAGAATATTATTCAACATACCATTCCAATTAAGCTTGACCAAAAGCCCTTTAGGAAAAAGCTAAGAAGGATCAACCCGAGGTTGCTGCCATCAATTGAAAAGGAAGTGAATAGACTTTACAAATAAGATATCATTGTTCCTATCAGATTTTCCAACTGGATATCAAATCTAGTCCTGGTAGGGAAGAAGATTGGAGAAATAAGGCTTTGTATTGATTTAGAAATTTGAACAAGGTGTCCCTTAAGGATAATTATCCCCTTCCAAAAATGGATCACATCTTACAAAAAGTGGTTGGAGCATTTCGGATGTCACTGCTTGATGGATATTCAGGATACAATTAGATTTTAGTGCATGAGAAGGACCAAGATAAAACTGCCTTCATGACACCTTAGGGCACATTTAAGTATGATAAGATGCCATTCAGACTCAATAATGTAGGGGCCACCTTTTAGCGTACCGTGGGAATAGCCTTTGAAGATGAGAAATATATTTTCTTAGTGGTATATTTAGATTATTTGACATTTTTTTATCATTTCGATGATGAACACTTGTATCACTTAAGGATTGTATTTCAGAAATGCAGGAAATTTGAAATTTCTCTTAATCCGAAAAAGAGCCTTTTTTACATGGAGGAGGGCAATCTTCTCGGTCACATCATCTCCAAGGATGGAATCTGGATTGACCCTTCTTGTGTTGAGGCAATTCAGAAAATTGACTTTCCATGGAGAAAGAAAGAAATTCATGCTTTCAATGGTATGATGAAATTCTTACACAAATTTATTCCAAATTTGGCTGAGCATCTTTGAGAAATGGCCAACATGTTAAAGAAAGAGAATGAGGCAAAGTGGTCTGAGGATGCCAAGAAGTATTTTAACTCAGTGAAGTTTTCTTTAACCACATCCCCTGTTTTAATCAACCTAAATTATTCTATTGATTTGATCATTTTCTCATTTTCCTCTAAGCATACATTGGCTGCAGTCTCGATGCAGAAAAAGGATAAGACTGAGCAGCCCATAGCATTTTCTAGTAGAACCATCAGGGATGCAACTCTTCAGTACAATATAATTGAGAATCAAGCCTTGGATTTGGTAAAATATTTGAAGGATTTCCGTGTATACAGTTTGTATTCACATATTTTGGGTTATGTCCCCAATGCAACAGTAAAAGATGTTCTTATGCAGATAGATCTGGAAGGTAGAAGAGGGAAGTGGATAGAAGAAATGTTAGAATATGACCTCGAGATCAAGCCCACACATATGATCAAAGTTTAGGGCTTAGCCAAGCTCATGGCTGAGTCAAACTTACATGCCCTAGACATCAACCTCATTTCAACATTGTCCGATGAAGAAGAGGATGGCACTCTTATACAAATATCTGATATCTTTATTTCGTCTACATGGTATTCAGACATTATATATGTTCTTCAACATTTAAATCCTCCTCCAGGCATGTCTAAGAGTAAGGGTAGGTCTTTGAAGTTGAAATCTTCCAAATACTATATTTTGGACAACGCCATTTATTGGAAAGATCCAAGAGGTATTTTGCTGAATTGTTTAGTTGAAAATGAAGCAAAAGAAGTTATGAATGATTTCCAAAGGGGATATTGTGGGGGACATCTATTTTGGAAAACCACGACTAACAAAGTATTTAGAGTGGGATACTATTGGCCAACTCTTTTTGCAGACTTGTTCAAAACAATGATGAGTTGCCATGAGTGTCAAGTGTTTCAAGGCAAAAGAAAACTTCTTCCATTGCCTTTTCAGGCTATTTCAGTACATGCACCTTTTCAGCAGTGGGGCCTTGACTTCATCGGAGAGATTCACCCTACATCATCTGCACGACATAAATGGATCTTAACAACCACCGACTACTTCACCAAATGGATTGAAGCGACCCAAGAAGGCAAGCGACAAATTTAGTAATTATTCAGTTTTTAGAGACTAACATTTTGTATCGTTTTGGTTGTCCTCATGAGGTTAGTACTGACAATGTTGCTGCATTCAAATCGAAGAGAATGGTTGAGTTCTATGACAAGTACAACATAAAATTGGGGCACTCAACCGCCAATTATCTACAAGGTAATAGTTTAGCAGAATCTTCTAATAAGTATTGATTAATATCATAAAGAAGATGCTTGAGGCAAACAAGAAGAATTGGCACAAAAAGTTGGTTAATGTTTTGTGGCCGGACAGGGTGAGTAGTAAGAAATCTATAGGAATGTCCCCTTTTTAGTTGGTTTATGGTGTAGACATTGTTTTTCCTACATAAATTGCAGTCCCAGTCATGAAATTGTTGCAAGAAGCAGGAAGTGAGGAAAATGATGTACAACGCTGGATCAATCAGATGATCCATATTTAGCAGATGAGAGATGAGGTATTTCAGAACACCTCAAAGCTTCATGAGAAGATAAAGAAGGTGTATGACCGCAAGACCAAGGAAGATGATTTTAAGCTTGATTATGTAGTCCTTCGGTGGGATGCAAGGAACGAGGAAAAAGGGAAGCACAAAAAATTTGAAAACCTGTGGAAAGGGCCATACAAGATCTCAAATTTTCATGGACAACATGATTTCATATTGAAGGAGATGAATGGAGAAGAATGCTTAGGAGGACCGGTCAATGGTAGACTCCTTAAACATTATCTTTTTTGATGCATATTTCAGATTTATCAATTCCATTGTAAATATCAGTTTAACTTTCTGCAAAGTGTGAAGTGGAGAATCTCTAGAGCTTGGAGCCCGAGGTGAATTCCATAAAGTTTCATTGGTTTTTTGATGTTTTAAAAGATAAGTTAGTCAAAGTCAAGTCAGTTTTGAGTAGGTTTTCAATCATATTTCAACAAGTTTTCAGTCAGTTTTAAGTCACTCTTGAGTCGATTTATTATGATAAGTTTTCAGTATTCAGTTTGTTTACAACTTTTGACTCCATGCTCAATGGATAGGCACTTGGTCTATGGTGTTCTTGACACCTCCAAGGAGATGTCACCCCCTAGCTGGAGCCAATGTTAGTGTCAGTTTTTGCGTCCTTCCACCAGTGATCAAATAAACTCTTTCATGTCATGTTAACGGTCCTATTCTAAAATTTTTGTTATTCCATTAGGTCATCATGCAAAATTTTGGTCACTTGGTGCAGATTTAGGTCTGGTATCACTCCTTTCAAAAAAATTATAACTTGCTAGCTCATTTCACCACTTTTCCGAGTGTACCATCAGTCATGCGTTGTCATCATCATTTAAGTAATTTTCATCATGGTTTCATTTAGTTAGAGTCTTTATTAGGTCTTAGGGTTTCCAAAGTCATCAAATCACCATTTCATTTCATAAAATACCAGCAAATGAAGGAGTGCCAATAAAGAAGTTTCAACAGTAAGTTTGATTTGTAAATTTGATTTCAAAGAAAAATTTAGTATAATTTTTTTTTCCTAATTTGTAATAAATTCTCAAAATTCCAAGTAGCTGCACACTCAAAGTTCCATCAGCAGATAAGCCAAAGTTCCAAAAATTCAATTAGTGTTCCTAAGCCATCAAAAGATGAAGTTCAATGATCTAATTCAGAAATTATAAGATAAAGAGCAATGTAAAGTCAATTTTGAGAAAGGAAAGGTGGGTCCCAAGGTTGTTTAATAACATTTATCCAAGTATAAAGGTCCCCAAAGACTAAGAAGACATTCATTTTCATATTCAAATCATTGAGCTCTTAGCCTCCCAAGCAAAAAACCAAGTTTTCCTTCAAAAAATTTAATTCTGGGCCATTTGCTACACTTTTTCCACAAGCATCGCACCTTTGCAAGAGACCACGCTGCACTTTTTCCAAAGGCGATGCTCTTTTACCATTTGCTCGCTGTGCTTTTTCTCAATATGCTACACTTTTTGTAGAAGGGAGCCATGGTCTCTAAACTTTATTGCTAAGGTTCTCATCATCAATTCAGGGTTTTTACAACTATTTTCAAGTAAGTGACACCTCCATATCCCCTCCTTTCAGCTTGTGGTGTCAATTTCATGGTGTATACCCTCCATTACATTTTATGCCATGTTCTAAGAAGTTGAAACCCTAGTTCATTATTTACAAACATAATTACCCTCCCCAAGACCCATGCACCTTCCCTACACCCTAACTCACTCCCCACTACCCATACATTTACTCATTTCCCATTCCCAAGCCCTATTTCCTAAAACCTACCACCCTAGTTGTGCTTTCCTAGGCAGCTAGATAACTCTCCGTAATACAAATTTCCTACCTTATTTCCCTAACTATTTCACCCTCCCATTACTTCCCTAAGTTCACTAATCCCTTCCTACATTCCCTCAAAATTTCCCTTACCCATCACAATCCTCTAACCCCACTATCCTACTCCCTTTCCCTTCGACTTCTTCCCTAGGTTTTTCAAAGACAAGCTTGGCATAATGGAGGAGGAAAAAAACACAATGGAGGAGGAGAGAAATGCCACATAAGAAGACAAGAAAAAATATAACAAAGGAGGGATGATTTTGTGATTAGAGCCAAAATACATAAGAGAACTAATGGCATCACCCTTAGCTATCAGATGTTTCCAGCATGTAGGTTGCATTGAATTTTTTGAGATGGTACAAAGATTCCAAATTCACCCTACTTTGACCAGGGTTTTCATCAACAACCTCTAAAACAACCAAGTGACTATAGCAGGGGTGAATTTCACCATTTCCACTGATATCATTGCAGCAACAACAAAGATACCCAATGTGGGTGAAAAGTGGTTTAAGACTAAGGATTTGGATGCCCAACTGTATGAGCCTTATCTTAAGGCACCTTACAAAGATAACATAAAAAAGGTCTTTCCTTTTGGTAAGTTGTTGAACAAGTTTTCCCCCATGATGAAAATAATCATGAAATAATTCACTTGTGTGGGAAGGTTCTTTGGATTATACAACTATCACATCAGGTTTCTCATGCATTTCACTAGGGTGAAATTTATCAACCTCCCCACTACTTTTATAGAAGCATTGATAAAATGGCCTACATTGTGTGAAACATAGATTTTGAGCTTCATTTGAACAACCTATTCCATCACTCTTTTATTAAAATCATTGTCCTTCACCACCTTAATCAGTTGAAAATATCATGGGATAATTTCATAGAGGCTGATGTCTTCAATGCAGGACCAAGTCAACCTGCTAGACTTATTCCACCAACAACATCAGTTCCTCACAGGAAGACTAGGCAAACTAGCAGGGCTACAATGAAAGAGGTAAATGAGGCCAAAAAGGTCAAAGAATCCAAAAAGGTAAAAACCTACCAGAGGGGACCTAAGCAAGTGTTTTCTCCACAGATTTTGGAAGGGGCCTTGCCTTCTTCATCAACAAAGCAGGGAAATCAAAAGTAGAAAGAGGAAGTTATTCAAGAGAAGAAAGACCTTCATGAGGAAGAAATAGAGTTTGAATTGGTGGAATTAGATGTCCAAGATGATCATGAGGCCTCAAACCTGATCATCAAAGAGAAGGATGACACAATCAAGAAACTGCAGGACAACATTGCAAGAGCACAATTTTTCATATCCTTCCTTGAACAAGAAAACAAGCAACTGGAAGACAAGCAGGTACTCATGGAGTTAGAGCTGCTAAAGGAAAAGAGAAAAGACACCAAAGGTGAAGCAATGATGGAACCTCATGAGTCTGACCATGGTGAGACTCAAAGAACCAAGAAAAGACCAAAAAAAAGAGGTCTTAAGAGAGCTTTAGAGCAAAATAAACATGAGGCAGAGCAACTCAGTTTTGAGGAAAGGATTGCAAAGGAAATTGACAATGACAAAGAGGTGTGGCTAGATAGAGTTAGCATCCACCTTGAGAAGCTCCTCCATAAGGCCAACAAGGATAATGAGATTCTTAGACACATGGTCAATAGATACGTCACTAGAAATAAGATTTGCAACATCAAGATCAAGCAGTTGAAGGAGAAACACAAGAAAACCCTAATCAAGGATAAGGAGGAGGACAAACATGAGATTCTTGCTAATGCCTCCTTGATTTCTTGAGACACCTTATCAGCACTTCATCTACCAATAAGTTTTCAATTTTTTGGCATTTTTGCAAATTTTGATGGACTTTTTATACAGTTAGCCTGCAAAAAGCGCAACGTGGGCCACATTGCGCTTTTTTTCGAGGCCTCTAAATGAGAAATGGGTTGCATATTTTGATTCAGAGTGATGTCTGTATGCATTTTTTACTATTGGAACTCAAAAAACAGAGCTTTTGACAAGTGGAAATGGCCAAAAACCACTAAAAAATCACCTTTGTGCCTCCTTTTTCAGACCTTCGTTGTACGTTTGGAGCAATCTTGGTAGATTCAATTTTTGAGGAGCTTCACTCAACCATTTTCAGTGCTTAAGAACAATTTTAACAACTAGACTAGAAGAGATTTCTAGTGAGCCATCTTGGGCCCAATTTGGACTTTGGGAAGGCAGTCAAAACTTAGTTTCAAGGCCCACACTTCAATTTTTCCTAGGCACACTGTGTTTTTTCCAATCATGCTACACTTTTTGTAGTTTCTTGTTTTCTTCAAAATTTTCTAGTTTTATCGGTTGATGGATGGATTCAATGAATTTTTACTGATGTAATGATGAAATGTAAATTTAATTATGTCATAAATAGTTATAAGGGGTAGATACATCATGTAAAAATGTAATTTTGGTCAAAGTGAATAAGTTTTGTGAATGATAGGGATGAGTTGGATAACCTCCCTAATCACTAGGATTCCAGCTGAGCACTTCGGGGATCAGCTCCAAAAGTTATGGATTCGACCCCTGAGAGTGGGAGAAGTTATTTTTGGCCTATATGTTTCATTTCCTTTCTCATTGAAAGGGTTGGATGCCGTAGAATTTGATCATTGAACACTATTGTAATCAGGCTTTTGGCAAGAAATAACAGACTGAGTTGCAGCTATTTTGATGGGATACCTATGGTAATGTGATTTGATATTGTTTCTTCTTATGTTTTGCAAATGTGTGAATGTATTTTGATTTCATATTCATGCCATCTTTGAATGTAATTAATTCCTAAGTCAGAAAGACATAATTCATTAGCTTATGCTCTGTTTTGGAGGAATAGTTACAATTTTGTTTCATCTTTCTTCTAATTGAAAATAATTCATGTTTCCATGCTCTTTTCTGAAACCCTAGCAGTCTAGACCACTCGATCAAGTCACTTTAATGTGTTGAGCTACCTACCTTGCCCCATCAGATCCCTACAATTATGATCCTTGTTTACCCTGACATATTTTCTTCTCTAACCTATTCACCATACAACACCTCAAAATCAATCAACCAAACCCTAATACTACTATACCTAGCCTAAAATCTCATTGATCCAGTCATCTTGGCTGTAATTTTGTGGAGAGATTCCTCTCCTGCCTAGTAGGGATATCTACTTGGAAAAATATTGGTCTGTGGTTACCTTTGCTGGTCTCTTTTAGCCTCAAAGATCCAGTGGAGTGATAACACAACTAGTCCAAAGAAGATCACTTGAGGAATTCGAGGTGTGTATTAGAGAAGTTGTAGCAAGAAAATTTTCTTATAAATTTGAAGAAGTGTTCGTTCCTGAATAAAAATATTGTATATTTGGGATTTTTTGTATCCAAGGATAGTTTAAATATGGATCCTGAGAGGGTAAGAGCTATTTTTGATTGGACCTCTCCTAAAAGTATTTTTGAAGTTATAAATTTTCATGGTTTGGTTAGTTTTTACAAGAAGTTAATGTGGATTTTCAACATGATGAGTGCTCCAATTGTGGAGACCATAAATAAGGATGAAGAACCATTCAAATGGTTAGTTGAAGCAGAGAAAGGCTTCCTACTATTGAAGAATAATATTACATAACAACCTGTGTTGGTGCTACTATATTTTAGCAAGCCTTTCCAAGTAAAGTGTGATGCTAGTGGAGAAGCGATTGGTGTTATGCTAAGTGAGGAGGAAAAACCTATAGCATTTTTCAATGATAATTTGAACGAGGCAAGGAGGAAGTATACTTCTTAACAAAAGGATTTTTATGATATGGTACAAGATTTAAAGAAATGGAGGCATTATTTAATATCAAAGGAATTTTTATTGTATACATATAATCATGCCCTATATTACATTTTGCAAAAACCTAAATTGAGTCAAAAAGATGTCAAGTGGATTGAATATCTTCAAAATTTCACTTTTTTTTTAAGCATATTAGTGTCCAAGATAATAAAATTGTTGATGCATTTGGCATAAGGAATTTAATTTTGCAAGAAATTCAAGTACAAATCACGGGGTTTGACTTCATCAACTTTTATGAGGAAGATGCAGATTTTAAGGAGGCTTAGAAGGCTTGTAAAAACCCAACAATCCAATATAGGAGTCTATGTGTTGATTACATGCTTTAAGAAGGATTATTGTTTAAGAGCAATCAACTTTCTGTTCCAAAAATTTCAATGAGGGAAAACTTAATCAAAGAGAATCATAGTGGAGGTCTTGGTGGACACTTTGGACATGATAAGACTTATATGTAGCTGAAGCATTTTTATTATTGGCCGAAGATGGAGTGATGTGAAAAATTTTGTAAGTAGTTGTAGAATTTTCCAACACGCAAATGGAAAGAGCCAGAATATAGGATTGTATACACCATTACCAATTCTAGATAGACCATGCAGTTCAATAAACATGGAATTTGTATTGGGTTTACTAGAAACTCAAAAGGGTAATGATACAATATTTTTGGTGTTGGATATATTTTTAAAAATGGGCCATTTTATTCCTTGTTTTAAAACCAATGATGCTACCCATATCACTAAATTTTTCTTTAGAGAAGTAGTGAGATTTCATGGAGTACCAAAGAACATTATTTCAGATAGAGATACTAGATTCTTGGGGAATTTCTGGAGGAATTTGTGGAAGAAACTTGGAACTGATTTGAACTTTATTTCAACCTATAATCCTAAGCCTAATGAGTAGATTGAAGTAGTAGTAGGTCCCTATAATAGTAGTGTATCCGCTTATTGTTATTTTTAGGGTAGCCCCATTACTTTTATTGTTGTGCCCATGTAGTCCCCATATTGTTATTATTTTTCCCCATAGCATCCTACTATTGTTATTTTTGTGCCCTTACATTATTATTGTTATGTCGGCTCTGAATATATTGTGACCACTTAGACTCCTATATATAGAAAGGAGGTTTTGTCATTTGAATCATCCAATAATTTTTTATGTATGTAATGTAAAGGAGGTTTCCTCCTCGAAGAGGATAATTTTTAAGTCTTTTATCTATATTTTCTTCTATTTTTTGAGCTGGTTGCATACAATTTGGTATCAAAGCTTTGGACTCTATGGTTTCACTGTTGCAAATATTCCTTCTTGGTTTTTTTGCTATAATTTTTTTTCTATGAAGCTTAAGAAGCTAAAATTGAAACCACGTAGATTCAAAATACTGGTGAACCTCGTGTAAACATTTTAAATCTTGGTTCGCTATATTTTTAGAGTTATGATCTGAGGAAGTTAGGGATTTTGCAGGCTCCAGAAGTTCAAATCAAACAAGTGACTGTAGTTTTTCCTGTAAAAAGTGGTCGAAATTGAATTCTGTAAAAAGTGGTTGAACTTGCATGGACTGTAGTTTTTCTCGTATTAATTTCAGAGCCAAATATGCAAACAATGACACATGGAATCACTTACAACTTTTCTCTACTGAACCAGTCCATAATCAAGTCATCATGGGAGAATTGACATAACTTTATCTTGAAGAATCTAAATTTGGTGTGATTTGTGGAATTACAAAGAAGACTCATAGGGATACCACAGGATCGAAGTTCATATCTTGGAGCGTAGAAATCACATAGATAGAAAAATTTCAATATAGAGCTCCTCAAAAGCAAGAAAAAGGTGTGTATTTTTCACCTATTTTTTAAAAATTTGCATAAGTATTGTTTGAAAAATCAGTTTGAAGTGATTCAAGGGGCATAGTGAAGCATAAATATTAGTATTTGGTTATAAAATTCCTCCAAAAAAAAAAAAATTATACACCCATTAAGCCCTCAAAAATCTCTATTATGACGCATGAATAGGAAGAATTGCAACATGATATATGGAAGCTACGAGACCAAGTGCAACAAATTTTGTTCTCACAAAGAGAAACAAAAGATGACATGGATGGATTAAAAGAAGAAATAAAAGGAGACATGCATGGATTAAAAGAAGAAATAAAATGCGACATGGATGGCTTAAAAACATAAATACAAGGCGAAATGAATGGTTTAAAAGAAGATGTGGAAGGTTTGAAGGAATGTTTGACAAAGTTACTACAATAAATTATTCCTAATGTCGAAAAGGTATTCCATGAAAATCATGAGGAAAACAAAAAGAAAATAAATGATGATTTTAGAGACTCCAATGTTGGGTTTAAAACCCACCATATTCCAAATATCAATATGAGGACGTTTGATGTCAAGGATCCGGTAACATGGATACAATAGATGGAGCAATATTTTGATCTCCATAATGTGCAACACACACTAAGGGTACACATTGCAACTTTATATTTAATACCCAATCAGTTTGTATGGTATCGATGGATTTATTCTTGTAAATCACTTTTCACTTGGTCAATTTGTACGGAGGAAATGATAGAACATTATGAGGGTACAAAGAGAAACACCTTCTTTAGCCAATTGATAAATCTTAAACAAAAGGGTTCAATGGCGGAGCACATTGAGGACTTCCAAAAATTGAATATAAGGGTAAATTTTATTCTAGAGGAGCATAGGATTGATGTCTTCATAGGTAATTTAAAGGATAACTTCCAACATGAGGTTCAACTTTGGGAACCTAATTCATTGGAGAAGGCATTCAGGTTGGCAATAAAAAATGAAAGAAAAATTATGGCAACAAAGAAGCCTAACTCTCACAACTATATAGATGGAAGGGTTGCTTATCTTAGCCTTCCACAACCTAAAAGGTTGGAACCACAACAATTGGAAGAAAAAAGAGCAAAATTTTTTTGATACAGTTGTGATAGAAAATACACTAAAGGTCATAAGTGTGCCAGTAAGAAATTATTTTACATAGATTGTGAATAGGAGGAAGAAAAGGAACAAGAAACTTCAAAAGAAGAGGATATACACCAGGAACCAACCCCATAGAAAGAAGAAATAAATTCGACCATATATTGTAATGCATTGGAAGGAATTACCACTCCTCAAACTCTTAATATATAAGGACATATCAAGAAGAAAAATTTAATAGTGTTTAGTGATTCGGGTAGTACCCATAATTTTATTCATTGTAAGATAGCCAAGGAATTGAATTGCTTCCTATATCCATCGCTAGAGTGTCAAGTAATGGTTGCAAATGGATGAACTATAAATTGATATGGAAAGTGAAATAATATCAAGCTATCCATGGGAGAATTTCTATTGAGTAGTCCAATTCTTTCCATTCCAATGGGTGGTGCTAATGTTGTACTAGGAGTCCAATGGTTTCAATATTTGGGTACGATAGCTTTTAATTTTCAAGAACTTTTCTTGAATTTTTTTTGGGAAGGAAAGGAAGTTTAATTAAGGGGTATCATAGGGAAACCAGGAAAGAAAGTCAACTATAATGGCATGAAAAATATGCTAAAGAAATAACAATGAGGCATAATTGCACAATTATGCTCACTAGAGGTTCAAACATCGAAATCATCTATTTCTCCAGATCTCCAAAAAGTCTTGGACAATCATTCCAAGGTATTTGAGACTCCAAAATTCCTCCCACCTATTTGTGATCATGATCATGCTATTCATTTGATTCCAGGAAGTTTTCCTCCAAACATAAGGCCTTACAGATATCCCTATGCCCAAAAGTGTGAAATTGAACATATGGTTGTAGAAATGCTAGAGACTGATATAATTCAACCTAATCAAATTATTTCTGTGCTCCAGTAGTATTGGTTCACAAGAAGGATGGATCATGGCACATGTGTCCAGATTATAGGGAGCTCAACAAGCTCACTATTAAAGATAAATTTCCCATTCCTATCAGTGATGAATTACATGGAGAAATTTACTTAACCAAGTTGGATCTTTGTTCATGATATCATTAAATAAGAATGAAGACAAAAGACATTCTAAAAAAAACATTTATAACTCACGAAGTTCATTATGAATTTTTGGTCATGCCTCTTGGCCTTACGAAAGCACTTTCTACATTTCAAGGTTTGATGAATTCTATTTTCAAACCTTTCCTTAGAAAATTTGTGTTAGTATTTTTTCATGATATACTAATCTACAACAAGTCTTGGAAGGATCATGTTCAACATGTTGACATGGTGCTAAAACTATTGGAGGAGAAGAAATTATATTAAAAAAACTCCACATGTTTCTTTGGAGTACAAGAGCTGGAATATTTGGGTCATGTTGTATCTCATGAGGGTGTTAAGGTAGACCCTTACAACCATAAAGCATATGTGAGGATTTCTCGGGTTGACAGGGTATTATAGCAAGTTCGTTAAGAATTATAGAAGAATAGCATCACCTCTAACAACATTACTGAAGAAAGATGCATTTTTCTGGACTCTAGAAGCAACTAAGGCCTTTGAACATCTTAAAGAGGCAATGTGCCAAGCACTGGTCTTAGCTACACAAGACTTCACAAAAGCCTTTATCATGGAATGTGATGCCTTAGGAAATGGAATTGGTGTCGTTTTAATGTAAGAAGGAACACCCATTGCTTTTGAAAGTCGTCCAATCAAAGGAGAGTATTTACATAAACCTATTTATGAGAAGGAAATGTTGGAAATGCTACATGCACTTAAGCAATGGTGACCATAACTAATGGGAAGACACTTCAAGGTAAAAATGGATCATGATAGTCTTAAATACTTTTTAGAACAAAGATTATCTTCATAAGAGTAGAAAAAATGGGTCACGCAGATAATGGGTTATGAATTTGAAATCATATACAAAAAAGGGAAGCAAAATGTTGTTGCACATGCACTCTCAAGAAAGGATGAGGATGTGGAAGCATTTCTTTGTGCCATTTTTATTATCCAACTAGATTGGATAACCGAAGCAAGGGATGAATGGAAGAATGATGAAGAAGTGTGGGAACTCATTCAAAAGTTGCAACAAGACCCCAATACATCTGATACATTTAGCTTAAAAAATGATCCATTATGGTACAAATATAACTTATACCTTTTTAAGAAGTCCCAACTCAAACAAAAGATTCTTCTAGAATTGCACACCTCTCCCTTAGGAGAGCACTCAGGATTTTCAAAAACTTACCATAGGGTTAAGAATGAATTTCTTTGGGATGAAATTAAGTATGATATTCAAAATTTTGTGGTAGAATGTTTGGTTTTCCAACAAAATAAATTTGAAACAATTAAGACCCCGATTTTGTTACAACCCTTATCCATTCCAAGTCAATGTTGGGAGGAGGTTTCAATGGATTTTATCCTAGGCCATACCCAAGTTCGAAGGAAAGAGTGTCATCATGGTGGTAGTTGATAGAATTACCAAGTATGCACACTTTTGTGCATTTTCTCATCCATTTAAATCTAGTATAGTTGCTACTGCATTTATGGAAACAATTCAAAAGCTACATGGAAACCTAAAGATTATTGTAAGCGATCAAGATCCCATTTTCACTGGAAATTTTTAGACGGAATTATTTTCTTGTTTGGGTACTCAATTAGCTCATAGAGAGGCTCTCTTATGGAAAATTTTTAAACCATAATATGACAACATGCTACTATATTTTGTCTCTCTCGTATTGAGAGTTTTCAAAATATAAACATAACTACATGTTAATATTTCTTCATTCATATTGAGAGTTTCATGAGCCATAAGCATGTAAGAATCAACACACGTTGTTTCTTTTCTTTTGTATTGAACCATGAGCATGGACACGAGTTGCTAAATTTTCTTCTCTTTTATTAAGAATTTTTTGAGTGACATACATGGTCATATGTTGATGACTTTTCTACTATCACATTCAGGATATGCGAGCCATATGCACATTGACCACATTTCGCTGATTTTCCTTATTTGTATTAAGGATTTTTGTGATTCATAAGCATGGCCACATGTTGTCGATTTTCCTTATTTTCTATTGAAAATTTGTGATCCATAAGAATAATGACATGTTTTTTCTTCTCTTGTATTGAGAGTTTTGTGAATCAACAACATAAAAGCAAGACATTTATTTTGAAAATTTGTGATCCATAAGAATAATGACATGTTTTTTCTTCTCTTGTATTGAGAGTTTTGTGAATCAACAACATAAAAGCAAGACATTTATTTTTCTCTTATTATATGGAGGTTTGTGAACCATAAACAAGGAAAATGTTGATTTCTATCTCTTGTATTGTGGGGTTTTAAATCATGACCCATGGTAATTTATTTTCATCTATTTTAATGTGTTTTTTTAATGAGACATAAGATTGTCCATAAATTGTTAGTTTCAAATTTCTTTTATTTTTGTTTGAGAGAATTATTATGGTGACATCAACATTTATTTTGAATGGAATTTTCATTAATTTCTCACATAGATTAAAAAAATGTTATGATTAATATAGTTAGGTAAGAGGGGAAATAGAGAAATTTGTGGTTAAAATTGAATTTCAAAACAAAAAAATGTATTATCAAAATCCATTTTAAAATAAATCAATCACATTTAAAAATATGTCATCATTCCTTATATATATATATATCAAAATTATCAACATTAAACCTAGGTGGGGAGGATTCCATTCCTTTCTCTTAATCACTATAGATAACCACAATTGATGAAAAGAAATCCACACTCTTGAAGCAAAGGAATTTAGAGAACGCTTGTACCACTCAAATTCAGAATTTGTCGGCAGCGGTATCACTAACTGGGTACTTGATCCAGGTAAATGGAGGAAAAAGAGACTATACTTTCTCCAGTCAATTTCAACTCATAGGCATATGACGAATCTTCTTCATGGTGTTGTGAGATAAGAAAGTGGACAACTACAAACTATTTTCTGGTCAGGAGGATATAAAGATGACCCTACGTGATATTTTATATGGCATGGATGAAGCAGTGGTTCATCTGAACAAAATGGAATGTTATATAATTTTAGATTTTGATACTAAATCAGAGGTACCTCAGGATGGGGAGGCGGTCATCAATGCTACTCCACTTAACATGTCTATTGTACCTTTGTCTCTAGATATCCCGGTGATTATCTTAGATGTCTGAATCTCTAGCTGTTTCTATCTCTTGTAGAATGTATGGACTCTCGTCCTTATGGTGTCATGGTCAACTATGTTTTATTTTTATTTTTTGTCAATTTTCTCTAAGTTAGAATTATATTCTTAGGATGTTTTATGTGGTTTAGTATCTCTGGTTTTTTTGGTGATGTAAGTTAACTACAGGGTCATTGTGGTAAAATACTGGGTTTATCCTTGTCAGAAAGTTACTGGTCTTATGACGAGTGAAGCATAGTTTTCAAAAGTCTACCAAATGTAATTTTTCTCTATTTTGCTTATTAATAGAATATCAAGGGAGGAACATTACACAATTTTTTTTTTAAATATTCATAATCCTTAAATATACTTTTAAGTATAATAAAAGGGTACTCATAATTAAAATATTTTTAAAATAAAATATTTCCCAACATATAAAAAGCAAAGTATTAATTTAATTTTTTTTAAAAATGAAAAAGAATACATCAATTCTAGTACATTATCATATTTTATATTCCAAATTAAATAAAAAAACTTAATTTTTAATTATTGTTGCTTTGTTTACAACCTAGACTGGAGGAGATGTTGTAGTGGTGTAAACATTTACATGTAAGCTCAATTAAAAAATAATAAAAAATATTAAAAATAATATACAAAATCTAGCCTGGGAGATGTTAGAGTGTTCATAAATTAGTGTAAACATTAACTCAATTAATAATAAAAATTTTAAAAGTAAAAATAAAATAAAATTCAATTTGTTGTATTATAATTTTGTTTTTATTAATCAAATTATGTACACTTTTATGGATATGTAACACCCATATTTAATGATTATTTATTTAAAGACATTTTGAATCAAACATTGAAGTATTTAATTTTTATTTAGCAGATTAACAAGTATGTTAATCAAAAGTTGTGAATTAAAGTTTCTTACTTTTGAAAATAAAGTTTTAATTATGGTATGATACCATGAATCTTATGGTAAAAGTTTCCAAAACTCCAAAGTAGTTGAATAAGCAGTTACTGGCAGTTATCTTTCCTCTGGGGAATAAAAAGAAAATCCTAGAGGAGGAAAGGGGTTTTGTACAGGGAGGAGGAACAACTAGGAAGCTAGAAGGAGAGAGCATCCAGAGCTGGTGGAAAACCGGTGGAGCTCTGATACCTGTTTAGGAGAAGAGACTGGGCAAGAGTCCTGAGGTCTACCTCCTTGAAAAAAAATACTGTTGTGATTTCCTACTTTGGTGAGGAGCATAAGGGGATTAGAGGACGTCATTGCCTCACTCAAGGTTGGGCAGAAGCCATAAGAATTATAGAAAGTGAGATAAGTAATTTGATTGAGAAATAATCTTGTATATTTACTTATGAAATTTATGCTCAGATATAGAAACATAAATTTTGAATGATGTGTTTATCTGGCAAAATAATTCACATAAGTGGAAAACTCTGTAAATAGTAGACTCAGGAAAAGTTTCCTCGCTTACAAATTTACTTTTTGTGTAATTCAAATTTTTCTGTAAAAGATAATTTAAAAGAATTACTAGATAAAACTCTTGGTAGAAATAGTAATTATATCAGGTTTGACAGTTAAACCCCAGTGAAGAAAATCCCAAGAGAAATACTTTCTGTCCTATAGGCGGGACTAGCTAGTACACACACATAGGACAAGTACCCATGGGGTGGTCCGGTCATCCATTTAGAATAATTCCAGAAGCATATGCAATTAGCATAAATTGTTAAACTATTAAACTCTTAAGTAAATCAGAAGTTATGGTTACGAAAGAAAGATGCTGAAAGAACTAGTATTTCCCACCCATAACATTAATACAAACTTACTCCATAATTATTCACAAAAGAGATATTATGCATTTACAGAGAATGAATCTTCCAACTATAGCTAAGTGATAAAAAAAATAAATGATAGATACAAACAGTAAAACTCTAAATATAACTTCCTTTAAAATAATGTGAATAATATTCAAAGTGAAAGACATATAGAGTATTGCAAATATCAACAGAATAGATTAAGGAAGAAATATGAAACATGCATCCAAAAGTACATAGTTTAGAACTGAAGAATCAGAGAGTGGAATTGCAAGGGGAATTCCGAAAGATTAAACCCCCTACATTTGATGGAGAGGCTGAAGAGGTGGAAAAAGCTTGGATCATTAACATGAATAAATATTTTCAAGTGTATGAGTATGACAAAAAACTCAAAGCCTGGTTGGAAATCTACCAATTGCGAGAGAAGGCTACGTTATGGTGGGAAGAAGTGAAAAATGTATGTAGAATTGAAGACCAGAATGTAACCTGTGATGAATTCTAGCAATATTTCAAGGATAAGTACCTAACAGAACGATTTTACGATTTAAAAACTAGAGAGTTTAATGATTTGCAGTTGGTTCAACTATCCATAGATGAATTAATCACCAAATTTAATTCCCTATTAAGATACGTGCCATATTTAAAGGATGAGAAGGAAAAATTATAACGATTTTTTAGTATTTTACTTGCTCACATGAAAGAGAGAAATGAATTTGTAGGTCCAAAGACGATGGATGATGTAATTCGAAAGGCACAGATGTGCTATCAACAGTCCAAAGAAAAAGGAGAAGTTGGAAAAAATTGGCCACCCAAGAAAGGACATAAAAATTATTCAAGCTTTAGAAAAAGCAGATCTGGAAATTATAAAGCCGCTATAAGGAATTAAAGGAATAAGGAAATTGGGAAAAATAGCAAAGACCCAAATGGATAGCTGAAGACCGACCCATTGAAGCATCCAGCAGACCAGATCAAGAACAGTCACAGAAACCACCATTACAGTGTTGGGGATGTAGTGAGGGACATTATTACAAAAATTGCCCACATCATGGGATGAACGAAATTGAAGCTAATGTGCAAGAAGCATCTACTATGGGATACATGGCATGAAATATACCCAGAATCAATGTTGCACTTGAAGACCGGCAAGCATATTTCCAGCCAACCATGATAGAACTAGAAGATAAGATGCATTCCCACCCTATATCTATTTTGGTCGATCTTGGTGCTAGTTTAAGCTATGTAGATCCTTAGATTGTGGAAAAATATGACTTACAGAGCCAAACGTTTAAAAATCCTTGGCTAATACAGCTGGCTATCGGGGCAAAGCAAAAAGTTCATGCAAAAGTCTCCAATTGTCTCCTCGAAGTTGGGGATCATAATATAAAGGTTGAATTAAACATTCTACCTTTAGGATCTTATAACATATTATTGGGGATGGACTGGTTGGAAGTGCACTGCTCACTAGTAGATTTCAAAGATAAAATTATTTATTATAAGGCTGAAGATGGAACACGTCAAGAGTTGAAAGGAATTAAGAAGCCACTTCAATTGCGTCCTATTACAACATCTCAGTTGGGAAAATGCATTAGGAAGGGGTGTCAAACCTATGCGATTTAGGTGGGATTTTCCAACTATAAAGATAATGCTCCTATGATGGAAAATATACTCGTGGTGCAAGACTTCATGGATGTGTTTCCAGAAAACATATCAAGACTACCACCAAAGCGGGATATAGACTTTACCTTTGAGTTAATGCCAGGGGTAGCACCGGTATCGCAAGCACCATACCAAATGAGCATGCTTGAGTTAACAGAACTGAAAATGAAATTACAAGAATTGTTGGACAAAGGTTATATCCTTCCTAGTGTGTCTCCTTGGGGGGCATTGGTATTGTTTATAAAGAAAAAGGATGGTACCATGTGAATGTGTATGGACTATAGGCAACTTAATACATTAACTATTAAAAACAAATACCCACTGCCTTAGATTGATGATCTGTTCAACCCAGTAAAAGGGGCAACTGTATTTTCAAAAATAGATTTAAGATCTAGGTATCATCAAATAAGGATAAAAGATGAAGATATTTATAAAATAGCCTTCCGAACTAGATATGGGCATTATGAATTTGTGGTTCTACCATTTGGTTTGACCAATGCACCTACAAAATTCATGAGTTTAATGCATGGCATATTTCATCCATATCTAGATAAGTTTGTTCTTTATTTTATTGACGATATATTAATCTATTCAAGGAATATGGAGGAACATAAGGAGCATCTACGTATAGTGCTGAAAATGTTGAGGGACCATTAGCTATACACCAAATTCATCAAGTGTGACTTCTCCAAGATACAAATACAATATTTGGGCCACGTCATTTCGGCTGAAGGAATAACAGTGGACCCTGAAAAGATAAAGACTATAATGGAATGGAGGGTGCCTAAAAATGTGGCATACATATGATCCTTTATGGGAATGGCTGGTTACTATCGGTGTTTTATAGAGGATTTTCCAAAATTTCATTTCCTATAACTTACTTGCAGCGCAAGGGGCGAGTGTTCAACTAGACCAATGAATTCCAATATAGTTTTGAGAAATTAAAATAGGTATTGACCACAACTCTTGTTTTGAAAGTGGTAGATCCGAATTTAGAATTTGAAGTTTGCCCTAATGCAAGTAAAGATGGAGTAGGAGCAGTGTTGTCACAAGATGGAAAGGTGGTGGCATATGAATCTAGAAAGTTAAAAGACCATGAACAACGATACTCCACCTATGATTTAGAATTGAATGTAGTAGTGCATGTACTTAAGATATGGAGGCACTACCTATTGGGAAAAAATTTTGTGCTGAAAAATTACCATAGCAGTCTAACCAGCTACTTTAAACAAGCTTATTTGAACTCTCGCCAGGCTGGATGGAATGCATTCCTGAGCGAGTTTTATTTTGAAATGTAGCATGTTAAAGGAAAATAAAATCAGGATGTTGACATATTGAGGAGGAAGCTACATCATATTTATGAATTATATTTTAATGATGTGGAATTCAGGTTCTAGGAACAGGTAAAGAAGGCTGTAGAAAAGGATCTCGAATATCGATTTCTATGGAAGCAAGCACAAGATATGGAGGCATAGGGAAATCATTTAAAATATACCATCAATGGAGAACAATCGTTAATCTTTCTAGGAAAGATATACATTCCTAATAAATTAAGTCTGCAAGGGCTAATCCTGGATGAGTATAACAGAAGTTCATATGCTGGACACCATGGCTATCAGAAAATGTTAACATCCATCAGAAAATATTACTTTTGGCCGAGCATGAGCAAAGACATCACTAGATATTTGACTAACTGTTTGGAATGCCAGCAGATGAAATTTGAACACCAACACCTAACAGACTTATTACAACTAATACCAGTACCAGAATGGAAATGGGAAGTTATATCGCTGGATTTTATTATTGGCCTACCGAGATCAAAGAGACATAATGCCTCAATAATGGTAGTTGTTGATCGCTTGACCAAAGCAACCCATTTCATTCCTGTACAGTCCAACTTTAAAACCGTACAAATTGTTGACATCTTTATGAGAGAAATATTCGAATTGCATGGTATACCAAAAAAATTTATCTCAGACAAAGATGTGAAGTTTACTTCAGCCTTTTGGAAGCCACTATTTACTGGTCTAGGCACTCAAATCCAGTTCAGTACGACTTACCATTCTCAGACGGATGGAAAAATAGACTGGGTAAACCAGATTTTGGAGGACATGCTACGGATGTATGTAATGCAACAACCTACAAAATGGGAAGATTATCTACACTTGGTAGAATTTGCCTACAATAACAGGGATCAAGAGTCACTCAAAATGAGTCTGTTTGAAGCTCTATATGGAAGATAATGCTATCCGCCTATTAATTGTAGCATTCCGGAAACAAAGCTAATGCTTGGACCGGAGATGCTGGCTGAGATGGAGTGAGAATTCAAGAAGATTCAAAAAAAATTGAAGAGTGCACAATATAGACAAAAAGTATATGCAGATCGAAAAAGGACCTACAAGGAATTTGAAGTGGGTGACCATGTCTATGTTAGAATAAGACCCAAGAAGAGTACACTAAGGTGGAATACCTGTGCCAAATCGGCTCCCCGCTTCTGTGGACCTTTCCAAATTTTGGAAAGGGTGGGGCTAGTAGCCTATCAATTAGATTTACTGGGATACATATGAGTGCATGATGTGTTCCACGTGTCTGTGCTTAAAATATACATACATGATCCCAAACACGTAAAACATTGGCAGAATGTTTAGGTAGGAAGGAAATGGAAAATTAATATTTCTAAGAAATATAAATGACTGTTTATTAATTTACCATTTGATGGGTGCAGGTCGAACCAAATGACGAGTTTCTGGTAGAGCCTCAACGTATCCTCGAATGGAGATAAATAATGCTCCGGAAGCAAGTTATCACCCAAGTTAAAGTGCAATGGAAGCACTTTAGCTCGGAAGAGGAAACTTGGGAAGATGAAAACTTTGTGCAGGAGGCATATCCAGAATTGTTCAGTGGAATTGTATAACACTGGGGACAATGTCCATTTTAAGCTGGGGAAGCTGTAACACATGTATTTAATGATTATTTATTTAAAGACATTTTTAATTAGACATTGAAGTATTTAATTTTTATTTAGCAGATTAACAAGTATGTTAATCAAAATTTGTGAATTAAAGTTTTGTACTTTTGAAAATAAAGTTTTAATTATGGCATGATACCATGAATCTGATGGTAAAAGTTTCCAAGACTCCAAAGTAGTTGAATAAGCAGTTACTGGTAGTTACCTTTCCTATAGGGAATAAAAAGAAAATCCTAGAGGAGGAAAGGGGTTCTGTACAGGGAGGAGGAACAACTAGGAAGCTGGAAGGAGAGAGCATCTAGAGCTGGTGGAAAACGAGTGGAACTTTGCTATTTTTTTAGGATAAGAGACTGGGTAGGGGTCCTGTGGTCTACCTCCTTGAAAAAAAATTACTACTGTGATTTCCTATTTTGGTGAGGAGCATGGGGGGAGTAGAGGACGTCATTTCCTCGCTCAAGGTTGGGCGAAAGCCATCAAAATTACATAAAATGAGATAAGTAAATTTGATTGAGAAAGAATCTTGCATATTTACTTATGAAATTTATGCTCAGATATAGAAACATAAATTTTGAGAGATGTGTTTATCTGGAAAAATAATTCACAGAAGTAGAAAACTCTGTAATAGTAGACTAAGGAAAAGTTTCCTCGCTTAAAAATTTACTTATTTTGTAATTCAAAATTTTCTATAGAAGAGAATTTAAAAGAATTACTAGATAAAACTCTCGGTAAAAACAATAATTATATCAGGTTTGACAGTTAAACCTTAGGGAGGAAAATCCCAAGAGAAATAATGTTTGTCCTGTAGGTGGGACTAGCTAGTACATGGACAAAGGACAAGTTCCCATGGGGTGGTCCAGTCACCCATTTAGAATAATTATAGAAGCAGATGAAAATAGCATAAAATGTTAAACTATTAAACTCTTAAGTAAATCATAAGTTATTGTTACGAAATAAAGATGTTGAAAGAACTAGTATTTCCCACCCATAACATTAATACAAACTTACTCCATAGATTCTTCACAAAAGAGATATTATGTATTTACAGAGAATGAATCTTCCGACTATAGCTAAGCGATAAAATTAAGAAATGATAGATACAGACAGTAAAACTCTAAATATAACTTCCTTTAAAATAATATGATAAATATTCAAAGTTAAAGACACATAGAGTACTACAAATATCAACAGAATATATTAAGGAAGAAATCTGAAACATGAATCCAAAAGAACAGAGTTTATATTATAAATAACAATGAGAACTGTCACAAGAAAAGCATGACTTAAGAATAGCCCTGATAAAGTCTAGAAACCAGAGAACAAAGGACTTGTAGAACTGGAATAACATAGAAATTATAAATAAGTAAACGAGTACATATGAACATCACGATTCAAAGCTTAGACTTAAACCCTGGGTGGTTTAATACCAAACCCTCTGTCGAACAGAGTCGACACACGACGAAATTCTCGGCTATGAAGAAGGAAAAAAAGCAATAAATTGAGGTATTTTCAAAGATGTGCGATAATCAAATCATAGTGGCCACTAAAATTATAACATTATCGGTGTTAAATTACTCTCGTCCTAAGCAGGGAAAAAATGAGAACTAAACCCTCAATGGGCCGATATATATATATATATATATATATATATATATATATATATATATATATATATATATATATATATATATATATATATATATATATATATATATATATATATATATATATATATATATATATATATATATATATAAACCCTCAGACCATAGAAACAATGTTTGAGAATCAACTAAATGAGCAGCTGTGGAATTATCATGTGCACCTGAAAGAAAGTGGAGAACTTCTCAGTAAGGAATTGCTGCAGGAGAAGGTGAATGTGCCAACATAAATTGAGTGTGGAGCCAATACCTGCACGGCGAAATGAACAGATAAGTTAGGAAGACCTTGACAAAGCATTGTTAAAACAATAGTTATCGAATCGGGTAAAATCATATAACCTTACCTTGGGTCGAGCAGAGGCAGTGTGCCCTCAAACATGCAAATAAATTATAAACCCTGGGTATTAGACAAATGCAAAACAACGATGGATTTAATGAAAAATCTTGGTTCTTAAGTTAAATAAAAAGACAAGAGTACCCAGATACACTAAATAAGGAAAATTACCCAAGACAGAAGCTGAAGAAGGATGCCTTCGACTAAAAACCAATGCAGAGAGCTTGGTATAAACCTGTACGCCATGGCCACGCTATGGTCGAGCTTATGTTGGAAAAAGAAATCATGAAGGTATTTAATTAACCCAGTGACAGTATCGTGAGAAAAAAGACACATGCGAAAAGAATTAGCACATAGTTCGACGTTAAGAGGAAACACACCGACGTAGCAGAGGGAGAGACTCACCATTTCCTGAACCTCTGTGAGAAGACACTACATAACAGATACCCTATAGTTTCAGAGCTCGAAGACTGAAGCGGCAGAGGTGAAATTATGGAGTGGTTAGGGTTTCGATGGGGGTAGGTTGATAACCTAACGAACCTAGGAACAACTTCCACCATCGATGAGTATGCATATCTACGGAGGTAGGTGGAGCCACTTTCCAACAGATTATGAATGCTTAAGAAATGGAGGTTTCAGACTGACAAGTCCTTAAGTCTCATAAATAATTTTATATCTTCGTGGGACAATCATAATCGTTCAAATTTTAATATATGTACTTTCAAATACATCTAAGTTTGAGTGTGTATCATCAACTCTCCTCGAAGTGAGGGTAATAACCTTTATAATAATTGTAATTGCAAGGTTGAAAGGCATAATAAAACGAGGACTTTAATGAATGACATAACAATCACTGGAATCCTTGATGCTTAGTTTAAGAGTGGAATTATAAGATATGTTTCGTTGATCATGACGTTTTAATTATTTAAATTCTAGCAAATAAAAACTAAGGTAAGTTTCAGTTTTACAAGCATATTCTAGCATAAATATTCTTAAGGTAATTAGAATGGAAAGTTAAGGTAAACAAACTTTTTATGATGGATAAATGCAAAGCTTTCCTCAAATTTTTCACTTGAGAGATTTGCACAAGAAAAGCGGTTTGCACATCGAGAGATTTGATCCCCTTGGGGCTTGATAGAGCCAGTTTTAAGATGGATCTAGGCTAGTTTATATTATCTAAAATATTGTAAGTTTGTTTTACATTTAAATTATTCTTCATTTTTTTCCTATTTTCTTATAATGAATTATAATTTTCAAATTTGAATAGTCCCGGATCAATTATTAAACACCCATATTATGTGCTCATATTTCCAATAATGATCTTAAATTTTTATTTATCTTAAATAATTATCAAATTTTCTATATCTTAAATAATTATTAATTTTTACTTTAATAAAATTTACTATACACAAACACATTTTAATTATAATATCTATTTATGTAATTTATTGTAATATTATTTCTTATTTAAAATATTATTGTTATTAATAATTTATTTTTACCTTAAACAAAAAGGTTATATATATAAAATTATAATTTTTCCCTTTGTTAAAATTCACCTCAAAGAAAAGCAATATATATATATATATATAATTCTTTAATAAAGTTTACTTTACACAAAAATATTTCAACTATGATATCAATTTATGTAATTTTTTTATTTGGTTAAAGTTTACCACAAAAACATTTTAACTATAATATCAATTAACATAATTTATATATTTGACATACTTATTAATTTTCCCTTGGATAAATTTGCATCATACAAAAGCATTTTAACTATCATATCAATTTACTTGATTCATATTTCAATAATGCTTAATTTTTTTTTTAAATTTAAGCATATTTAATAATTTTTTTTTAATTATATATATATATATATATATATATATATATATATATATATATATATATATATATAATTCTTTAATAAAGTTTACTTTAAAAATAGTATTTCTTTGTATATGCTTCTAATATGATATCAATTTATGTAAATTTTTATTTGATTTAAAGGTTTACACCATAAAAAAAACATTTTTAACTATAATATCAATTAACTTTAATTTATATATTTGACATACTTATTAATTTTCCCTTGGATAAATTTGCGTCATACAAAGCATTTTAACTATCATATCAATTTACTGATTCATATTTCAACAATGCTTTATTTTTTTTAATTTAAGCATATTTCATATATATATATATATATATATATATATATATATATATATATATATATATATATATATATATATATATATATATATATATATATATATATATATATATATATATATATATATATATATATATATAATTCTTTAATAAAGTTTACTTTACACAAAAATATTTCAACTATGATATCAATTTATGTAATTTTTTTATTTGGTTAAAGTTTACCACAAAAACATTTTAACTATAATATCAATTAACACAATTTATATATTTGACATACTTATTAATTTTCCTTTGGATAAATTTGCATCATACAAAAGCATTTTAACTATCATATCAATTTACTTGATTCATATTTCAATAATTTTTTTTTAATTATATATATATATATATATATATATATATATATATATATATATATATATTAATAAAGTTTACTTTACACAAAAATATTTCAACTATGATATCAATTTATGTAATTTTTTTATTTGGTTAAAGTTTACCACAAAAACATTTTAACTATAATATCAATTAACACAATTTATATATTTGACATACTTATCAATTTTCTCTTGGATAAATTTGCATCATACAAAAGTATTTTAACAATCATATCAATTTACTTGATTCATATTTCAATAATGCTTAAAATTTTTTAATTTAAGAAAATTTAACTCACACAAAAAGAACTTTGACTATCATATCAATTTACTTAATTTATATATCTGAAATACTAATTATTTTTTACTTTGATAAAATATGCTTCACACAAACACGCTTTAACTATGATGTCAATTTAAGTAATTTTTGTAGGCAACATTTTTGTTTTGTAAGTATTCCAGTTTCATGCATCATTTCACACGTATTAAGAAGTTTAGTGTGTTGATTTAGTTTCTCTTTTTAACAAATAATTTTATATGAATTTTTACATTACTGATAAAATCCATGGATATTACATAGACATAAATCAAAGTTTTAATAAAACTAAAAATGAGAATACTTTTATATAGAAAGATGTGAAATTATATAATATAAAAAGGTTCTAATTACTTTTGAGATATATTTAAACTCTGTATCCTTATTACTAATAAAACTATTTCAAGGATATTTCATAGAGATTAAATTAAGGTTTAATAAATGTAAAAATGAGAATACTTTTATACACATAAACGTGAAATTTATATAATGTAAATAATATTATTAAGAACTACAATATATCCATCTTAATTAAGGATCTCATTTTCTATTAAATGATTAAAGGAATCAATTTAAAATATATATATATATATATTAAAAAGAGATTTACATTTTTTTAAATTTAATCCAAATATAATGTATCTATATTGATATACATGTATATTAAAATTACATAAAATAATTATTGTTTTAAATTTTTTTATCTTTAAATATATTATTAATAGTTAAATATATTTTGAAAATAACATTAATACCAATATTCTTTAAATTGAATATATAAAACGTAAGAAATGAAATATTCACTCAAAACTATCCGACATAATTCAATATTTGTAAAACATATATATAATATTTCCGAATTCAAATATGAGAAACCACTTAGTTATAAATTAATTTCAATTATTATAATACATTAATATAATATATGATTTCAGCCGTGAAACTAATAAATGAATATGTAAGAAAATACGGGTATCAGTCTGCTCGAATACAGGGATCATTATTTCACAGTTGCGACCCTGGACCCCAGCGCCGTTACTGACGGTTACTAGATTTTTTTTCTGAGAATGTCCGCGGCTAGTGGAAGAACCGTTTTTGGAGTTTTTGTCATGGAAACAACTGAAAATGTGGGTAACTCCATTATGGAGGAAGAGCTGTTGGACTACTCTTCTGATTCTTTGGCACCAGAATTTAACTACATCAGAAGCCAGTTGGGACACATACGCGTGATTTATTGGAGGGTATTGAACAGCTGGAGGCCTGACAGTCAGGTATGGAGATTGTGGTGTCCGCCTCGAGGTTTCCAGAATTTAGGTTTCCAGAATTTAGGGTTTCTAACACAAGCCTCACAGAACAATTTATGAGCTCCAGCCCCAATATCCCAGCCTCACCCGTTTTCTCCATACCTTCTCCATCGACGCTTCACATATGGAACCATCAACATGCGACTTACAACCTGGATGAGGGTTTGTTACAAGAGGACTGTTCAGAGGGTTTGAGAGTCGTCAACGAAGGGGATTTTGGTTTCGAGCACTCGGCTTGGGACCGAAGGGTTTCATACAAACCAAACCGATATTATTGGATGCCCGACGACTGTCATAGCCTCTAGCAGCTTCAAAGGCCTGCCCATTCTGACACAACAACCAGAGGATAAGACCTCCTCAGAATCGTATGACGCACAACCAGAGAAAGAGGGACCACTTAGAGAGAACCCGTCTCATAGAATTGGTAAGAAGAAGACACGATGTACCTGGAGCCGTGAGAAATCGAGGGAGATGGTATTTGGTGTTCGGGTTAGCATGCAGGAAGCTGAGGAAATAGAGTAGACAATGTTGGTTGGACGCGTCCGAGGGCGAAACTATACATCGGCCAGACTCAAGCGATGGACCTCCGAAATTTGAGGCAACATCCTCAAACAAATCCGACCGTCTTGACTATGAATAGAGGTTGGTTCGTACTGATATTTCCTACCCTTGATATGGCTAGTTGGGTCCTTACTAAATATTGGCATATAGAAATGACTCTTGTACTTCGTAACCATTGAACTTCACTCTTCAACCCTGATAAGGAGAAGATGGGTGCCAGACCCATCTGGGTTAGGTTATCGGGTGCTCAAATGCATTGGCGAGGACCTTGGAATCTACCTAGACCATGACAGATCCTATATGGAAGCATGCAACATATATATGGCCTAATTCTTGTTCACCTGGACACCCGGGAACACCTCGTTGAAAGCTATGTCCTGAAATATGAAAATATCTGTAGGTTTCAAATCCTAGACTATGAGGGAGTCCCTTTAGGTGCAGAAGGTGGGACACGTATACAAGGACTGTCCCCTCATTGTGGCGGAAAATGCGACACTATCCATAACATTGTTTCATGTGGGAACACAAACTAATGAGAGCTTTAGGGGACTCAATCAGAGGCTCAATTCAAATTTGGAGGTGTGAGAGAAGCAATATCCTTGACTGCCATCTTCTTTGAAATCACCCTCGATAGCGCAGCTAGTGACCGAACTGGAGGCTCCACTGTTGCAGGAGGAGGACATCCGCCCCATCACGGGTATCGTGTCCTCTACCTCCTTACCTTTTAATTTTAATGTCCATTTTTCGTTACTTCATTTGTTATTTCTCATGTTACGTCCACTTATTATGAAGAATAAGCTGGTCCCTGTTTGTTGTCCTATTACACCGACTCCCCCCCAACTATCCATCACACCTCCTTCTATCCCCTTTGCTGAATTAGGCTTTTCTTCTTGTCGATACAATCTTCGATCCTCTGCAAAGACCTTAGTTTGCAATTCTTATGGGTTAGGTGAGAACCCTGCCGAGTCTGCCCTAAATGCCACCAGAGGCAGACCATCCTCGCTTTTATGTGGCCTTGGGAAAACAAGACACTATTGATGGGGTTTTTAGAGAAAGGAAAACCCCGGCCAAAGGTTCCCCATGATTTCTCTGTATTTTAATTGTAGAGGGTTGGCCAACCCAGATAATAAATTGGATCTCCACTGTTTACTGGAATCAGAAAGGGTGGATATTCACATTGTTACCGATGAAATAGGTAACCGCACTGTTACCTACTTTTTTTTGGTAGCATAAAAAGCACCCGATTTTGAAAAGTGGTGATGCAGAATCACCCTTTTTATTGATGTAGCATCAACCTTTTTTTTAAGAGTGATAATTTTCATGTTGGTAATAAAACACAAAACTTAGATAAAAAATATATATATAAAAACAATAAAAAAATCAATAAAAATGTAAAAAAAAACAAAATTAACTCGTAAAAAAAAAAAAAAATCGAAAATTATATCAAAAGAAATGAGAAAATTTGAAAAAAAAAACACATAATTTAAAGAAAAAAAAAAACAAAAATTAACCAAAAAAAAAAAAAACATCAAAAACATTTTTTTCTAAGTTATTAAAAAAAACCATATAATTAAAAAAAAAAATTAAATAGATAATTAAAATTACAAAATTAAAATTTAGAGTAAAAAAAAAATAAAAAATAAAAAAAAAAAAAGAAAAAAAGAAAAATTTAAATTTAAAAATTTAAATTAAAAATAATAATAATAATAAGAAAAAAATACAAATTTTAAAATTAACAAAAAAAAACAAAAAAAAAAAACAAAATTTAAAATTTAAAAATTAAAATTAAAAAAAAACAAAAATTAAAATAAAAAGAATTAAAATAAAAAAAAACTATCATTAAAAAACAAAAAAATGAAAAAACTACGTGCAAATAATTAAAAAACAAATATCCATAAATTTACATTTAAAAAAAAAAATGAAGCAATTTATAAATTTTCAAAATAAAAACTAAATAAACTAAAAGATTAAAAAACAATTAAATTAAATTAAAATTTAATAAATAATTAGTCTAAAATATTAAATTAAAAAAAAAAAAAAAAAAAAAAATTTGAATTAATTTTTTTTTTCAAAAAAAATATTAAATAAAAAAAATATTAAAAAATATTAAAAAATTAAAATCAAAAAAGAAAAAAAAATCAAATTAAAAAAAATGTTATAATTAAAAAATATTAAAAAAAAAATAAATAAATAAAAAAGAAAACTAAGAAGAAGAAGAAGAAGAAAAGTAGTTGTTCTTGGAATGGAATCGGCCTCTCCCACCTGGTGGGAGGCGATTAAGTACCACCACGATCAAAATTTTTTATTTATTTTATTTTTAATTTATTTGTTTTTTAAATTTTACTCTTTTTTTTTTTTTTAGTTTTTTTCGCTTTTTTTTTTTTTTAATTATTAAATTTTATGTTTAGTTTTTTCATTTAATTTTTAAAAATTGAATCAATTTTGTATTTTTTTAAATTCATTTGAATTTAATATTTTTTTTTTTAATTACATAAAATTTTTATATTTTTTTTATTTCAATTAAAATTATGTATTTAAAATTAGTTTTTTTTTTAATAGATTAACCTTAATATTTTCAAACTAATTTGTTTTATTTTATTTTTTATTTAATATATTTTATTTAATATATTTTTTTCAATTTTTCAATTTTAATTGATTTTTAAAGTTTTTATTTTAAAAATGTTTTTATTTTTTTATTTTTATTTTTTAAATATATTTAAAATTATTTTTTATTTCAAAATTTATTTGTTTATTCATTTATTTATTAAAATTTAATATATTTTTTTTTAAATTTAATTTGTTATTTTAATATTAACCAATTTCTTTTCAAATTTAATAAAATATAATATATATATTTTAAATTTAAGTTCATATATATATTTTATTTTTTATAATTTAAATTTAATTTATTTTTTATAATATATTTGTTTTTTTAATATATATTGTTTGAAATTTAATATTTTTATTGTATGTTATTTTTCATTTTTTTTACTTTTACTTTAAATAATGTTTTTTTTTTTTTTAAAATTTAAATTTATTAAAATTTAATATATTTTTTTAAATTTAATTTTTATTTTAAAATTTAATTTTTTTAAAAAATTTAATAAATGAGTTCTTTTTCTTTTTTAAATTTAATTTCTATATTTAATATTTTATAATTTCTTTTTTTTTTAACTTCTTCTTTTTTTTTAATATTTTTATTTTGTTTTTTTTAATTTTTTAATTTCTATATATTTTGAAATTTTAATCTTTATTTTTTTTTTAATTTTTTAATTTTTTCTTAAATTTTAGGTTTTTTTTAATGTTTGAATTAAAATTTTAATTTTGTTTTTATTTTTATTTTTTTATTCCTATATATTTTTAAATTTTAAGCTTTAAAATGTTTTTATTTTTAAATTTATTTTCCTCAAATTTTAGGTTTTTTAATAATGTTTGAATTTTAAAAATTAAAAAATGTTATTTCTATTTTTAAAAATGTCAAATACGACACAATTTTTTTTTCGTTATTCCAAGCTCAACCGGTTTTTGTAGCATAATTTTATAAAATGTTGAAATTTGACCTTAAAAAAAACAAGTGCGTTACGGAATATACTTTTTTTTGTTTTTGGGTGTTTTTTCATGTTTTTGAGTCTTTTTGGGCTAGAGTTCCCTTTTGAGGTTCCCGTTTTGAGTCGGGTTACCTATTTCATCGGTAACAATGTTTATTATCATGCTTCATGAAACTCTAGCAATTGGTGAGACAATCCATACATTTCTCTCCTCGATTTGTCCTTTTTGGACCTTTCACACTCTGTGCAGGGTTGCTCGAGGGAAGTGCCATTGGTTTCAATAATCATACCATAAAATTCATAATTTGTGGGCTCTCGAGGGAATCCTAGGGGCCGACATCATCGCCTCGAGATTGGCACCCCCTCCGGAATTCTTAACATATATGGGCCATGCCGTGATAGACCTACCTTCTGGGGGACAAGATGTTGCGGTATCCCATATTGCAAAGCTAGAGCATATCATTGTGGAGGTGATCTTAATTCTTCTCTCGTGTCATGGGAACTGGGACCCCAAGCTATGGATCCTCGACCGCTACTTTGAGCAATTTATGGAAAAATCCAACTTGATAGACTTAATGATGGATAAGAAGATTTCCACATGGCATAATCAAAGAATTGGGGAGGTGACTCTTGCTAGGCGTCCTGGGTATTTTTTGATCTTTTTGTAAGTTAGTTGTTTATATGGATAGAGCTCGTAAGTGGGTGGGCTCCAGAGGTTTGCCTGATCACTCTCCCATTTATTTTGAGATAATTGGTGAGAGCAAAAACCCCACTCCCTTTCATGTTCAACTCCTCCCAGCTCGATGAACCTAACTTTCGACAGATTGTAAAGGTGCATTGGGATCATTGCCACCGCTCCCACATACCCCGCCCCCACTTAGTTATTGCCAAAAATATGTCATGCATTAAGGAGAACACTATCATGGTCAAAGGAGAAAAGGACCAGAGATGAGGAAGAGTTGAGGAGCATAGAGTAGGAGATCGGCTCTCATGCTTGATGAAGACATAAGGGGCACTCCTCGGCGAACACAAAGCTTCTCTCACCCTTTCTGAAATTCAGAAAATTCAGGGGCTTCTTAGAAATAAGGAGGAGCTTGGAGACTCAAGAGCGAGCCATATGGCTCTGAGAAGGGGATAATAATACCAATTTTTCCAATGTGCCAAAGGTAGAAAAGTATTGACACCAAATGGGAACTTAATGATTAGCATGGCAGGGTGGCCAAGACTTATCAACAACTTTCGCATATGGGAATTGACATTTCTCCCATATCTATGAGACCCAGGGGTTGTTAACATTGGTGGTGTTTAGTATTAGGTGTTTAGTATCGTGCTGGCATATGCCCTCGTTTGGGAAGAGGATGATGTGGACTCACTCATTGCCCCTGTATTAGCGAAGTTTGTTCTAAATGGTTCAAAAGGACAAGAGTCCGGGTCGAATGGCTTGCCTATCCAGAACTCTACCTTTACTTGTTTGAGCTTATGTTGTTGGTCATTGAATATTGCAGAACCTTGGGCATAATGTATGATAGATTCAACTCAACCTTTATTGCCCTCATCCCCAAGGTGGACAAACCTTTTTCCTTCAATGATTATTGGCCTATCTCCCTATGTAACTACATTTACAAAATTATTGCTAAGATTATTGTGAATCACATCCTATCTTATCTTAGCATATATCAAGGAGCAATTATCCTTCCTTCATAATAGACAAATCCATGAGGCCATCGACATCGCTTAAGAAGCGCTTCACTCTATCAAACTCAATAACCTCAAATGCTCTATCCTCAATTTTTATTTGGCCAAAGCTTTTGATTGTGCCCATTGGACCTATCTCCAATTAATTCTCACTCACATTGGCTTCCCCCACTATTTCATTCAATGGATTATGTGATGCATCACTAACTCCTCTTTTAGCTTACTCATTAATGGGAATTCTACACCTTTCTTCCATGTTTGGGCAAGGGCTTCATCAAGGATGCCCTTTATCCCCTCTCTCTCTTCCTATTGATAATGGAGGGCCTCACTACTCTCATTTCCTTTGCTAGAAATGAAGGTCAACTTATGGGTGTCAAAATCGGTGACACTATACCTAACGCACTTGCTTTTGTTGATGATGTGCTCATTTTCTAGATGTCTCCTTGAGGGATTTATTTTTTTCAACAAGATTTTGTCCACATTCTATACAACTAACCTCTTGAATGCTTCCAAATCACAACAAATGCACCATTATGTTTTCAAATTTCTTATCCAAGAGCGTTACATGCTCTTCATTTATTTCAATTCAAACACAGGAACATGGAAGAGGGCCTAAAATACTTGGGATTCAAACTCAAGCCTAATGATAATAGAATTAATGATTGGAATTGGCTTATAGATAAAATTGAAGAATCAACATTTGGCGGCAAAAATAGCTCTCTAGAGTGGGTCGAATTGTCTTGATCAAATCCGTGTTGGAGGCGATCCCATTGTATTGGATGATGCTTACCTGGATTCCTAAAGGTGTCACTAACAAATTCAAGCAAATTTGTAGACGTTTTTCTCTTGGTGGGAAAAGGATGAAGGTCACACCTTTGCTTGGGTGAGATGGGAGAAAATCACCAAGCCCAAACAATGGGGGTTGGGTCTCATGATCTTAATATTTTCAAAAAATGCTCTGCGACCAAAATATGTTGGCATCTCTTGACCTCCAATGATCTCAGGCGTGAAGTCACCTACTCTAAATGAATCGCTCCTATCCCTTCACTTGAATGGATCAAGATCGAAGTTCTCATTGCCCTGAACTCGTTCATGTTTGTTGTTTGGCGTGCTATCATGAAATATATAGCTCTCATAAAAAAGGGTCTTTCCTGGCGTGAGGTGCTTGGGCACACGTGTCCGGGTGGTTTGGATCCATGGTCTCAGTTGTGCAGGGAATGGACGCTTCCGGGACCATCAGACTCTTCTCAAACGAGATTGGGATCTCTTAGCTCGATCAAAGGTTGACAATGAAAACTTTGATTGGATCACACAGCGTGGAAAACACCAACGACCCGAATATCCTTGAGCGTTGGTGGGGGTTTGGAATAGATATATCGGGGCTCTCAAGACTTCTCATATCGGGATCTCTAACAGGGATGAATTTATTTGGGCCATCACCCCCAAAAAGGTAATTACACTCCTAAAGATAGGCTATACTACCCTCCAGAGGCACTCTTCAACCCCGTATGGTAGAGGGTGGTGGAAGCCTCTATGGAAGTTAAGAGCACCCCCAAAACCCTTATTTTTATGAGGTGCATTCTTACAAACTGTGTGTCTTGACGAGAGGAGAATATGGCTAAGAGATCTATACATGACCCCTCTTGGTGTGCACTCTCGCAAAAACAACCTAATCTAAAGATATCTATCACCTCTTCCTCTTGTGCACTTTGTCTCATCATAATTGGATTTTTTTACTAAGGAACTTGGCATAAATCACCCATGTCAGGGGACACTATCACCTTGGCTTGGCAAAGGCCGGTGGCACTCTTTTACCCTCGACAAAGGCCCGTCAATCTGCCCCTTTATTCTTGAGGTCTTTGGTTGACTCATAACCATATAATGTTCCAAAGAGCACACCGATATCTTGGACCACCATACACAATTCCATTTTAGCCCTCTCATCCTCTAACCTCAAGAGGCCTCTGCAAAGGTAGAAAGGGTTACTGTGCCCGAAGTCATTAAAAAACTCTCTTTGGGCTTATTTTGATTGTCAGGCCGGGATTGATGGATGTTGTGGAGGCCAGGGCCATTATGTACCTACCTATATGACCAACACTCCTATCATATCAAAACGGGATTGGGCCCCGAAACTAACAACTACTTAGAGCTCAACTACTAACTTCTCCTTATTTTTTCCTTAGAAAAGAGATGCAACAAGATACATATCTTTGGGGAATAAAATATCATTATTGGTTCAATAATATTTCTACTTGTCATGTACACACTCTTAGAAATTTTCGGATGAAGTGCTTTCTCTTAAAAATAATTTTGATATCATTCTTGTCACTACATTTACAAGTAAAGGAATCGAGTGCCTGAGCTGTTCAAAGAAGTCGCACACTTAGCATGGGGACAATGGCATATTACAGAACACTTGAGGCTCGATACATATCAACATTACCATTGCCCATTCATAGAGGATTTTGGGCCCTCAATGCCTCCTAATCGGCTGTCGATCAAAGGCCTTATTTTTCTCTTTTCTCAGCTTTTGCATATAGACCTCTATAGTTTTTTATGATCATATGTATATTTGGCATGCACGGTGTTTATTATGTAAATATTTGTTTTTACTATTGAACCGTTATGTTAACATAACTCTTCTAGATATTTTGATAGCTCACGAGTATGTGATGCAATCGATGGAAATGCAACATGTAATTTTCCTTACAATTAATGAAAATTACAACTTTTTCTGAAAAAAAATACACTTCAAAATCAAAATGTATTACATTATTTTTCAATAACGTGGTTATATTTCTTAAAAATTTTCATTTCAAAGATTGTATTAATATTATATCATATCATAACATTGTTATATTATTTCAATATTAATTTATGACTACTACATTTACAAGGGTTATTATATAAAGTATTAATTTATAAATATTATATTTGTGAATGTTTATATATAAATAAGAATATAATGTAAAAATATAAATTAGAAAGAAATTTTTATAATATCAACCCTTATATTATAAAATAATTATATTATTTTTAATAACAATGATTTAATATTTCAAAATTCTTTTGATAGAGTTTTAATTTTATCATTTTTTAAACTTTTCATATATATATATATATATATATATATATATATATATATATATATATATATATATATAATTTGAACATAATTGAATCGAGGTGGGGAGGATAATAACATTTCTCCTTGCAACCACTCAAGTTATGTCCAATTGACACATACACATATATGGAGGCTTGATTTAAATTTTATATAGTTTTAATTTATAAGTGAGTAAGCTTTCTCTTGAGTTTTTTTTGTTATTTTTTTCATGCTTTTATGACATTTAATTGCTTCAAAGTTTCTAGTACAAGATTCGTTAAGAGTGAAAATTATGAGTTAAAATCAGAAAAGAAGTGGCAATTCCATATAGAATAAGTGTATTTATTTTTATTTTTATTTTTTTCTTACGAACAAATTCCCCAACATTTTTCTCTATGGTGAACTATGATTGTGTGTTGCAAATCCCTAACTTAAATTTTTCTCTGTCTCTCTCTTCCATGGCTTCGACCATCAGAGAATTTGCTCGTCCTCCAGCCTCTCCACCTCTTAATATTGACACATTCAATTCCTTGGTTTCATCCATATCTTGCTCTTATAAATATCAACCATTTTTTTTTCTTAAACAAGTGGATGAAATCCCTAAGATTTATTTTCAGGTGGTTTAATATTGAACAATGGTGTCAAAGTTAGTAGATCTAGGTTTAATTGATCAATTTATAGGGATTTGGATTTTCCCGTAAACCTTGAATACTTGGATTGATAAAAATTGGCAACCTTTGATTAAAACAAAATTATTTTTTTCCTTTGTAGGTGGGTTTTTTTTCGTCTTCTCATTTGAAGCAAAAATTGATTGAGATATGATATTTATAACTAGACCTTACTTCTTAGGTTCTTGGCGAATGTATGTCAATATATGGAACCTTGATTTAAATCTAGAAAAATATATTCCATATGCAATTCCAGTATGGGTTAAGTTACCTCTTCTTCCCTATATTGCTAGAATGAGGACACTATCGAAAACATTGGCAATGCCTTGTGTAAGTACATTGATCACGTCTAAGGTGGGTTTAAAGAAAAGCCTCCTTGAGGCTATCTAGCTATCACTGGACAATTGAACCCTTATCAGCCCATGAAATATGATAAAATATTTTTTAAATGAAATTTTTTCCATGAAGATGGTCGCTTTTCCAAGAACTATCCCAAATAAGAAATAGATCAATGACAAGTGAAACTAGGGGAGAAGTGGAAATAGCCCAAAAGTAAAAGGGTATCTACAAGATAGGATGCCTTGCCTAAGGTCCCCTCCTCAACAAACACAACTCCACAAGATCCTCCACCCTCAAAGTGGAACATTAGAACGTATTCTCACTCCAATAGTAAAGGAAGCAAGAAGGATCCATCAGGTAGTAGGTATGAGATTCTAGCACACCAAGAGAATAAAAAAATTCCATGATCTTAGATGAACATATGGGAGGAATTTTTTTAATGGAAATACCAAGTTTGGAGGATATTCTAATTCATCCATATTCTCAAGAAGACCTAGGTATAGAGGAAGAAGTATATCATTCCCCTAATAACACTAAAATTTATTTGGGTAACCCCTTCTCTAGTACAACTTCAATAAATGAGATATTAGAGGGTGAAATGGAGTGGGATTTCATGAAAAGTAGACTAATTAAAAAGGTTAGTAGAAATCCCATTCAATATTGATGAGAAGAGAAAGTATAAAAGAATAAGGAACATGGGACCTAACCCACCATAGAAGGCATGTATAATAGGGGCCCAAGGATCAATAAGAACCAAAGTGGCTTTGTTCCTCCCCAAGGAGGAAATCCATAAAGTTCAAGTAATTAAAGTTGTCCCTTATAATTCTAAGGGTTTAGAAAGAAAAAGGAAAATATCTACTTTTAGAGAACTGATAACAGAAGAAAATCACTAGATTCTCCTACTTCATGAGACAAATTTGGAGGAACAAGAAGTCCTCTAAAGATGAAATTTCATGTGGCATGGATGTGATACAAAGGAAATTAGTTCTAGGGGATGTATGGGGGTTTGTGTAGTCTTTGGTCCCATTTGTAATCAATTTGACTAAGATTCAAAGTGCTCTCCATTGGTTAGCAATTAGCCTTCTCCACATCCTTTATGGTAATGTATTAACATAATCAATATCTATATTCCATCAACATATTAGGAAAAGGAAAATGTGGGAACACACATTATAATCTTAAGGAGTTAGAGTTGGGTCTAAATTGTAATTTTTTTGGGGATTACTATGCTACCTTTCACTCTTGGTAAAATAAAGGGAAATTTCTTGTCAGAGACCCATTTCAGGAGAAAATGGAAGAATTCATCTCCTTCTTGAATATTATTGATATAAATCCAGTCAAAGGTAAGTATGCATGGAACAATCACAAGCTTGGAACCTAACACATAATTTCTCTCTTGACCATTGAACCCATTTGGGGGAGATTCATAGCAATATTGAACAACTGATGAATATGGAATTATTAATGCTAGAAAATATGGTGCTCCTCTACTTACATGAGGATTTTAGGGCAGAAAAGGAGCTTTGGAGATTGAATTCAAGGATTTTATGGTTGCGAGCAAAGGAATAGAACACCCACTACTTCTACAAATAGGTGAAAATGTGTATGTGGCATAACAATGTCCAATCCATGTCTGCAAATGGGGAAACCTTTCACTCCTATGATATGATAAAAGAGGAAAATATATGTAGGTTTTAACCTTGTATAATTAATTATTTCAAATAGATTCTTAATAAACTAGAAAATATGAAATTTCAAACACACACATTAACAAATTTTACCTTGGAAACCTAAAATGGGAAAACCAATTTTTTTTTTCAATATACTTTTTTTTGTATCTAGAGGAAGCGCAACTGGGCTAGTCTCGTACTCATGTGACAAAAATTCGATTCCAACTACTACCACTATAACCTCTAGGTTCCTATGTATGCCCCTTCCACAGGCATAGGTGAATTAGGGGGTTTGAACCACAAACCTCATCATACATAACACTTCATTTTCATGGCCATATCTGCTTGAGTTGTTTCCTAGGGGATTTTCTTCAATATATTCTTTTGTATAGTATTACAATACAGTTGTAAAATACACCTCTCCACATTTACTCGCTTTTACAAGCTCTTTGGGTAAATGTGAAGCAAAGTCCTACTATGACATGACCCGACCTCCTAGTTATAGTTAAGGAAGTGAGGCCTACAACTAAGACTTGCTGACCTTTCTCATGAACCACATATCACTTAGAGGTTGAAAAACCACCCTAGGTGACCAATCCTTGAGTTAGAACCATTTTTCTCTGACTTAGACCTATATCCACACCCTCTAAAATTCCTGCATGTGGTTGTGAGGCTCCAACCTCTCTCACAAGAGTTGCTCCATGCAATTATGACCTTAGATCTTCAGTTTAGTGCCTGCGGTCCTAATACCTGAGCCACGTTTCTAGGCTAGTCTCTAGACCACTGCCCAAAACTTCCCGTAACTTTCCAAAATCATATTTCACATAAAAAAATGTGAAACATTCAAATTTGAAGCCAAATATGGACCTAGAAAACCTATAATACACTATACATTTCATCAAACATATGGTCAACATGTGAGTTACAGGTCATGAATGCATATCTGATCATAAATCTATGAAATTCATCTGAAGATCACCAAGAAGGTCTAATTTCCTCTTAATTAGCTACAACAACACTTGTTAGCCCATGCATTCATAAACCATCCAAATACTTATCAAATCATGAACAAGAGCCATAGCTAGAGCACATCATAGAACCCTGCTTATAACCAACATATAACCAAAATATTAACCATGAAAAAAAAAAAATCAACATAATAACAAGTACAAGTGCCCATAAATCACAATAGGAAAATAAATTTTATTAAAATATATGAAATCCAACCAAGTCAGGGACTTCCACGTACCACTCGACCATATATTAACGTGAACCAAATATTTCTCTTAGCCAATCACCCTCATTCCATATTATAATCATGAATGTGGGATATCATGGGATAAACCAAGACATAAAAAAACAAGGGAATCTAGAGGTTAAACCACCTCCACCCTCAAACTACCATGATATCACCTAAACTGGTCCCGAGATCACAAAACCAAACCAAGCTTATATGCCTCAGAATTCCTTCACCATACCTTGAGAATTTTTTTCCTATCTCCACCCACTTATTGAGGGCTTCCTGGAGAAAACCACATCCATCCCCAACGCCTGGGAATTCTCCTTAGATTACCTCACCTAGTTCCAAAACCTTTAAGCAATCTATAGCTCAACCAAGAAAAAAATCCCATCACACCATGACTCTCCAGGAAATGGCAAGGCAAGGATGAAACCATTGTCAAACCTGACAAAACTCATTCTAATGAAATAAATGAACCAAATAAACACATGCATGTACCATGCATTCCCACCTTAGCTAAGAAAATACACATGCAACCTGTTACTTGAAAAATTCTCCTACTAAAGCTGCTGATCCAACCTTCTCCTTTCTTTCCTTGGCTCTCCTTTATTTTACTTTTCCTTTCTTTAATTGCTTTCTTGCTTTCTCCTCTTGGATTTCTCTCTCTCTTTCTCACTTGACCCAAGCTGAAAAAATTAACAAAATCTCGACCAAACTATCAACAGTTGTGAACTGGTTCTCTGATGCCTTTTATTATTGATGTCTTTGTTTTCTTCATTTTCCTTCATTTTCTTCTAATTTCCTTAGCATGAAAATATGTGTCACCTTGCATCTGGAAAGTACCCCATCTCACTCCTCTTGTAAGGATGATATCGATGATGACCATGATGTATATATGAACTAGAACTAGAATAGAATTCATAACCACTACCTCTCTTGTCAGGTGTATCCAACCATCTGCCACCTCTGACCGTGTCATCCTTGTCCAACATGTGCCTTGATCGAGACATGATACCATATGTCCCATTATTCATTTCCTCCTGTCCATAACTGATCTGTGGCTATAATTCTCTCTGTAAATATGATAATATCTGCAGGATCAATGCAATGAACTCGAATTTATTTTCCTGAGCTCTAGAAATATTTTTCTATGACCGAATTATCGTGTCATTATCCGCCTTGAAAATTTTAATTTCTACCTTCATACTTCTCAATGTATCTTCTATGTCAAGATATTACTCTTATCCATGCTACTCATTTGAACCATAAGTAGAGTCACGTGAAATATAATCCACCATTCTACTCATCATCTTTGATCTTCTTCTTCCTACAAACATATCATGTCATATAAATAAAATAGAAGCATGATCCAACATACCTTAATTTGTTTTAGGGGAGGCTATCTCGTTTGCACAAATCAATCCAAATTAATATGATATATATATATATATATATATATATATATAATGACACTAACATATAAACCTATTGACACCATCTCAATCATCATGCATGATAACTCAAAGGGTGACATTGGCAATATACATGAAAACTATAACCACTACAATGCATGGATATGACTGACATGCATGCAAAAAAATCACATCCTACCCATCCAGTCCAAGCTTTTGAACCTGAAAGCTCTAATACCAATATATAACATGCCCCTACCCATATTTACTCGCTTTTACAAGTCCTTTGGGTAAATGTGAAGCATAGTGCTACTATGACATGACCTGACCTCCTAGTTCCAATTAAGGAATTTAGCCTACAACTGAGACTTATTGACCTTAGGCACCAAAAATCACTCATAGGAAAAACAATCACCCTAGGTGACTAATCCATGTGTTGGAACCATTTTTCTTTAATGTAGACCTATAACCACACCCTTGACACTTTTTGCATGCGGTTGTGAGGCTCCAACTGCACTCACACACCTTGCTCCATGTTGTACCTTGAGAAACAATCTCATAATGTGTAGATAACAGTGCTCAAGACATTTATCATAAATTTGAAATACATAAATTTGTTGCCCTTTCATTTTGAAAAACCCATAATATAATACTTAAAACCCTTTAATATTTATAACCAAACAAAACACCTCACAATGCCTTCAAATGATGGATACAAATAAACACAAACAAGGTTAAAAATGGCAACGAAAAACTTCTGATAATAAGCTGCTATTATAGAATCTCTTATCTTTAGTTTTAGAAGAAAACAATTAAGAGGAAATGGTATTCAGAATAAAGGAGCGCTTCATTAAGGAAGTTAACTCTAAATCACAAATGAAATATTAGAGACCAACAACTACATTAATTCATTCTGAAAAGAAATAAAAACACATGATGAAACAAGAAGAACTAATTGTCACCAACAATTTCTGGAAATTCTTCTGAAAATATTTTTTAATCATCATAGAGATCAAGTACAAACTTTTTGGTAATCTGAGGTCCAAAAATCCGGAACCTCTTTCATCATAAAAAAAAGTTTTATATTGAAAATTCAAAATGGACAGTTATAAAATTGTCAACTTCCTAAATTACTTTCATTCGACTATTACATTTGAAAATATAAAATACATGTCTCTTCAGAAAAAAAAGTAAAGTAAAATATCAAATAGACACTGGGTCATTGAGAAACTTGAAAATCTGGAACAAAGGAGGTTCTTGTCTCTATTTATTTTGATTGTGGAGACATCCACTCCTTGAATTTCCTCCATAGATCTACATTCGAACTAGGAAAATTAACAAGCTTCACATGTGCCTTTATGAAATTTGTGATTCTGGAATATGTTTGTCTTTTAGAAAACAAAGTATTCATAATCCACAACTATTGAAAGTCCTTATGCAGATATTTAACAATGGTGGCTACCTTTTAGAATTGCAGTCTTCTCATAGGTGTTCCCTATTTTTCTTTTTTCCTCCACCCACAATATTTCATATGTTTCGCAAGGGAGTAAATTTCCATGCCGGTCCCAACAGGATGGTAAACCAACCCTGGTTCTATTATCAACCAAAATATTTTTTTTTTGTTATTGGTCCCTTCATTTCATTCAGCTTTTTCTCCACAACTTTCCTATATGAATTATTCACAATAATCCTGAGTGAAGCTTCGCATTACTGAGAATATTCCTCCTGGCATGATTATTATCGAAGAGATTACTGACACGGAAGAAGAAATCACAATTCCTTCGCGTAAAGAATCTTTAAATTTAAGGTATAGTGAACCGATTTACCCTTATAGTCCTTTTAAATCAGACCCTTGGTATCAACAATTTACTAACTTTCTACATAGCACTGGTCTCAATTATTCACCATACCACATTCCTTTTTACTCCATACCCAGAGGTAGTTACATGTCTTCATCAAGCATGTCAGGTGAGTCATCCATGTTTTCTTCATTGCCAAATTTTTTTTTTTATGGTGGTCCATCAGTTCCTGTTGGATACCAGTCGCTCTCTCGTAAATTTTCAGGAGCATATCCCTCTTCTGAAAATCTTACATGATCAACTGGTCTTAATGAATCTAATCCAAAAATTTTACAATGGAACAAGTATATATGATGACTGGAAATATTCCTTCAACTGATTCTCAAGGTGGAAATTTACCACCTGGGGGGCAGTATACTCCTTAAGGACCATCTTTTCAAGGAAAGTACCCTATGCCAGGGCCACAAACTATTCAAGGACAACCATCTCCTCAAGGGCAAAATTTTTATCAAGAGAAACCATCCTTTCAAGGAGGTCAACCTTTTACTAAAACTTATCTAACAAATTATCAAACTTACGTTCCAATACCTCAAACTGGTTATGGTTAAACTTATGCACCACAAACTTTAATGGGAGCTCCTTATCCAGGCATTAATACTATGTGTAACCCATCGTTGAATCAACAAAATTTTCAACCTACTGTACAAGTACCTTATAATCAGCCTGGTCAGCTAACTGGTCAATTTGGTTATACCTAATTCCAGCAACCTGCTCAGCCCACACTTCAACTTACACCTCAAGTATCTGTACCTAGTAGTCCGCAAGCTGGTTCGAGTACTCCAAGAAATCCTGTCTAATATGTTGTGCAAACTTCTGTTCAAAAACCAAGTACACCTATCCCTAGAGTTTCTCAAGTCCGTGTTGCTACAACGCTTCAAACAACTGCATCAACTGTAACACAGGAAATCCCTCAAGTCACTGCTCATCAAATTGGACCTTCTGTCCAGTCTACTGTTCAAAAATCTATAGGACAACCTGGTGTAGCTACAATTAAAACAAGCCAACCTTTTGTAGGCCAGTTTTTCAATCAACCTTTTCAAGGGCAGTTTCAATATGGATCAACAGGACAAAATCCAGTCTACCAAGGTAAATCATACCCTGATTGCATATCAAATACCAGCTCAACCTCAGTTTGGTATGGCTAACCCTGGATACCTTGAAGGTATTCCAATCCCATCTGCACATGTTATTCCAGGTTATCCTGGATATCCTCCTTTGGGTACTTGTATTGTTCCTCAAGGTTATCGGTTTTTTGAACAAGACCCTAACCGTCAATTACCATTCATTGCAACATTAGACTTGTCGTATTTGTCATGCCTCATGAATGATCCAATTTATTATACTCCGTTTTGGCTGGAAATGCCAACTAATTTTCCCAGTGATATACCTAAGTTTGAAGGAAAATCAGGATAAGACCCCTCAAATCACGTGATGACTTATCATCTTTGGTGCACATCCAACTCCTTAATCGATGATTCCATTCTATTGAGACTTTTTCAGAGAACATTGATAGGTTTAGTTTCAAAGTGGTATCTTGAAATACCACGTGGATCTTTCAATAATTTCAACATGTTAGGAACAACTTTCCTAACTCACTTTCAGTTTCCAGTCCATTATGACAATGTGACAGAACTTTTAAATTCATTAAAATAGAGTACGTCTACATACATTTCAGATCACATACATGAATGGAGACGTAGACGACGTTTAGTGAAGGTTTTCATTCTGGATCAAATTGTGGTAGAATGGTTCATAAAATCACTACTTCCAAAGATCTCTAAAGACGTAGCCAAGGGAGGTGTTTTTACAGAAGAACAGGTCATAGCTCAAGCACAGTACTTAGACCTTGTATATATAGAGTCTGGTACTCTATATGAAAAAGTTCCTGATTTACCACGCTCAGGTAAAATTACTGCAACTCCTTCTGGTTCTCATTCTATAGATGGTGTAATTGGTACAATTAGTACTAAAAAGAGTAATAATAAGCCATCTAAACCTACTTCTCCCATAATAACTTTACAAGATTCACCTAAAGGAGATTCTTCCCTTGAAACTTCTGCCGACATTCACATTGTAGATTCATCCATGAATAAAGCTAAAAGCGACAATAAGAAGAAATGAAAGAATAAAAATAAACAAAACACATCTCCTAAAGAGAAAATAGAAAAATCGAACCATCTGATGAAAAGATGAAACCTCGTTATCCTTGTCTTATCTGTGACGAGGATCACTATACCAAAGAGTGTCCACACCGGGCCGAGGTATCCAAATTTGTCAAAGTTTCACCCACACCTACTGTCTTGAAGGATTCTTTTCCATCTCAAGATTTTAAAATGATTGGATCTTCTTCCAATTCATCAAAAAATATTTTAATGATGTCTCAAGTCATGGTTGCGACACAATCTCAATAGTATGGATCTAAGAGTCTTGTAACTGGTAAAGAGACTGAATCTTATAGTCAAACACCAGCAATAACTCCTTCAGTTTCCAAACCACTTCAAATCTAGAAACCTAACCCTGATTTAATGATTAAATCGCTTGCTAAAGGTGTAGTCATTCTCATTTATGGATGGTTTTTCTGGCTACAATTAAATCAACATAGTCCTTTCCGATTAACCTAAAACAATGTTTGTATGTCCTTGGGGCACGTTTGCATATTGTAAGTTAAATTTTGGACTAAAAAATGTTGGTGCAAATTTTCAAAGAGCTATGTCTTATGTGTTTCACGATATCAAACATATTATACAGCCTTATCTGGACGAATTTACTGCTCATTATTTATGTAGAGAAGATCATCCTATACACTTACGTGTTATCTTCATGAGATGTAGGCATTAAAAAATTCAATTGAATCCACATAAATGTGTCTTTTGTGTACAATCAGGACAATTACTTAGGTTCATCATTTCGAAAGAGGACATTCGTGTCGATCCATCAAAGGTTGAGGCTATCATCAACTTACTCCTCCTTCCACTCTTCGCCAACTCTAGAGTTTGCAAGGGAAAGTAAACTTTTTATGTAGGTTTATCTCGAACTATGCAGAGTTAACGAAACGTTTTACCCAGTTGTTGAAACAAGATGTTCCATTTATTTGGGATGAGATTGTCGATAAATATTTTGATGCACTTAAAAACGTGTTGACTCATGCACTGTTATTACATCCACCCAATTAACACCGGGATTAATTTTTATACTTAGCTGCCTATGATTCCACAATTGGAATGGTTTTGGTTCAGGAGGATGAATCTAACAACGAACATGTGATCTATTACCTAAGTCAGAATATCAACCTGGCGGAAATCAAGTATTCACATGTGGAGAAATTGGCCTTGGCGGCAGTTCAAGTTTTCAAACATTTCCGTCATTACATATTGTTACGAAAAACCACATTGATATCTAATTACAACTCGATGATGTACATATTGAAAAAACAATTGATAGGGGGAAAATACTCCAAATGCATTGTTATCCTGCAAGAGTTTGATTTGGAGTTCAAGAAGTCCAAGTCCAAGAAATCACTAGTATTTGCCGAACTTATGTGTGAATTTCCCAATACTGAGTCTGAAATGGTGGTCGAGAATCATATCATGTATGAATCTCTGTTTCTAATAAGTAACTTAGATCTCTGGTATGGAGATATCATTATATATCTTTAGACCCAAACCTTTTTCCCAGAGCTTTCATGATCTGATTGACGGAGAATCAGATACCAATCCCAACAATACAATATTGTTGGCGACCCTCTTTATCATCGTGGTTCCGATTCTGTGTTTCGACGATGTATAACTCATGAAGAAGCTAAAAAGGTTTTGAATGATTGCCACTCTGGAGCACGTGGTGGTCATATGTCTAGTTTTGCCACAACCCAAAATATATTGCATGCTAGTTATTTTTGGCCATATTTATTCAAATATTGTATTATCGCGGTTCAAAAATTCCACAATTACCAAAAAAATTATTGAAATATGCGTGCAACCTCAGCTCCTCTTCACCTAATCATTGTTGTTGGTCCTTTTTCCAAATGGGGCTTTGATTTCATTACATGTAACTCTCACTTGGATGGGGGGCATGGGTATATTATTCTCGTCATAGACTAATTTACCAAATGGGCTGAGGCGATGCCTACATTCGTGGATGATGGAAAAAATGCAGCTACTTTCATATTCAATAATGTGATTTCTCAGTTCGGTGTCCCTCAAACTATTATTACGGACCATGGGAGCCATTTTCGAAATATTATGATGACCGAACTTTCTGATCAACTTGGCCTACGCCATGATAATTATACACCATATTACCCATAGGCTAATGGTCAAGTTGAGGCCGTCAAAAATGTTTGAACCACCACGATTAAATGGATTGTCGGGACTCATAAATCTAATCATTAGGGGATTTTTGAGGTCTAAAATGGGCCTCCTAAGGAAAATGTACAATCGAAATTCACTTTATGAGAACCAATCACATTTTAGGGGATGACATCATCCCTAATGGTTGAGGTGGTATTGCTTGAGTTAAAGGTACTTACTTGTCACATTCTCAATGGTGGATAAAAGATCGCGGTTAACCATGGTAGTGCTCTAAGTACTTTTAAAGTCAAAGTAAAGTACTCATAATAAATTTCATTGTCACATTTTTTGAATAAAAAAATATTATTTTCATTTCACATTTCTTGAAAGAAACAATGCATATCCCTATACATTTATTATATTATATTATATTATATCATTTTTATATAGTATATTAATTACATGTTATTATACAATTTAAATAAAATAATTTTTAATTAATAACATATAATATAATTAAGAATTTATAAATTTATATTTATATTTTATTTTAAGTTATTTAAGTACAAAGGACATGCTTTATTTGTTCAATGATAATGATTTTTTCTTGAAAAGCTCATTCTTATTTATAGTCACATCAATACAAATTTTTTATTAATTTTATTTTGATACCAATTTTGAATTGAATTTAACTCTGGTTACATGGATTGTGGTGCAAAAAGTGAATTGAAAATTCATAAATATTATTTAATTGGTTTAAATATTATTTTATTATTTCCTTAGGAGGCCCATTTTAGACCTCAAAATTCCCCTAATGTGGCATACCATGCTTTTTTTGGCATTATGGGCATACCGTACCTTTGCAAAAACTGCTACAGGGTTCACTCCTTTTCAACTTTTTTATGGTTTAGAAGTTGTGTTACCCATTGAATGTGAAATACCGTCACTCAAATTAGCCATTGAGTTGTTACTAGCTACCTCTGAAGAGGAGAAACACTTTCTATACCTCGCATAATTAGATGAGACTCATCGCACCACTGCATTAGCTATCGAAGCTCAGAAGAAACGTGTTAAAGCTCAGTATGATCAAAGTGTTAACCCTCGCATTCATTCAAAAGGTGACCTATTTTTAGTATATGATTAAGCTAACGATAAGCTAGGTGCTGGTAAATCAAAACCGATGTGGCATGGTCCCTATAATTTCAAGCGTGTGCTTGCAAAAGGAGCCTATGAATTAATTGATTATGACGGGGTGTCTTTAGATAAACCCAAAAATGGTCTTTATCTCAAGAGATATTATGCATGACTTTTCTTGTGAAGATCTCACTTGTACATTAGTTACATTTTAGAATAGCGTGCCTTAGATTAGACAAGTGTGCCTAGATTAATTGTTTTTGCTGTTACTACTATCGCTGCTTATCTTGATTACTCTTGATATTGCATATGTCAACATCCCTTCAAACTTACATCGGTTTTGCTGATGGCGCCTATCGTAGTACACAGAATATGTCTTCTGCGGCTTGGGTTATCTATTCATGCACTGATGAGTTAGTCTCTATTCATGGGATATGCCTTGTTCAAACAACGAACAATATTGCAGAATATAGCGCAATCATTGAGTTATTATCTGATGCCATTACATTTGGTATTCAATGTTTGATCATTAGTTTAGATTCGCAACTCATTGTATTACATTTAAAAATAGTTTATGCTATTAGAAATCCAGTATTAAGATTATTTTTGAAGGTTCGTATCTTGGAAACACAATTTGATTATATCGAATATCAACTTATTTCAAGAAATTTAAACACATTGGCTGATGCATTAGCTAATCGAGTTTTAAATAGACATATGAAACATTAACAAAGTAAATCAAAACAACATTCAATCCATGTTGAACAAGATACTTAGAGAATGAAAGTAGTAATATCATTAGGATAGATAAGTTTGTGTCAAAAAATATTACATCTTCTGTGATCATAGGTTCAAACACCTTATGATCTAAAAGATACTGATACAAAAAAAAAAATGTTAATCTACATTGGCCATCAGATATCCATGATCATGGTCATGATAAAAAAATATGGCACGCACCACCTTCCACAGAAATCTCCTGAGTGGACTTCGAACATGTCTCTGGAGCCCGAGAGGTATATCATCGGTTCCTGTCTCAGGAATATCAATACTCAACCTCTCAAGGTTTTTCTCCATCTCTTCCAGGATCTCTATTGCATCATCCTTTGTGGGTGATATGGGTTATGCCTCTCGCCTATCAAAGCGACGAAGCACTATTGGTTGTGTCAGACCGACATCTACATTTAAAATTTTTGTCAGTATTGGATGATAAAAAATCAAATAAAAATTAGATTAAAAACTTCAAAATGATTCACTAACTTGTCTCATCCCACTGTGCCCCTGGTGGTAGATATGTTTCAAGGTCACCTCTATAGTCCATTCCTGCATAAGGAAAATATTCAATCATGAAGATCTGGTTTCTGAGCCACGAGAAATAATGTGGAGTGAACCGAACCACTGGACCATCTTCACCACCTTGGCGAACCATCAATGATACCCATTGCACCATCTGAGGTTCATGAGTAATTCCAGGATCTACTGGAGTCTATTGAGGCACAAGGAGTGGGATCCTCTCTAGAGAAAATGAGATAAGAATGGCACCATACTCGAAGTTTTTCAACTTCCAATTCTTGGCTCTCGTGAGTTGGTTGTTCATATTGCCCAACACTCCTTCATTCCAGTTGAATATTTTCCCTCCGAAACACTCAACTGCAATTTACATCTATGATTTGGTAGCCACATGAGGAGCTGCACTCCCGCATAACCTGGTAACTGTGAATGCTATTATTTTGAGTTCCAATCGCACAATGGTTTTCATGTCTATGCGACCATCCTTCAGCTTTGAATTATTTCTACAATACTGAGCCTTGTAGCTAGCAGTGGGAAAACCTACTTGTCTAGTCCCAAATAAGGAAATGTTTCTCCCTCTACGAGGTAATCTGGTGAGGAAGTATATGTATGTCTTCCATCTCAATCACAAGTTGACGGTCCCCAATTATGAAACATTGATCTTGCATGTCCCATGCATTCACAAGCCAAGTCAACAACTCAACTTGTGCCTTCATACCCTGAATTGCCCAGAACTTGTATAAGCCAAAATTTTTTAATGCACGCATGGTTGCTGGATCATCCATGGCTTCGTTTTCCACGAGCCCATGTTCTTGTTCCCTCCATTCCAACATGATTAAATACCTGAAAATAAACAAATTAAACATTAGAAATCAGATAGAGAAAACTTGAACCATTTTTTATGGAGAAAATTAGGTTTCTCAAAAACTCACAGTGCCTACGTAGGTTCTGTATTTACACAATACGTTTTTTGGCACATGTCCCACACAAAACCTGTAGTAGCTTGACGATTTTTCTTTTAAAAAATTGTTGGGGTGTGCAGTTTTCGCACAGAGAAACCGCACACCCCTGAGAGAAGATTTAGAAACATAATTTCCTCCTAAAAAATGCCATGAAAGATTGAAATAAGAAAAGACATGGATGAAAACAAAGACAATGATGATGTGGATTACCTAGTTCTAACGGTTCTCGAAATTATCGGTCAATTCTTCTGATATCATCTCCTTAAGTTTTTGGCCAAAATATCTCTTTGCTCTGTTCTGAAAAGAAAAAGGTGGAAATGACTTGTTTTAACTCCTTTTTGTAGTTTTAAATGAATAAATTATTATTATTTTATTTATTTTTACTTTTAAAAGGTCAAATTTAATTTTTTTTACTTTTTGACAACAAATATTTGTAATTGTTTGAGTTTTTGTGCAAGATACAGGATTTTGGTGAAAATATTTATTTTGACATCGAGTATACTTTTATCATGTTTTTGAGCTCTGTAAAAATACAAAAAAGCAAAACCCTGGAGTCCTCTTTTAAGCCCTTTTCAGACTCTCGAAATATGAAAATATTGCTGAGTACTTGACTATTCGAACTCGTTAAAGTAAATGAATGGTTGATCCAGATTTATGCAGGAACGAAATAGAATAAAAATATAACCATAAATACAAATATGCAGCATAAATAACACTTCATTTCATTAATATCAAAGAACTGAGATTTTCTTACAGACAAAATGGAAATAAACTAGCTAGGGCGCTGGTAGCTATCTCTGAGAAGAGATGTGGCGGCTACAGGCCTCTGAACTAAGTTACAATGAGGCTCAAGGGCCTATTTATTGTTTAGAAACAATGGAAAACCCTAAACATACAAAACCCTAACCCTAGGAGATGAAATGCCAAAACTATGGGCCCTGTTTGGGTAAATTGGTGTTTCAACTTCCCGAGGACGTAACTTTGGCATACAATCTTTGTTTGATGCGGACCATAGCTCATGAGAAATATATATCTAAGGAATACAAATTTTTAGTGAGAAACTTCAGTCCATGAAGCTATTTTGCTCCCGGTTTCCAAAAAAAGGTCGTTTAGGGCCTCAAAACGACTTCGGAAGTTCAGGACCCGAAAAACTGCTAAAAATAGTAAGTTGTGCCAAAACTAAAAAATTGAAAGAGACAATGGTGGGGCCCCAAGTGGAATAGGTGGGTGACCACCAATATCCACCTGGATCAACGGTCATCCATTCAGTATAAGTTTACCCCTTTTCCGGACTCAATTGGACTAATTACGAAAAAGGTATACGTTGACTGATTATAGTCAATAGAGTTCTCTCTTGCATTATTTTATCCTTTTTTGGGTTTGAGGGACTAAATTTACGGAAAATAACAACCATGGAGTTTACTTATGTTTTTCTTCTCACTCCCTAAACTAAAAAACGCCGAGTCATTCCTATACTAGACTTGTTAAAATTAAATAGTACAGAACCTGTCGATCACAACAGGACCAAACCACTCCTTCTGAGGGTTTGATTTAATATTAAAAACGATGAGTTTACACAAACAAGTAGATGTTATCCTCCTCAAGCTTGAAAAAAATAAAGAGGTACTTTCCATTAATGGTAGGGGAAAAAGAGAGAAAGAGAATCCAGTTGTCGTCCTTATTTTAGAAAGCAACATGTCGCTCTTGAACACGACACTTTGTCACACTTGTACCTGGGTTGGGAAACCCTTTGTCTAACAGTTAATCGAACCACATTAAAATTATTTAGTTGGTTTCTAGGTATTAGCTTTAGGTCAAATGCTGCCAAGCCATCTACAGCGTCATTATGTGTTCAAGAGAAAGTTCAATAAACCATTCATTGCAAACATTTGTCTCCATTCACGTTGACCATCCCTGAATCAGTCCTTGCAAAACATTTCTTCAAAACTTGATCTAATGGTTTCGTGTCGTAGGATTTCCTGCGACGGATCACTTTCTATCGACATCAACTCATTATCTAGAATCCTATCAGTACCTTAGGATATGCATGCCCTAATGGCAGGTTTCTCACCTTCGACGATAGGTTTTCATCACTAACCTTTGATCGAACGATTCTATGAGTGTTTGACTTCAAATCATTCACTCACACTTCATAGATTTTACTGAAGTAATTTGAGAGCCATTGTCATTATTGTTAGTTTCTCTCACACTTGTTAATGGTTCTCATCATTGACCAGTAATCAAGTGGTTTCTACCATGTTCGACTTCGACACAATTAATCGCATGGATAGATTCGTACTAGTTTGAGAATCGAAAATGAAGGTCCTGGATCTATTTTCCACCATCCAGGCTACGAGGAGTTTTATTATTCATGATACAGTAGACTACTTATGACATATGGTTGTGCCCATAATGTGTCTACTTTTGATGTAATATTGAAGCCATATCTGTACCAGAACATTTAGCTAGGATTGATCTGAGTATGGGAATGCCTACCTCAGCGATGATATATATTTTCATTTGAATGTTTTTACATGTTTTTGAGCGACGTCTCCAATCCAATCCTCGAAATGATAAAGCACTTCACTCTTCAGAAAAACTCTCAGACTTCGCACTTTAGGGGGGAATCTGTTACACATCATTTTGTCATCAACATTTGACTGTTCATATTGGGTCTATTACCATCCATATCATGTTCCCTTGGAGTTAAAAAACACTCATGTTCCTGAATCAAGTCTTGGAAATTGGATAAAAGCTCTGTAAAACCCCTAAAATTTTGCCTGCATGGTTTTACTAGCCTTTCCATGCACATGCGCTGATGATCCTTCCATTAGCTGCGACGACTACTGTACTGTTTTCCACTAAAACCTGCACACCCCCGTGAAAAGCAAGTAAAAAGAAAAATTAACTTCTAGAAGCTTAGGTTGTCGAATATTCTCCCAACTAGAAGCCTCTAGAGTCCCGCCAGCTCGAGCTTTATCCCTCCACTCATGGAGCTTATCCCTTGGTCCAAGGAACTCAAATCCCTTCATGGGAAGAATATATCCCTCTCTCTATGGAACTGAAACTACTTCAATCTCCCTATAAATTGAACTCAAGTTTCAGGTTCAAGGGTAGATTATGAATAATAGAAACTGTCTATATAGCTTCTAATCTTAAGAGAGTTCATAGAGTGCATACTTTCTATACTAGTGAGTTTTTGTTGACACACTGAAGATCACACCTTTGTGCCCATAACTTCATGCTAGTTATTCTAGAGAGGAAGGGTTATCAGATTGAAGGAGAACAATTGATTAGACCCTAGGAGAAATATGTACAACATCAAGGCATCTGGTTGTAATATCGCTCTTTCTAGTTTATGATAATACATATGGATCTCTTTTTATCATTGTCTTGTTTATGTATTTATGGGAATAATGTCAATACTTAGACTCCTTGATCACTAAGTTGGATTAGTAATTTTTTATTATTATATATTGTAGATGCTTTAATTATTTGTCATGTATTTGATTGTAGGTTCTATTCATCATTAGAGAACTACTTTGGAGCGACGACACAAAGGGATACATCAGATGTTTGGATTTCAAGGTAGGAGCATGTCCTCTCTACTTTACTATTATAATGATCTTAAAATACATATAATCTAGAGAAAGATGTATTCAAATGGATCTTTGTTTCTAGTTACTCGTCGGAGTACTAGGGAGATCGCTCTTGTCCACAAGAGGGATTAATCCATGTAACAATCCCGTCCTCAATCCAAAATTCCTTTAGTTCCTGTGTATACTTGGAATTTATAAAATCAATAAGTCTCTTAGCATATAGGGCTCTATTTTGCAACTTTTTCTTATTTTCCACAACCATTCCCTCCAATTCCATTACAATGTTCTTCTCCTCTCCAATAATAACAAGTAAATCCAACACATTTTTAACAGTCTCAATAATATCAGTCCATATGATCTCCCTGGCCTGGATAGGGGACATATTTCCTTTTACATTCTCCTTTAGCTCCTTAATTTCCTGACAAGAAGTTTGGTAACCTCTTATGTATTTTTCAGCATTTTCTTTAGTCATCAACACATCTTGCTTTGTGAATTTAATCAGCTTTCATGCATTGTCCAAATCTCTTTGAGTCTCTTTTAAATCAATTTATGCCATCTTCAACTCAGACATGAATTGAGTTAACTTGGTAGCAGGATCTTCAGAGTCAGATGATACAACAATGGTATAGACACGAGAACCAAGTTTCTTCTACAACATATCATTTATTTCCTTCAATTTAAAATTTTACTCATTATTTTGTAAAAGGTCCTGCAACAACTGCTCTTTTTATGTTTCTACTTGGGTCACTTCTATGGCCATTGGGTGGTCAATAGTGGGAAGTTTAAGTTTCTTATTTAAGGCTTGAATTTTAGATTCAACACTCCACAAAAACTTTTGAATCGCTGATTTATCCTTGGGATCAACTCCAATTTTAATAATGATCTTATTTAATTCCTCATTCTGTGTGGAATAAGCCCTTTAATTTTCTTTCTCCAATTTCAACTGTTTTATCACCTTTCCCAAAATATTTTCATCTTTAACAACAACTGAAGTAGTTTTGTTTAGATCATTAAAAATCAACTGACCAGTCTGCATATGAAGATTGATTTTATGTGGAAGAGGAATTTTATTTGCATCAACTACTAAATCAACAATCTTTAAAGTAGCAGAAGATGCTACAATCATAGCTGAAGGATGAGAAAAAGCTATCCTTAGCTTATCTTTCTCCAAATCCATTGCTGACAATAATCTAGTTTTCTAAGGAGAGATTTGAGCTTCTGAATGAGATTCTATGCTCTCTCTGATTTTATTATTTCTTTCTTTGATCTGTGAAAATACTTGTTTGATAATTGGAACAGAATCAAGACATGTGTCCTCTGAACAGAAGATGAGGGAGTACATGAGGTTTCCCCCAACTGTAAATAATATCATGGAATTTTTTATGAGTTGATATCATCAACTGTCTTTGTTATCTTTGTTTCTTTCTCTAAATCATCATCCAAATAAATTTTTTCTTCTCTTCACCTTTTAAGATTATTTTCAGTGGGATGTGGGGTTTCAAATTCTATTTTCCCAAGCATAAAATGTTGTCCTCCACTTGAAAATTTCTCCATTTCTGGTCTGGACTCATAGAAAAAAGGAGCATATCCATTCTCCAACATGCAGTTTGAAATTTCCAACATTTTATGGGCTTCTTCAACTGATTGTCTAGTATTCACAATAAATGGGCCCACAGTCCTGGGAAATTTAAACAAATGACCCTTCTTCATAGGAACAAAATGAATTTGGTCTTCATTGAGGCTTTGTTTGATGAATTCCAAGGAAAAAATTCTCATTAGAACAAAATTAGATAGTTTAAAAGGTTCAACATCTACTCCATATAACCTTATTTCTGTGTGCTCTTCAAAGGAAAAACATTCTCCAAACTTCACATCTTTGCTCAATTGTAAAAATGATCGAGATTTAGGAAAAATACATGGTGCAGGAGAACCATTCAAAATTGAATATAAAATTGGAAGAAAAGAAGAATTAAAATAAAACATGCCTCCATTTCCTGCTTACTTCCTCACTACATATGTCCAGAAGTAGTCCAGAAAACAATTGACTGATTGTTTCTATTTATGTCCATAAAATTCAACCCCAAATATTTGAAAATTTCCACATGATTATACAAAAGCAAATAAGTAATAAGAGAGGGAAACCTAAAACAACCAATAAGTCATAGGTTCATAAATTGAATGTTTACAACATCTTCCAAATAAGCAGGTATATCCAAAACTAGTCCAGGCTTCATCATAAGGGAAAATGTTCACATAACTGACTTATCCGCCATAGCAACATATTATTTGTCCAAAATTTTAGCTAAAACCTAAAGGAATGGTCTCATGTCTTCAACAAATAGGTCTAAAGAAAATTTATCTAAATCCAGTGAGAATTATGTTTTTTCATGCATCAAATAAAAAAGGATTTTGGAAAATTTAGGTCCAAGAAGATCTTGAAAGTATCTGGTTAGAGACTCATTAGAAAAACTAACATATGAAATTGCAGAGGGATAACATAAATATTGTTGAATTAAGAGGGTAGAAACTTGGAAAACACTCTCTCCCAATTGGTTCATTATGAAAATTTTTTGAGGGTACATTGTCAAAACTAATCAATGGATGAATTCTGGGAATAGATAGGTTTGAGGAAAAAATGAAGAAAAAACCCCCAAATCGACTAAATAATAGTAGACTGGATAATTGGAATGGTTTAGTATGACATGTTGATAAAATTGCAGGTGGTCGACTGTACAGACGATATCACAAATATCATGCTCAGTGTCCATAAGGGGAATGTGAGTAGATGACTCAGCTAACGTGTTTTTTATTTTCCATTTTTATGGAAATTAAGTACAATTGTGTGTAAATATATGGTGTTGAAGAAGAAAAGGTGAGTGGAAGCTAGTGAAACCTTCTCAAAAAATTCAGCAGCTCAAGAGCAGGACGTGGGGAAAAGACAATGAGAAAATTGGCTTTTATAGATGAAAGTAAAAAACTGTGGGAAAAGACGTTATGTGGGAATTGAATGAGTGAAATGATAGGAGACAAGATAAGTGAAATGATAGGCGGAATGATGTGTATGGTGACGTGGAATGATGAAAAAACGGGCTCGCTTGCTGGCGTCATTGGCTCACCTGCTGACGTCACTAGAGAGGGACTATACTGTAAGGGAAGGCTTTCAGAGTTGTGCCCCCGTAGTAAATATGGGCCGCTCATCTTAGGTCAATGCGCGGGAGTCAATATCCTTGCGGAGGCACCCCTTGCGATAACTCTCGTGTTGTTTGTGGTGTTGAGTTTGCAGCATCATGCGAGCACTAACACATCAACGATCCTGATGTTGCAAAGAGCCAGCTTGTTAACTTTGTGCTGTCAGATAATGATCCCCACTCCTACTACATTAAATTGCCCCGAAAAGTGCTTAGAGCATAGAGATCATTTATTTTGAAAAATTTAAAAATGAAACAACATCGCCTATCTCTTTTTGTTTTTCTTTTGCATATACACATTTATTTTTTTCCTTTTTCGATTTTTTTTTTAAAGAAATCAAAACTTATACAAACATATCAAATGTAAAAACGAGTTACAACATCTAGCTTCACTTGGGGATAGTGTTTTTTGACAGAATAACACTAAGAACCATAGGTTAGTACCTTCACTTTGGGCACGGAGTCAAAGGTAACTTACACATTGCAATGGATAACTCACCGATATATGTACAATGATCAAACCGATATATAAAATGATGAAAATAATCAAAATTAATGCTGGAAGTAGTGTTTGAGATAATGCCCATTCACTGACAGCTGCAAAACTTATCCATCCAAATTTTCCAAAATGAAAGTGTTGTTAGCTCTACATTCAAAAATTTTGAATGGACCATACCAAAGAGGATCAAATTTCCCATGTTTTCCTTTTTCTTCTCTTCTAGTGTCCAATATCAGAATTAGATCACCTGGCTGAAAAATAATGTCTTTTTCCTTTTTGTCAAAGATCACTTTCATCTTCTCCAGATAATTGATTAGTTTTTCCCTGACCTTATCTCTATTTTCACTCAATTACATCAACTTATTCATTCTTCTGATTAAAGGGCTTGGTTCTTCTTGGACTCCTTGAATAAAAGATACAATAGGCTTTAAATATTGACTAAGGAATAATGCTTATGTCCCATATACCATCTCAAAAGGTGACTTACCAGTTGATATTCAAGCAGTGACTCGACTTTCCCATAAAGCGAACTTCAATTTAGAATCATTTTGATTCTTTGCAATAGTTTTCTTCATAATTAGTACCAATGTTTTATTTCATGACTCTGCTAACCCATTCCCTTAGGAGTGATAAGAAGTAGAGTGAGAAAAAATCACATTGTGTTTTTGACAAAAATCAATTAGTTTTGTAGATTTGAAAACTTGGGAATTATCTGTGACTAACTTTGTTGGGCAACCAAATCTACTAAAAATATTTTCTTCTAAAAAAATCATTACCACTAAATCATTTTCCTTTCGTGTTGGTACTACTTCTACCCATTTTGTAAAGTAATATATCTCTGTAAATATCCATCTTTATTGTCCACTGGATGGTGGATTGATTTCTCCAACAAAGTATAACCCCCATTGCCTAAAAGGCACTTTCACAAACACAGGAATTATAGGTAGTGGTGCTAACTTATTTTTCTTAGAAAAATTTTGACACTTCTAACAACTCCTTATTGATTTGTAAACATATGAAAATAAGGGAGGCTAATAGAAACCAACTTTCAAAATCTTATGAGATGTTATTTTCCAACAATAATGACCTCCACAAAGGATATTGTTGTAGCTCCTAGAGACAGCCTTGAGTTGCAAAAGACCAATGCCTAGGACATCCTAAAATCAAAGGTCACATGTGGAAAATTGTATAAATGCCTCTGACAAAATATGGAATAAGAGAACATTGGTTTTGGTGGTTCATGGATGGAGAAGACCTTGGAGTTGATTCATGTGAATTCCCTATACTGTGAGAGGGCTCAAGAGGCTGTGAGGCTTGATGGATTTTAAATGGGCCAAGTATAAAACAATGAGCATAAGTTTTAAAGTATGTAGGGGGCGTTGAGAAAAAACTGAGAAGGAACCCACCAGAGACAGGCTTAATAATATTAAGAATCCGCCCCCCTGTGAACTCAGAGGAAACATATATGAATGAGATATGGACAACAACAGAGGTTTGTGGATAGTGAATTAAGGGCGTGCAACAATATTAATATAATATTTTTAACACCTGAGAGTTATACAAACACAAATTCATGGATAAATTTGCAGACTACCAGTAGCTACATTACACAAACCATCAAAGCGGCAGAGCAGGAAAGGTGATTATACATTAAAAGGAGAATACTGATAACAGAAGAAAATAGATACATACTACTCATTGCTCCATCTGGAATCCAAATAACAGTGTTGTATCATATTAAGTCCAAACAACCCTCCCAAATATGTGTCTTAGAGTACAGGGAGCACAATCATACAAAAATACAATAAATTTATTCAAAATTCCAGAACCTTAATTTCATCTTAGAACTTACTATATATAGAGTTCTCCTTGAGGTTCTATGGTACTTAATCATTTATGATCGACCCATATCTATGAAATCAAAACATCCTACCTATCTTGCAGAACGTACATTGAGAAATTACTTCTGTACTAAGAGAATTAAAACAAGAATGGGGTGAAATTGAGATTTCACCAGCACAATCATCAAAATTAAACTGAAAACAGAAAGGACATGGTCGCCCATTGAGGCCAATAATGGGAGCCTTCAAGACAATATGGCGAGGAGTGGTCATAGGTGGACAGGATGACTGTCATTTTATGATTCCATTTTTTTCCTGCAAACCTCCACCCCCTCAGTTTGGTGATTTCCACTTAATCCCTTATGAAGAGGCTTGTCATAATGAGCGCACCTAGTTCTTTAGTGAAGATCTCCTGAGTAGACCGCATAAAACACAACTGAATGTTCCACCTCAAAAGCCCATGTGGTGTTTTTTAATTGCAAAACGGGAACTGGATTTCGGAGGGGGGCTCAAGTGGTAAGTAGTATCAGAGAGGGAGGGGTACGAAATGATGAGAGGATGACACGTGGAGGAGTGGGCGGTAATGGATACTACCCATTTCAGACCCCCCCCCCCCCCACCCCCATGGTTAAAGTTTGAAAGCTGCAGGGGGTGCGAAATGAAACAATGACCTTTAGATGAGGAGGGAGTGATTGGCGATGGAGAAAAGGTGGAGGGCGGTGAGGAGAGTATTATGGTGGGGCCAAATTGCTGCCCGCAGATTGCAACCTTTTACCATGAAGCAGTAAAGGTAAACTATAAAATGTGAGATGTGTGAAGCGCGAGGAGAAGGTAAGTGACGTGGAGGGAAAGTGGGGGGCAGAGTTGCTGTGGTGGGGCCAAACGCTGCATCGCAAATTAAAAGAAATACATTGCAGGCACCTAAACAGTAAGTTGTAATGTTTGCGAAATACAATGGATGGTAGGGGGAAAGGGATGACGTGTCAGGGGGACTGTCCCACTTTAATCACAATCAGGGAGATGGGAAAAAGTGGAGGAGAAATAATGATATAGAAGTGAAAAAAAAGTAAAGTAGAGAAATGAAGCGGAAAGGCAGAAAATGTAAGGTTTTAGCTATTTTCAAGGGAAATGGAATGAAAGGGAGTGTGGTGGGTGGTTGGGTCCCACCTCCATCTCACATCGCACTTTGGCATCTTTAAATTTTACCCTTTGTGCCTATCTTGCAACACTTGCGCTCTGTGACTGCGATTTTAATCTCCATCTTTGATTGATGCTCGAATCAATGGTCCTCACTGATCCCTTGTTGTGGTTTGTCGACCTTGTCTCTTTGGTTGCGCCCGGTCATTTCTTATTTTTTCATGGAATAATTACCCCGTGTTCACTACTTGACCTGCTGTAGCATTCATGACTCGACCTGAACGTGTCCATGAATTGACCCAATCTCTTTCAGGACTTCGCCCTTGTCATTTTTTTGTCTTAATTTTTTCTCTGCTGCCTTTGTCTTCGCTAATGGTAACTGCTTCTCTACCTTTGACCTGTGATTTCCTTATAGGTACCACTTCTCCATGTTATGTGCGGTCACAGGCCAATATTGGCTCCATCTGGGGACAACGTGTTGTTCTAAGTGTGTTGAGGACTTGCATACCCTAAATGCCTGTGCTCTATTGGGCTCATGGAATCACAAATACATATTGATTAGACAAAGTTTTATACCAACAATCAAGTGGACACAAAAATGGAAGATGAAATGAAAGATGAAATGGGAGGAATGTAAACAAAATGGAGTACAGATAGTGGAATGATATATATAATGAGCATGGATTAGCCCTCGTTAGTGATGAAAATAGAACTGGAGGAACTGCCCATTCACGAGCACCTCAAGTATATCTCCTTCTAATTTCTCTAGGGAAAAAGTATTTTTGCCATTGAATTATGCCACCCTGAAAGGCCCAAACCAGAGGGGGTCGAACTTCCCTTGTTTCACTTTGTACGATCTCTTGACATCACATCGCAGCACCAAATCCCCTACCTAGATTTCTCTAATCCCCTACCTATATTTCTCTATCTTTAGCTCTTTGGTCAAATAAGCCTTTCATTTTTTCTTGATATTCTGCTAGTCTGAGGCTTACCTGCTCCTGTGTTTCATTCAACTCCACCAAATAATTCATTTTTTGGATAAGGTCATTTGTCTCCTCCTCACTTTCTTGTAAGAATCAGGCCACAGGTAATGCAAGCTGAATAGGGAAAAATGCGGCCCTGCCATACACCAGTTCATAAGGGGACTTTCCTGTGGATATTTTCGTGGTGATGTGATTTTCCCAGAGTGCAAACTTGAGCTGGGAATCCCAGTTCTTTTGATTTTCGTCAGTGGTCTTCTTCAAGATCCTCACTAGTGTCTTGTTAGATGATTCGGCCAGCCCGTTCCCCTATGGGTAGTACGCAGTGGAGTGGCCCAGCAGGATGTAGTAATGATTTTAGCTGGGCATATAAACCTAGATATTATGTTCTCCTCCAGGAACTTGATCACCACCGAATCTGTAACATTTCTTGCAGGAACAACCTCTACCCACTTGGTGAAGTAATATGTAGCAGTGAGGATCCATTGATGCTGATTGCTAGAGGATGGGTGAATCTATCCTATGAAGTCAATCCACCATTGTTTAAAAGGTTCCTCAACATGTACTGGAATTAATGGGAGAGGTGCATACCTTTGTTTTTCAGCGAATGCCTGAAACTTCTCACAGGCATAGACTCGGGCATGTACATCGCCAAATAACTTAGGCCAAAAGAACCCTGCCTTCAGGATCTTGTGTGCAGTGGATCGCCAACTGTAATTCCCGCCCCATATCCCTTCGTGGAACTCTGTCATCACGTGGTCAAATTCTTGCTCTGTCAAACACAATAATAAGATTCCTGCCGGGTCTCTCCAATATAGTCACCCATTTGCGACAATGTACTTTTGATACCTTAGTCTCAAAGTGCGATACTTGGTTTTATCATAGTGAGGGGGACACCTCAACGTCAAAAGATATTCCACTATATATTTATACCACGAGGATAGGAGGTACTTGACATGTGTTTTCTGAGAAAAAGATTATATGCCTTGGTGTGCACCTGTGTCCTCCTATGCCTCTCCTCCTATCATAGAAAAAATTATTCCCAGAGCTTGACAGTTGGATTCAGACAAGAATTTTGCCAGGCCCTGGCCTTTGATGAGTTTAGTAGGCTTTATCTCTAGTTTGTACTCTTGGATCTTAGCTATCCATTTTCCCCTCTTCCCTTCACTGCCACCTTGTACCATAATATCCTTCACTGGTGGAGTGGGTACATAAGCTGTTATGGTTGATTGTAACACGTACACCCGGAATGCCTTCAACGATTTTACCAGAGTGTAAGATTTCTTCTCTAGGATATCATATTTCAGTTCATCATTTCGCAGGACTTGACTGAAGAACGCAATGGGTTGTTCATTCCCATCAACATTTTTCTGTAAAATTACTACAACTACTGTGTGAGGAGAGGCAAAGGAGAAAATCATGAAAGACTTCCCATAATCTAGATGTGCCAGCGCTGGAGCTTCTCCAAAGGCCTATTTGACCCTATTGAAAGAGTCTATGGACTCAGGGGTCCATCTAACTTCACTATTCTTCTTCAACATCTCGATGATGTTTCAGATAATCTCGGAATAGTTGGGAATGAACCTTCTGAGGAAATTCATTCTTCCCAAGAACACCTATACTTATTTTTTTTTTCTTGGCAGGGGAATGTCATTTATCACATCTATCCACTTCGGGTTTATATTCACTCCCTCCTTCGTTACTATGTGTCACATCAACTTTCCTTCCTCCAAGGAAAACATGGATTTTTGAGGATGCAAAGATAGGCCATACCTGCGGCATTTATGAAAGGTTCATTGAAGTTGCTCTATATGTTCAGTGTCACCCTTTGAAAAAATGGTAATGTCATCCAGGTAGATCCCCACAAACTTGCCTTTCTATCCTATGAAAGCAATGTTCATCACCCACTAGAATGTGGCACCGGCATTTATCAGGCCAAAGGGAATTCGAGCGTACATGAAGGCCCTCCAAGGCGTGGTGAATGCCATCTTCTTTTGGTATTCTGGGAGCACTACCACCTGATTATATCCTGAGAAGCCATCCATCATGGACATGCGGGAGGATCCCACCACCTTCTGCAATATGTGGTCCATCTTCGGGAGGGGATAGTTATCTTTGGGTGAGGCTTTGTTTAGATTGCGGAAATCCACGCAGAGCCTGATTTCACCGTTCTTATTTCTAACAGGCACCTGGTTCACCACCCATTCAGAGTATCTTAGAGGGACAATGATCTTAGCCTGCAACAACTTCTATATTTCCTTTTCAATGGCTGGGAGAAGAAGGTGATTGATTTGTCTCATCTTTTTCTTATGAAGCTTGGCTTCCTCTTTGAGTGGTATCTTGTGTTGTATAATATCAATATCAAAACTCTTCATATCCTGGTATGACTAGGCGAAGACATCATTATAGGACTGAAACAACCTGAGGTACTGATCTTGGTATTCTTTAGGGACCCCTTTAGACAACTTTACCACCTTTGGATCTTCTTCTGTACCAATGTTCACATCCCTGACAGGCTCGTCGAGGGTAAGTTTGTTGGGATTCATATGGATATCATTCTTATCAAACAATCTCTCCAATGGCACAAGACCCTTGGGGATGACATTTCCCTTTAATTGCAGAACACGGTGCCCAGCCAGTGTTTCTTCCCATCTATTTTTTGGCTCCTCATGGTCATCCTCGGTGACTGAGTTGATCATCATATTTGAGAAATTTCCCACTGTTTCCATAAAACACTCAACCTACTCTTCATCTTCAAATACTTGCCAATGATTTATGTTTTCTGGAATTGAGAGGTGGTATTGCACCTCAACCTCATATATGAGCAAAGGATTCTGCGAAGGGCGGAAATTACAAGCAGCCACAACGAGTGATTCCGCCATTCTGTTATTTTCCCTCGGCATGAACTGAATGTTAAAAATAGAAAAGAAGTTCTCAAATAAATCCCATACCTCATTCCTGTAAGCTCTGAGCCGTGGGTGTTTAGCTTGGCATTGCCTCCTGACTTGCCTAACTACAAGCTCTGAATCTCCAAACACCTTAAGGTTTTGTATGTTCATGCTCCGCTCTGCCTACAATCCCAACAACAGGGCTTCATATTTAGCCACGTTATTTGTGGATTTGAATTCCAGCTTAAAGGAGAGGGGAACCAAGAAACCTTCTGGGGATATTAAGAGTACCCCGACCCCTTTTCCTTATCATGAGTAAGCTCCATCAAATTGCAAGGTCCATATTTCATTTCCCTCTCTGATCATAAGATTCTTCTGGATTAGAGGAGAGATCTTTGTTTCTTTCAGGAAATTTTCCTCCTCCTCGAGCATAAGATAAGATAATTCGCCCTCCTTAGTATATACCAGATAATTTGTGGAACCATTAGCTTTTGTGACCATCTTCACAAATATGGACTCATGGTATAATCACCTCTCTTCCCCACCGAATACTGGAATAGTGGCATAGGTGAGGTCAAGTTCTATGGATCCTCCAATCTTGGTACCCTAGGATCTGGACAACAACATTCCAAACTGAGCTGGGATATCGGCCACAACAATGTCCATTACCGTGCTTTTGGTCGGAATCTGGGCTAAATTGACTACCAAATCTTTTATCATGCCCAAGAATTTAACCCTCTTGGAATAAAAAGAATATAGATATTTATAAGGCCTAGTGATCTGCAACCCCAAATGCTCCATGACAGAAAATGGAAAAAAATTATGTGAAGCCCCATAATCTAGCATGCAGTTATGCAATAACAGGTCATGTATAACTAGAGTCTCATAGAATGGAGGAGTGGTTGAATCTAGCTCTTCTACATGAGGTCCAAAAACTACCATGGGTCTTTCTTCTTGGAGATTGAGGCTCTCGGGGAGAGGGCCTACGCCCTAGGGCAGCATGAATTGAGAGACATGGGCCTTGTATGAGGGTTGTTTTAGGAGCTCGATCAGAGGGACTTGGATCTTGACCTTTTGTAATTCTTTCCGGAGGCTAACGGCCATGGGAGATTTTTCTGTGATAACTTCTTTGAACTGCTCTTTAGGAGGGTCAGGCAGTTTCAAGGGTATAGTTGTGGATATTTCATTTTGGGGAGGATCAGAGCCCTATTTCGAGGAGGTGGGCGCAAAGGATTTATGATGGGCAGACTCTTCTAAAGGCTTTTCCCCCTTACTGGAAGAACTAGAAGGGGTCTTCTCTCTTCATGTTGACTCTTCATCTTGTTCCTACACTCAGGTTATCTTGCTGGAGGACCTGAGATCATACTTCCTATGGAGTTGAGATTGCATGAAATCCACAAACTGCTTGCAGTAATTTTCAATATCTCGATCCAATAGGGGGACTTTCTTCTCTTCTGGCTCTTCTTGCAGGGTGAGTTCACCTTCTTCATCGTCTAAGTAAGCAAGGAATTGATATTCTTGATTGTATGTGACTTCCTCATCTTGTGCCTCCTTTTCCCCTTCCAGGTATAGAGGAGGTTGGATCTGATCTTGCTGCTCTTTCCTTTCTCATTGAAACAACTGTAGAGGGGGCTTCCAGTACTGGGGATTAAACCCATGGTTTGGAATCATTTGGTTAGGACAAGGAAGGGAATTCTTGGCCTCCAATTGAAGCTTCACCAACTTATTTGAGAGGTTCTTGATCATCTTATTCATCTCTTCAATTCTATACTCTTGTGATTCTCTTTCTTGATTAGAGTTAGAAGCCTCCTCCCTACCCCTTCTTCTGGCTTCATGCTCTATCTTGCCCTTGAATTTACCAGTAGAAGAAATTTTTTCTTATACCTCCACTATGTCAGTTTGAATCTGATCCAGAGATGCAAACTTTCTTTCTCTTAGGGTGAACCGAAACTCTGGTTCAAAATCTCCTGCGAAGACCACCTTAGCAACTACTTGTGGAGGCTTAATTTTAGCAGGAATATTATTATAAATCTTATTTAACCTCTTTATAAATTCAGTTACATCCTCATTGTGTCTCTTCTAGAGAGTATTGAAATCTGTTAGAACATATCCATGGTCCCTATTTTCTCCCCATTTTAGTGTGAATAAATTCTCCATTTCTTCCCAAGCGGTGACTGTGTGATCAACAAGAGATTTGAACCAATTTTGAGCATGTCCATCCAAGGATTGGACGAAAAGCCTCAACACCACATCTATATGATCTACATTTACATTCTTAGCAAAGGCACAAAAGTTTTCAATATGTATTTGTGCATAAATACTATCTTCTATGGTGAACCAAGTCAAGAGTTTTAGATAATCTTGAGGCATGCCATTCAATACACGAGGTAGATCCAGTGGGGCATATTTGTTAAGGAGGAAGCCAGGTACAACTGTGAGGGGCGGTGGAGGTAAATTTTGAGGATGAATTGGTTGTGGTATAACAAGTGCGTGTTGAATAGAGGCTGTTATATTGGTCTGTAAAAAGCTATGGAGTACTGCAAATTCTTTAATTTCTTCAAACTTGGGAGTAGGGTGCAAGGGAGGCAAAGAAATATCAGTGGATTCAGCTTTGTTTCTTATGATTGAACTGGCTAAAGAAAAGGCTTCTGGAGAATACTCAAGTATGCGAGTTGTGGTTCCAGGACCATAGATGTTAGCTTTCTGAGATGAGGAAGGCGAAACTTCTAGAGTAAATGAGGGAAGGTCAGCCTGGCTCGGCTTCTTCTCCTTCTAGACTCTCCTAAATATAATATTTTCATGATCAAACACAGATAGGGTTTTCTGCTGGAAAGTATCTGATCGATTATGAGGCCTTTTCTAAGCTAGGATTAGGACTGGCTTGAAATTTAATAATAGTGGAGTCGTCAAGGTGAGGGCTATGAAACTCTCAACCCTTAATTCTCACCTAATTGAAGGGTGAAGATAATATCTTATCCCAGGGAAAAGGTTTTCTAATTCGTTTCCCTGGAAATGATGCCAAAAAGATGTTGTAGCTCCTAGAGACAAACTTGAGTTGCAAAATACCAATGCCTAATACATCTTAAAATCAGAGATCAAATGTGGACAATTGTATAAATGATCTGAAAAAATATGGAATAATAGAAAAATGGTTTTGGTGGTTCATGGATGGAGAAGACCTTGGAGTCGATTCATGTGAATTCGCTATACTATGAGAGGGCTCAAGAGGCTATGAGGGTTAATGGATTTTAAATGGGCCAAGTATAAAATAATAAGCAAAAGTTTTAAAGTATGCAGGGGGTGTTGAGAAAGAACTGAGAAGGAACCCACCAGAGACAGGCTAAAGAAGATTAAGAATATGCCCCACATGAACTCAGAGGATACGGATATGAATGAGATATGGACAACAACAAAGGTTCGTGGAGTGCGAATTAAGGGCGTGCAACAAGCTTAATAAAAGAGTGTTATACAAACACGAATTCATGGATAAATTTGTAGACTACCAACAGCTACATTACATGAACCATCAAAGAAGCAGAGCATGAAAGGTGATTATACATAAAAATAACATTAATTATAACAAAATAAAATAGATACATACTACTCATTGCTCAATTTGGAATCCAAACAACAACGTTGTATCATATTAAGTTCAAATAGATCTCCCAAATATGTGTCTCAGATCACAGGGAGCACAATCATACAAAACTACAACAAATTTCTTCAAAATTCTGGAACCCTACTTTCATCTTAGAACTTACTATATATATAGTTCTCCTTGAGGGTCTACGGTACTTAATCATTCTTGATTGACCCATATATATGAAATCAAAACATCCTACCTATCTTGTAGAACATACATTTAGAAATTACTTCTGTACGGAGAGAATTAAAACATGAATGGGGTGAAATTGAGATTTCACCAGCAAAATCATCAAAATTAAACTGAAAACAGAAAGGACATGGTCGTCCACTGAGGTCAATAACGGGAGCCTTCAAGAAGGTATGGCGAGGAGCGGTCCTAGGTGGATAGGCTAATTTCCATTTTACGATTCCATTTATTTCCTGCAAACCTCCACCCCCTCAGTCTAGTGATTTCCACTTAATCCCTTATGAATAGGTCTGTCATACTGAGTGCACCTAGTTCTTTAGCAAATATCTCTTGAGCAAACCACATAAACCACAACTACATGTTCCACCTCAAAAGCCCATGCAGTGTTTTGGAATTGCAAAACGAGAACTATATTTCAGAGGGGGGCTCAAGTGGTAAGTGGTATTGGAGAGGGGGTTGCGAAATGATGAGAGGACGACACGTGGGGGAGCGGGCAATAATGGATACCTCCCATTTCCCATTCAGACCCCCCCCCCCCCCATGGTTAAAGTTCGAAAGCTACGGGGGGTGCGAAATGAAATAAGGACCATTAGATGAGGAGGCAGTGATTGGAGATGGACAAAAGGTGGAGGGTGGTGAGGAGAGTATTATGGTGGGGCTAAACTGCTACCTGTAGATCGCAACTCTTTACCATGAAGCAGTAAAGGTAAACTCTAAAATGTGCGATGTGCGAAGTGCCGGGAGAAGGTAAGTGACATGTGTTGAGTCTCAATTCTGCATCTTTTCCATACACTTTTCTATACCTTTTTCACTCACCTGAACCTCCCAAGTTGTCAATATCATTGTATGTTAATTGCAAAAGAGTATCTAACATGGTTTTTAACTATATTTTTGTGTCTGCTGTTTGATTTAGATTTTGTTCATTTAGCTGCGGAATCTTGCCACTTTCCGCAGCTGCTGCAACTTTCCGCAGCTATTTTGTGAAACTCTATGTTACAGGTGTCTACAGGGAAAATGAGCCACATGGGCAGGTCAGAAATGATGTGGGCATGGTTCGTGTCCTATTGGCTTGAGCAAACTCATCTAAAGAAGCCGCGGTCAAAGGTATCCACATGGAAGTCAACCATAGAGTCTCACGGTTACAGGACTCTGTTTCGTGTCACGTGAAGGTTCATATGGCCATTTCTAAGCTTGCGGAGGACAAGTCGACATATGTAAATGGCTCCATAGCCGAATTCAAGCATCCACTCCTCATATATTTACTTTCCAACACGGCCATGATCCTAGATCCGTGGACGTAATGGTCTACGTGTTCTCCACCAGCATAAACTTTAGGAGACAGTTATATTTCTTTTGTTATATATAACGCGTTTGCATACACATATAGAGTTAGTCTCGATTAGTCTCTGTTATCTTTTATTAGTCTGCTCTGTAATGTAATTACGCTGCCTTTGAGCCGTAATACTACCTTACTGTTATGACTACATTTTAATATAAGAAGACTTTGTTTTCAGACTTAATTCGTATTTGAAGATTGTTGCCAAGGCTGGTGTAGAGGGCCCCTGCTCAGCTGAGGTTATGTGAATTATTGTATAGTTCTTATTTCATTTCTTTAAAGCTCATTGTACCATAATCCATTCACATGTTTATACATTGCATTTTTCATATACTTCATTTCTGTTTATAAACTTTCATGCTTTCCATTTCACTTCTGTCTTTCATGTTTTATGTTGTTAATCACTGATCAGTGTTCTTGTTTCAGGTTATAGATAGGCAGCCCGGGCATTTTCATAGCTTTTTGACTAATGACATGGGATTAACATTGTTCTGCTGCTAATTTGCTTTTCTTAGTTTCTGTTCAATTTCAGTTTTGCTTTGTTTAATTCAGTTTTGTTTATTTGCTTCAGTAGTTAAATTTAGACATATTAAACTGCTCATAACATCTTCAGTTGCCTCCGAAAGCCACAGCTAGACTGATGGTGAGGGATTGTATTATGAAATGTTTAGTTTAGTATTAGTTTCCTTTCTGCAAATTTAGATATATTAAACTGCTCATAACATCTTCAGTTGCCTCCGAAAGCCACAGCTGGACTGATGGTGAGGGATTGTATTATGAAATGTGTAGTTTAGTATTAGTTTCCTTTCTACAAATTTAGATATATTAAACTGCTCATAACATCTTCAGTTGCCTCCGAAAGCCACAGCTGGACTGATGGTGAGGGATTGTATTATGAAATGTGTAGTTTGGTATTAGTTTCATTTCTGCAAATTTAGATATATTAAATTGTACATGACATCTTCAGTTACCTCCGAAAGCCACAGCTGGACTGATGGTGAGGGGTATTAGTTTCCTTTCTACAAATTTAGATATATTAAACTGCTCATAACATCTTCAGTTGCCTCCGAAAGCCACAGCTGGACTGATGGTGAGGGATTGTATTATGAAATGTGTAGTTTGGTATTAGTTTCCTTTTTGCAAATTTAGATATATTAAATTGTGCATGACATCTTCAATTACCTCCGAAAGCCACATCTCGACTGATGGTGAGGGATTGAATTATGAATGTATGATTTGATATTAGTTTACTTTCTGCAAGTTAGATATCAGTTACTCAAGTTGTTTATGGTTACTTCTGAAAATCATAGCTGGACTACTGATGAGGGATCAAAAGACAAATTGATGTAATTTGATTTAGATTTACTTTATTGCAACTTTTGGATTTCTTTCAGCATAGTTTTTTTTCTGTTTAGACAGCAGCAAGAATAGTTTAGTTTCATGCTCACTAGTTCATTGTTTTGATTTATTAGACTAACAACACCTTTTCATTTCAGCAGCATATTTTCATTTCCTTTCAAGTTTTGTCATTTTACTTTTCAAATTCCTTTTTAAGTTTCAAGTTGGTAAATCATTATAGAGGATATCATTTCCTTGAACAAACATAACCATACTTGTTTTCATTTTAGAATTTTCATTTCATCTTAGAAAACCAAAAACGACAAAAAGTTAAGAAATAGGTTATCTTGCACATATAGTGCGCCGCACTTCATCAGCTTACGATTCCCGGATTGACAAATTAAATGCAGCAATTTAGGACACACTAAATTGACCAAACATTTTGGCGCCGTTGCCGGGGAAGTGTAACTAGGTGGCCAATTTCTTAAAAAAAAAAACATAAAATCATAAAAGAAGGGAAAACTTGATAACTTCTTGAAGTATGCTCTCCTCTTGCACCTAGTGTGATCTGGAGGATCAGAAAAGAGAGTTATTAGTTTAGTAATTTCTTAAGTATGCTCTCTTCTTGCACCTAGTGTGATCTGGAAGATCAGAAAGAGAATTATTAGCCCAACTTTTTTTTAAAAAATAAAAAAATGACATGCATAGAGCAAGAGATTCTAGGGGAAGGTTTATAGCTAAAGCCAAGAGTTCGATTTTCACAACTCCATCTTCTTCAAGGCATAGACCAGATTCACCACCATCTACCCCTAGCCTTAAGATTTTTGGAACTCAAGGAGTAGCTGAATTAGAGGATTCTCCTATACCATCTACTAAATTCCATTTAGAAAACAAAGGGACTCTCTCTCATCCTCCCTTGGTAGAAGAACTAGAGGACTTTAAGGACTCTAAAGAAACTATCATGGTAGAGAAAGTAATAGATGGAGGTAGAGGTAGAGGTAGAAGAGGAGGAAACAATGGAGACAACAATGGTGAAGGAAATAATGGTAGAAATAGGGAAGGAGACAACTTGTTTGGATTCCCTATAGTTGATGAGGAAACTCATGCAACGATGAAAAATATCTCACCATCTGCTCTCCCCAACTTTTATGGATTGTGAAGTGAGGATCATGAAACATTTCTGTTTGAGTTTGAAGTTGTGTGCCGAACCTATGACTATATGGAAGACTCTCAAAAACTCAAACTGTTTCCTTCAACTTTGAAGGGATCTGCTTTGAAATGGTTCATGGGATTAGCCACTCAATCTATTAGGACTTGGAATGATATGAAACAAAAATTTTTGGATAGATACTTGGACTATTGTATGCCCACCAATCACAAGGATGAGGTATTCAAAATGATGCAAAAAGAAGATGAAAATTTGGAAGACTTACTTGAAAGATTTCAATACAAATTGAAAAGAGCAAAGATGAGCAACTTAGATGATGAAACCTTGAAAGCCCTCATATTAAAATCCATTAGAGATGAATGGATAGATATTTTAAACATGATGGGGACAGGAGACATTTCTCAACTCCCACTTCGTGACATAACAGAACTATGTGTCCATCTCTCAAGAGGAAAATCTAAAACAGGAAAAGGGCCTAGGGATCCTTCTCTTGTTAGGGCTAACAAATCTGCAACTGGATCAGTAAGTAGGGCAGAGATTGGTAATATGCTTGATGAGTTCAAAACTGATATCTTAGGGAGCCTTAGTGAACAACTAGACACCCTTAAAATCCAAAACAAGCAGAAAGCAGAAACAGATGCTTTGGCCATCTTTTGTCCGAAATGTAGGAAGAAACATGCTTTAAGGGAATGTCCCTTGGATGCAAAAGTTGTAGAAACATGTATGATTTGCTCAGAGAATCATGAGATCAAGGATTGTCCTTCAATTCCTGGACTCAAAGCTGTCTTTCAAGAAGACCCAAATTCAGTGGAATCTCTCTGTTTTGTTGCAAGAAGACCTTGGCAGGGACAACAAACTCAAGGGTTTAACAACCCTATGAATTTTCAAACCCCACCAAATTGGAATCCTTGGCAACAACCTTGGCCCCAACATCAGAATACATATCAGCCATGGGTACAAGGGATGCAAAATCCTTATGGGATATTTTCTCAATTTTATCAATATCCTCCATATTTTCAAAATCAACAAGCTCCACAACTTCCAAACCCAAATCCACAACTTTCATTGCCATTTCCACAACAAAAACCTTCTCAAAAAAATCCACATCCTCAACTCATGCTCCCATATCAACAAAAGACAAATCAACTTCCAGCTCAGCCATTGCCAAATCCTAATAATAAGAATCCTCAAAATACTTACATGGTAGAAGGACAACAATTTCCTACCTATATGATTGTTCCTCTCAACGATGTACAACTCAGATCTGGTAGAGTTTTAGAAAAAACTTCTATAGATATTCAAGAGCAAGATACCTCTGAGGAGGATTCTCTTCAAGTCAATAAGGGTTCTGAGGAAGAATCTCTTCAAAATTCAAGCATTCAAAAAGAAAAAGAAAAGTCAACACCCACAACTCCTATAGTTGAGCAACCTGCATCTTCATCTACACCTCCTTTTCCTGAAAGACTACAAATTGACAAGGGGGTGGAAAAACAAATCTTGTTGCCTAACTATGAATTTCTAGATGAATTGAAGAATGTTTGTATCAATATTCCCTTGCTACAAGCCATTCGAGAGATTCCTATTCTAGCAAAAACCATAAAGGAGTTGAGTTTCAAAAGACCAGGAAGGAAACTAAAAGACACGAGAAGAATCCACCTGGTAGGAAAGATTGCAGATATTATGATGGGAAAAATTACCATGCAGAAGTATGTAGATCCAGGAAGTCCAATTGTCAAGACACATATAAATGGGATAGAAATTCCAAACACATTGATTGACTTAGGGGCTGCTATCAACATTATGAGTAGACAGACTATGGACCAGATAAAACTTCCTAACCTTCTTTTTACACCTACTTTACTGCAACTTGCAGATCGATCAATTATTAAACCAGATGGTGTATTAGAAGATATTTCAGTCTCCTTAGATTCTTGGGAATATCCGATAGATTTTATGATTTTGACTCCCAAGAGTAATCTAGGAGGGCACCCACTTATCTTAGGAAGACCTTGGCTAGCCACAGCTGATGCTTTTATTAGTTGTAGATCTGGGGACATGTACATTTCTAATAGTAATTCGACAAAGAAATTCAATTTGTATCCTCCAGCAAAAGCAATCACAGAAGTAGGAGACAATGAATGGGTTGATGATGAGGACACTATACAACCTGTCTTTACCATTTCTGAAATCAGTGAGGATAGTCAAATTCTGAACACATTAGAAAATTTTGAGACATCTTCGGAATATGACCCCACACAATTTCAGTTGGAATCTGACATAGAATATTTATCATCAAGACAAATGTCTCTTTACTCTATGGAAGAGTTTGGTAGTTCTACTATTGAGATTTTTCCAGGAAAAACATTGAATATCAACAAACATTTGGAAAAGGCACAACAAGAAGAACTAACCAAAATCTTACAAAAACATTCTACTGCATTTGCATGGGAGTATACTGACATGAAAGGTATTGATCCTAAGACTTGCATCCATCACATCTATATTGAGGAAAACAGTAGACCAATCAGACAACCTAAAAGAAGGATGAATCCAAATCTTAGGGAGATAGTGAAAGAAGAGCTCCAAAAGCTACTCAATGTAAACTTCATTTATCCAATTTCAGATAGCCGATGGGTTTCTCCTTTGGTTATAGTACCTAAAAAGAATGGTAAATGGAGGGTATGCATTGATTACAGAGAATTTAACAAAGAAACTTTGAAGGATCACTTTCATTTGCCTTTTATCGATCAGGTATTAGACACATTAGCAGGTAAAAGTACTTTTCATTTTTGGATGGTTTTAGTGGCTATAATCAGATTCAGGTAGCACCTGAAGATCAAGATAAGACCACATTTACTTGTCCATGGGGAACTTTTGCCTACCAAGTACTTCATTTTGGGTTATGTAATGCACCTGCAACATTCCAAAGAGCAGTACTAGGAATTTTTTCTGATCTAATCCATGATTGTGTAGAGGTTTATATGGATGATTTTACAGTTTATGGTAATTCATTTGAAGAGGCATTAGAAAATTTGGAAAAAGTTCTTATAAGATGTAAAGAAAAAAACCTTTCATTAAGCCATGAAAAATTCTTTATGATGTTTACTGAAGGGATTGTTTTAGGACATCATATTTCGGGAGATGGGATTAAGGTTGATAGATCAAAAGTTGAAGTCATCTCCAAGTTGCCTATTCCAAATTGTCAAAGAGATGTTAGAAGTTTTCTAGGATTTACTGGTTACTATAGAAGATTTATAGAAAACTTCACAAAAATTGCATCTCCACTCTTCAAATTGCTTACAAAAGACTGTGAATTTAAATGGGATCCTGATTGTCAATCAGCTTTTGAAACTTTGAAAACAAGAATATCTGAAGCACCTATCTTGAGAGGACAAAATTGGAAACTCCCTTTCCATATTTCTACGGATGCTTCAGATACAGCTCTAGGAGCCGTGTTGGGTCAAAAAGATTTAGTTCCTTATGCCATTCTGGCATACATGAAAGTGCCCAAGGAGTTGTAAATGTTGTTTTCTTTTGATCCTCTTTTTCTACTACAATCTAGTTATAACCATAAAATCCATCAATAATTGATAATTTATATGATCATGTTACATTTTGTAAAATATGGTCCATTTTAGGTAAAGGATAGTTATATTTCAAGGATTTCCTATTCAAATTTCTGAAATCAACACATAATCTTATTTCTCCATTTTTCTTCCTTACATGGACTAAATTTGCTACCCAATCTAAATACCTTAAGGGGACTATTATTTTTTCCTGTAATAATATTTTGACTTCTTTTTCATTTGAAGGTAACAATAAGGGATTTATCTGCCTTAAATTTTTCCTAAAAGCCTTTACCCATGGTTTCAAAGGAATCTTATGTTGAATGATACTAGTATCATAAGTCTTTAAATCTTCAGAGGAACATTTGAAAATATCAACTAACTTCTTGAAAAGAATTATATACCTCTGTTTAAAATGTTCTGGAACACCTTTGAATAATATTACCATTTTAGGCTATTGATATGTTCCAAGGTTACATTCCTCCATGTCTTCTTCGAGATTTTCCTTCTTCGGATTTCTAACAACATCATTAGCACTAAACAACATTTCCAGTGGTACCATACCCTTTGGTGTGACATTATCTTTAAGCTGCAATATTTTTTGATTCCCTATTGAATCCTTGAACAAAATTGCATCCTTTTTTCACTCTCTAATTTCTTCATCCTGATCAATTTCCAAATTAGAGAATTCTCCCATCATTTCCAAAATGTCCTTAATTTTCCCTTCATCCTAAAAAACCTGCCAATGTTTCACATTATCTGGAATTGAGGGCTTGTGTCTAATTTCTACCTCATATCTTAGTTTGGGATTGAGGAGATGTTTAGAAGTGTTGGCTACAACTTCTAAAGAGTTAGCAAGCATGTTTACTTCTCTAGGGATAAACTATATATTAAAAGCATGAAATAAATTGTCAACTAAGTCCCAAACTTCATTTATGTAAGTTCGTAACCTCGAATGTATTTCATGGGAGTGATTCTTAACCTGCTTAATCACCAATTAAGAATCCCCCAAAATAGATATACATTGTACTCCCATTTGTTTAGTATTTTGAAATCCAAGGATTAAAGCTTCATACTCTGAAATATTATTGGTAGAATCAAATTCTAATTTGTAAGAAAAAGGCATAAGATTACCTTTTGGAGAAATCAAGAAAATACTTGCACCAGTTCCATATTTTGAATAATCACCATCAAAATAGAGCTTCCATTATCCATTTTCCATCATCTCCTTACTCTCAATTGTTGAAGGGAGCTGCACCTGAGTATCTTCAGCAACTTCTGCAACTTATTGCATCATAAAAAAAAGAAAAATAATATTTTTCTCGATTGTACCGAGGAGAATTAATTTAACTCTCCTCAGTAATGGTTTTAAAAAACCTAGTTTCTCTATACAACCTTCTCTCCTCACCTTCCAAAACTCCAATTATGGCATAAGTAAAATCTAACCTCAAAACGCCTCCCAACTTAGCCCCCAGGACCTGGAAAGAAGCATCCCAAAATGAGTTGGAATATCTGCCACCACCACAACCATTAGGAGACTTCTATATGGAATTTGAGCTAAGGAAATAAAAATATCTTTAATCAATCCCACACACTTAACCTTTTTAGAATCAAAAGAGTAAAGATACTTATAAGGTTTAGTGATTTGTAAGTTCAATTTCTTCATAACCGACAATGGAATTAAATTGTGAGAAGCCTCTAAATCCAACATACAGTTATGAATCATAAAAGAATGCACTAACAAAGAAATGTAAAAGGGAGGAGTAGATGAATCCACCTCTTCAACATGAGGATGGAAAGCATCACCACTCGTCTCTCTTCCTACAAAATTATTGTGTTTTCTACATTATCATCTTGAGAAAGGTTAACAAAATCTGAAATTTCTTTTTATATGTTGGGGTTTTAGCCAAATCAGCCAAAGGAATTTGTATTTTTATTTTCTCCAATTCTTTTGTTAAGTTAAAAGAGCAACGTGGATATATTAACTTCTCTGGATCTTCATCATTCTTCTTTAAATTTTAATTTTCATTAGATGAATGAGAAGATTTTTTCAAATTTTCACCTTTGATCTTTCTCGTGAACTCTCTCACTGTTTAAACGCATTTTTTGCTACTAAATCAATTTGTTGGTTCCCTTTGTCAAGCTACTTCAAAGGTTGTTGGGGAGTCACCATCTGTTGAGGTGCTATATCTTTTTTCACCTCTTCATTATTCTGCAGCCTTGATCTTTTTCTTGATCTTAAATCATATTTCTTATGTAACTCAACTTGCATAAGAGAAATAAAATTTTTGCAATATTGATCAATTTCTTGCTCATCAAGAAACACATATGTTTCAACATTAAACTCTTCATTTCAACATCATCTATTTCATCTGTATACAATGTGGATATTTGGTTGGCATGTTCCTTTGCAATCTCTTCTACTAAATCTTCAGACCCATATTCTATATAAAAAGGAGGTTGAATCTGATCTTGATCCTTTCTTTCTCTCTGCATAATATGAAGAGGATTTCTTCTAAACTATGGGTTAAAATTTCGATTTTGACCCTGCTGAATTTTCCTAGGAGGGTTTTTTTCTTTCAAGTTATAATTTCACTAGTTTATTTGATAATTTTTTAATGACTTTAGTCATGTATTCCAATCTTTGATCATGTAAAACTTCCTCTTTTCCCTTTCCTTTATCATGTGCTTGATGCTTTCCTTTAGAATTTCTTGTTGCAGTCAAGTTTTCTTCAATCTCTAAGGCATCCATTTGGATCTGATGCAAAGTGGGGGACCTTCTTTCCCTCAAGGTGAAACCAAAATCTGATTCAAAGGCTCCAACAAAAACAACCTTTCCTCCAGCAGGTGGAGGTTTTAATTCTACAGGACGACCATTATATAACTTGTTAAATATTTTAATAAAATCTGCAACATTTTCTTCTTGTTTTCTTTTAATAGCATTAAATTCTGTCAAAAGTACCCATGATCCTTCTTCTCGCCTCATCTCTGAGTGAAACTGTTTTCTTTTAATAGCATTAAATTTTGTAACTGAGTGATTCGAAGTTGTAACAGAGTTGGATGTGTAGTTATGTGAGTTGTAAATTAGTTTAACTCAGTTAAGTGAGTTAAAATTAGTTGTTCTAGTTGTAACTAGTTGTAAATAAAGATACACTAGTGAGAGATCAGTGAATTAATTATTTAATTAATTCACAAGCAGTGGTCTCACATGCAACTAAAGAAATACTACTGTTAACTACATGCATGTCAGATCCAGTGGTGACCCAATTGAGAGATAGGTGAAAGGAACAATTTGACTATCTGTTGTGACATTAGTGGGTGCACTCATGCAACCACACACACATTGGATATGCCAATGACGATTTCACATTCAAGGCAAGGCAAGATCGAATTCATTCAGGGATTATGATCAGCAGGGATTGCGCAGAGGAGGTAGGTTGTTAGGAGGCAGTAAATTGGCACACGTAGTTGCCAATTTTTGTATGACAATGTGAGACGATTGTATATTGTACTGAGAGCTCTTGGATTAGAGTTTTGTATGAGATTTTTTCATGATCCATGATATATACATAATATATGATAGTGGGGTTTTTAGCTTTATGCTTTCTCGGTAAAAACATCTGTGTTATGTGTGATTGATCTTTCTTCATGTGTTTGCAATTGGCGATTATATTTCCTTAAGAATTTATGTAGAAGGATTTTGTATTTAACAGTGGCATATAATTGTTAGATCAAGAGAATCCAAGAAATACATAATTTTATTAAAATTTATGCATCGTATCGGAGCAAAGAAGATTGCATTTTTGAAGCAGTAGATGAGTTTGTTGGTGGAAACAATTCGAATTTTCTGCAAGAATTTCTTGGTGCAACAGTTGAGTAAAAATCGAAATGGATTTCAATGGTTTGCGGCTAGAGTATGCAATCGAGGGTAGCTCAAACTAAATTTCATGGAAGGACAGGATGGAGGCGGTTCTTGAAGATAATGGCTTGAAGGAATTCATCGTCAGTGATGTTTCTAAGCCAACTTCAACGGATACTACATTACTTGACGCATGGAAAAACAAGGTAGCAAAGACGAGAAGAATTCTGTTGGAAGGTGTGAAAGACCATGTTGTCTCAAGCCTTCATGAGAAAACCACTCCATTTTCTATGTGTAAGGATTTGAAAAATATTTTCCAAAGCAGCAACGACCATAGGAAATTGGGGCTGAAGGGTAAACTCAGAAAGATCAAGATGGAGAAGGGCGACAATATCCCTAAGTATCTCATAAATATTGTCCAATGTCGGGATGAATTGGGGAGTGTGGGAATCACGGTTGCTAATGATTATTTGGTGATCTTGGCTCTCTTGGGACTTCCTAAGAGTTGGCACAGTTATCAAGACTCTGTCAACAGACGAGAAAAAATGCCGGATTGGGAACGACTATGGTCAGATCTAGTGCAGGATGAGTTCAGGTGGAACACCAGAGATGGCTCTTCATCAAAGCATGATGATGAAGAGGATTGTGCTTTGGCTTCTAAGGCAAGGAAAGGGCAGGGGAAGAAATTCCACTCAAAATCCAAGGCTAAAGGCAAGAAGCTAGATTTGTCCAAAGTGAAGTGTTTTCACTATCACGAACATGGGAATCTCGCCACTAATTGCCAAAAGAAAAATAAGAAGAAGAAGGTTGTTAGAGCTACAGCTGGTGAGGCCCTTGCCTCACAATTTGTACTTGATTTCTCGTTGATCACATTCTTGGTTTCAAGCACAATGGGATCGGTGTCGTATCTTGATAGTGGTGCCTCCTTTCACATGACAGGAGATAAGGAGATTTTCAGTGACTTGGAGGAGAAATATCTCCAAATGCATATAGAGATGGTCGACGATGGACGATACAGTGAGACTGGACTTGGTACCATTACCTTTGAGAGGGTGTCAGGTAAACCATTTCTTTTGAAATATGTTATGCATGTTCCAGTTCTAAAGAAAAATTTGGTCTCAGTCGCAATGTTGGAGGATAGAGGCTATGACATTGTTTTCAACGATGGAAAATCTTTCCTATGACATAAAACCATGGTTCAAGCCAAGAGGATAGGGATTCGAGTCAAGAATTTCTACAAGCTGGAGGTAGAAGGATGCATTGCCATGATGGGCAAGGCGGAAAAAGTGGTGAGCCAGGATGAGGGCGAATTATGGCACAAATTATTGGACCATCTTCATCATGGAGCTTTGAAATTCATGCAGTAAATATCTACTGGAATTCCAATGGGAACACTTGCTCAGTTAGATAAGTGTAAGGGTTGCACCTTGGGGAAGTATGAAAAATCTACCTTTCATGAAAAGGAGAACCAGGCTTCAGTAATCCTGGAGAGAGTTCACAAAGATGTGTGTGGACCATTCTCGATTTCTTCAACAAAAAAACAAAGGTATTATGTTATTTTTGTTGATGCATTTTATCGTAAATGTTGGATCTACTTCATGTAGAAGAAGGATCAAACATTCTCAAAGTTCTGTGAGTTTAAAGCATTGGTGGAGAAAGAGTCGGGGAATCAAGTGAAGGCTCTGAGGAGTGATAATGGTGGAGAATACATCTCGAAAGAATTCAAATACTTCTGTAGCAAAGAAGGGATTCGAAGAGAACTCATAGCGCCTCATAACCCACAAAAAAATGGGGTCGCAGAGAGGAAGAATAGAACGATCATGGGTGTTGTATGAGTGATGTTGCATGATCAGGGCCTACCAATGCATTTGTGGGCCTACACTGCGGTTTATGTGAAAAACCATTGTCCTCATAGGGTACTTGGCATGAGTACACCTGAAGAAGCTTTTACTAGTAAGAAACTAGATTTTTCTCATTTAAAGATTTTTGGGTCATTTTTTTATGTGCATGTGACCAAGAACGCCAGGAAGAAGCTAGAGCCGACTGCTGAAGTTGGGATATTTTTGGGGTACACAGAAACACCCCATAACTATCGTGTGTATTTACCATAAAGTCGAATGATTGGGATGTGATTGGATATAAAATTCAATGAGGAGAAAGCCATGAAGTTGTCGCTTGAGAGGGAGATAGACTTGCATACGGAGGAGGAACTGCTTGTTCCAAAAGAAGAGTCTCTAGATGTGGATCAGCCACATGAGGAGGATATTGGAGTGGAGGAGTCGACTCATGAAGAGCCAAACATTAGAACTAGCAGAAGGCATACCACAGAAGCTGAGATGCTAAAACTTGATGCTGCACAGAATGTAGGAGTCCCTACTTCATAGCGCAGACAAAGACAGACTCTTGACCGATTCACTGGATACATGGCTCTCATGATCAAATGTATTGTGACTGAGCCACCTTCCTTTTAGGAAGTAGTACAAGAGCTCACATAGGTAGATGAAATGGTGGAGTATGACTCCATTGTCAGAAATAGTGCTTGGGAAATTGTTCCAAGGTCGGTTGATAAATCAATAGTGGGATTCAAAAGATGGATCTACAAGGATAAAAGCAGTGACGATGGGAGTGTTAGTAAAAAGCAAGCTAGATTGTAGCCTAGGAGCCTGCATTTGATGGATTGATTGGAAAAACATTTGCACTGTCATACAGTGTTCTTCATAAGAAGGCTGTCTGATCTCAAATGTGCATCTTTTTCATACACCTTTCTTTTTCATTGCTGAGAACCTCCCAAGTTGTCAATGTCATTGCTATTAATAAAAAGAGGCTTGTCTAAAATGGTTTTTAACTATGTTTTATTCTGTATTTGATTTACAAATTTATCATTTAGGCACAGAATCTTGCCATGTCTGCAATTAACGAAGCTTTCGGCAGCCATTTGTGAAACTCTATATTACATGCTTAATATCGCCGGGTAAAGAAGCAGGCCACCGCCCAAAGAAGTTAAAATGGTGTGGACGCCGGGTCGTATCCTGTTAGCGCAAAACAGAATTCACTTAAGGAAGCTACGGTCAAAGGTGGCCAAGTGGAAGTCAACCGTAGAGTCCCACGGTGACAGGACTCTGTTTCTCGTCACGTGAAGATTTATATGGCCGTTTCTGAATTGTGGGAGACAAATCAACACCTGTACATGGCTCCATAAGCCGAATTCAAACATCCACTCTTCATAGATTTACTCCTCAACGCGGCCATGATCCTAGATCTCTGGACGTAATGGTTTACGTGTTCTCTATCAGCATAAACTTTATGAAATTAGTTATATCACCTTCAGTATAAATAACGTGTTTGCATACGCATAAGAGTTAGTTTTTATTAGTCTCCATTAGCTTCCAGATATCTTTGTAATGTAATTACATTGCCACTGTGCCGTAATATCACCTTTCTGTTATGACTGCATTTTAATATATAAGAAGACTCTGTTTCCAAGCGTAATTCGTACTTGAAGATTGTTGCCAAGGCTGGTGTAGAGGGCCCCTGCACACGCTGAGGTTTTGTGCATTATTGTATAGTTCTTGTTTTATTTCTTTAAGCTCATTGTGCCATAGTTCATTCATGTGTTTATACATTGCATCTTTCATGGTATATGCTTCATTTAACATAATCCTACATGCTTTTGTCTTCCTTACATTCCATAAATACTGTATTTTATGTTATTTATTAAGCAGTACGATTATTCTTGTTGAGTTATAAATAGGCAACCGAGCATTTATCTGCTTGCAGCTAATGACATGGAATTAATAATGCTGCTGCTAATTTACTTTTCTGGTTTATGTTTAGTTTACGATGTTTTGTTTGTTTTAATCTTACATTGTTTGATGGTTAGATTTGGATATGTCAAATTATTCATATCATTTTTCGATTCTTTACTCAAAAGCAAAATTGTGGGTGATAGTGAGGGATTGAAGTATGAGTGTGTAGTTTGATATTAGTTTACTTTCTACAAGTTAGATATATTAAATTGCTCATGTCATTTTCAGTTACCTCCGAAAGCCACAGCTGGACTGATGGTGAGGGATTGAAGTATGAGTGTGTAGTTTGATATTAGTCTACTTTCTGCAAGTTAGATATATTAAATTGCTCATGTCATTTTCAGTTACCTCCGAAAGCCACAGCTGGACTGATGGTGAGGGATTGAAGTATGAATGTGTAGTTTGATATTAGTTTACTTTCTGCAAGTTATATATCAGGCTACTCAAGTGGTTTATGGTTACCTCCAAAAACCATAGCTGGACTAATGGTGAGGGATCAGATGATAAGTTGATGTAATTTGATTTAGATTTACTTTGTTGCAACTTTTGGATTTCTTTAAGCATAGTTTCTTTTGTGTTTGAACAGCAGCAAGGATAATGAGTTTCATGATCGGTAGTTCATTGTTTATTTGACTAGAGTAGTGATGAAATTTCATTTTCTTTGAAGAATTAATTTTTTCATTGTGTGTTTTAAAATTATTTTGAAGTTTGGAAAATCATTAGAAAGACATTGTTGTCTTGAATATTTGTCTCGATACTTGTTTTTTCAGAATTTCATAAAAAATCCAAAAACGACCAAAAAGTAAGAGATAGGTTATCTTGCACATATAGTGCGCCACACTTCATCAGCTTACGAATCCCGGATTGATAAATTAAATGTATTGATTGTAAGACACACTACGGTGTGACCAAACATTTTAGCGCGAGTCTTAAAAAGTGATGTAACTAAATATTAATTTGTAAAAAACAAAAACAAAAAAAAAAAACAAAAGAAGGGAAAACTTGATAATTTCTTGAAGTATGCTATCCTCTTGCACCTAGTGTGATCTGGAGGATCAGACAAGAGAATTATTGGTTTAGTAATTTCTTAAGTATGCTCTCTTCTTGCACCTAGTGTGACCTGGAAGATCAGAAAGAGAATTATTATCCCTACTTAAAAAAAAATAAAAAAAAAATGACATGCATAGAGCAAGAGATTCTAGGGGACGGTTTATAGCTAAAGCCAAGAGTTCAATTTTCACAACTCCATCTTCTTCAAGGCATAGACAAGAATCACCACCATCTACCCCTAGCCTTAAGATTTTTGGAATTCAAGGAGCAGCTGAATTAGAGGATTCTCCTATACCACCTACTAAATCTCATTTAGAAAAGGAAGAGACTTCCTCTCATCCTCCCTTGATAGAAGAACTAGAGGACTTTAAGGACTCTAAAGAAACTATCATGGCAGAGGAAGTAATAGATGGAGGTAGAGGTAGAGGTAGAAGAGGAGGAAACAATGGAGACAACAATGGTGAAGGAAATAATGGTAGAAATAGGGAAGGATACAACTTGTTTGGATTCCCTATAGTTGATGAGGAAACTCATACAACAATGAAAAATATCTCACCATCTGTCCTCCCTAACTTTTATGGATTGCGAAGTGAGGATCCTGAAACATTTCCGTTTGAATTTGAAGTCGTGTGCCGAACCTATGATTATATGGAAGACTCTCAAAAACTCAAACTGTTTCCTTCAACTTTGAAGGGATCTGCTTTGAAATGGTTCATGGGATTAACCACTCAATCTATTAGGACTTGGAATGATATGAAACAAACATTTTTGGATAGATACTTGGACTATTGTATGCCCACCAATCACAAGGATGAGGTATTCAAAATGATGCAAAAAGAAGACGAAAACTTGGAAGATTTACTTGAAAGATTTCAATACAACTTGAAAAAAGCAAAGATGAGCAACTTAGATGATGAAACCTTGAAAGCCCTCATATTAAAATCCATTAGAGATGAATGGATAGATATTTTAAACATGATGGGGAAAGGAGACATTTCTCAACTTCCACTTCGTGACATAACGGAACTATGTGTCCATCTCTCAAGAGGAAAATCTAAAACAGGAAAAGGGCCTAGGGATCCTTCTCTTATTAGGGCTAACAAATCTGCAACTGGATCAGTAAGTAGGGCAGAGATTGGTAACATGCTTGATGAATTCAAAGCTGATATCTTAGGGAGCCTTAGTGAACAACTAGACACCCTTAAAATCAGGAAGCAAGAAGACGCAGATGCTCTGTGCATCTTTTATAAAATGTATAGGAGAAAACACCGCTTTGAGAATGTCCCTTGGATGCAAAAGTTGTGGAAACATGTATGATTTGCTCAGAAAATCATGAGATCAAGGATTGTCCTTCAATCCCTGGACTCAAAGCTGTTTTTCAAGAAGATCCAAATTCAGTAGAATCTCTCTGTTTTGTCGCAAGGAGACCTTGGCAGGGACAACAATCTCAAGGGTTTAATAACCCTATGAATCTTCAAACCCCACCAAATTGGAATCCTTGGCAACAACCTTGGCCCCAACATCAAAATCCATATCAGCCATGGGTACAAGGGATGCAAAATCCTTATGGGAGATTTGCTCAATTTTATCAATATCCTCCATCTTTTCAAAATCAATAAGCTCCACAACTTCCAAACCCAAACCCACAACTTTCATTGCCATTTCCACAACAACAACCTTCTCAACAAAATCCAAATCCTCAACTCATGCTCCCATACCAACAAAAGACAAATCAACTTCCAGCTCAGCCATTGCCAAATCCTAACAATAAAAATCCTCCGAATACTTACATGGTAGAAGGACAACAATTTCCTACCTATATGATTGTTCCTCTCAACGATGTACAACTCAGATCTGGTAGAGTTTTAGAAAAACCTTCTATAGATATTCAAGAGCAAGATACCTCTGAGGAGGACTCTCTTGAAACCAATAAGGGTTCTGAGGAAACATCTCTTCAAAACTCAAATATTCAAAAAGAAAAAGAAAATTTAACACCCACAACTCCTATAGTTGAGCAACTTGCAACTTCATCTACACCTCCTTTTCCTGAAAGACTACAAATTGACAAGGGGGTGGAAAAACATATCTTGTTGCCTAACTATGATTTTCTAGATGAATTGAAGAATGTTTGTATCAAGATTCCTTTGTTACAAGCCATTCGAGAGATTCCTATTCTAGCAAAAAAAATAAAGGAGTTGAGTTTCAAAAGACCAGGAAGGAAACTAAAAGACACAAGAAGAATCCACCTGGTAGGAAAAATTGCAGATATCATGATGGGAAAAATTACCATGCAGAAGTATATAGATCCAGGAAGTCCAATTGTCAAGACACATATAAATGAGATAGAAATTCCAAACACATTGATTGACTTAGGGGCTTCTATCAACATTATGAGTAGACAGACTATGGACCAGCTAAAACTTCCTAACCTTCTTTTTACACCTACTTTACTGCAACTTGCAGATCGATCAATTATTAAACTAGATGGTGTATTAGAAGATATTTCAGTCTCCTTAGATTCTTGGGAATATCCAATAGATTTTATGATTTTGACTTCCAAGAGTAATCTAGGAGGGCACCCACTTATCTTAGGAAGACCTTGGCTAGCCACAGCTGATGCTTTTATTAGTTGTAGATCTGGGGACATGTACATTTCTAATGGTAATTCGACAAAGAAATTCAATTTGTGTCCTCCAGCAAGAGCAATCACAAAAGTATGAGACAATGAATGGGTTGATGATGAGGACACTATACAACCTGTCTTTACCATTTCTGAAATCAGTGAGGATAGTCAAATTATGAACACATTAGAAAATTTTGAGACATCTTCAGAATATGACCCCACACAATTTCAGTTGGAATCTGACATAGAATATTTATCATCAAGACAAATGTCTCTTTACTCTATGGAAGATTTTGGTAGTTCTACCATTGAGATTTTTCCAGGGAAAACATTGAATATCAACAAACATTTGGAAAAGTCACAGCAAGAAGAACTAATCAAAATCTTGCAAAAACATTCTACTGTATTTGCATGGGAGTATACTGACATGAAAGGTATTGATCCTAAGACTTGCATCCATCATATCTATATTGAGGAAAACAGTAGACCAATCAGACAACCTCAAAGAAGGATGAATCCAAATCTTAGGAAGATAGTGAAAGAAGAGCTCCAAAAACTTCTCAATGTAAACTTCATTTATCCAATTTCAGATAGCCGATGGGTTTCTCCTTTGGTTATAGTACCTAAAAGAATGGTAAATGGAGAGTATGCATTGATTACAGGGAGTTGAACAAAGCAACTTTGAAGGATCACTTTCCTTTGCCTTTTATTGATCAGGTATTAGATACATTAGCAGGTAAAAAGTACTTTTCATTTTTGAATGGTTTTAGTGGCTATAATCAAATTCAGGTAGCACCTGAAGATCAAGATAAGACCACATTTACTTGTCCATGGGGAACTTTTGCCTATCGAGTGCTTCCTTTTGGGTTATGTAATGCACTTGCAACATTCCAAAGAGCAGTACTAGGAATTTTTTCTGATCTAATCCATGATTGTGTAGAGGTTTATATGGATGATTTTACAGTTTATGGTAATTCATTTGAAGAGGCATTAGAAAATTTGGAAAAAGTTCTTGTAAGATGTAAAGAAACAAACCTTTCATTAAGCCATGAAAAATGCTTTATGATGTTTACTGAAGGGATTGTTTTAGGACATCATATTTCAGGAGATGGGATTAAGGTTGATAGATCAAAAGTTGAAGTCATCTCCAGGTTGCCTATTCCAAATTGTCAAAGAGATGTTAGAAGTTTTCTAGGATTTACTGGATACTATAGAAGATTTATAGAAAACTTCACTAAAATAGCATCTCCACTCTTCAAATTGCTTACAAAAGACTGTGAATTCAAATAGGATCCTGATTGTCAATCAGCCTTTGAAACTTTGAAAACAAGAATATCTGAAGCACCTATCTTGAGAGGACCAAATTGGAAACTCCCTTTCCATATTTCTACGGATGCTTCAGATACAGCTCTAGGAGCTGTGTTGGGTAAAAAAGATTTAGTTCATTATGCCATTTATTATACCAGTAAAAATTTGACTCCCACAGAGTTGAACTATACTGTGACTGAAAAAGAGTTTTTAGCTGTTGTTCATGCAATTAATAAGTTTAGACATTACATAACAGGCTATGAAACTTTTATTCATACTGACCATTCTGCAATTAGATATTTAATGAAAAAACCTGTTACTAATGGCAAAGTGACAAGATGGCTCTTACTTTTACAAGAATTCAATATTACTGTGTTGGATAGACCAGGGAAACAAAATACAGTAGCTGATTTCTTGTCTAGGATTCAGAATACTAAAGAAGATTCTCCTATAGAGGATAAGTTTCCTGATGAATACTTGTTTGCAGTAACTACTAAGACCCCTTGGTATGTAGATATTGCTAACTATTTTGTTACAGGGAAACTGCCTCCACATTTATTTCCAAGTGAAAGAAGAAATATTATTCAGGAGAGTTCAAAATATTCATGGATTTCTAACGAATTGTTTAAAACAGGGCCAGATCTTGTGATCAGAAGATGTGTTAGGGAGGATGAAATGCCTAATATCCTCAAGGCATGTCATGATGAACCATGCGGCGGACACTTTGCTGACAAAAGGACAGCCTATAAAATCCTCTCTTTAGGATATTGTTGGCCTTCCCTCTTAAAAGATGCAAAACAATATGTCAAAAGGTGTGACAGCTGCCAAAGAGTAGGGAAACCTACCCTTTCAAATGAAATGCCATTGCAACCACAGGTACTCATTGAACCCTTTGAAAAATGGGCTTTAGATTTCGTTGGACCTATTAATCCACCATCTAAGCAAAAGAAGTATATATTGGTTTGTACTGATTATGTTACTAAATGGGTAGAAGCCAAAGCATTAGTATCTGCTACTGAAAATTCAGTTGTTCATTTTCTTTATGAGGATATTTTTACTCGCTTTGGTGTTTCAAGAGAAATTGTGACAGATCAGGGAAGCCAATTCACATCCAACTTGGTGGAGAAGTTGATGGAAGAATACAAAATCAAGCACAGAAGATCTACTCCTTACCATCCGCAAGAAAATGGTCAAGTGGAGTCTACAAACAAATTTCTTGAAAGTATCATCACCAAAACTGTTCATCTACATAGAAGAGATTGGGCGGAAAGGCTTCCTGAAGCCTTGTGGGCCTACAGAACTACATGGAGAAATACAACAGGACATTCTCCCTATGAACTTGTTTATGGGAAAGAAGTCTTGCTCCCCATTGAGTTCCAAGTCAAGACCTTCAAGATAGCAGTTCAATTGGGGATGGACTTATCAGAAGCCCAAAAGCATAGAATGGAGCAATTTAATGAGCTAGATGAGATCAGACAAGAGGCAATTCTAAGAACTGATCTAGTTCAATATCAAAGAGCTAAATGGCATGAAAAGTACATCAAAGAGAAGAAGTTTCAAGAAGGAGATTGGGCATTGTTATTTGATTCCAAGTTTAAAGATTTTCAAGGAAAATTCCAGACTCATTGGCTTGGGCCATATGAGATTGACAAGATCTTTAGCAATGGAGCGGTAAGAATCAAGACCATTGATGAGTTTCAAACTCCTCTTATTGTGAATGGCCATAGATTGAAATTTTATCATAAGCCACTCTCAAAAGAGGATTTTGTCAAAATGTTTCAAGAAAAAATTCTGCAATCAGGCTGGTACAGAAGAATTCTTCTTCTCCACCAGCCTAGCTTTTGTTCTTTCAATTAAAAAAAAAAAAAAAAATTGTATAAGCCTGAAAACCAATCACTGATTGGCAGTCTTATACAGAAAATATAGGGTGAAAATCAGGAACACCTGACACTCTATATTTTCCAAAAAAATCTCTCTTTCATTTCACAAGTTTTGTGACCACCCACTCCATTCCATTCCACTTCATTCCACTTCATTTCACTTCATTTCACTCCATTCCACTTCATTTTATCTATTTCATTCCATTTTCACCAATAAAATTCTTTTTCATGACCATTTCCATCTAGTCATTTTTCATCTGTTCATTTTCATTCACCCAAATAATAGTTGTGTCAGTTTCCGCAGCTGACATTTGTTTCCGCAGCTGACACCAGTTTCCGCAGCCAGAAGCAGATTCCGCAGCTACCACTCTGTTTTCAAAAGAATGTACAGCCAGATGTTATTTCCATAATCATGAAATAAAATGCAGGTATGAGGACCAAAAATGAAGACATGGAGCATTCAAGATACCAATAAAGAGCAACTAATTGAAGACCAAGGAAAAAGGCAAAGATTCCAAGGTATGAGTAAAAATTCATTTCAAATAGCATTGAAAACACATTTTTTATATAGTTCTAAACCATAAGCTCCATCCATTATGTGCAATGATTATATTGACAAATTCCATAACCCTTTCACGATCTCCATATATCCTTCCGCATTCATTTTCAAACGGTCCCCATAATTAAACCTCCGATCTTCACTCAAACTCCGATACTCCACCTGTGACAATGAGACATAGTTGATTTAACTACGGCTTCTTACAGCCGCATAAATCCATAACCGTTGTTTAAACGTGCTCACATTTATTTTACAGCCACCAAATTTCAAAACACTGCCGGATGTGTTATACTCCTCCTATTGTTCTGTTAATCTCACAGCCGTATCTCTGTCGTGCTCACGAAACCCCTCTCTGTTCCGTTTCACTCCATTTCGTTCTCTGTTACGCTACAGTCTATATACCCACTCTCTGATATCTACCTACAGTCATTGTGCTCATTTCCGTGCATTCAGCCGTTCTACTTCCATTGAACCCTCACGCAGGCAAATTTTTGAAGAGCAGAAAGAAGGATGGGTAAATTGCTAAGAGCAGAACCAGAAGGACCTAAATTCATGGAAGGATATCCGCAAGTAAGGGATATATTGAAGAAAGAAAAGTGGCTGCGGTTTATCCAAAAGTTCAGAGGCTACCATAAAGAAGTGACAAAAGCATTTGCAAGGTCGTTCAATGGCCTGGAAGTAGAGATTGGAGACCTTAAGTTTGCGGTGAATGAGGCATCTATAGCAACTGCCATGGAACTTCCTCAAGAGGGTGAGCGTTGGTTTAAGAATAAAAGCATTAGTGATGAAGCCTGGAGAATAATCTTACGAAACCAAGGTATGGACATAACTATTTTTAAAAGAGGAATTCATGTTCATGCTTTGAAAGAGGAATGGGCTACTTTGCTGCTAGTTGTTCAAAAATTCATTACTTGTGAAGGCCGTTTTGGGTCCATGTATATGTACCATACTAGGTTGCTGATGAATTTTCTAGATAATCAAACTCTCAATCTCCCATATTTTCTATTAAATAGCTTGAAGAAGATTTCTGTGACTGTTCAGAAACATTTAGGAGATGTAGAACCACATCTATATCACCACGGTCTTGTAAAAATTTTGATTGAAAAAGAGTTAAAGGAAAAGAAAGACACATGGGAACAATTTTTGATTAGAAATTTCTTTGAGGAACCTCAGGAAATTCCTGAAGGTAGCACATCAAGAAGGAGTAGGAGAAAGAGAACAAATGATGAAATTCAAAATACTCCTACTACTACAATTGAAAGAACTGATAGGGAAGAGAGACTGTCAAAGAGGAAGAAGAGAGAAACCAAGGGTAAAAAGCCAATAACACCAAAAGAGAGAAAAAGTATTGAGGCTATACATCAAACCCCTTCTTCCAAAGAAGAAGATCATCAAGTGTTATCTGAAAGATTAGTTTATCTTCAAAAACAGTCATCTATGGCCAAGAAGAAAGAGAAAGGAAAACAAAATCAAAAAGACAGTGGTCCACAGCGTGTGAGAAGAAGTTCCAGACTTAAGGGGAAATTGATGAAAACGCAAATGAAAGGACCCCATTTCATCGATTTGGGAGAAGAAACATCTGAACAATACCCAGCTGACCATAGTCCATCTCACTCTCAGTCTGTTAGTGAACCTGGTTCATTTCATTCTCAGTCAGACATTGAACATAGTCCATCCCATTCTCAGCAAGATGTTGATGTGAGCCCTTCTCAGCTAGATTTTGAAGATAACTCTCCTTCATGGCATTTTGGGGACAGCCCAATAAAAATGAAACCTGATATAGACCCCAAGCAGTAAGAAGTATATGATTATATAGAATCTTTAGAAAAAGCAGCTACAGGTCCCAGTACTTCGTCCATTCAGCCTCACACAGTACAGGATGATTTAGTCCAATCATTGAAACAGGAAGTCTTTGAGCTAGATCTTTTAAATAGACACATTAAAAATGAAAATGAGACATTGAAGGAACAAAGAAAATTGGACAAAATCATTCATGATAATACCATGCTACATCTGGGAATGTGGCAGAAGAAGAACAAGAAATTAAAAGAGAAATGTCAGAAGTTAAGCAGAGCACTGGTTAATATCAAATTTAGATGCTTAATGAAGAAGCACAGGATGTTAGCAGCACCAAGGAAGAAGAGGAGAGGATTGGATGTACTGGCTGAGGTGTCAAGGCATATGAACTGAAGAAAGATTATCAAAATTTTGGTTGCATGAGGACATGCAACACCTTCACAGTGGGGGTATGTTGAGTCTCAAATCTGCATTGTTCTTATACATCTTCCTAGACCTTTTTCATTCACCTGAACCTCCCAAGTTGTCAATATCATTGTATATTAATTGCAAAAGAGCATCTCAAATGGTTTTTAACTATAATTTTGTGTCTGTTGTTTGATTTAGATTTTGCTCATTTAGCTGCGGAATCTTGCCACTTTCCGCAGCTGCTGCAACTTTCCGCAGCCATTTTGTGAAACTCTATGTTACAGGTGTCTTCAGGTAAAACGAGCCACATGGACAAGTCAGAAATGATGTGGACATGGATCGTGTCCTATTGGCTCGAGAAAATTCACCTAAGGAGGCTACAGTCAAAAGTGGCCAAGTGGAAGTCAACCGTAGAGTCCCACAGTGACAGGACTTTGTTTCTCGTCACGTGGAGATTTATATGGCCGTTTCCAACTTACGGGAGACACATCAACACTTGTACACGGCTCCATAAGCCGAATCCAACATCCACTTGTCATAAATTTAATCCTCAACGCGGCCATGATCCTAGATCTTTGGACGTAATGGTTTACGTGTTTTGTATCAGCATAAACTTTAGGAAATTAGTTATATCACCTTCAGTTATAAATAATGCGTTTGCATACGCATAAGAGTTAGTTTTTATTAGTATCCATTAGCTTTCAGATAGCTCTGTAATGTAATTACGTTGCCACTGTGCCGTAATATCACCTTTCTATTATGACTGCATTTTAATATATAAGAAGACTCTGTTTCCAAGCATAATTCGTACTTGAAGTCTGTTGCCAAGGCTGGTGTAGAGGGCCCCTGCACACACTGAGGTTTTGTGCATTATTGTATAGTTCTTGTTTTATTTCTTTAAGCTCATTGTGCCATAATTCATTCATGTGTTTATACATTGCATCTTTCATGGTATATATGCTTCATTTCTGTTTATAATTTTTCATGCTTTACATCTTGCTTCTGTCCATAATCTTTCATGTTTTATGTTATTGTTAACTGATCAGTGTTCTTGTTTCAGGTTATAAATAGGCAGCCCGGGCATTTGCATAACTTTTTGACTAATGACATGGAATTAATATTGTTCTGCTGCTAATTTACTTTTCTTAGTTTCTGTTTAAATTCAGTACTGCTTTGTTTATTTTAGTCTTTCACATTTGTTTCAGTAGTTAGATTTAGATATATTAAATTGTTCATGTCATTTTCAGTTACCTCCGAAAGCCACAGCTGGACTGATGGTGAGGGATTGAAGTATGAATGTATAGTTTGATATTAGTTTACTTTCTGCAAGTTAGAAATATTAAATTGCTCATGACATATTCAGTTACCTCCGAAAGCCACAGCTGGACTGATGGTGAGGGATTGAATTATGAATGTGTAGTTTGATATTAGTTTACTTTTTGCAAGTTAGATATCAGGTTACTTAAGTTGTTTATGGTTACCTCTGAAAATCATAGCTGGACTAATGATGAGGGATCAGAAGATAAGTTGATGTGATTTGATTTAGATTTATTTTGTTGCAACTTTTGATTTTCTTTAAGCACAGTTTTTTTGTGTTTTGAACAGCAGCAAGAATAATGAGTTTCATGATCAGTAGTTCATTGTTTGTTTGATTAGAGTAGTGATGCAATTTCATTTTCTTTGAAGAATTAATTTTGTCAGTGTGTGTTTTTAAAATTCTTTTCAAGTCTGGAAAATCATTAGAAAGACATTGTTATCTTGAATATTTGTCTCCATACTTGTTTTTCAGAATTTCATAAAAATCCAAAAACGACCAAAAAGTAAGAGATAGGTTATCTTGCACATATAGTGCGCCACACTTCATCAGCTTACGAATCTCGGATTGATAAATTAATGTAGCAATTTAGGACACACTAAATTGACCAAACATAGAACTCACCCGTAGATCCTACATTTGATGTAGATCCCACGCGGTCCAAACCCCCAGCAACTCTTCTTCCTCTTCAACCTGAAAACCAAGAAGAAGCGTGTACGGAAATCTAGTTGTACAGCATATATCTTTCCTGAATTTCAGTATAATCCATGTGAAACATCATATAAACAATAATAAGTGTTTAATTAACAGTCTTTTCACATATATAAGCAGATATTAACACATGAATTCAAAAATAAGATGGTTCTTCTTCATTACGAACAGCATGTACAATAATAGAAAGGTGGAGAGATCGCCTGAATCCTTCCACGATCTTCGAACAGACTGTCGTCTGGATCCATCCAGCCCTTGCCTCACTAGGATTCTTCCAAGACTTGTGCACACGAGATGACATATAAGCTGATGAACATCTCCAGGAAACAAGGGTTTCCTATAAATACCTGGGAAGTGCAGGAGGCACAGGAAATCAAACTTGAATTGGGCTCCAACAGAGTATAATGTCTATAATTTTTCTCTCTCCCTTAGGCCATGCATATGAGGGGCTTTTATACTCCCTCAAATTAGTTTCAATCAGTTGGAAACAGTTAGCCACAGGCTGGGGTGGTTGAATTACGGGAATAACCATCAACCCAACCTCGCAAATAGGTTTTTTATATATTTTTTAATGATTTTAATGGCATACGCGGAAAAGTATCTATGGACTCATGTATACACGCAGAAAAGTCTAGGCATATCCGTGTATGGGTTTTGAAACACTATTTTTTATGAAATTTATTCAAGTCTGTGGGAAAGGGTGCCCAAGGCCAAAGAGACAATCATGAATCACATGAGGGTGAAAAATGATGCTATAACAGATGGCCCCTAATATATGAGGTCAGAAGGGGTACATGATGGCTGAAATGTATTATGTGCATAGAAAGAACTTCGAAAGGACAAGAGAGGACTTCACCAGATTTCAACCTGCCAAAAACCAATGAAAGAAAACAGAGAGTCAGCTCATGTTTGAGGCAGGCATACCCATGCTCAGTCAAAAATATATCCATATAGAAAGTACAGAATAGATCCAGAATGTATACAAGTATAACTGAACTGAAAGTACACAATGAATCATCTGAGCACGGCCCAGAAGTACAAGTCGGAATCAATGTCCAAGTATCACATATATAAAACTGATCAATGATGTTGAAAATAGATGTCTGATCACAAAAGTAACAGAATATCCAGGTACCAAATCATAAGGGGTGGAACACATGGTACAATCACGAAACTCGGGAGCCAACATATAGGATGCTATTGTACTGACACTGCAACATATAAGGGTGGACAGCATCACTGGCAGAAACTGAATGGACTGTCAAAAGTGAACTGAAACATGTTGATGCAACCCAAGGTCTTCACCGATCACTATGTCACAATTCTACACAATGGGAATAAATGAGCTGAAGTCGACCATGTGAGAAATCGTTTAATTACCGGTCAATAATGTATACCATTAACAAACGCGAGACGACCCACCAATAATGATAATGAGTGTCAAGGTGCCCCAGTACAATCTAACAAGTGCGAATGAATGAGTTGACGTCGAACACTTGGAAGAATCTACCAATCAGGAGGCAATAATGAATCCCCACTGTCGATAGCGAAGAGTCTGCCACTGATGACTGCAAACCCTAAGATACTGACAAAAGACTCTAGATCTTATTCCCAAAGCAATGAGTCGGATTCGATGGGAAAGATCTGCTGGAAGGAAGGCATTAAGGCATCCCACATCAGTCCAGTGCGAGTGTAACCCGCAGGCCAAGATTTGGAAGGAATCAGACGAAGCAGAGTGACGGAACCAAACGGAAGTACGTTTCCGACATGCACAAGATGAAGCTAGCGTATGGAAGAAACCCTCTGAACCAACCAATAATGAAAGTTGAGACAGAGGCGAGATATCCACCGATAGGGTCAAATGGAAATAAAGGTACTACACGAATCCCAAGTGTGATAATGTATGCTGAAGTCGAACACAAGGAAAACCACTCAGTCAAAGAGCCATAATGATGATCAAATGCCGAGCACAAGGTCACCTATCAATGATAGAAATAGGGCCAGGGTGCGACTCTAGGCTCAGAGCAATATGTCGTAGTCGATAAGAGACAAACCCGCTAGCAAGAAGTCAATGGAGACCTTCTGAAACCAGCACGAGCAAGGACCAAACATTTGATGTGATAGAACAAGATACTGACAATACCGGGAAGGTCGACTGAATAATAAGTCAAGAGACACCGCAGAATGGCTGACTCTGGTTGAACTTCCCTTGAACAAAAGCACGACTCATGATGACCATGGAAGTAAATAATGACAATGTATAAGTCTGTTATGCAAGAGGCAAAAACAAACTCTCCATATGATTGGAAGAGATAACCAACCGGAGGAGGACTGACCAGTGAAACAAGGTAATAGCTAAACCTAGGTCAAAACTAAAACCATCCCAAATGAAGGAAATATATAACGGTATGTGCTTTGTTTAAGGGCGACAAACAGATACTGTACTGCCATCAAATTATGAAGTAACATCCCGTTCCCTCTCTTTTTGTCATATTTAATTTTTTTTGTCTTTTTCATATAATAAGCCTGAAAATGAATAAAAGAATGCTATAGTACAATGGGTAGAATGAGTATCAGGAAACAGATGCCCTAGTTCCTGGAATAGGAACCATCCTATGCCCAATGCAAGGTGGCGGAAACTGGTCAACGATACTTAAAGGAATGTTCCATCCATGGGTAATAAGGGTGTCAAGTCACGATAGCCGAGTGCATGCAATGGTTAACTTGTACAGCAAGTTAAGGTCAAAATATGGCTTAAACATCGAGTCCAAATGAAGCCGACTGAAGGCCAGGATAAAAAAGTAGCCAATATGCAATGCAGTAATACAATTCAACAACACCAGGGAGCCTCTAGGGTAATAGCCAGAAAAAATGATAGTGAATATGAAGAATGAAGTTTCAACACATAACTCATGGTGGGACTAAAGAGGACTCCCAAGCCTACATAAAGCGCAGCATGGGCAGCAAGTGCTAGCGAGGAACTAACTAGGAAGCCCATGTAAAGGAAGGCTCTACCACCAAGTCATGATTAAATAATCAGCGAGTGAAATGGGTGAAATACTCATGACCTGATGGGATCGACCCTACGGCAAGTGATCAGAATGGAGGCTAGTATGAAAAATGCAACAGAAAGTGGATTTCCTAACCTATATGCCAGTGAAGATCATATACCTACCAAAGCAGATAAAAAAACATCACCATCACATCAAAGACCAAAAAACCAAATATGTACAAAACAAAACTAACTATATACAAAAGAAAAATGACAGGCCGAAGCCTAGGCATAATACCTTTTCAAATAGAGCCCATTTCTGGGCTCTACGAACTCATTTCCTTCAAAATCAACCAAGCCATACGCTCCTTTTTTAAGGACTTTTTTAACAATGAAGGGGCCATACCACATAGATTTAAACTTTCCTGTGCCCAGGGCATCCTTCTCTTGGGCATAGAACAAAACAAGGTCACCTTCCAAGAAAACCCTAAGTTTGACCACCTTATCGTACTAAACTTTGACTCGTTTCTTATGCGCCTCATTCATCGTAGCGGCATCCCGACGCTGCTCATCAAGATGTTCCAGATGAAGGAGACGTTCTTCGAGACTAGAAGTGTCAGGAAGAAGCTCAACAACTAACTTTAGAGAAGCAATCTCACATTCAATGGGGAATATGGATTCCATCCCGTAAGCTAGTTGAAACGGAGTAATGCCAATTGTAGTTTTTACTGACGTCCGGTATGCCCAAAGTGCAGGATACAGCATGATATGCCAGTTGGATCGAGCTTTATCAATTGTCCTTTGAAGAATGGTATTCAAGGATTTGTTCACAGCTTCCACTTGCCCATTATCCTGAGGATAATAAGGAGACGAATGCTCTTGTCGGAAACCTAATTTTAGAGCCAACTCGGCCATCATGCTGTTCTGAAAATGACTTCCATGATCAGTGACAATCTCTCTAGGAATAAAAAAATGAGCAATAAATTGGTTGAAAAGAAAAAGAGCTGCTGTCTCACCATCATTCCCAAAAGTAGGCATAGCCTCAACCCACTTCGTAAAGTATTCTACTGCTACAATAATGTACTTGTGACCTTTAGCCGAAGGCGGGTTACAAGTATTATAATCAATACCCCACTTTGTAAAGGGACGGACAGTAATGAATGGAAAAAGCGGAGCTGGATGAGCATGCATTTTTCGAGTATATACTTGACACGGATGACACTTTTTGACCGACTCCACACAATCTTTGAAAATCGAAGGCCAAAAGTATCCAGCACGCAAGATTTTTTGGGTTGTAGCAAGCCCAGATAAATGACCACCACAAGCTCCATTGTGGCAATCATTCAGCACAACCTCAGCTTCTTCGAGAGTTAAGCAACGTCTCAGGATTGAATCAACCCCTCCGGTATAAAGCATCATCAATAATTAAGTAATTTTTAGCCAAGTGACGCAATTTACGGCGCTCATCTTTCGAAAAAGTAGAGGGAAACTTCACAGTCTGAAGATACACAATGATATCCCCATACCAAGGATCCTGTGCAGAGATGAGAAACAAATGTTCATCCGGGAAGGATTCATCATAAACTATCTCTTCTCCACAGGGCAACTCGGAGATTAATTCCGCGAAAAGCAATGATTTCTTGGACTTGGCAGACATAAACTCAAGATCAAATTCCTGCAAAATCACAATCCATCTATTGTATTTTCCCCCAATCACTCGCATACTGAGAACAAACTGAAATGGATTGGCTGCTGCCAAAACATAAGTTTTTCGTAGAAGAATATAATGTTTGAGTCATTGTACAGCATGAACAGCTGCTAAAGACAACTTCTCTATCAGAGTATACCGAAGTTCAGGTCCTACCAACCCTCGACTAAGGTAGTATATAACATGTTCTGCAAGAGCATCGTCTTCCTGAACCAGAACCATACCAATGGTAGATTTTGCTGCTGCAAGATACAAAAGGAAATCCCTGCTATAATCACGTGGACTCAATATAGGAGCAGAGGTCAATGCTTTTTTCAAAGCATCGAATGAGCGTTGAGCGAAGTCATCCCAAAAGAATGGAACTCCCTTCTTCAACAATCTCATAAATCCTTTGGTAACTTCAGCATAATTTACGATAAATCTCCGAAGAAAATTAGCTTTTCCTTGTAGACTTTGAAGTTGACGAATAGAAGACGGGGGAGGCAATACTACCTTGAAGGGATCTACCCGAATCCCTTCCGTAGACACTATAAATCCCAATAACCGACCGGATGTGACCGCGAAAACACACTTGTTCGGATTCAACCTAATCTTGTAGAAATGACATCATTCAAATACTTGACGGAGGTGAGCAGGATGATCCATTCTCTTTCGAGAATGAGCAGCTAAATCATCCAAATATGCCTCGATAATATGTTTAATGTCGTGGAAGGCATATGACATGGCCCGCTGAAAAGTAGCCCCAGCATTTTTAAGACCAAAAGGCATCTTATTGTAAGAAAAAGTACCCCAGGGATAAATAAAGGCAGTCTTATGATGATCTTCAGGACAGATAGTAATCTAATTATATCTGGAGAAACCGTCCATGAAGGAGAAAATCTCATTACCGGCACACTCATCGATAATCTGATCTATAAATGGTGTGGGGTAATTATCTTTCAGACATGCTTTATTAAGGTCTCTGAAGTCAATGCAAACTCGAATTGTTCCTTGTTTCTTATCCACGGGAACAGGATTCAAAACCCACTCAGTCAAAGGAACAGGGAAAATAAATCCCGCCTTAAGCAGCTTCTCTACCTCGGCTTTGATAGCTGTAGCCTTCCTATGGTTGACCGGACGAAGCTTTTGCCTCATAGGCTTAGCATTTTCGTAAGTCTTGATCTCATGCTGGACAATAGATGGATCTATACCAGGCATTTCCTCATAAGACCAAGCGAACACATCCCTAAACTCTTTAAAGAGGTCGGTGTAAAGCTGAATCTCTTCAGGGGAACATTCAGCTCCGATGAAGACATTCTCTATAACATTGGGATCTCTGGAAATGTTCACCGGGATAGTCGGAGAAATAACAGCCATGTTCCCTTCAGCATACACCTGTGTCGGTGCTAAAGAGTTCAGGACTGGGTGAACAGGACCAGAAGACGAAGGACTTGGAAAACTCGATTCAACTTCGCTCAAATCAGGTAAAAAGTAAGACCGATGATGAAAATCATCCCACGGTCTATCTACACCAGTCATAGCTTCCAGGATGGCCTCTTCAGATGGAAGAGTGGTATCAAGGAAATCCTGGGCGGAAGAAGAAATAAGTGTCCAAGCTGGAACCACATTGCCATTCAACTCCTCTGGAGAAAGAGAAGCTGGAATGGACTCTGCAAAGTCAACAATAGATTGATAAGCAATCTCAACTGTAGACATTGGAAATTCCATTCCACCTACTTGACCTTCCGCTAATGTGGAGGTAGGGGAAGGTAAGGTCCAAGGGTCCGAAAAATAATGAGTTCTGAAGAACTTTCTTCGAATAGGAACCTTGGAGGATGAAATCGCATTTATATGAACGGTAGGAGGTGGAAAATTGAAAGTACCCATCAAAGAAGAATACATTCCAACCCCTAAATTCTCAACAGGCGGCTTGGCATTATCCACCTTTGGGATAGTTGATTCAGTAGATGCATTCGGGTCTACAAGAGAACAGTCCAGTTGGTCAACTGTAACAATCCTCCCTTCGTGAGGGAAACAAATAATCCGAAATAATGAGGACGCAATAGCATCCATCTCATAAATCCAGTTTCGCCCCAATAGAACTTTGTAGTCCAAGCTTGCATCAACTATCTCAACCTCTATATTTACAGTTTTGCCCCCAACATAGATGGGCAAAGCTGGGATAATGCCATGCGGTCTGTGAGAATGACCATCAAATGCAGTTAGAAGAGTAGCAGATGGAACAGTTGCGGGAGATCCAATTCCCTTCCAACATGCGAGAGACATCACACATGTGGAAGCACCCTCATCAACGACCATCCGAAAGATATTGAATTTCCGAAACGATGATTTGATATGAAAATCCATATGATGCGGGAGTCTCTTTTTAAAATTATACATATTGAATGTAATCACAAGAGAGTTCTTTGGATCGACATCCCCAATAGCAGTGAGCAAAGCACTGCGCTGAGCTGGGAAAGACTGGAGCACCTCAAGAGCAGACATAGCACAAGGGCTCTGTGCCAAATCTTTTACAACATAGTAGTTCTGGGCAGCCCTGGCATTTGGATTAATCATCGTACGCTTAGTAGATTCTTTTGGCATCCGAGGTATAGGCTCAACAGTAGGCCTCGTAATATGAAGCGGCTCAGTAACATCGGGAGCACCCTTAGCTTTCGAAGACTCAACTTCGCCATAATCACGGGATCTCGTGGCGATATCCGCGTGAGCACTCATCATATATATGTTTGACGGATTTTCCCCTTCCTGGGTGTCCCCAGCGGAGTCGTCAGTTCTGTTTCGGGAAATAACTCCCTAGAGGTCGTTGGGTCAGAAACCTCCACAGATCGGGGCATACTATTCAAGAAGGACTCACACAACCAAACTTGTATGCTAAAAACTAGATATTATCGGTTGTAGAACTCACCCGTAGATCCTACGTTTGATGTAGATCCCGCGGGGTCCAAACCCCCAGCAACTCTTCTTCCTTTTCAACCTGAAAACCAAGAAGAAGCGTGTACGGAAATCTAGTTGTACAGCATATATCTTTCCTGAATGTCAGTATAATCCATGTGAAACATCATATAAACAATAATAAGTGTTTAATTAACAGTCTTTTCACATATATAAGCAGATATTAACACATGAATTTGGAAACAAGATGGTTCTTCTTCATTATGAACAGCATGTACAATAATAGAAAGGTCGAGAGATCGCCTGAATCCTTCCACGATCTTCGAACAGACCGTCGTCTGGATCCGTCCAGCCCTTGCCTCTCTAGGATTATTCCAAGACTTGTGCACACGAGATGACATATACGCTGATGAACATCTCCAGGAAACAAGGGTTTCCTATAAATACCTGGGAAGTGCAGGAGGCACGGGAAATCAGACTTGAATTGGGCTCCAACAGAGTATAACGTCTATAATTTTTCTCTCTCCCTTAGGCCATGCATATGAGGGGCTTTTATAATCCCTCCAAGTAGTTTCAATCAGTTGGAAACAGTTGGCCACGGGTTGGGGTGGTTGAATTACAGGAATAACCATCAACCTAGCCTCGAAAATAGGGTTTGTTATATATTTTTTAATGATTTTAATGGCATACACGGAAAAGTATCTATGGACTTGCGTATACACGCGGAAAAGTCTGGGCATATCCACGTATGGGTTTTGAAACACTGGTTTTTATGAACTTTATTCAAGTCTGTGGGAAAGGGTGCCCAAGGCCAAAGAGACAATCATGAATCACATGAGGGTGAAAATTGATGCTATAAAACTTGTTGAATCCCTTCTCAACTTAAGCATTCATATATATTGTGATCTTCATTTCCTCCTTAGGCAAGGGATTCGGCCATCTGAAATAGGTCATCGTGGAATTTTCACTCTAACTTTTTTTCTACGAAGGCTCAGAAGTTGAAAGTCTTATGAGGGGAAGCTGAAATCCTGAGGAAGTTGTAGTAAAAATTTCAGATCAATTTGCGCAATATTTTTGGAGATATGATCTGTGGAAGTAAGGGTTGTTGCAGGCTCCTGAATTTCATTTGAAATAAGCGACCTTGGTAAAATCGTCATAACTCTTTTTCTGAGTATCGGATTGGAATTCCGTAAAAAGTGGAAGATAGTGCACAGTCTGTAATTTTCGCTCTATTAATTTCATAAACAAATAAAGAAACAATGACACTTGGCACACCGTACAAGTGCACTCTTCTGAAACAGTCCATAATTAGGGAATTGTGAGAGATTGGGTATAAATCTCTCTTCAAGAATCCAAATTGGGTCAGACCTATGGAATTGGAAAGATGACTCAGAGGACTACTACAAGACCAAAAATCAGATATTGAGGATCTTAAATGACAGAGATACACCAGATTAAATATCGAGCTCCTAGAAGGCAAGAAAAAGCTAGATCATGTGTTGTCAAGGGTTGCAAAGGACCAGACTTTCTATGGCAGAAAGGCAAAGAAAGGTGCAGCAGAGGGTAGCATGACAAGAGCAGCAAACAAGGTGCATAACAGCTGCAAGAAGTTCATCATATGAAGTCTTCAAGTGGGCAGCATTGCATACAATCATTGTAAAGGTATCATTGTACTTATTCATTGTAAATACATTATTGTACAAATTGTACTAGTGTCTATCTGCCAAGGGTTGAGGAGGCAGTATTGGGAGGTCTAGGATCATCATTAGGTGGTTGTGTCAAAGTTGGGGTTATGGTCTAGTATATCTTCTTCTTCTACATCATTCTATATCATTGTAAAGTGGACCATTTTCCCTGGTACGGGAGTTCATTCTTCTTTATTCTTCTATAGGGTGGTAGGGTGGTGCTAGGGTGAGTTGTAGCTCATTGGGTGTTGGGGCATCTCCGTTCGGGGCTTGATCACCGAAGAATCTCGGGCATTGGGAGCGTCCATCCAGAGGGGGAGCTGGAGAAGAATGCTTTTCTAGATTCTAGGAAGTTGGAGCTTTATTTTCAATTGGAGTTGAAAAGAATTATTAGAAAAGCATTAGGTGGTTTTTGTCTCGGAGTGGGTTTCCACCTTAAAAACTGTGTGCATTTGTGTTTCTCTTGTTTTCTGCTATCATTGTACAAACACTGATAATAATTGAAGATTAACTAATTCTCTAATTGAAAGAAATATTGATTCACATCCCTCTCAGTATTTCCAACATAGTGCTCCATCTGAGTAAACATGCATGCCCACCATTTCAAAGTTCAAATGTCTTGTAAATCTACGACTACTTTCTGCAGAGTCTCATCTCAACAGTAATTGTTCTGGTAGCAATTTCTTCAAAATATTTATGGTCTTCAATCGAAGAGTTCCTCTCTTTGTCAAATTGAAGTCATACACAAGTATGTCAACATCCTCCAATTTTAAGACATCTGTGCGGCGACGATTTATATTTGTGCCCTTTCTTTTTCTCCTTCTACCAATTTTTTTTTCAGCTGCCATCTCTGGCTTATACACACCATTGAAAGGGTGGGTACTTGTGGCATGCCAATGTACATCAACAACTATAATATCTTCATTTTCATTAATGAACTTTATAACCTTGACAATCCAGAATGGATAGCAAAGTGGATCTTCATTTGCTAACACTGCTATCATGCAACCCTCCTTAACATCCAGCACAGAACCCCTGTAAAGGTCTTCCATGGCTTCACGTTGTGCACGTGATCTTCTAGAAACAATATAGATTTCTCTTTCCTCTACCTGTGGAGAATTAACAATAGCTTGAGACTGTTGTTGTTCAACAATGTGTGTTTCCTAATGTTCATTTGGCATATTTTCCTGGCCAAAAAAAAGGAGACTTCAAAAGCATATCCAAATTTATTGATCTTGAAATCATATCACTTTGATTACTGAAAAAATACTCCCACCAAATTGAATCAACAAAATCGAAGTACTCATATGTATCTCTAATACATCTTTTAATTTCCTCCAAACATTCAGAATAATTTATGTCTCTCTTATGCCTTCATGCATTATGGAGTTCAGAAACTGACTGTAATAACAATATTTTTGATGAAAATATTGGATGCTCTAGAATGAACTTCAAAAATGCTAAACCTGATGATGGCCCCCATTCTGCAATAGTTGAATACTTCTTGCCCCATATAAGTGTTATCCCATTAATTTTTTTGATATGAAATTGATGTTGGAAGCTAATGTCATTAAGTTGTTCAAAGAATTTCTCCTCACCATGATATCCCAAAATAAACCTTCGCATGTCAATAGTTTCTTCCAACACATGAAAAATAGGCTCTGGAATGTACGATTTCTTAATACATTCAATTACTGATGGCAGGCTCCCAACACTTTTCCTCCTCAATGTTACTGAAAAACGACTGAACATTTGATCAATATGATCATGAGTATGCCCAACAAGAAGGAAACCAACCTTTATATTTTTAAAAATTCCCAATTCAACGAGCATGTTTAGATACCCAAAAAGAACTTGATTTTTGTTTTCACGACTTGTGTTGTCTAATTGTAAATACAAAACTTCAGGAAGAATACCAGACCAATGAGTAACCACATTATGGATTATAGTTATGGTCAGATTTGCATCATTTTGAATATTTGGAGTTGTGAAGAAAACTCTTGGAAACATCTTCTCATTAAATACCATATAACCAACCAAGTGAAACTAAATGAAATTTTCCCCCTGTAATTTTTTTGTCGTGCAGACAAAATGTGGAAGAAGTGTTTTCTTTTGGTCCATACCATCAATTATCAAACCCAGATATTTATTTGGATGGTCATAACACTTCTTTCGATGTCTATACAACTTTTTCCTTTCACTTGTTTGCTGATTGCGATGCTCTTGGAGTTCTTTGACAACAGAATTTGTACATAAAATAAAAGAAACATATGAATAAATACATTTTCATAGTTGATAACTATCCAATTTAAAAAAAAACAATGTTTTGAACGCATACCTCTTTTTGCCCCTTGACATTTATCTCTTTTTGCTTTAAGAGAAGCACATGTGCTCCAAAGCCCCATCCTTGTCTTCTTAGGAATACGAACATTGTTGAATTCATTTTTCCATAACCTTGTAAAATAAGAATATGTAATAAAATTACCAACTCCTTCAACAGCTTCTGTATAAGATGAATATTTCTCGTCTTGATAAATTATCTGGAATATGTATTGTGTCTTTATTTGGCATACACTCTCCATGCTTTGAAAAGAATTATATCATCCATGTCTTAGCAGTATTTGCAAATGGCCCAACCTCCTGTTTATAACGTACTTCTGAATAATATGTGGGATCCTTTTCCAGTTTTTCTTGGATTCTTGAAAAACGACAACTACCAATTGAATGCAACATTTTGAATGCCTTTCTACAAAGCAATATATTCCCAATATGATAATCACAACCTACTAGTGTAGCTTGCATGCAACCCACTAAATATGAATTTTGCATGATTTTATTCATTGACATATATCTTTTCCTTTTCTCCAAAACAAAGTTGAAATCATATGTTTCAAGCAATTCCTTCAACAACAGTCACTTGAAATCAAATGAACGACAGAACTTCTTTTTGTGAGATATTTTTTCCTCGCCCTTATATAACTGGAATGTTTTGAATTGATATGAAAAGGTCTACTCCTACTCCTAGTTACAATATTTTCTAGCAACGGCTTCATCATTCCATCATCCTTTGTAGAAGCGGTTTCATCACCATTAGGAGGAGTATTGTCCCCATTATCATCATTCTGACCACAGTTAAGAAATTCATCAACATCATTGCCTGGAAAATTTTCATTACCATCATCACTTGAACAAAACATTTCACAAGAATCATATGTGCTTTTGTAACACTAACTCAGACGAAATTCTTCACCATCTTGATCCATGCTTTCAAATTCTTCCTTGGGAGGATTCAATTCTTCATCACCATGAGAGTCTTTAAAACGATCACTTAGAGAAAATGCATTATTCAGATATGTGCCTCTAAAATTATCATTTGTAAAAAACTCTTCATCCTCCCCTTCCGCAGTGGTGCTCTCATAATCCTTGGGATTAGGCCTAAGTGGAAGCCTTGAATCTGTATTCACTAGAATTTCTTCATCCCGCCCCTCCCCTTCCTCACTGGTGCTCTCATAATCCTTAGGATTAGGAATAAGTGGATGCATTGAATCTATATTTATTGGAAATTCTTCATCCCCCCCCTTCATCAGTGGTGCTCTTATAATCATTATGATTAGGATGAAGTGAAAATTTTGACTCTGGAAATTCATCCCCCTCTTCATTAGTCGTGTTGGCATATTCCTTAGGATTAGGACGAAGTGGATATTTTGACGCTTCAAATTCTTCATTCCCCTCTTCATCAGTGGTGATGGAATAATCCTTAGGATTAGGACGAAGTGCATATTTTGACTCTCCAAATTCTTCATTCCCCTCTTCATCTGTGGTGCTCACATAATCCTTAGGATTAGGATGAAGTCGATATTTTGACTTTGGAAATTTTTCATCCCCCTCTTCATCAGTGGTGCTGGCATAATCCTTAGGATTAGGACAGAGTGAATGTTTTGACTCTGGAATTTTATCATTCCCCTCTTCATCAGTGGTGCTCGCATAATCCTTACGATTAGGACGAAGTGGATATTTTGACTCTGGAATTTTTTCATCCCCCTCTTCATCAGTGGTGCTGGCATACTCCTTAGGATTAGGACAGAGTGGATATTTTGACGCTGCAAATTCTTCATTCCCCTCTTCATCAGTGGTGCTAGCATAATCTTTAGGATTAGGACGAAGTGGAATTTTTTACTTTGTAAATTCTGCATTCCCCTCTTCATCAGTGGTGCTGGCATAATCCTTAGGATTAGGACGAAGTGGATATTTTGACTCTGCAAATTCTTCATTCCCCTCTTCATCTGTGGTGCTCGCATAATCCTTAGGATTAGGACGAAGTGGATATTCTTCATCTCCCCCTTCATCAGTGGTGCCCTCATAATCCTTAGGATTGAGAGGAAGTGAAAATTTTGACTCTGGAAATTCTTCATCATGCCCTTCATCATTGTTGCTTTCATAATCATTAGGATTAAGAGTAAGTGGAATAACTGACTCTCGATTTAAAGAAATTTCTTTTTGCTGCACCTCATCAATTATGTTCTCATCATCCTTAGGATTACGACCAAGTCAATTTTTTGACTCTCTATTCATGGTGAACGAACTCCTGTTATATTCGTCAATTTGAATAGAGTTGTTGCATGACGAAGATGTTGATGTTGTAGAAAGAAAAACTTTGCTATCAGAAGAACCCATGGCTTTCAACAAGAATATGTTGAATGATACAAATTTCTCTCCCAATTACAATATATAGCTTAAAGACTGAAAATTTCCCTCTAAATTTCCCCCCAAAAAATTTCGCGAAAAACTTTCCCTCCAAAATTTTCGTTTCAAATATTTCGTACAAAATATTCGTCAAAAATGTATTTAAAAACATTTTAACAAACTGTTTGTGTTGAAATATTTTACTGATATTTCTATTCAAAATATCCACAAAATATTCCTATCATGCATGTCTTCCAAACTAAAATAATGTTGTTATTTTAATGATTTAACATTGACTACATGTAAATATTAACTATAATATTACTATAATAACTACATGCAAATATTAACTATTTTAACTATAATTAACTACATGTAAATATTTTAAATTTTAAACCTACATTATATTCGTCTAAAATATATTTCAAAATTTCTTAATAAATTGTTGGTCGTTAAAAATATTTCACCATACTTTCTATTCAAAATATCCACAAAAGATTCCTTTCATGCATGTCTTCTAAACTAAAATAATTTTCTTATTTGAATGATTAAAGATTGACTACATGTAAATATTAACAATAATAACTACATGCAAATATTAACTATTTTAACTATAATATTAACTATATTCAAGTACATGTAAATATTTTAAATTTTAAATTTTAATCCGAGATTATATTCAAATGATTTTAAATTTTAAATTTTAATTCCAGATTATATTTGAATGATTTAACATTGAGTACATGTAAATATTAACTAAAATAACTACATGCAAATATTAACTATTTTAACTATAATATCAACTACAATTAACTACATGTAAATATTTTAAATTTTAAATTTTAATCCCAGATTATATTTGAATGATTTAACATTGATTACATGTAAATATTAAATAAAATATTAACTATGATAGCTACTGTTACACCATTTTTTGGTCATCTAACCTATTATCATTAGATGGACCCAAGTACACCATGTAAGACCAATTTTACCCTAAGTAAAATTGCCTTCACTATGTTAAAACAGGAAACCCCAAAAGGAAATATTAAACAAAGCTATATTTGTTTTATTTTCCTCATGGAATAATTAATTAAACCATAATTTAATTATTATTCCCAGTCACGTTTAACCCAAAATCAAAGAAATTAATTAGATAAACCTTTATTTATCTTATTATTTTCTAGGAATAATTATTTAAACCTTATTTAGATAATATTCCTTGTTAAATATGACCAAATCACCCACAAATAATTAAATAAATCATTATTTATTTAATTATCTTCTAACCGCTTCCTTAAAAAGATAAATAAATCATTTATTTATTTATTTTTGACAAATTAAGGGATTTGACCCAAGTCAAATACCTTTTCCTCCAACAAATATAATAAAATATTCCATAAAAAGTGGATCTAGATCTGGTTAACCCATGCACCAAGATCTAGAATGACCCAATATTTTGTTATAAATAGGATGGTTTTTCCTACCATTCTTCACCTTTTGTTGCCTATTAGATCACTCTGGATCTATACACTTGGTCACCATTTTCTGCCATTTGCTATGTGAGCTCCCTTTGAGTTCCATTCTTTGTGTGGGTTTTCTACACCAACAAGAGAGAGAAATCTTAGATCTGAAGTGCTGAGGACTTCCAAGAACCCATCCCACTGAGGAGAATTGGATACGCCTTCTTTTTTTCCTCCCAGGTGCCCAATTAATATAAAATTCTTTCAAAAAATCGTTCTTGTCTTGTCTATTGGTATATGGAGCAAACCCTTATTTTTTCTGCTTAATGTCTTTCCATGCATAGATCTGGTTTTTGCAGCTCTTTTATGTTCAACTAACCGCAGATCTGAAGATAGTGGAAGCCACTTTTGTTGTTAGGGCTATTAGCTATGTGTAGCTAAAGTGGTCCTTTTCCGTACACTTCGACAAAGGATTCATTCTAACAAATGGCGACTCCACACGGGTTTTAAATTACGACCGTTGTCGTTTTTCATATTCCTGCATATCCAACTACTTGAGACCCTAGGGTTTCTTTTCAGCTGTTTATTTTTCCTATTTTTATGTTGTTTTTCTCACATAAAACCCTAAAACATCAAAATTTCTAACTTCCGTGTGTTTCTGGCCCTATTGCGCAGGTAAGCGAGACCAGCCGCAACTGAGACGACAACTTTTTTGAAAATATGCCGCCGAGACAACCAGAACGGGGGGTCACACTTTTTGGCCCATAACCTGCGACCTGGATTTCTAGGTCGCACTTTTCTGCGACCTGCACTAAAAATAGGTCAGAACCTGCGACCTGCCAATTTTTTCAGTGATTTTTCTACAATTTTTCTGGGTTTTACTGCAGCTTCTGTCAGGGTCTTCTAGCCTCTGTCTCAGCCCGCTTTGACCAAGTTCTAATATGTTTTTACTCATCTAAGTGGGAACCTATCCCCCTAGGGCTTTAGTACCCTCCACTTTTGGTGGAAGATTTTTAGCTATTTCAGCCGTCTATTTTTCAGAGCTTCAGCCTCCTTTTTTTTCTAGATATGTTACCTCCCTTTCAGATCCATTGTAATCAGCTCTTCTACCTCTCAAATCCCCTCCTGAAGATTTGTTTGGATCTACTTTTAGGGCCTCCTCCTTGCCCCCTCTGCTTTTTGCTGATCACCTTCCTTTTTCCAGCCACCTTGCCTCTGTCTCTTGGCTGTGATCTGCACCTCTTTTCCGCAACTTTATCCTTTAGATCCCTGTCCCTTTTGACCCTTGATCTATTGGCCTCTTTTTATGTGTGTTTTGACTAGATTTTTGCCCTCTTTTAGAGTAGTTTTGAGAGACCCGCCTTTTTGGGATAGATTGATGCATGGTTAGCTGTTAAATGTTCTGTTATTTCAGCATTATATACTATTCTTTGCAGATTTCTTTTCAGTTACGCAGCACACTTTTTCTTGCTCTCAAAACGAAAAGGGTTTTAAAAAATTAAAATTAACGCACACCACACACTGACCCTAAGTGAAGAAGCACCTGGTTAACACCGCCTGGCAAAGACTCTAAAATCAATTGTCACTGCACCTTGTCTGCCCTTGACCTCTCTTGATTCTGTCCCTTTCTGCCCCTGTCGGTTTCCTTCTTCCTGTCATCATTGCGCCCCCTAGGCGCCTTTCCCGGAGACTTCTTGGCCTTCACCCTCAGTTTCCGGTTGATCGACCTGCTCCGCCCCGCCGTCGTCGAGCCAGTCCTCCTTCGATTCCGCACTCCGACTCCTCTCCTGATTCATCGGGTTCTCCTTCTCCTCCTGGTTCTCCCCCTACCACCTTCACCATGTCTGGTCCAGGGCCTAACACTAGCGGTTCTCCCGGCCCTAATGCCAGCCCGACTACTAGCGGAACCACCACAGGAACTACCCTGGCCACCCCCTTGCTGTCGTACATTGCAGGCCTCAGCCTCCCCAATTTCAATCAGTTTATCAATGACCATATCCGCCACGATGTTGGTTGGCCTACCATGCCAACCAAGCTCCCTTCCAACATCCCTAAGTTCGAAGGCCAAGCTGGAGAAGATCCAACCAATCATGTCCGATCTTTCCACATGTGGTGTTCCTCCAATTCCATTACCGATGACTCCATCCGTCTTCGTTTGTTCCAACGCACGCTTACCGGCGAAGCTTCTAAATGGTATGTTGAACAAGCCACCTCTTCCCATACCACCTTTGCGACCCTTGCTCAAGCCTTTTTGTCTTATTTCCAGCTCCCTCTCCGATACGACACTGGCACGGAGCTCTTGACTTCCTTCAAGCAATCCTCTTCAACCCGCCTTTCCGCCCATGTTCAGGAATGGCGAAGAAGACGGAGCTTATGTCGAGCCCCTCCCTTCGAAGATCGGGTTTATATGGACTGGTTCCTTCGCACCCTTCCGGCTCCCATCGGCAAGGATGTTGCCTCCCATTTTCCTCAAACCGAAGAAGCCGCCCTCCAAATAGCCTTGAAATATGACCTGATCTACGCTCAATCTGGTTATGTTTATACCGTTCTTCCTGACCTCCCCAGGCCCGGTGGCGCTAATGCCCTGGGGGCATCTCATTCCGCCGACGGTATCGTTGGAGCCCTTTCCCATCCGTACGCTCAACCTCCTATGGGCTATGGTCTCCCTCAGGGAGGGGCCAGCACCTCTAGCACTCTTCCCCCTCCCGGTAGCATGTATCTAGGATACGGCATGCCTCTTCCTTTTTCCCAACCTCCTGCTTACCTCAATTTTGCCCAACCTAACCATTACCTTTATCCATAGCCTGGTGCGCCAGCTCCTCCAGCATATGCACTTCCATCTCCCTTGCCTCCTCCAAACCCGCAACAGCACTTACAGCCCCCTCCAGGGCAAGTATTTGCACAGCAGGGCGCGACTAATCCCCCTTCTTCTCAAAGAAGGCGGAGAGGCAACCCAAACCAATCTTCCCCTGGTACCCTTGGACCCAATCCTGGTGTTGACCCTAACACTGCCAACCAGCAACAGGGCACTCAGCCCAAGCCGGACAGGCCGCTTCGCACTAATAAACCTTGTTCGTGTTGCGGTGTTTATGGTCATTACACCCACGATTGTCCCCTCTTACCCCAGATGCGGCAGATGTGGGAGTCTCAAGCCACATTGCGCGGATAGCACGCCTCCCCTCATGCTCCTCCTAATGTGGCCACTACCCAACCAGCTGTGTTTACTGATCCTTTCCCTCAGCAAGGATTCGTGGCTACCCAACTGCCTGACAGCCAGGTCGCCACTCCCCCTTCCCTTTCTGGTTCCTCTGATTACTAGATCCTTATGATGCACTCCGATCCTTCCCCGACCGTCGACCTTCACCTTCAAACTCGGTCTCGCCAGTACCCCCGGCCTCCTGCTCAGTCTGCCTCCGAGCCTCCTTCTTCAGGTCAACCCAAAGTTGAGGTCCATACCAAGATTCCTAAGGGACCATTACATCGGCATGTTGTCGATCATTTTGCTCATTCTCGTATAGTGATTTGGCGCAATCTCCGCCCGCCATGCTGCCATTTCCACACTGGAACTCCTCCAGTCGTGCCCTTCCCAAAAGAAGGCTCTATTATCTGTCGTGGGCGTTGTAGATCCTGCTGATGACCAAATGATTGTTTTCGACGCCACTCAGTCGGACCATCCTCCCCTGCCTCCTTCTGTCGCCTTCCAAATCCCAGTCAAAATCCGGAACGCCAACGTGTCCCAGTGTATAATTGACGAGGGGGCATCCACATGCGTGATGTTCGCTTCGGTTTGGAAGCAACTCGGATCTCCTGAGCTGGCCCCTTCCACGATCACCCTTCGAGCGTGGGACGGTCATGCCTCCCAGCCCATTGGCCTGCTTCGTAATTGTCCTATCACCCTCGCCGGTAAGACTGTTTGCGTTGACGTCGAAGTCATCAACGCCAGCTGAACTACAACATTCTATTGGGGCGAAGCTACACCTATGCTATGTCCGCTGTCCCATCCGCGGTTTTCTGCAAGATGTCTTTCCCCCATAATGGAAAGATAGTCACCATTGACCAGTTGACGTATCATGAGCCAAAATCTCAGACCTCACCTGAGCCGACCATCTCTTCTATAACCAACAAGCAAACCATCGATTCCTTGACCAGTGTCTCCCCCGACGTTTACAAATATTCCTCCCTGCTTGGAACTTTTCCTAATCTCCCTCCTCCTCCCATCACTGATCCCAGCTTATCGAATGTTTGCATGATGAAATCATCTCCGGCTGCACGTAAGCGGCCTGCCTCGGCTAGTCAGCAACCTCCCCCTTGCCCTCCGCAACCCGCTCCTAGCCATTCATCTCAGCCATTCGGACCTTCTGTACGCCACCGGCCTCCCCTACGGGTACCGGTATCCACGAACCCCTTTTATCCTCCTAGAATGGTTCCCCGAGGCCTTAACCACCTCGGTGCGTTCCTCACGGTCATTACCTGGCACAGGCCGGACTTCGCTCACCGGCTCCCCCTCCCGGAGTATTTTCTGTCCCCGTCATGGCCACCCTCTCTCTCCCTAACCTGACCCTCGGCATACCCATCTAGTACATTGACCCTCTAGCCGCTACCCCTCCCGGTCACCCCAAACCTTACCTTGCTTTGACACTGGTTCAACCGGTCCCCCTTACTTCCTCCGGGTCCCCAGCACCTCCACAGGACCCTACCCCTGCGGTGCCAGCCCCCGGAAAGAAAGGCAAAGCTCGTAAGGGGGCAACCCATCAGGACCAGGCCGGCCCGACAACCCCTACCCCTCCGCGACCGCCAAAGCCCGCTATCCAATGCACTTTGTGTGATATCGTCGGTCACGCCACCCATATGTGTCCTGAATTTCCGCACCTCAAGATTCTGGTCAACGAGACGTTTCCCGACTCTGACGTCCCCGAAGTCTACGTCACTATCCCAGACTCTATCCCGAAACTCAAAACCTTGCGCACAAACCACCCTTGTGCTTTGTGCGATTTCCACGGCCATTACACCCACCTCTGTCCCCGCCTTAACGAGTATCGTTCCTCCTTGGACATGTACCGCCGATTCAAGGCCACTTCGATAGGACCAGAGGATCTTCCTACTCCCATTCACATTCCTCCTCCCGCTATCGAGCCAACAGAGCCGTCAACCACCATTTTGTACCTGTCATCATCCTTGCGAGATAGTTCACCTGCCCTTCAACCTGCAGATACTCTCGGCTCCTCAGCCGACCTTGGATCTGTTGATATTGCACATCTGAGCCCTTCTCCTCCTGATGACCCGTCACACATCACTACCTCCTCGGGTAACCTTTCTTCCCCCAGTCTTCCCATCTTCCAGTCCGATGAAGACATTATGGAAGCCATGACCAACCCGGACTTTCCATGGGATGATATGCACCATCACGCATACTTCCTCCCACAGCAGTCCCATGACCAATTTGCTGTGGAAACCAAAGACTTCATCCCCAATGCAGTCGATTGGTTCAAAAACCCCATCCCTGCACCTGATTCTTTCGAAGAAGGAAACATGGCCAATATCTCTCCTACCGTCAAAATTGACATTTCAGTCACACCAGGTATCGAAGAATATATCACCTTAGGCGCCCAATGCACCCCGGAAGAAATTGAAGCTTACACCAAGCTTTTCAAATAATTCTGTGATATTTTCGCCTGGTCCTATTATGAAATGCCCGGACTCGATCCCGCCATTGTCGAACACCATATCGACACATGGCCTGATGCCAAACCGGTCCGTCAAAAGTTGAGACCCATTCATCCTTCCAGACGTGACGCTATCAAAGCCGAAATCGATAAGCTTAAGCAGGCTGGTTTCATTTACCCCATTGAATACACCACTTGGGTATCCAACCCAGTTCTCATTCTCAAGAAACAAGTCACCATCCGTGTCTGCACAGACTTTCGCGACTTGAACAAAGCTTGTCCCAAAGACAACTTCCCCACACCGTTCATTGACCAAATCATTGACGAGTGTGCGGGGCATGAGGTTCTATCCTTTATGGATGGTTTCTCTGGATACAACCAAATTGCTATCCGTCCTGCCGATCAACTCAAAACCGCGTTCATTAGTCCGTGGAGAACTTTTGCTTATCGGGTCATGCCTTTCGGCCTCAAAAACGCCGGCGCCACTTTTCAACGGGCCATGTCTTATTGTTTCCATGACTTAGCTCACATTATCCTTGCTTATTTATACAACCTCACTGCACGTTCTAAGCATCGGGCGCAGCACCTCCACGATCTGCGTACCATTTTTCTCCGATGTCGCAAGTATAATATCCGCCTTAACCCGTTGAAATGCGTCTTTTGCGTTCCTGCCGGCCGTCTCTTAGGCTTCATCGTGTCTAAGGATGGTATCACTCTTGACCCTTTGAAAGTTCAAGCCATCCTTGAACTTCCCATTCCACGTACCCTCCACCAGCTCCAAAGTCTCCAAGGCAAAGCTAATTTTCTTCGACAGTTCATCCCTGACTACGCCACCACTACACATGGGTTCCTTAGACTCCTCCGATCACTCCCATGATCCCCCCCCCCCCCCCCCCCCCGACTTTGATCGGGACTTCATCCTGTATATCTCCGCTTCCACCTATTCGTTCGCTGGAGTCCTTATCCAGGAAGATGACAATGGTATCGAGCATGTGATCTACTACGTCAGTAAGAACCTTGTAGGGCCCCCTGTTTCCTACTCACCTGAAGAAAAATTAGTGTTGGCTGTAGTGTTCTCCATCCAAAAACTTTGTCATTATATCCTCATGTGCTCCACCAAGGTTGTGACTAATTCCAACCCCTTGGCTTTCCTATTAAGTCGTCGTATCCTCACTAGGAAGTACGCCCGTTGGGTCGTCATTCTTCAGGAATTCGACCTTGAATTTGTCACACCAAAGAGTAAGAAAGGCTTAGCCCTCGTTGAGATCATTTCTGAATTACCTACCGGATCGCACGACCCGCCAGTTAATGATGACTTTCCTGATGAACACTTATTTGCCATTACTTCCGACGACCAGTGGTATGGCGATATTCTTACTTACTTGCAAACCCAAAAGTTCGCCCTCCACCTTGATCGTGAGGCTCGCCGACGTATCCGACACCAAGCTCCCTGATACCTCCTTATCGGCGATGACCTCTATCGTCGCGGGGTTGATACTGTCCTTCGTCGTTGTCTCACACACGCTGAAGCTGAACAGGTCCTTAATGCCTGCCATAGCGGCGCTTGCGGTGGCCACCTCTCCGGTCTTGCTACTGCCCAGAAATTCATGCGCGCTGGGTATTTTTGGCCTTCCCTCTTCAGTGATTTCATTGAGGCAGTCAAACACTGTCCCAATTGCCAACATTTCGCCCCTAAGGCGTGAGCTCCCCCAGCTCCCCTCCATCCAGTCGTCTCCACTGGTCCCTTCTGTAAATGGGACATCGACTTTATGGAGTGTCGCCCGCCATCCACTGGTAACCACAAATATATCATCGTGGCGGTTGACTATTTCACAAAATGGGCCGAGGCCATGCCTACATTTAACAACACGGCAGCTGCCGTGGCCCTCTTTTTCTTTAACCACGTTATCGCTCGATTCGGAGTTCCGAAACAACTGGTCTCTGACCATGGCAGACATTTTGAAGATGAGATATGGCGCGAGCTATCCTCATTGTTGGGTTTTGAGCACCAATATTCCTCCTCCTATTACCCCCAAGGTAATGGCCAAGTTGAAGCAGTCAACAAAATTCTCAAGACTATGCTTCAACGGACGGTGAATAAGCACAAAACCAACTGGCACCTCATGCTCTTCCCTACTCTATGGGCCTATCAGACTTCTGTTAAAACCGCCACCGGGTTCACTCCTTTCCACCTCGTTTTTGGAGAGGAGGCAGTCTTACAAATCGAGTGTGAAATCCCTTCCCTGCATCTAGCCGTCGAACTTCTCCCTGACACCCAACCTCTATAACAACGACTTATCATGCTCGAGCGTGCTTCCGAAGACCGCCGTGTTGCCTTGCAAACCATGGAAGCGGCTAAGAAACGCACCAAAGCCCAGTATGACCGAAAAGTCCAGCCTCGCACTTTTCACGAAGGCGACCTTGTTCTAGTCTATGACCAGGCCCATGATGTCCTTGCTCATGGGAAATTCGACTCATTATGGCTAGGCTCTTACATCATTAGTAAGGATCTCGGTAAGGGGGCATACCTCTTAGAGGATTTCGAAGGCAACCCCCTTCCTAATCCTCGCAATGCACTCTATCTTAAGAAATATTACCCTTAGCATTTCCCTTCTGAAATGCATGTTTTATTTTCTTTTAGATAGCCAGCATCTTTTTTCATTTTTTGTGTTTAACACTTCACCAGGACACATTTTGTCCAAGAAGGGTCACTTCCCCTCTCATTCAAATCGAATTTCCTCACTTACGACACTTGTACTCGGGGCACCACTTCGCCTCATTACTCGTCTTTGTTCGTGTCGATTTTCGTCATGAGTTCCCATCTTGTACTCATGTTTTTATGGTCCCCCATTGGGCCTTTTACTGTGTGGCAGCACCATAGAGTCGCCCTTGTTTAGAGCATCCAAGTTGAGTCATCATCGCATTCATGGAGTCTATCCCGAGTCCCTTTGTACCCCGCTATAGCCCTCCATCCTTCATTGCTTGGTCTCTCTCTTGTGTCGCATATTATGACCTTCAGTCCCACTATCCCCTATCCCTTATGACATTGTGTCAGTCGCTGCCATGTCATTCATGCCCTTTATGCTCTAACAAGGGAAGTTGTCCACTAGCTACTCAGTCCTTTCCACTTCACTATCATCATTAGTGTCAGTCTGTCCGTCACTCTACTCTTTTCTCTCGTGCCTTAGTTGAGGGTCTCTCATTACCTCACCTATGGCGGACCTCCTTCTGTCGACATCAACTTATTCATTCCAGAAGCCAGGTCTAGAGGGCGGTGTACCTTGGTTCCAGCTTCCACTCTTGTTTGGTGCCTCGGATCAGGCAAAGGGATATCTCCTTTCCCTTTGACTTGATTGTTTCTACAGCTCCTTTCAGCATGATTGAGATCCGTATACTTGATGGTCCAGTGATCCAGCAGCAGCTCTTGATGATTCCCCGGGTGTGTGTGAGATGTCTCAACCCTCATGAGGGGGTGGCCCTGCAGGTAGCCCCCCACATGCCCGAATGACCTCTTCCTTGCAACCTTCGATGCAGCTCCAAATATTTGATGATGTTGGTCGTAGCCACTTGCAGCGCCTCTTCGACTTGCATGTATCAGTCAGATTTTGTGAGCCCTTCCCCATTTACAGGGGGCATTTGGGTTGTATTTGTATCTCATGTACTCAGATATTATTGTACAAGTCCTGGCTGTTATCCCAGGCACAGCATGTACATGGGATTCCTCATTTTTTTTATCTGGCTCATGATTATGCCAGCTGTACTTTATAGTTCGGTCCCTTGTTTACTGGACACACTATTATTTTGTACTTTGTCTCGGCGGGCATAGGTATGCCTCCCCCGCCGCCTTCAGCACAGGTACCCTCTCATAAAAAGAGACTTGTTGCACTTGCGAGTCTCGTCTCCTCAGGGTCTAGTCCTTCAGCACACTATCTACCTCACATTTCTCTCTCTGACACCCCTTTTGTTGTCTAGTGATTGTGTTCTTACAGCGTACTTCGGTCATACGATTTTCTCCTGACACTCGCACGCTGGGGGGCAATCTGTTACACCATTTTTTGGTCATCTAACCTATTATCATTAGATGGACCCAAGTACACCATGTAAGACCAATTTTACCCTAAGTAAAATTGCCTTCACTATGTTAAAACGGGAAACCCCAAAAGGAAATATTAAACAAACCTATATTTTTTTTTATTTTCCTCATGGAATAATTAATTAAACCATAATTTAATTATTATTCCCAGTCATGTTTAACCCAAAATCAAAGAAATTAATTAGATAAACCTTTATTTATCTTATTATTTTCTAGGAATAATTATTTAAACCTTATTTAGATAATATTCCTTGTTAAATATGACCAAATCACTCACAAATAATTAAATAAATCACTATTCATTTAATTATCTTTCAACCACTTCCTTAAATAATTAAATAAATCATTATTTATTTGATTATCTTCTAACCGCTTCCTTAAAAAGATAAATAAATCATTTATTTATTTATTTTTGACAAATTAAGGGATTTGACCTAAGTCAAATACCTTTTCCCTCCAACAAATATAATAAAATATTCCATGAAAAGTGGATCTAGATCTGGTTAACCCATGCACCAAGATCTAGAATGACCCAATATTTTGTTATAAATAGGAGGGTTTTTCCTACCATTCTTCACCTTTTGTTGCCTATTAGATCACTCTAGATCTATACACTTGGTCACTCTTTTCTACCATTTGCTGTGTGAGCTCCCTTTGAGTTCTATTCTTTGTGTGGGTTTTCTACACCAATAAGAGAGAGAAATCTTAGATCTGAAGCGCTGAGGACTTCCAAGAACCCATCCCACTGAGGAGAATTGGATACGCCTTCTTGTTTTCCTCCAAGGTGCCCAATTAATATAAAAATTCTTTCAAAAATTGTTCTTGTCTTGTCTATTGGTATATGGAGCAAACCCTTATTTTTTCTGCTTAATGTCTTTCCATGCATAGATCTGGTTTTTTCAGCTCTTTTATGTTCAACTAACCGCAGATTTGAAGATATTGGCAGCCACTTTTGTTGTTAGGGCTATTAGTTATGCATAGCTAAAGTGGTCCTTTTTCGTACACTTCGACAAAGGATTCATACTAGCAG